>JBBMKD010000040.1:3975126-4049297 GCA_037834095.1 Argya squamiceps
CACAGCACTCAATGTCCTTCCTAAACTGAGGGGACAGAACTGGACACAGCACTCAATGTCCTTCCTAAACTGAGGGGACAGAACTGCACACGGCACTCAAGGTGAACAAAATGCCTTTCACAGACACCATGTGCAGGCTCCAGGGAAACTCTTTGTGCCTTTGGCTCCTGGCACATTCATTGGGTTAGAAGTAGCAGAGATCTTTATGAGCATATTTTGTGTATTTGTCCCCCTCATGACCCACCTCCTATTCTCAGATGAGGGGTTTTCTTATAAATTGATTGAGTTGCAGGTGTGAAATATTTCTTTATAACCCTAATCACTTAATTACAGGGGTTTTTTTATTTGTGGAAATTAGTGCTGAACTTATAGGTTAAATTTTAACAGGTGCCTTCTCAGATTTATTTTTAAAGTCAAATGTGAAACCTATTTTTAATGAAATTATACTTTAAAATGCTTCTGCCAATGTTGAGAAATCAGTGTTTCACAACAAAGACTGGCTGTGGCATGGTTGGGTTGATAAGGTGGTGTTAGGTCATAGGTTGGACTTGATGATCTCCAAGATCTTTTCCAAACTTGTTGATGCTGTGATTCTGTAAAAATCATCAAATGAAAATACTTCAAATGTTGCACAATCTAGTAATTTCTCTTTTTTTTTTCTCCCCAAAAGAAACTGTATGTTTGAGCCACTTCCTCCCCTCAACATTTTCTTCTATTTTATTCACTACTGTAGACACTATTTTCCAAAATGGCCCACAAGACACTTATGGACTTTCACTTTTCTCGTGTTTTAAAAGCTAATTTTCCTTTAAATTTTGATGTCGTTTTGAGTTCAAGGTGGAGGTCAGGATGAGAATATGGTTGTGAGGAAATACCTGTTGAATATCTTAGGGTTTTCTATCCCATCAATAATGTGTTTAGTCTCTGCACATTCCTGTGCTGTGTGTGGATGATGTGGCATTAACAGCAGCACATCTGTTGAAAACCTCATGCTTGCTCATCAGCTTTTCCAATGATTAAATCTGATTTGTTTTCGAAGCTCTTTGTACTCACTTGGAGAAAGACACAATGTAAGGACACAAAGTGTGCAAAAGTAGCATCACAGAAAATATCTCAGCACTGACAGTAGCTGGGGTGTATATATGCAGGAATTTATGTGTATGTATACATACATACATATATATATTTATATATATATATATATAAAAGTTTATGAACTTCTATATCACCATTGCAACTGAATTAATCAGTTCTATGAGGGTGGGCAGGCCCTGGCACAGGGTGCCCAGGGAAGCTGTAGCTGCCCCTGGATCCCTGGAAGTGTCCAAGGCCAGGTTGGACAGGGCTTGGAACAGCCTGGGACAGTGGAAGGTGTCCCTTCCACACACATTTGTTATAAAACTGACTCTGCTGTTTAATTTTGTTATCAAACTGTCCTCTCCTATTTAATTCTGGCCATATATGTTTTAGGAGAGTTATTTCATTTGTTTTAAGGGATTTTTGTGTGTTTTTTTGTTTTTTTAGCAATCATGTAATTTGCTTCTCATCCTGACTGTAACAGTTACCAAGTGATGCTTGCTAACTTTGCAAGAGCTAATAAGGGTCTGTGAATCACCAAGGTGAAGGTAAACTGCACAAATACCAAGGTATTTGCTGCCAGCAGAAGTTATTGTGTCTGCAGCTGGTGTGGTTTTTCCAGAGAGAATCATAAATAAGTAAAGCTGTGTACTCTGCATCTCAGCAATAATCATGGATTTCTTTGTAAAAATTGAGATTCAAATTAGAGGTTGATACATGGCAGTGTCTTCAGTGGCACTGTTTGTTGGAGAATTGATAAAATGGCCTTTGCTGTGGTTATTAAATATATATCTATATAAATAAGGTTTCTGTTCTTAGGCTTTTATTACATTCTTTAAAAAAAATAATAAAAAAAAATCTCAAAGCCTCACTGCAGGAAAAAACTCCAGAAGTAAAGCAGCAGGAAGGAAAAGGAAATGAGATTGTGTGATTCAGAGGCTGAGCTCTGGAAATCTGAGACTGTTTTCCAGTTCTGATTGTACATCTTGTCTAAACTGGGGGATTGGGTTTTCACCCAAATCAGTGGAAGGCCCAAGTGTACAATTTCTCTCTAGCAGAGAAGTTCAGAGTACAGCCTCCCTGTGTAGGGGGACCACTGCTTTCTCTGAACAGGACTTCAAGAGAGTTTGGTGTCTTTTGAATATTAAATTTCAGGTTTCCAAAATCCATCAAACAACTTGCATTGCCTTTGACGACTTTGGGTAGCTTTGAACTGAAGAAAGGTGAAATTTATTGACCAGAAGAGCTATTTTGATGCAATTTACCAATATGTTGAAAAAAGCTGTTTGGTTATTGGCTACAAAGCAATGTAGACAAGTAATTAAATTTTTTAATGTTCCATGAATCTCCAGATTCTCTCACCTCTATTTGTTAAGACTTTTAAGAGTGAACCCAAACCCCAGTGCTATACCCAGGTGTCACAGGTAGTACTTGTCTTTCATTATTTGACAGATAATCCCAAGCTATAAAGTTGTCATTTTTCACCACGTTTCCTGTCACTGCATTGTTTAATCATTCATCTTTTCCAATTTCCCTTGGGTTGAAAGGAAAGACACAGTGGGAATTTTGAGATTTGCTCTTTGGAGAAAGAAATGCTGAGGAGGTTGTGTTTGGTGCCTCACATTGCCAAATGGAGCTGTTCCTCAGTGCACACAGAAATCACACAGCTATCAGGTAGCCTCATGTACTGCCAGCATTCCACTCACTCCCAAACTGCAAACTGCTTTGTCTCTCAATTTCATTAGAAAGCAGCCCTTGCCTGAAATATTTATAACTGAATAAATGATCTCTGAAGTTGGTTATTGAGCTATTGAAGCTCTGTCACTGACCAGCCTTGCTGAATGTGGCTGTTTTTGTTGCTCTTTGGTGTTGAGCAAGTTGCCACTTGGGCTGAGAAATTTGTGGTGCAGCAGTGACCTGCAGCACTGGGGACCAGGGATTCATGGAACTTGAGTCCTGATGTGAGAAGTTGACTCAGATCCTGGTACAGGAAAACCCAGTTTAATGGGAACTCACTCATAAGGAAGGACGTTCTGCACTAAGACTCTCCTTAAGAGCTGTATGGATGTTAACAAAATAATTTAGAGTAAATATTTGCCAGTCTCTAACCTTACCAAATGAAATATAAACTTTGTTAGGCTCCTAAAAGTAAAGGAACATGAACTGCAACCTGTACCCTTTTGTTTCCAGCAGTGTGGTAGGTAAGATCAGTGATCATCAGGATAAATGAATGACAGACCTCCTGGTAAAGACTAAGATATTTGAATTTCCCTTGGGGTATTTTGAAGTCTCCTCTTACTTTGAAAGAATGATGATGCCAGTGTCTGAAAGCTGGCAGATGGCCACCCTGTTTTCTTGGGTCAGGGTGGAAGAGGATCTGCTGCACAAAAAGCAGGCAGGTGTGGAATAAATCATGCCTCTGGTAGAGTGAACTGAGTGGAAATAGTGTCCAGTTGTTGGGGTTTAAGATGAAAATTATTAGCTCACACCACTGAGGTTGCTTGTGCTTCACCCTGATGTTTGTAAGGGTTTAAGAATTATAAGGTCATTGGATGCCAAACCACAGCCTTCAAATCTGGTCAGGAATTGGTTTTTTAGACTTGTTATGTAGAAGAGGAATAATAAGAAAAATAGAAGAGGTGAGGGGACACTGTGTAGATAAGTACATAGGCATAAGATTAAGGCCAGAGGAAAAGAAGGTGTAAGAAAATATCCTGTTTTAAATATTGGCAGGCCAGAAAGTGACTTGGAGAGCAATAAAAGAAACTGTTTCCTTCTTTTTTTCGAGAAACAAGAGTGCCTGCCTTTTAAACAACATCAACAGCAAAAAAGAAATAATCTCTACAGCAGGGATTCAGTCAGACCCTAGGCTTAGCAAAAGGAAATTGTTTTAATTCATTACAGAGGTATAATTTAAAATAAAAAGCATTCCTTGTGCTTGGCTTTGTTACTGCCACATGTCCTGCAATACTCTAAGCTTGTATAATACGAATATTCCAGAAGGGCATCACTCTTTTATTTGAAAATATCTAAAAAAAAAGCAGATGATCCATTATTTTTTAAATGATGGATTGATCCTTATCCAGTACTAAAATAGACGTTTAGTAATATGAACAATTAACTGTTCACAGATTCTTTCTGTGTTTTAGTTAATTGTGTAAGGGTGAGCCCCTTAAAAGAAGTAACTCTGTACTAGTTTGTCTGAAGAAATGAGGTTGCACCAGGGATCAAATCCAACTGAGGAAAAAAAAAAACAAACCTACAATAAGTGATGGGCAAAAAGAATAATCCATTTTGACTTTCAAATCTCAGTTTGAGGTCGAGCTCAAAGTTAAAACAACTTTGAGTGTGCAGACACTCCTGATAAAAAAATCTTGAAGGAAAAATAAATATCAATGCCTCAGGGGCATTGTTTTTATTTTACAACATGGTTCTGTGAGTTGAGCTAAGTTAGGAAATGATTTGCTGTGGAATGATTTTCCATTTTCCAGTCAGGAACCCTACTTTAAGCATCTCCTCACCTTAGCACAGGAAGCAGCTTGCAGTCCAGAATTTAGAATTATTCTTAGACCCTGCACATGGCAGAAATCCATGCAGCTTTAAGCCTGTACTCCTATCCCTGTAAGATAAATAAGACTTGAGGATATGCTGCAGAGTTTTCTTTGGCTGTTGGAGCACTTGAGTGTTTTCCTGAGTGGCTGCAGCCCTCCTGAGCTGGCAGTGCTCATTGGCTGCCCGTGGACTCTGCTGGGAGCCTGAGCCTGCCTGGGCTCCTGCCCTGGGGGCTGGGATCACAGCTGGCAGCCCCTGCCCTATTGACAGGAGGAATAAAGGAAAAGCTACGCTTGCATTTGGGGCCTGGGGTACGGTTAGAAGTCACCTTTGTCACCAGGACAGCTTCACTGCTCTGGTTGTGTTGTGATTGGAGAGGCGTGGCAAAGGTTCCTCAGCAAAACTTCCTCTGTGTTCTTGTTGGAATTACTCCTCTTCACTCTCGGCTTGGGGTTTATAATTTATATTATTGGTGCCATTAAACCTATTTATTACATTTGTGGGGTTTCCAGTCCCTGAGCAAACACCAGTTGTGCTGCTGTGAGTGTTTCAGATTGTGCAGCAAGATTGTAAACATACATTTAACTTTACCAACTCAGAACCTTCTGATCTTCACAGAGAAAACATTCTGATTTGTTGAAGTCTGTACATAACCAGTATAATGAGTAGATACAATTTTAAATCGTTTTGGGATATAGTGAATAAAAGTCATTTTTAACAGATTAGATTTATATACCCAGTAATTAATTATAAAATAAGAACATAAACCTAATCAGTTAATAAGTAATTTTTTAATCTGCACATTAAAGTGCTTGAAGATTTTGAGTAACTAATAGAATATCAAGTTCCTCTATTATTGCTGAGAAAAATAACTTGCCCAGACAGGTTCTGTTTGCAGTAGGACTCACCTGAGAAATCTTTGCAATCTCAGAATACAGTTTGGAATTTTTCATCTACAATTTGTGCACACAGGTAGCAGCAATCATCACTCAACCACTTTTAGATGATGAGGGTTTTATTAAAAATCGAACAAGAATGTTCTTTCAATTTATTCTTTCTCTTATCAGAGTAAGTGGGGGAAAGATTAGAGTGAAAAAGGAATGTGTTAAGATGTCAATAAACCCAGACCTGTTGTTAGATGAAATCCCTGAGTTCTTGTCCCAAGATCCCTCAGGGCATTTACCAGCATCAGGTGGGAGATCAGATTATCTACAAATACCCACACTCAGCTAAGTAAAACCCTCTAATAAAGACTCACCATAAAACTTCATTAAAGCATTTCTGAAAAAATAAATGGGTGAAATAACAAAATCTCTTTTTAATTTTCCTTCACTAGGATTGCATATTACTTTATCTCCTTTGAATTTGTTTTTTCTAACCTGTAGAAGTTATACATATAGTTATATATATGCATATATATTTAGTGTATTCTCTCTATACATAAATGCCAATTTCTAGCTCACAGCCTCTGAAAACAGGTAAATAATATTCCTGGTAATTCACATCTAGAAACTCTTGTTTCCAGCTGTGAGCACAGTACTAACCTCTGTTTTATGAACATGAGAAAACCTCTTATCACATCAAATCAGAACTTATCTCGTGCTAACAGATGGGGAAATCCCTGCCACATTTCTGTGTCAGGAATTCACTGGAGTATTATTATATGCTCAAAAAGCTATCTTCAGATATTAGGGGGAAGATTATTTTTGTTGGGGATTCCACACAATGTGAAGGGTTGTTTTTTTGGTTGTTTTTTTTGTGTTAGGATAAATGCTTTCAGTATGTTCTTACAGAGAAGTCGATTTGTGTACAGAGAGAAAAGGTGTTTTTTCCTCAGAAGTGTTAGATCAAAACTGTTTAAAATTAGATTATTTCAATTCTGGGCTTTTATTTGTTTTTCTTTTTCTTAAAAAAAAAAAAAAAATCTTTTAGGATTAAAAGATCCAACTCAAACATTTGTCAAAGATATTGTACTTTTTAGCATTTTTTTCTACATGATCTTTCTCAGATTGTTTGCATTTAGGATCTGCTTGTTTCTCTTATCATTTTTAGTGTAATGACTCTCCAATGGTAGGCGCAATTAATATCCATCCCTCAGAGAGCTGAGTGAGTGTAATGGCATTTATTTAGGATGCAGGTACAGAGTTCTTTACTCTCAGTGCTGGGTTGATCTTTGCTGCCAGACCCCACTGAGCCCTCACTTGTTCCCTCTCTGCAGCAGAGTAGGAGGAGAAAAGATAAAAAAGCTCCTGGACCATGCTGAGGACAGGGAGATCACTCCTCAGTTACCAGGACAAAACAGGTTCAACTTGGGAAATTTATTGCCAATTAACCATGGAGTTGGCTGGTGGGAAACAAAGACAAAAATAAAAATACCTGAGCACAGCACCTTTTCTTTCCAGGCTCATTTTCACTTCTTCATTCCCAGCTCCTTCCTCCTCCCCCAGCCAAAGGAGCACGGGGGGAGTTGGAGATGCTGCACATTGGATTGTGTCCCATCCATTTATTGTGTCATGGATCTATTTATTCTCCATCTATTTGTGAGTGTAAAAAAATGGGGGGTTTCATATTCAGCATTGAATCATTTGAGCTTAGACACTTGAGATACTTTGAACCCTTGAGCATTTATCTGACCTCAGATTTTCTTTAAATGCTTCAATGTAGATATTGAAGTCTTTAGGAAGAGGAATGTGTAATGGACAGCCAGTGTTCCCCCACAGGTAGGGACCAGCAGTGTGCTTGGAACCAAGGTTCACAGGGAAGAAATGCTGATAATTCCAGTTTTGACTTTCCTGCTGGATATATTTTTGAGACCAGTATGGGAATTCCTTGATAGGAATTCCTTTAATTTCCATATTACCTTTTTTTTTTTTTTTTTAAAGAAAAACCATTATTGGAAAGAGTAAAATCTATTCCAGCCTAATCCAAATCACTCCTCCCTACCTCCTTCTTTTCCAAACAGCAGCAAAGGAACCTGAATGAGCACAGACTAGCTGAGGAATATTTTCCCCACATTAAATTGTATGATTATCGTTCTCCTTCATCATCACTGATAAGAAAAATATTTCTTGGAACCTGAAGTCTGACTAGAGATGGCAATGATAAAGCATCCAACACGACTTTGAATTTTTATTATTTCACCTGTTCAAAGTTTAATTTAAAACCTATGACTATTGTAAGGGGTTTTTAAAACACCTCTTTATCTGGGTATATTTTTAAACTCTCTGAAATGTAAGAGTCTTGATGGATTATATGGTGAGGATGAATTGCTCTTGAATCACATACATCGTGTACTACATCTTTTATGTAACGTGAGACAATGAATGTAAGGTTGGCTGTGACAGAATTTTACTTCACATATCAATAGCAAGTCTCACAATGTAAAATTTTAAAAAGGAAGAAAAGGAAATCATGTGGATATTATTATGGGAGTTTTTATACAGCACAGTTTAATTATTTGCTTCAGTAATGATTGTTAAATAATTATTTCAGCGTGGAAAGCCCTCACAATCCCATCCCTTCAAAAACTAAATGGTTTCATTACCAGTAACTAATTTACAAGGCAATTTCAAAGTCTCAGGATTCCTTGTCTGTCTGAGATTTACATTCTCTAATAAAAGGCCCTGGCTAGGAGAGATGAATTAACAACTCATTAAAAGGAGAGGATGCATTTGGCATCTTTATTTTGTGTCCTGGCCCTCCCTGGTGCTGAGCAGTCCCATGTGCTCCTTGCCCTGCTCAGGCAGACAGGGATGGGATCCTACAACCCCTGGGGTGTCTCCAGCAGCTCTGCTGGGGAGGGGAGCCTGTGGGCTGGGCTGGTTCTTTAATGTCCTGGAATAGTTTATATTCCAAAACACTTTCCATGCAGACTAAACTCAGCTTTCTGTTTGATGTGTTTCAGGGCTGAGGACAAAAGTTTTCTCCTGCCTAAATATAAGTTACTTCAGGGTTTTTTTTTTTTGTTTGTTTTTTTTTTTTTTTTTTTTTTTTTTGTTTTGTTTTGGTTTTTTTTTTGTGTGTTTTTTGGTTTTTTTGGTTTTTTTGGGTTGTTTTTTTTTTCTTTTGATCCTAGGAAGATTTTTTTTTTTCTTTTTTCCCTACCCCAGGGACTGATTCTGGCCTTGGGCTTAAATGTGCTTTTTCCTGAAGAGAAGAAATATTCTTTTTAGAGACATTCTTTTTAGAGACCCTGGCTGTATTTCTGGCCTCAGGTCTAATTTTATTTTTATCATTAATTATTTCATCCTTTAGAAGGGAATCTAAAGTCGAATTTCAGACTCCTTCAACAGCAATCTTTTTTGTAATTTATAAACCAGAGAGGGTAACCCTGGTATTTCTGCTTTGTTTCAATGTTCAAGTCCACCTCTGCACTTTTGTCTGCACTTTTAAGCAGACATTTAGTTCTGCTGCTCTCAGCACAATTGTGGTGACCTTTAATCCCCTTTGAATCCCCAATTTTTCTCCTTTACCATACTTCACCAAAAAGGGAAAAAACCCAAACCCTGAAATAATTCTAGTCTGATCTTTTAAGGTGTTCAGTTCTCAATGGTTCTAATCCTCGGTTTTATTTGCCTTGGGAGAATATCTCCCATGGTAATCCCTCTGACTGTGGAGCAGATGAAGATCTTTGCTGTGTTTTATTGTGTGGCTGGAGAATAGCTGCACCCTGGAGCATTTTGGGGAGTGGGAGCAGCTTTGCAGGGAGGGCCCTGGGGGTCCTGACCATGAGTCAGCCCCAGGATCCCTGTGGGATCTGGGATGTGCTGGGACAGTGCTGCAGGAAGGTCGAGGGAGGTGATGCTTCCATCTGCTCAGCCTGGAGCACCAAAGGACAGAACTCACGGCAGCTGAACAGAACCAGCACTTCTCTTCTGCCCTGTCCATGCCACCAACACTTCAAAGGTGCCCTCAAACTCCTCCCTAGCTTGTGTGTACACGTGTGAATACAAACTTGCCAAAAATTCACAGTTTGTGTGTTTTAAATCACGCAGAATCGAGTCTGTCCATTAATTTAACAAAAACATTGCTAATTACAGCCAGGGAACTACCCCTTGAGGATGAGCACCACAGCAGAGCCAACAGAACACCCATAAACACCTGCATTCCCATCTGGTGATGGATGGTGGCACATTTACATCCGTTGATGGCACATTCCCACCCACTGGTGGCACATCCCCAACCCGTCCCTGGCTAGCACCTGAGCCCACACCCCAGGGATGGTGACAATCCCTGCCCACACCCTCCCCAACAGTTTCTCTGCCTCTGAACTGCAGAGCAGCTGCATTGTCTCAACCCACTGTGATTGTTGGGATTAATCTGAGAACCTTTGCACAGGCACACAGATCAGCTCAAACCCCACACTGCTGCAGGAGGGATTTTTCTTTGTTTACTTTCTCCAAGAGCTCTTTGCTTTTGAGGTTACCATGTGTAAGTGGGAGGAGTGGCAGCCCAGCAGAGAGTTTCCTTGACTTTCAGAACAGGTATTTTTGGGCATTTCTGGCAGTTTGTTCTTGATACCAATCCATAAATTGTCATATTTATGTGAAGATACCATGTTGCCCTGATCTTTTTCAGCCTTCTGATGTTTGCACTTTTGTAGTGGAGTTTCTCACAGATTTTCAAGTAAACAAAGTGATGTTATTGTAAACTGTCCTTGTTTTCATTCCTCTCTTGAGGAGGGACAATTGATAAATTTCTAGTTTGACCAGTGTGGTTGGAGAGGTGGCAACCTCATCCTCCAATCCATGGTCATTATCCAAAATCTATATAAACCAAAGTAAAAAAAATAAACTTCCCTCTTTTTGCCCTGATGACTTGACTGCATGTGTGTTGTTCATTTCGTGTCCTATAGTGACAATACCAAAGGAATCTGGAACCATAATAATAACAATAATAATAAAGTGTCAACTCTGTCCCTGCTAATGGAAGATGACTTTTAACTTCTTAGTGCACGCTAACTAAACATCAAATATCCTTATCCCCTCAAAGTGACCAAAAGATGAATTTCAAACCCATAATGGCATTAAAATGCATCAGAAATGAAAAGAATATAAGGATTCATCATAGGTCAGAAAACAAAAGTGCTTTTAAACTATCAAGAGCACAGTATATGCTATTCTCATTTTTTTTCTACTTGAAGTTTCTGAAATATTTATTAAGGAATAATCTGCAGAATAATGAATATTGCTTTCTTGTAGAAGTACAGAATGTATGCTATATTTCTGCTATAGCATTTTATTAAATATGCATGATGTGAGTTTGTAGTCACTTTGGGGCCAGCTACTGACTGCTCTGTGCTTTGGCAAACAAGGCTGGTTCAGTTAAGGTAAAAAACCAAAACCCATTAGTTTAGTGATGGCTTCTTAACATTTAAAAAAAACCACATAAAAATAAAAATAATTTTTTTTCTTTCTTTTGATAGTTTGGTGATATTAGAAAATTTAATTTCCAGTAGGGTGCATCTCACTGTCCAAATGAAATATTGATTTAAATTTTGAAAATATGAAAAGTTTAAGCAGAAAGGTTTATGTTGCTCTCAATAGCTAAGGTCATAATTCCTTAAAAAAAAAAAAAAGGTAAAAGAAAGTTTTCGGGATGTGTTCAGATAGCAATAAAGCAGAAAAAAAATAGAAAAAATTGGCATTACTAAATTTTGGCCCCAAAATTGTAGGAGAAGCTACTTCAAACTCAGAGAAAAAAGAGAAGACACAGCATCTTTGGGGGCTGTCACAGCTCCAATGCCTTAGCATGCTCCTTGTTATTCCTGCTGGGATAGGCAGAATGTGTCCCCAGGGATTCCTGGGAACCAAAATATTCCTGCAGACATGTCAGGACTGTCTGTCTCCCTGCAGTCACAACTGTAGTCCTGTCTGCTCAGACAAAAATGCAAAAAAATTTATATATATATATATATATTTTGTCCGCTTTTAATTACCTATTGAATCACTGGGTCTGTGGTAACTGACAGTGTGAAAATCTAAAACAAACATTCACTTTTATTGGTGATTTAAGATTTTCATGCTTTTTTTTCTAAATGATAAAAAGCTAAAGGAAGAATGCCACCAGTGTATTACCTGGGGTTTTTTGTTTGTTTGGTTTTGGTTTTTTGGTTTTTGTTTTTGTGTTTTTGTTTTTGTTTTTTTAATTAGCAGAACATGCTTATAGAAAACTTTGTCAATGATGTAAATGATACAAATAGATGCAATATTCCTCTGATAAATCATCACCTGAGATGGGGATTTTGTTGTTGGTATTAAAGGTTCATTTCAGATGTGTGCCGGGATATATTTTACCTGGATAATTTTATATTGCCGAATTAGGGAAACACAATTTGAATATCTTTTTAGACCATGTTTCTTTTTTTTTTTTTTTTCCCCAAATGCAGCTGTCTGTTACTGAAAATCTGAATTAATGGCCCTGGTTTATTTACATATACTGTGGGAACAATGTCATTTAAGGCTGATTATGTTAAATCACTGTGTTGCTCTTGTGACAAATGCAGTTGGTTAAAGGGAGTGCTTCTATCGGAGCAAAGTCTTCCCTCAGTGTTATTATTCAAGGCACCACTCAAATTGCCTTCATAAATATCCAGCTGTAAGAACTCGAGCATCAAGGTGTGATATATAGATAAGAACAGCTTCTGAAAATGGCTTGTAGCTGGTATCTAAACTTTACTGTAAATAATGCTCTCAACTGCCTTTCCCCCCACAATATTTACAGCACTAACTGGGAATTTCTGCATTTGCCACCCCTTTTAAAGAACTTTGCAGCCTCTTCTCTGTTCTTTCCATAAGCAATGCTCACAAAAGGAAGATAGGAATTCAAATGTTGTCCAAATCTTTCGCTTTCAAATAGTATAAAGGAATCTTGACTTCTAAAAACATAATTCTTAGCTAAAGCACACTCTCAGAGTGGGAAGAGCTTTAAGAATTAATAATCTTTATGGGGTGGGAGGTTTGCTTGTCAGTGTTAGAGCCCAGAAGTGGAGTGGTTCTCGTGCATCACTGACCAGCTGGAGAGGCCATGGAAATAGGCTGATTAATTCCTATGTGAAGGTTTTACACAGAGGTTCTTGAAACAAGAATTAACTACATTTTATGAAATTTCAGAGGAAGGAAAACAGTGAGGTAAATTTGAATAACTGTGCTGTGCAATTTGGTCCTGCTCTAAGCTCAAGCCCTGTGAGAAGAGGGACTCCCAGGGTGTTTTTCGTTTCCTGCAGCTTTGTATCAGTGCTGGAGTTGAGCAGGCAAACTCTGGGTCAGTGACAAACACAAATCCTGCTGCTGCTGCAGCCCAGCCACTGCAGAATCAGAAGGTGAAAACAGGCTGGAGAAAATTTGACAGCCAAGTAATTGAATAATAATAATAAAAAAGAAGGATATCTGCTTGTCTTTGGTAGAGGAGACATCAAATAGGGACTTATCTAATGGTATGTACTGCCCTAAGAAATTGTGGTTTAGTTAAAAACAAGGTTTTACACATGGATTCTACTTTGTAATGCAGTGGAGTTTTGCATGGAGAAGGGCGTGTCCCGAAAATGAATGCCTTTTCATCATTTACTTTGGTAACTTTAAATGCACTGCCACCTTTTTTGTTAAACTGATAAGACTTTACCTTGATCTGCATATAAATACAAGCAGTGCTGAATGAAGGAGCTTTTGAAATATTTGGGATGTCCTTATTTAGACCATCATGTCCATTATATTTATATACTACATCAGAGTTTACCATTCCCAGAGCTTCTGGACAGTTTATAAATCTGTAGCAGTTTTATTAACAGATTATAAATCACAGTAGCATCTCACAGTGTCAGATTTTAGCTGATACTGTCAAGTGTGCTTATGCATCAAACCCTTGCCCTGCTCTGTATCTGGCTGTTGAGAAATGGGGGTAAAATAAAAAGTGTTTGAAGTAATTTTGAGGCACTTGATGATTTTGGTTGTTGGGCTGTTTTTCTTTTGTTTCCTTTTTTTTGAAGAAGCACTAATAGAATGATAGGTGGCTTTGTGTTTAGCTTTCAGTTGTTATAAAGCCTTAAAATGAAAGTAAGTGTCATGTTTGTTCTGAAAGACTTTGGGCCTCACTGGGCTGGTCAGGTTTAGATTGTGTCCAGGTGTAAAGTTTGCAGATCAATACAGTGAAATCAGACCCCAGCTGGTGCCTGTGCTGCTGACTCCACAGAGAAACTGAGGAATGGAGTTAGAGGTTCTGCAAACAGGAACTCTGCTGGTCCTGGCAGCTCAGATACCCAGCTCATCCTTTTTGCAGTACCAGACACCAATTGTTGTACCATTAGTTTGCCATTTGGGTACATACACACAGAGATATGTCTTTAAAATTCTGTTGTACTGTGAAAAAATGCATAAAGCTGGATCTTAGAATCTGATGTACAATAAGAGGCAGGCATCAGCTGTAACAGATTTTGACATCTTCTGGCATGGTTACAGGAAGTCCAAATTATAAATGGGAATCAATCTATCTTTTTTGGTGGTTCTGAAAGAATCAAATTCAGTTGTGTAATGTTATTTCATTAGGCTTCCTTTTCTCTTTCCAAATAATGGTTATTTTCAAATTTCAGTTCAATTTCTCTTTCTTATGAAACAATTTGGTCTCCATACAGTTTCCATTTTTGTCACTTATCCCCAGTGTAAAGTATAGAGAAAATCTTAGTGCTTCATTTCTCCTTGTAAACAAGTCCATTTTTTTCTGGCAAATGACAATTTGATACAAGCAAATTTGTGTTATCCTAATTATTACAGCAGGAAATAGGCATGGCTACAAAGAAAGAGAGAAGTTCTGTGTCCCCTCTCCCCCAGGTCACTCTGTTTAGTTCACAAGCAGCATTTTGTCACAGCTTTGTCTTTGCCCTGTGTCACTCAATGGTAACTGCACTGGGATGATAAACATCTGTAAAGGGGCAGAGTTGTGTTAGGGCCTGGATAAAATTCCTAACACAGAATGGCAGGGCAGCTGTTATGGGAGAAGAAGCCAAATGTGGCACTGGTGCCTAAATTTTCATCCTTGAACTCCACTTTCAGTCACTGCACTCCAACACCTTTGGTCTTGGAAGGATCATGGAGGAGCTTCTCAACAAGTGAAATGTGATCCAAGCAGCCCTGTGTGCAGTGACATGTAGCATCAGAAGGCTCTCAGGCTTGTTCCAGTTACATATTCATACATTTTAATTCTTGTTTTAAAGTTGCCTGAGCCCACATGTGGAGGAAGTGTGTCAAACAATTTCCATGTATCAGATTGCACTGATCAGAGCTGAGCTTTAGATGTTTGCCACAGATGTGTTACCCCTGCCCATTGCAAATGCTACAGAGCAGCTGGAACAAGTGAGGTTGATGATTTTGATGAGGTGGGAGGAAAACTGAACAAATACAAAGAAACAGAAGAAGGAGAACAAAAAAGTTTTCAGTTAAAAACAAAATTGCTTGGAGATTTCAATATTCTCTCTAGATGAATTTGAGGTTCGAAGAGCACTTGAAGGCTTGAAAAGGTTACTTTAAGAAGGCTCAGAACAACTGAGAACTATGAGTAAGTGCCTGTGTTCTTTCTGTATGAGATTATGAGATCAGCAGGCTTTTTTTTCCCTCATGATTCAGCCCCTGTTGGTGACCTCAGACCTAAAACCTGCAAAGATGCTGCCCCCAACTCTGATATTTCACTCCTGGTTTTGGCCTTAAGGAGGAGGGTGCAGAACTGTCTGTAAGAGTTAGAAAGGTTACTGAACACTTATGGAGAAGCAAAGCCACTGCTTAGAATGAGGAATTTTCTAAATATCATCAAGTCTCGGAAAGAGAGAGGAAAAGTGATGCTTGTAACTTCCTGTACTGTGAAAATGTCGAGTGGGAGAAGGGGAAGGAAAAGTTACTGAAGTGTAGGGTCTGTCTGCATTTTCCAGAAAATGATGCTGAGCTTTCAGGAGAAATAAAAACTTTAGTAAATACTGAAGTGAGTAGAAAGAATTCCATGAGTTTTTGAAGTATCTACCGAGATGGATATTGTGACAGGAGTGCAGAAGACAAGAGTTTAAATGCTGTTATGACCTGCTGCTGTCTTGCAGTGATATCCCAGAATCAACCACGAGCTTGGCTTTCCCCACAATTATTAAAACTTGTTATCTTGGGAACAGTGAGAAGTAATGTGTGAGCAGCCAGCCATTATATAGTGACCACTTATTTAGAAGAAAAAGCCGTAGTACAAGGAGAGTAACTTTGCAAAGTGGCTCCTAGTGCCATCTAAAGTTCTGAATGCTGCCATTTAGTTTATATGAAACTACAAAGACAACTTTGGCCAAGTTCCTGCTTTTACAAGTTGGTGTTCCTGTGCTTCATTCAACAAAGTAATAGCGGTTTTAGCATACAGCAAATTGGATGGAGATGTGATTCCTTTGTCTTCACGGAGCTCTCTTACATTAATAATCGTTATAACACAGTTATTGCTCAGCTCTTTTTCCCTTGCTAAAGTAAAACAGAAGCAGTCCATCTCCTTGATGTATTTTGCAGAGTGAATGTAGAGTGAATCTCACCCATAAAAGTGCTGTTGGGTTGACAGCATTGTGAAATGAAGTTCTCTGCCCAAATGAATATGGCCTATATAAAAGTACAAGTCTCTCACATATTGTTTAGCTCATGAAGGTTAATCTACTCCAGTCCTGTGTTTTGCAGTCCTTGTTCCATCACTTTTTGGCTGGCCTCTTGAGACTACTAATAAATACACGTTTTAAAAATATTGCACACATAGATGAGTCCTTAAAATTAAGTCTAGTGATCCCAGATAGCATGAGGCAAGGAAAACAGATTACTTCCAAGTCAGACTTCCAGGGAATCATTTTGCCTTGACAGATATTTATTCTTTTGGTGTGGATCAGATCCCAGCTGCACCACCTGAGGTTCTTTAGATGTTCTTTTTGCACCTCCACAGTGGCTAAGTTGGGATATAAAAATGCACTCAGCTGTGCAGGGAACCTTCCAGCACCAGGGAACTGATGGGGAAGGCAGAACTTGCCCATCCTAGTGGGGAACAGTTTATCCTGTCAGCAACTCTGTGTTTCACTGCTTTCCCTCTGTAATGCTGTGTTTCCTGTAATTCATTGGAAAGGAAGTAAAATTTTGTTTTCTTAGAAATCTCAGTCAGGTATTTAAGTCTCAGTGCTGCAGTTCTGTTATGTTTTAAGTTTTTAATGAGAATTATAGGATACAGTATAGTTACTTCAATTTGATTGGAGATTTTTAGCACCCTGACCCATTTTGTCTTGTCCATCAGCAGGCCATTGTACGTTTACCTTTTTTCTGAGGGAAGACTGGTAAATCCACTCCATTTGCTCACTGGATTGGGAAAAATAACCAAAAAAGCAACAGGAAAACAAACAAAAATAAACCCTCAAGAGCCCAAACACAGGCAAAACAGCTCATTTTTCTGCTGGTCAAAAAGCATTGGAAGCACTGCTGTGAGATTCTGAGTTGAATTATAAGAGCACTTATTCTGATTCCATGTTGGGTTTGAACATAAACAAATTAGAGCTGTTAATTTTGTGAGAAGTTCCATCTAGATTAGGCTTTACCTTGAACTCCTGCTATCATATTCCCCAGGACAACAGAACAATAATTTGTTGTATAAACAATAACAGTAGGGACTTGGTCTCTCTGGACACCCCCATCTGGCAGAGGAAATCTGGTTGTTAGCATATCAAAAGACCTGGTGAATTTCTTCAATTCACACAGACTTAAATTAATAGAACTCTGTAAAACTTTCTACCATTTCTATTTTTTCTTTTACTAAAATTTGGAGTCCTATAACATTTATGAGACAGTGTTATTTTTACTTTTACATATTGAGAGAAAAGTCTCTACCCTCCTTTTCTTTCGGTAGAGAATCTTTAATTTCTTAAAAACCAAAATCCCCAACTCATCTATTCTCAAGTCCCTACGTTCTTTGTGAAGGTAAGTTCCCACTGGAGAAAAAAATGTTGTTTTTCTGCTGCAGCTGAAAACAGTCTCAGGATCCCTCATGGTCTTTTTTTGTTTATTTGCATTTTAAAAAACCCAACAAAACAACACATTTCTGCCAAATTATCCATTGTCTCGAAACACCAACAAATAACACTGTGTTCAGCATGTTAAAATCCCAGGTAATGTTCTGAACCTCTGGCTGATTCGAGGTTTATTATTATTTTGTGTTATTGAAGCTTTCATAACAGCATGGACTTGGGGGAAGGTGTTTGTCCTTTTGGTGTCACTTTTGCTTTTGCTCAGTGTTACCTGGGAAGTGAAAGGGATGTGACTCTTGGGAAGCACAGGGTTAAACTGATGTGTGTTTATTCCACTGTTATTTTTATTGCTTTTTTTTCTCCTCTCCTTTCGTTGATTTAAGTCTCTATTTTCTTGGATTCATTTAAAAGGATAAAAAATATTTGTTGTTTTTATACATGGAAAGAAGAGGAAAAGTTTTAAATAAAAATGACTTGCCAAATATTTTATTTTCATTGAAGTAACTGAGAAGGTTTTGTACAAGCACTTCTGTCTCTACAGAAAGTGCATATGCAAAAGTAGAATAACAAAAAGATTTATTGGCTGAAACAATTCCCACTGTCATGTGGTACATAAGGATTAAATATTTATTCCTACTCACTGGGATTATAAAACTCTATTCAATTATGTTGCAGACACTACCAAATGATTGTTGAGGCCTCTAATAATGCTGCAAATGGTAAAATATATAGTATAAACAATACATGAGGAAACATTATGGGAAAATATTCTCTAGCCCACAGAGTTTGCTTCTTTGTTGCAGTAATTATTGAGACAGAGGACAAAGCCATCAGCAGTCTGTGGTGCCAAAAAAGTGAATTTCAAAGGTGTTCTGCTGTGCATGAGCCCAAAAGCTGCAGTGGTTTGGGGCAGCACAGTGCAGGGTGGTTGTCCCTCCTGACTGTCCTAAGCCTCCATAGGAATTCAAAAGAGATTTTTTTTTCTTTAGCCAGATTAATGTAACAAAAAAATCTCACTTATCCCCTTTCTTCCTGAATGAAGCCATTTGTCCTTTCCCAGTGGGACTGTGCAGCATGGGTTATTTCTCAGAGTCCCCTCAGTCACAGCAGAATGCCTCCTGGGCTCTCTGCACCCTGCACTGTGCTGCTGACCGTGGCAATTAGCACAGCCTGTAATTACACCACGAGAAATCTGCACCTTTGGCAGAGCCTGCCTCCAGCCCCAAACACAAGGCAGCAGCAGCTTTTGTTCAGGATCTCCCCTTGTAGGTTTACAATTCCTCTTAGACTTGTTCACTGCAGGCATATCTCTGTTAGAAATTCTTCCTTTTATTTCTCCTGGGACTGTTGTGTGTAACTTTCCCAGCCCAGGAGCTCGGGCTGTGTCGTGACAATTTTGTAATTAGCTGTTCCCAGCACTAACTTTGCTTTCAGAGGGAAGAGCATTCCTAACCTTTGCTTTTTCCCCTCATGCCATATTTCCCTCTCTTATCTCTTAAAAGGTGGTGTTCTTTGTAAGCAGTTGTAACCATTAGTAATCAAAACCCAGCACAGCATTTGTCAGAAATCCCCTTGCTTCCAAACTGTTGCTGTAAATGAATCCATTCCTATGCCAGTATGATAATTTAAAAAGCATTATCAGAAGAACTGGAATTATTTTCTCATTTCCTCCCAGCAAATGGATCCATTGATCCTTAATAACTTCCCAGTAATTCTGCTAATTGTCCTGTTTCCATTAATAAGTTTAAAACTATGCCATCAGATTGGTAGGTGTGTGTATGCATCACCATGCCTTGAGTGCATCGAACTATTTTTAAACAGCAGTAATGAATTTTGGCTAATAGAGAAATGTTTTCATACTTCTGTTAGTCAACAGCCTAAAGTAGATGGAGAAAATGGGGAAATATCAACAGTGCCCATCGTCTGGGCTGCATGCCAGTATTGATAACAAAATAATTAAAAGATAACAGTGTTTAAAAACAAACTGTAAGCCTGGCCAAAGTGAAAATCAAACCCAATCAGACTAGTTCTATGCAGGGTATGCACAATGTAAGCTTGTATAATGTTGTTTGCCATTATCCTTAGGAGCTCTGAAAGAGTCAGCACTCAAATGCACATTACTTCTTGTAGGACCCTGATGATTCCTAATTTTCAATTAGCATATAGTAGAACTGTACTAGGTCTTCTTTTTTTAACTTACTTTGTGTTAAATGAGAACCAAATAAGGAAAATTCCCCAAGTCAGGACTGTTTTGCCTGCAACACATATTCTTTTCAGGATGTCTGAATAACGAACTGCCACAAAATTTTTAATGTTGGGTATTTTTTTCCATAGAAATCTCACTTCAAATCAGTGTTTGAATGAGAGTAGGGTGTTTCAGGGAGAGAAACAAGACCATATTTAAGAAATTGAACATGACACAAGAGAAGCATTTGTCATTAATTCAGCTTAGCATCTATCTTAGAAAGGCTTGGATTGTAATATTTTATTATTTTGCATTGACAATGGAATGTTCTTCCCTAGATTGGGACTGCTACTGGCAGGGAGCATTTCAGCCCCCTTTAAACTGCAGCCTCCTCAGTGCTGCAGCTCTTCCCTAACAAACAGAAACGCTGCAAAACCCCGGAGATCAGAAGTGCTTATCAGATACTTTCAAGCAATTCTGCCTTTAGAAAATTAGAAACGTTAGAATTCCTCAGGAACCCATTGCATGTCAGCATCTGGCTGGGTCCTGGAATGCTTTGCCAGTTGTGACCCTGAGCCTGCAAATTGTGCTGGGTTTATTTTGCTAATTGTTCAGGCTCCCCAGTCCCACCTGTGGAGAAGCTGTTCCAGAGAGCAGCAGTTTGGGATGGAGGATCCATTTGCAGGGTGGATGAGTAAGCACTGATGGACATCTGCACTGCTGGCACTGCAGCCAAAAGCACAGCCAGTTTTTTGGGATTCAGGGGTTTTTTACCCTCATGTGCTGAGGTGAGAAACTTTTATGTGCTCTCTGTGATGAACATGGGTGATGAAGATCAGGGAAAAATAGCATCGTTTTCCCATTTTTTTTTCACCAAAACTCAGGACCAGTTTCTAGTACAGTGTGCAAGCCTGTATTTGGACCAGCTACACAGAAAAAAAAAGAAGCCACCTATCAAAATGAATGAACCCAACTCTAGAAAAGAGGAAGAAACTGACATTTATTCCCTGGTTTTTTTTTTTTTTTCCTTTTTCCTTTTTATGCATTGCAGTCCCCACCCCCCAATAATTAAACAAACATTTAAAGGTCTTTAACAGATGTTTTCTTATTTTACTCAGGTGGGATATATATGATGCATTAGTCTCTTTTATGTCATTTTATTTTGGCAGCTACATTCTGAACTAATTAGCACACCAGAGAGATCTCCCAATAAGAGCACATGGGCAACCAGTGGTTAAGTATTTGGTAGCACATTGCAGAGTCCATGGGCTGAAATGGGAGGCTGCAGCCTCTTTGCAATCCCTGCATGGGGCATAATTGCATTTCTGAAACACTCAGCTGTTGGTGCTCTGCAGGTTTTGTTTGTGCAGCTTTATAAGGGAAACACCAAAACCTTCTTAAATCGTTGTGAATTATGATTTTGTAGAAGTTACCCTGTGCTGCCTGACTAAAGTACATATTGTGTTGTGCTTGTGCTTTGTGAAAAAAGGCTGGAAGCATTTAAGTGTGTACATATTTAAACATGTGTGTGTGCACTTGCTGTGTGACTGAGATTCTGAGTTTTTTCTTTAACAAAGCTAAAATTTTTAGAGTTACATTTTATGCGATGCTGGTGTAGAGGGAAGGAACGCGACAAAACCAATTTCAAATTTGTGCTAGAAAACAGTTTTCTCCTAGAGCATTTTGTGTGCTATCAAGCATTTATCTGTAGCATTACACCTGCAGTATTTCTCTTCCAAAAAACATAAAGTTTACTGTCACACTGAAAGCTGGAGTGTGACCACACTGGTAGCAATCCTAACTCAAAGTCCACCTGGCTGGTAGTGGGAGATACCAGAAGCAAGACTGAAACATTTATTGTTATTTTTCATGACAAAGATGTGTCAGAATGAGAGAGAATGAGTGAGTGAAAGAGGCTGGGGCAGGTTCAGGAAACAGCCCAGGTGGAGGAGACCCGGAGTCCACTCAGAGCTGTTCCCCCTCATTTGGAGTAATTAGTTTTCAAAACTGAAAAAGCTCAGCAAAGGACCCCCCTTCTGCAGCTCCACTTGGACGTTTCCAGTAGTTTCTCCTGCCATCAATCTTCTCAAGTGTCTCCCAGGCTGTTTTCCCTGATTCCCTGGGACATGATTCCTTCCTGGCTGCTCCTGGGCTCTCTGTGCAGCTCAGGCAGGCAGAGGCTCTGGGGACTCTGTGACCCCACTGTCAGAGCTGTGGTGACACACCTGTGACAGGCTGCCTGGACCCTGCAAGGGGTTTGTTAACTGAGGGTGCCCATGAACTAATTAAGCACTTAAACAAGAGCTAATGGTGAGCTCACCTGGGAACTCAACTGGGGACCCAAACATGAGCTGCTTGGACACTTGTGTAAATTCATGAGATGCTCGTGTATGAATGTGGTAAACCACACAATTTATGCCCATGGCAATCATTTCTTTAGTCCCTCTTATTTTTCCTCAGAACTAAAGTACCTCCCAAATTTGGCCTAGGCAGGAAGAATGGTATTCTGGTTCTGTAAATGTGCACATAAATGCTGGTTTGTATCCAAGAGCACTGAACAAGAAATTGGGCTTTCTGCCTGCCAGAAGGAAGCTCAGGTTTGGGTTTGTCAGGTTTTGTCCTACCCTACAGTGGCCTACAGTCTTTACCTGTGCAATGTTCACCTGTTTAACCAAACCCCAGGGAGGAATTGGTTATATACCAGTGTCACTCACTGTCAGAATGACTAAGGACACTTCTGCTTCCATCCTTGGAAGGAATTAAGGGTTTTGTTTGTCTTCATGGTTCCAAGTGAAGCTGCAGCATCTGAAGTGAGTCTGTGAACCAGGAAATGCACAATATATGAAACCAAAGCTTTTACTTCACTTGGTTGTTGTCAGTGCATAATGGAATTTTCAAAAGCCTCACTGAAAGAGTAGAATTGTAGAATTACTAAAAACCTGTTAACTTTTAACACAGGAATTTCAATGGCATCAGCATTCTGTCTATCCAGCTGCTTGTCTTTTGACACAATTGCTGTTTATAGATGAATATACATAGCAAAAGTAGTACAATCTTTCTGCAGGAAGAGTAACTCCCTTGTCTTCTTAGAAATTCATTACTGAATTGGCAGGAGGATTTTTACTTTTTCTAGGCTGTTTGATCCAAAGATTTATATGACTGCAACCTTGAATGCCATCAGAACAGAGCACAGCCATCACTTTGCCATGTTTGAATCAGTTCTATGCAGAGATTGGGTTTTAATTAGATTAGAGAAATCTGAAAGAACCTGAGCCAAATCATAGTGTATCTGAACTGGAGTATAAAAGCAAAATTCAGTTCAATACAGTTTTGTTGGTAGCACTTCATTGACTGTAAGAAGCACATGAGGTGTTTGAACTTGAAGACTGAATTCAGTAGAAACTGTTCAGCAGAAACAGTCCTTTATAATCTGGGAAAAATTTTAAAATCTGCCAGTTTTTCTTTTTACTCACTGGAATGTGAGGAATTCTGCTCACTATTCTAATCTTCTGCTTGAATGCACCAAGAGATTTTTTTTGCTGTTGTTGTTTTTGTGCACCTTTTAACTATAAATCAGTGCCCTTTCATTCCAGGCCTTTGATGTATACTCAGTAAAAGATGCAAGGGAACAAGTTTGTCTTTATTAATCATGGTGAAAACAGTGAAGCTTTCCACCCCGGTGATGAGATTTGTGTAACTAAAAGACAGCAGGAGCCTTTGCACTCTGCAGCTTCCAACACTCTCCAGAGTCACTTCATACATCAGTGTCAACCTTGGACTGTTCTCTCCAGGGACAGCATAATTATCTTCATCAAGTGCAACTGGATGGTCTTTGTGAAGTGGCAAAATTGAATCCCAGCTTTGCAAGAATTCTCCCTGTTGTCCTGCAGCCAGCACTCCTGTTTGATAAATAATTTGTTTCTATCTGGACACTGTCCTGGTCAGCCAGCTCTGGGTGTCCCTGGGGCTGGGCCAGGGGACTTCCAGAGGTCCCTTCCTGTAGGAGAACGGAATAGAGGTGACCACACCCCTCATAAGTAACAGCTGTGTTAACAATGCAGCCTCACCACTAATGAGTCACAGCTGTTTCCAATAACAATGAGTGAGATAAAAGAGGCGGTGAGCTGTGAGGGGAGGATTGTCACAGAGGAGGATCCTTGAGGAACATGAAGGAGAGAATCATGAAGCAGGATCCTGGGGAGGGAGAATCGCTGCTGTGAGGTCAGTCTGGGTGTGTAGTCAGAGCCTGTTGTTAGAACCTGTAGTTACAATTTAACCAGGCAAAATCCTGCAGTCACAGTCTAGCTGGGTAAAAGCCTGCAGTCACAGTCTGTAAACTAATCCCTGCAGTCAGAGTTTAGCAGGGAAGAACCAGCAGTCAGAGGCTGCAAGGGAAACCTACAGCAGGAGCTTGCTGCAGCCAGAGTCGGGGAATGATCAGAGTTAAGATGCCTAAGCCATGAAGAGGAATAAACCAGGACCCTTTTCATGCTGTGTTTAACAAGAAGTCTGTGCCTTGGCTCATTTTTGCCCTCTAATAAGAGGGCTGCTGCAGCACCTTCCAGCCTCAGCCATTGTGAGTGATAGTGCCTCTCTGGGCTGGAAAGTGACTTCAGATTGTGCAGTGGGTTTGTAATATTCCAGCTGCACAACAGAGGAAGATGCAGTGGCTCTCCATGGTTAGCAGAATCCTTGTTAAGTGCTCGCTGGGTTTATTAGTGTGCTGGTGGTGATCCAGACTGTGGCTGTCAGCCGACAGCAGAGCTGGTGGGCAGATTCTGCTGCTGCCTGCTCTAGGAAATGGTCAGTTGGAGGAACAGGAGTACTAAATCTAAAACTGGACACACTTGCTGTTTTGACTATTAATTATGCTTTTTATCACATAACTCCCTTTAACACTGAGGTTCATTAGTGTAGGCTTCACCTTCCTTCTGCATTTCCTGAGTGATGGAGATAATGGGATTGATTCTGAAGTTACTGAAGTGTTGGTATAAGTTAGAGATGTGTCAAGTGGAGTTAATGATGTTGCATTCATGCAAGTAAAGTGAGAATCAGTAAATTGAGTATAAGGGAAAAATGTGGTGGGCTGAGAGAGCGAAGTCTGAGCAGGAGGATAAATTTTGGTAGTGAGAATGTGAAATTAAAATATGTATCATCTGGAAGGAAGGAAGGAGTATGTGAGCCAAAGCCTCTGGTTTGTTCTCACTATTGTCAGTATCTTCCCCTAAGTTCTACTGTGCACTACACACCAGACTCAGATGTACCATTTCCAAAAATGTATTTTTATAATATTTTTAGCATTTTTATAAGGGAAATTGTAACAAACTGGGCTTTCAAAGCTATTGGTCTCATTATTTTCCAGTGTTTGTTCAAAATTCCCAGTGATCTACCTTTTTATAACTATGTCTATAAACACTAAAAGCATGTTTTAAAATTACATCACTTAAAAAAAAAAAAAAGGAGAAAATTTGAAATAGTTTCAAATTATGTGTGCATATCATTTTAATGCTTGCATTAAAAGCCAGCCAGAATCAAGTCTGGTCAAGGATCAGTCAATAATGACCCCACTTCCTAAGGATCATTGTTATTATTTTGTGATTTAAGGTCTTATCAGTTCTCTGTGCTAGCAGTTTTTCTCCTTGTCCTCTCCAAGGCACAATGCTCTCCTTCATTATTTCTCCCTTCTGCTCTGCTTCTTTATACACCTGCTAAGACATTTCCCACTCTCACAATTAACAATTATCCCACTACTAAAAAGGAGAGTGAGATGCAGTCACAGTGTGCAAAATAATCTTTCAACTTGTTCTGCCAACTGGATGCATAAAAATAACTTATCTGGCTACTTCCTTGCTGAGAAAACTTGAAGCAATTTATTCTTTAAACATGCTGTGCCATTTGTATGTTTCAGGTGCAGTAAATCTTGCTTCATTCATCATTTTCAAATAAATGCATAAAAAGCAATAGCTAGTCTTCTATTACTTATTCTATTATTACCCATGAAATAAATACTCTGCAAATCTCTTTCCATTGTGTTTTTTTAAATTTAATTTAAATTTTGACTTAGCACATTACAAATGTGTTAATTCCTTGTGTATCTGCAGAATGGTGGTAACTTTTTTCAGTTGCTTTGGAAAATGCAAGTGTACATGTTCTATTATGAAACTACATGAGCATACATGTACCTTACTAACACTAAGGCTGTTTCCCAGCTGAGGATTTAAACTGTTTTTCCAATGTCACCAAGGCAAGGGATGATGGCAAATAATGGATATACAGAAGACTAAATTTCTTTTAGAATTCCAGTATGTAGTTTGAGGCTTATTGCTGTGGGGGAGATGATGGCAAATAATGGATTTACAGAAGACTGAATTTCTTTAAGAACTCCAGTGCATAATTTGAGGCTGATTGCTGAGTGGGGTCTGGTGACTGGGTGACAGCCTGGCTCTCAATGACATCTGAGAGTGTGGAGCTGTGTCTAATTCCTGAGGGGAAATTGCAGATTTGAGATTAGCTCTAAATCCTGGGTAGGGCAGAAATTCCTGAGACAGAGCTGTGATTTTTAGCCCTGATGGATCTCTTGGGCTGAGTGGAAGCAGCAATGTGGCACCAGCAGGTTTTGGTGAGGTGAGGGGTTTTCCAGCTGTGATGGACACACACACACACAGAGTTTGTCTGGACAGCACATCCTTTCTGGGTGCTGGGGAAAGAAGAAAAAAAGGGGTTGGGTTCCAACTTTTCAGAATTGTTCATTTCTCCATTGTTACTTGGTGGACTGATCTCATCATATAAATTTTATAATTTAACCTGTGCTGTTTTGGTAGGAGTTGCCCAAGGAAAGCTCCAGACATGAAGCAAGTGCCACTCAGTTGTGGTATCATTTTGTTTGTCTTCTCCTGACTTTGGAGATGAAATTAGAGCCATATCCATTAATAGAATTTTCACAGGAAGCAAGGGGGTCAATCTTAGCATCATTGCTGGTTCCCACCAAGGATTCCTAATATCCTCCTTTCCTATATTAACCTTTTGGAATTTTTGTGTTGTCTGCTGTGCTATTACATTTTATACTGCAGCATGGTATATTCTTTAAAATAGTTAATCGGATGGAGTTACTAGAAACTCTTTTGAGAGCAGTGCATTGTAATTATTGAAAGATTATCCAAATTACCTGCTTGGAACATGTGAAGTGTAAGGCAAATATATCTAATAGTTTTATATTCACTTTCTAATGACCTTGTTTCCCCAGGTTTTTCCATTAAAAAAAAGAGAAAAGTACAGATTTTCAGGCAAATTGGTTTTCACATTTGGGAATTCAGTGTGGGTGAGACAGTTTCTCTTTTACGGGATTTTTAAAAAATTAAATTACTCATCCTTATTTATAGAAACATACTAAATTACTTTGGTTGTGGATAAGTGTTCTGAGTAGAAATATATAATAAAAAGAAAATATAAATAGCTCATTACTTGTGAGAAGAAACATTTTTATGATGTTAGATTAAAAGAATAATGGTTTTGTATTCCAAACAGTTTTATAAACTGTTTTACTTACTTATGAAACATGTTATATTTTGGGGCTTTTTTCCCACAAGTCTCAAAAATCCAGCTGTGAGGGAGAATGACTGCAAGGTGTCAAAATAATACATTTTTTCCTCAAAAGGATCTTGTAGCCTGCTTGCATAACCAGTGCATAAAAAAAAAAAGTGATACCAGTGGGTTGTTTTTCTTTTAAACTATTCATTATTTATGAAGTGCAGAGAAAAATAGTTACAAATGATTGTTTCAGGGGACTTCCTGTAGCTATACAATTGCGTTCAAAGGATTTACTCATTAAACAGTGGTTTAATTCCAGTATGAAAAGTTCAGGCTCTTGTTGTCCTAACCTAGCTTTCAAAAAAAAAAAAAGTTCCTCCATGTCTCCATATGCCTATATACAAATATATAAGAATATTGGTTGAAAAAATCCCATTTGTTTAATAGGAGGTTATAATATGCACCAAACATTTGTTAACTTGGCAGTATTTTCCTATTTCAACTTTAGTGCTGCTTGAATTTGCAAGTAAGTTTTTGGAGACGCATTTGATATTCAGTCTATTGCTTTTTATTGTTTTCAGTCTGTGTTTTTCAGTTTATTAAGAGGAAAAGAATAATTCCTGTCCCCAGGGAAGTGTGAGGTGTGGGATTTCCTGCTCCACTATCTTGAACAGTGCTGGAAAAGAATCCTTCTGGCTCTGGGATTTCTTAGTAGAAG
Source organism: Argya squamiceps (assembly GCA_037834095.1). NCBI lineage: Eukaryota > Metazoa > Chordata > Aves > Passeriformes > Leiothrichidae > Argya > Argya squamiceps. The sequence continues at coordinate 4,003,186 of JBBMKD010000040.1, forward strand.
ACACCATACTGAGCTTCCAAATTACTATTGTTCCACAGAAAGCACAAAATTCAGCTTAGCCAAGCAGTTAAAATCTGCTACCCCATTACTTTCTTAGTTTTCAATGATCATTTCTATAGCAAATGTCCTTTGTGCCAGTCATGATGTAAATGGCAAGACAGTTGGGAGTGCAGCAGCAAGAGCTTTTGCTCCATGTTTCGGCATAAAAAGAGTTCTGTGACTTGGATTTCTGACTCCCATTTGTAGCCTTAAAAGTTACTCCGTAGGTAAACAAGAATGTATTTCTTCTCTGTATTTTTTGGAACCAGAAAAAAACCCCAACAACAATCAAAAACAAACAAACAATAACAAACACATTCACTAAACTGTTCAGGAGAATGTTAATGGGATTTTTTTAGAGATTTCAAGACAGACGCTTCCTGGTGAGGATGAATTTTGTCTGGCTGCAGACGTTTCTGCTTCCAGCTGCAGGATGTTTTAGAGCCTGCCCTATTTAGGGCAGGGAGGGGAGTGCAGGACAGGACCAAGGCAGGAGCTGACTGGACTGGGACTGTCCCTTCACAGGTGTGGCACTTGTGCCCTTGCAGCCTGGGAAGCTCCTTGGTAGCACGTGTAAGTGATGTGCAGCCAGGCTCAGCTGTCACACCTGCTCAGGTAACGCTGTCATCCCAAAATGCCTCCTGGATTCAGCAGGATCAAGTTCTTCTTTCACAAGACAGCCTAAATTAGTTGGGAATGAGGTATTTTACCCAAATGAAAAAGTTAGCCTTGCATTTAACTGAAATGGAGCATACTATATAATAATAATATGAATTATGTTGAAACTTTTAATTTGGTGGTGACAACTCTCTGACAGAAATAGACCTGTGAAGTTGGAAAGTCCTGTCCTAGACTGGTATATAAAACTACCATGAAGTCACATTTAGTCTTTCAAAAATGTAAGAATAATTTTTCTTTTTCCAGAGCCTGGTAGCAATACTAGAAGTATAAAAGTCAAGATGTTTTCAATGCATTTTGCTGTGGTTTATGCTGCACTGGCAGCAGACTTTTGCTGTATGTTTTTTACCCTGGGGCAGGGTGAAATTTCCATCTGTAGCCAGAGGGGTTTTTCCAGCAGGGTGGTGCAGTTTGCCCTGCACATTTCTGCAGCCAGGCCTCTGGTGTGCAGGTCAGTCTTTCCAGGGAGTTTCCTTGGTTTTGTTGAAAGAGTCTCATTTTGTTCCATTCACCAAAACTTTATCAGCATTTAGTGTTTGAAGATACAATCTATGGATTCCAGTGAAAATTGTTCTGCCTACTTGAGAATTAATTAATTAATCTGTTCTGGTACTGCATGTAGTTCTCAGTGTTCCAACAAATGATAGCAGGCCAGTGTTTTCCCATTCTATTTTGCTCTTTTTTCGGTGTTAGTAACATGATCACGCACATAATGAGACCCTGAGTCAGCTGGATCTTTTAAGTGGATTTAAATAGACCTCCTCTTTATAGAGCACTCCCCAAAGAAAGCTAAAAGGCTTTTTTGCATATTTTTAAATGACAGGTTATATTAGAATTAAAACTAGAATACTTAGGGTTTTGAACAGAAGACACTCAGAGCAAATGAGTAATAAATAAAAGGGATTTATCTGCAACTCTCCTGCTGTGTCCACGAAGGCAGGTTCTCACTGACAGATCTGATTTCAACTGGTGGCTTTGCAGGTTGTAACAAGCTCTGCCAAGTTCCCTTTAGCCCCTGTGAGGTTCTCTGTGCTCAGAGCCCCTTCTGGCTGCCCCCTGCTCATCCCTCTGGTTTTCCTGGCCCTGAGCAGCCAATTCCCCTCTGCCACCTTGTGCTGGCCATGCTGAGCCCCTCCAGTGAGCACTCCTGGTGATTCCCAAAGGAAGGGCCACTCTTTCCTTTTCTGCAGGGCGTTTCTGTTGGAGTCCTAGAAACTTAGAATTTGGGCTTTTAGTGAATAGTAATACATATGAATTAAGATGGAGGGCTTTGGGTGTTGTCTTTGTCCTTCTTCACCTCCTTCTTCCTTCTTCTTCATGGGTTTGGCTGGTTTTCTGTAATTGGGTGAAAAAGGTCCATATTGTGGGCTTTGGGTGGTCATTACTGGGTCAAAACCATAAATAATACAGGTGTCATCTTGGTATTGGGTGCTTCTCACCTAAAAGACCTTGGCTAGAGTTAGGAGCTCTCCATTTTACCTCATTTCCCTGACTTTCTAGTTAAGCTCATGGCTTTTAACCATTTGCTTCCTGGTGTTAATAATAACACTAACAATATTAATTTGTAGGCATTATTTTTATTTGCCTCTGAATAGTGCCAATTAAATTTACTTCTAATATATTTAAAATTTTGCTCTGTACAGAACAGTTAAGGGCAGATTTCGTCATCACACATTTCTACAGGGGCAGGAGCATAAAGAGACGATAGTAAAATTGCATGGCAGCTTCCAGCAAAGGACATCAAAGCATTGCTCAAACTTTAATGAACTAAATCGAGGTAAAATAAATGGCAAAATCAAGCAATTTTGAAACCAAACCATTTTCTACTTGCTAGAAAGCACTGGAAAAGGAGAAGGAACAATAACATGTATTTTCTGTACAGTTTCCCCAACACCAGCTACTCTAGTTTGTGAATTAACTTAATATTCAACATTTTGTCATGTACATTAGGTGTTATAATGCATGAAATGAATACACAGTCACATCCCAGTGGCTGCAGTTCCCAGTAATGATCGACAATACTGCCTCTAGCTAGCTAACACTTTCCCCTATGAAATATTTTCTGCATGACCACGTCCCATGGCAGCAGGCAGCAATGGAATTTATGAACTAGCTGGAGCTATCAGTGCTAGTGAGGAAGCAATAGAGAAAGATGTATGTTTTAAAAAAAAAAAAAAAAAAACCAAACAAAAAAACCCCCAAAATCTGTGAGGGGGGAAGAAGGCAAAAGATAAATTTCCAAACAGAAAGAAATTGTCAATATGTCACAGAGACACTTTGAACTAGCAGCCTAATGGCACTGCAAATTCATGTCTGGGTCCTATTTTTAAAATACTCAGATTTTCCTAAATATAGCTTCCAATTGAGTCTGTTTCTTTTAGCTCTAAATAACTCCAAAGAACTGACACAGAATGAAGCTTTCAGCTTTATGCCAGGTTAGAACCATGATTTGATTGCATGATTGGGAGTTTGGAATGTTCAGGTTCTTCTCAGGTCAAGTTTTTTTTTTCTAAAGCCAAGTCAGCAGTGTAATTCTCTTAGAGAAAGGGGATCCAACCTTGCAGTGGCTTGACAGGAGTTTTCTTTCCCCTCCTTTTCTTGCTGTACGGCTATTTTTTAGCCTTTCTCCCCTCACAATGCTACAATACTCATGCACTATATGAGAGAAGTAGATTACAAATCTGGTTTCTTATAAATATACATATATATAGCCACTAGAAAAAGCATAAATAATTTATATTCAGACCTCTGTACCTCCTTGTGACTTGCATTGTGTTTGAGCCTGTTATTCTTGAAAGCAAAAGTGGGAAATTGTTCCAGTATTCTTCAGATTTCCAGAACCAAATTCAGTGGAATACAAACCAGTGAGATCAAGTCAAGACTCAACACAATCAAGAGGAAGTAGGAATATAATTCATAATATTGTGGGCATCAACTTTAACATGTCTTGGTCTGTTAATCTCACTCCACAGTAGGTTATACAAGGAATGCAAACAAATAAATGCAGGAAAAATATAGGAAAAAAGATTACAGAACATCCCAGCAATCTTCTCTGCATTGTCCTGGTTTAAGTTTTGCATTCAACAAAAATAACTTAGAAACAAATATCCGAGTTAGAACACACTACATTTGTACTCTAATTGTATGGCTGCATTTTATAGGTGGCATTTTTGTGGAGAATTAGGGAAAAAGCATGGGATTTCTGGGCCAAAATCTAGGATTGGTGTAAAATGTCTACATCTAGACATTTATCCCTGCTCAAGCAGGGGTGTCCTGGGACATCTCCTTATAGACAAGCACCTTTTGAATGAGGAGGATCTCACACCCTGTCTGGGCAGACTGCTCCTGTGGTCAGTGCCCCTCACAGTGAAGCAATCAATGGATTTCTGCAATCTCTGGGTGCCAGTGTGACCCTCAGCCCCCTGTCCCAGTTCTGTGTCACCAACACTCCTGCTGAGGGCACTGAACCCCTCAGCCTGGCTGCATCAGCAGGAACTGCTCCATCAGGGCATCCACATCCAGGAACCTCCTGGACTGTCTGTGCCTTACCACACTGCCCAAAATTTGGCTTTTAGGCACTTCCTGGCTTTTAGATGGTCATGCTGGAGGAGGCTCCATGCAAACTTTGTTGGGTTGATTTTGTGTTCCCTTTGCTCATCACCCCCTGCACAGGGCTGCTGGGAATTCGCCTCCTGCCCTTTCCTAGTTTAAAAAACTCTTTCTTCCAGGTTCAGCCATTCTGCTGGCAAAGCAGCCTGGCCCCTCAAGTTCCCCCTCTTTGAGAGGTTGCCCTGCACCATCCTGAGTGCCCACACTGAAATACAGGAGGAGTAATTAATGCAGGGTGAGCTGGGACAAGTGTTGGCACCTGGCAGCCCCAGGTGCTTTGCTTTAGAGCACATTGGGAAGTGATGATCCCCTCACCACTCCCTGTGTCTTTGGTTTTTGGCCCCTCAGAAGTATAAAACCAGGTAACAGCTGGTGCAGGGGGTCCCTCAGGATGGGCAGGAGTGCAGCACAGCCTGGGAGGAGACCCCAAAGGAACAGGGCTTGGAGAGAAAAGGGCAGCCCCTGAGTGCCTGTGAGGAAATGAGACAGAGCCTGTCCCTCCACAGAGGGATTGTGGCAAGAAGATGAGAAATGCAAACATGCAATTAAAACAAGGTGGGTTCAAACTGGAAAAGTTTTTTTCCTGGGAATATTTAAGCTTTAGAACAGCTTTGGAGAGGCAGCTGTGTGATCTCCCCTCTTGGAAGTTTGCAAAGAGCATCTGCATCAAACCCAGTGGTGTGATCTCACAGATGACTGTGCTTCAGCCTGGAGTTTCTGCCTGAAATCTCATGAGGCCCCTCCCAGTATGATTTATTGTGGGGGGCTGCAATTCTTGAGACCAAAATGCAACCAGTAGCTGAGAGCCCCTTGTGTAGGGTGAACTGAAATATCTTCTTGGAAACATCCCTAAACATCCCTTCCTGGTCATGATTTGACTTGATAAATGTAGGGAAGTATCCACTGGAGTTAAACCTTCACTCTGATACCTCAGAGGAGTTTCTTACCCATCTGCATGTGGCTGGAATGCTTTTTGTCTGTAGAATTTTTGATGGAAAGCTAAAGGGTTCCAAACACAGGGCTAAGGAAATGCCCAGAGCAGCTGAGGTGATTGAGGCACCCAGCTGAAGGTTCATATTCAAATCCACCTGGTTCAATCTCTTTTACTTGTTATTTTGTTTGAGCTCTGCTGCAAGCCTGTAATTGAAGAGTCAAAGGGATGTACATAAAGAGGCTGGAATGGAGATGCTATTTGTTGTAAATATACTAAAAGAAAATATTAGTTCCAAGTTGTAGCCCTTTGCTAAATGCCAGAGTTTCCCATGCTTATCCTTTTCTCATTGTTTCTGTAGAAAATGTGTGAAAGTAGCAGAGTTCAATGAAAACATGTATTTGAATAACTAAATCGAAATAAGTTTCTAAAAGAGCTCAGAATAGCAGTAAAGGAGTAAAAATAAGTCTTGATTGATGTTCTAGCCCATTATATTAAGATGTGTGCCTCAGCTTTGGCTAAGTCAGCCAAGTCTTAGAAAAGAAATTTCAAGTGGGTCAGGTCGTTGCTAAGTTATGTGAATTGGAGCTAAGTTTGGCTTGTCTCATCTTAATGTGCTTGATCCAAACAGAGATAATTAAAAAAGATTATTCTGAAGTTTCGTAATATCATTTAATCTCACGTCTATACTTGTCATATAAATACAATGCCTGTCTTATTTTTATTCAAATAGCAATCCATCAAAATTGCCTTTTGACAGCATTTTGACTACTACTTATAGTAATAACTAATAGTTCTTTTTTACTATTTCCCAGGGGGGAAGTAGTATGTATGTGTGTGGAGGAGGGGGGGAGGATAGAAATACTGAAAATAATTTTCATTTTTACCTTTAAAATGAATCAGGAATTTTAGGTGCCTGTGAATTTTCATATAAGGCAGCATTCTGGAAAGGCCATTCTGGTTTGCTTTTATTCTGTTCGTGTTTCATTAAAAGAAGGTATAATGGGCACTTTCAAAAATAAAGCTGAATCTTTAATTACTGTATGCAATAAATCTTTTCTAAAAAGATGAAATTGTTGGTACACAGTGCACTCAAAGGGCTTTCAATATATTTGTTCACTAGTAATGGGTTAAAAAAAAGCTGAAAAGACTGATTGCAAAACTAGCAATAAATCAATCAAATGGGTTTGGTAATACATTTCATATCCACAATGTGTGATGCTTCATTTATGACATCTTAAGGTCTCAAAAGTTGATTTATTTTTCCAGTAATCAGTGTTCTGATCCATTAGTTTTTATAAGGTAGAGAGATGTCACTTTTTTTTTTTCATGAATGATTTGTATTTTAAAACTGCACATCTGTCAATCAAGACAAAACCAAGGACTTTTTAGAACTTAGTAGCTTCCCTGTAGGTTTATTTCTGTGCAGTGGTGGTGCTGTATATTATTATTCAGTGAAATATTTCATTGAACTTTGCAGTTTGGGGTTTTTTGACTAATACGTAGGCTCAGAAAGTTTTTATTCCACTCTCTCTGTGTTGATACCCCAGCACATCCAGGCTCAGAGTATGTTTTGTATGAAGTTCTTAGATATTTGTAGTCGTTATCAACATTGTGTCTGACTGTTAATGCAATCAACTTTGAAATCAAAAGGAGTTTTATCATTGAACTTGAGGGTGTGCTTTCTTCTGTTGTTTCTCCACTCAGAATTATTGATAAATTGGTGAATTGATGAACATAAAGAAATCCCAACAAGGAGATTTAAAGAAAATAGTCAAAACCAAAACACTTGAGTGTAGCTTGAAGCTCTACCTGCCCACCTTGGGGAGAAAGAGTTAAAGTGTATTTTAATCAGTACAAAAATGATAATTCAGGTTTTATTAGCCTTTTGTGGGACAGTAAATGCTAACACTGAGAGCTTTGCCTAGAATTCCCTCATTTCTTGGCATCAGAATGTGAGCTCTGGGTGTCCTGTGGGATTTTACAGCCTCTTTCACCTGGTGTCAGGTGGCCTCTGCTCAAACAGACCCAGGGCAGGGCTGGGAGATGCTGGCAGTGGCCTCGGGTCCCTGGGGAGGGAAGGAGGAGTCTGGGGAGCCGTGCTGTGCTCTGGACACCGTGTGTCTCCTGAATTATAGCCCAAGGGACTAAACCAACCCATTCTCCAGCCACTGCCTGACTGCAGGAGAACTGGAAGCTGAAAACGTGGGAGTTGTGTGCTTGGATCTTCACTGATGAGGAAATCATCAGTGGATGATGGATAAATATACTAAATATATGGATAAATATATTAAATATAAATGGACCATCAGTGGTCACTGGATAGAAACATTCTAGGAGTGTAAACAGATGTGCAGGTTTTTGCGTTTTTTTTTATATTCACTCAAAACCCAGGGATAAAGACACCTTTGATCTCTCAATGACAATTCTAACATATCATTACATAGGATTGACTGTCATTAATCTCATTCTTTTAATTTCTCCTGCACTCTGGTGCTTTGGGTCTCTCTCTCTGCTGCCCACACACCTTGGTCTGTAAAACAGGTGTGGAGCCTCCTTGGCCTGCCAGGTTCCCCAGTCCTGCAGGTTTTAATGGAATTGTTTTCTTACCTCTGGCTACAGCATGTGGAGTATTGTGTCCTTCTCCATGAATATTGACCTCTTTTTGATTTTTTAATTGTTCTTGGGATTTTTATAAACAGGGACAAGCTTGGAGCACTTTTCTGCTGTTTTGATGCTGAGAGTGTGCCCTGTCAGGAAGGACTCTGCTTTATCAGACAGATTCTCGTTAATGAAAAGTTTTTAAGCTGGAAATGCATCCATATTTTAAAAGGCAATTATTGCCTTGTTTTCAGTTTGGCTACAGGCTTGATATCAAACTGAAACTAGCAGAAAAAAACCAAACCAAAACAAAAAATTAGTGATTGAGTTCATACGTGTGAAATGTGATTTTGATTTCTTACTGTAATGTTCAAATTCACTTGGCTGTTTGCTTTTTGGGGTTTGCATTTTAATAATCTGCTCCTCACTTAGTGGAAAGGAGTCAGTAATGGTTTAGGTGGGAGGGTGGCAGAATTAAAAACAAAAAAAAAAGTTAAAAAAGGGTAAAGTTAATATGGAAAGCTACAAAAGTAGTGCCACAGCATTTTTTCCAGTAAGCTTGGCACTCTTTGCTGAGTTTTGCACTATACAGCCATTAGCAGGCTGGTCAATGCATTGCTTTATGAGGCAATTATTTCAGCATACTCTATTCAAAATACACATTAGAACTTAACCTTCTGAATCCTGAAGTAGCATTTTTATCACCCAACATTAGAAAAGAGTTGGAGTCAGCAATTTCCCCTTTCTTTTTATGATCTGGTATCATTAATAAAGCATTGAGCTGGTAGCTTCTTACAATTCTGCAGGATAATTTGTGACACAAAAGGTGCTGCTGTGATACAGTTGTCTGTTGACTTATTCAATAGCAGGGGAAACCTAGAAATGGTGTAAAAATAAAAAATGAGGAAGGGAGGGGAGAAAGAGCTCTTAAAACAAATGTACAACTGGTACACAGCATATTAGGCCTGCTGCTGCTGGATATGCACAAGTAAAAATGGCAAGTTAATATGGAATTTCTAATTAGGGTCACATACTAATGAACTCCCTCTTCATGTTAGTTTTATGCCGCTTCAGAAATTTTTTATCATATGCTTAAAAATTTATGGCTGGAATCATTAATGAAAATGAGGCGTGAATTGGAAATTGTGCTATTATGGAGATGAGTGTGGCCATGGCCAGGCTGATTTCTAAGGAGGGATCCTTTTATTGCCATTTTTTTGAGGAATGAGAAATGATACAAGTAGAATTAATGACTAGACATATTCTTTGCCCTGGCTTGGCTGGCGTTATTATATTTAAAGTTATAAAAGCTGGATTTAATAAAATTTTGAATTAATTATAAGGGGGATTTTAATCATAATTGTCAGTCTTCTGCAAGAAATAAAACTGTAAATCAGCAGAAAGGCAAAATTAATAGAGTGAGGTGGTGATGCTTCCATACACCTATACCTGTGTGTATATTGAATATACATTTTTAAATACTAAATATATTTATGTATAGGTGCAGACATGCTCATACACATATAGGTACAGTGAACATTTTTATGTGACTTTGTTGCTAAAGGGTATGTCCTTTCCTTGCTGCTTGACAACACAATTGCTCTTAAGTTCTGTGGATGAATGTTTGGGTATAAATTTTCCAGAAGTGCCATTTTTGTCTCCGGTATCTTGTAAAAATCAATTTGGCTTGCTATTTAAAATGTCAAACCTCCAAACACTACCTGTTGTATTGTTTCCTTCGGTCCCACTAAAATTATCATGCAATCTTGTATAAAATATATTGAAAACATCTGGTAGTCTGTCTCATTGGAATTGCCTTTGGAAATAGTCTAGTAACTTTTGACAGCTTGGCTTTACAAGGATATTGATTTCACTGTGCCTTTATCATAGAAAACTGATGAATGGTCAAAAGCTGAAAGTGATATAAAACCTGGTTTATAGTTTTTATATGAATCCATGTAATAAAATAAAGTAGGTTTATAAAACATAGTAAGGTATGCCCTTGTGAAAACATTAGAGTTAGAAAAGAATTTTGCAGCATTTTTGTGCTGTGGATTACTCAGGCTGGGGACACCAGAAACATTTCAGGCTTGTAAGGGCTGGACAAAGGAAGTAATGTTCTTATTGAAAACAATTCCATATGTTGCTAATAATTATGTGATGTTTGGGAGAAGATAAGCCTGCATGGAGTACTACTTTTGGATTTCCAACATTTCCTTTTGAAATAGGCTATTAATACTGAACAGGAGCCAATGTGGGACAAAAATATTGTTTCCCCAGTGCAATAACAAGGAGAAATAGGCAGCAGAAACACAACTAACTGGTGGGGCATGTAACATGGGAAACAGGAACTGCAATCTGGGCAAGAAATACCTTTTTTGTACACCTGAGGAACCGAACAGGAAAAATTAGAAACAACATTGGCCATCTGTATTACGTTGGCTGCAACAAAGGAATATCAGGAAAATACAGGAAACTAAATTGGTTTCTTTCTGGAGGAAGTACTTCTCTGGTCAATTAAATATAAACACAATGAGAAGGTGTTGAAGTAGAAACACGAGTGTCAGTCCTGCAGAACAGTGAATTCTGTGTGTACAGAGTGCCCTGAGGGCTGCAGGGTCATCTCCAGTCCAGCTGGGTCCTGTTCTGCAGAAGAGCTGGTGAGGAGTTCTCTCTGCATCTCAACAAGAGCTGTCTGAAAGAAGTGGCTTAATAAAATGACTGGTTTAGTTAGAGAGAACAAAAAGAGGACTAACAATAGGGAGTAGCTCTGGCATCCATTCATGAGGAGACCCTACGCTGCTGTAGGATTGGATGGATGCTGGATGGGAGTCCCCCAAGGTGTTGTTCAGACCTTGGCTGTGGAGGGAGTTTCCTCCTTTTTCTGGTCACTCTCTTTTGCATCGTTTTCTGACAAACCCCAACTGTCTGAGGGGTGTTTGCAGGAGAGATTCTTGCTGCAGGGCAGGGCCAGGCTCTTGGGAAGAGCTGACCCACGCTGTCCTGCAGCTCAAGGACTGTCCAGCGCAGCCCAGTCTCACCACAGGCTGCTCAGGTGAACACCCCCCTGGCTCACCAATGCTGGGCGGTGCAGGGATCACTGGGTTGGGATCAGATTAGAAAGTCAAATGGCCTCAGAGAGCTCTCCTGCAGAGCTGGGTGGATGCAGTGAAATGAGGGCAGTCACCAGGCTGCTTCTGACAATTCAGCTGGTGCTGACCTGTTGCCACTGCTGCAGAACAGATTCCTTAAGATATGTCATCGGTGCAAACTGTTATAGGGAAGTAAAAAAAGGAAAAATAAAAATCAAGATTTGCATATCCTGGATTAGTGAAGCCTGAATTAAAACTATCACCTGTGGATTTTATTAAAAAAAAAAAAAAAGCTTTTGCACAGTTCTCTAAATGATCTTTCACTGTGCAAAAAAGAAGCTATCAGCTGTCAACTTCAGCTAAGATACCTTGAGGAAAGAGAAGGTTGTCCCTGAGATCCATGTCCAGGTTTGGGTCCTATGGTTGAAGAAATGTTGGCCCAGTGGAGAGAATTCAGAGCAGCACAGTGAGGGTGAGCAGAGCATATCCTGCCAAATAGGATGTGAGGAAAAAGTGAACCAGACATTGGCTCCTTGCTTTCCCCAATCATTCAGTAATTTTCTCATCTTTCCCATCTCTCATCTCTTTCAGCAGAGCAATTATTTCCTGTTCTGTACTCCCTTTTATGAGAACTTTTAGTTGGCCCTGATGTTTCTGAGGTGCATTTTCATTGAGGAAGGTGCAGCCAAGAGGGACATTTTGAAAGTTGCCAATGGAACTCAAGACTCCAGAGTCTGAGTAGTGGAGTTATTTCTTCTTTCTTCTTTCAGAAGAATATAAGAGAAAACATAAACTGTAAATGGTGGGGGGAGAAGGAAGTTTCCTTTTTCCAAGTTCGAGGTCAGTCTCCCTTCTCAGTAGAGTGACAAGTAGAATTGTTCAACAGGTACCACTGCAAATGGAAAAAGGAACAGGACATGAATTCCTTGCAAACTCCTCTTTCCTTCTGCTTCAGTTTTTCACTTTGAGCACCAAAGTGAAAAGTTTTTCACTTTGAGCCATGGTTTATCAAATCAGGAAAGGAAATAGAAGCCAGTAAATGAGTGTAGGGTTGGTTTGAGCTGTTTGTGTGAGCTCCAGTGTCCAGGTGTGGTGTGTGCAGTTCCATGCGAAGGGCACTGGGTCCCAGCCCTCATTCCCTTTGCTTTACAGGGAAGTTTTTGGGATTGTCATGGGCATTTGCAGAAACGCTGCACACCTCCCTCCTTGGGCAGTCCAATAGTGCCTTGACAGTGTTTGAATGGCATCCAGTTCTTTGGGTTTGAGAGTGTAAAACTTGCACTTGGTCCCAGGAGTAGGCAAACCATTGCTATCGTTGTCTTGCACATTATAGCTTTGTTGGGCAGGTTACCTTCACCTGGCAAGGAATTCCAGCAATTGGATTGCTTCATCTTAAAAATCCCTGATTGTGATGAAAAGAGAAAAATAAACCTGCAAGGGTCAAAATATTTGAGATTTGGTAGAGAAGTAAAATGAAGCATCAGAATTTGTAGAAATGTAACATGTACAAGAAGTTTGTGCTGTGGCTTTATTTATTACAAACCAAAAGTACTGGACACTTGCCAACCAGAAGAAAAATGTATATCCTGAAAGATATTGAAAGAGAAATATTAATAAAGGCTGGTGGGTAATACAGTTGAAAATGATGAAATGCTGAAAGGGTATTGCAACTTGATTTTTGAGAAGATGGTTAGAAAAAAAAAATCTATTCAGTTTTTATTAATAATTTCATACTCATTTTAATTAGAAATGTCATAATTCAATAGACCAAATATATTTTATGAAGGAAACTTGATCCTGACTTAGGAAGTACAGTAGCTGTTTAACTTTCAACCATATTTTTTTAAGAAAAAATAAGATGCTGCCTGATGTGTCTCATGAATTGTGTTTTATCTTCCACTTTTGGGTGAATGTTTCTTCTCAGCATTTTAGAGTTAGGGTTGTTTGAAACTCACAAGGATGTGGTACCTGTGATGAACATGGTGAAGTGTGTTGGGTTGGAGTTTGTAATTGCCAGTGGGAAGAATCCACTGACTCCCCTCTGCTCGGAGGGGACGTGGAGGAGAGATCACAGTGTGGGTGCCAGGGGAAGGAATGTCAATTTACCTTTCCAAAAATGAGCTGACGGAATTGAGACAGGGCACTCTCATTCTGAACCCTGAGGATTACCTTTCTCTTAATTAATGCTGTTACAACATTGCTGGCATTAACCGATTTTTCAAAAATACTCCTGTAATTGAACTGGATTTTTTACATTGCTTCTATGCTCCATGAAGACATTTTTGCTCATAATTTCAACAAAACACTTTAGGAATCTCAGCCACTTATAAATGCTGCAATGAAAAGCTGAAGAAAGTTGATGTGAGAATGTTACAGCACATCACTTGATGAGGTAACTTAATAGGATTGCTACTAGCAAGCTTCCTCTTAATGGCTTTTACAAACTACAGTTTATTATATCAAACTGCTGCTGTAAGAAGTGAGGAATTAAAGAGAATGAATTAGACATAAAGGGGGAAAGAAAAAATCTCACAGAACTTACGGCCTATCTGAGGTTTATTTTGCATGTTTTAATTTTGTTACGATAAATAATTGCCAACATTTTAATTGCGTATGTTTGTAGCATAAAAGTATAATAAAAAAAATTGGAGTGTAACTTTAAAACAGTCATCAGCTGTAAATGCAGTCGTTAGTCAACCCATCTGACTACATAACTGATGCTAGCTGGCATTTTGTAAACTACAGGATTGTGCTGCAGCTTTGATGTTCTCTGGTGCAGAAAGCAGCTGGGAGTGCAGCCTGCCCAGGTGATGCTCTGTGAGCCTCAGCAGCAAATCGAGGTGTGGGTTTGGTGTGCTCCAAGCCCACAGTTCTTGCTCTTACAAACATGAATGGCCCAGCTCCTGCTCACTTTATTGTGAGAAGCACTTTATTTTCAGAGGCACAGGGATGTTGCAGTTTGGATTCTGCAGCACGAGTGAACAGGGCTGGGCACAAGTGAAAACACCTTGAGACATCCTGGTATTTTCTTTCAGAGTAAGTTAATTTTTCTCAGTAATTGTTTTAGCATTTGACAGGTCTGTAGCATGGAGAAATTGCCCTTTTCAGATGCAAGGCAGACTGGGGAGGAGATTGAGGAGTTGGGAGCTCTAAGGTAGCATCAGTATCACCTGACACAGTGATGATTATGCAGTTCACAGACCCTAAGCTGGATATTTTTTCCCTAAGAGGTTATAAAATAACAGAGGTATTTAGTGATTTGACCTGCTTTGAGTAGTTACACTTTCCATTATCTGAAAACTAGTGGGTTAAAATATCTTTCATTATTTTTTTAATGAAAATCTAAATGACTTTTAACCTAACCTGTTCATTTATTGTTGTACTCTTTTTTTAGCACCTAACATGTACATGAATACATGGATTTATGCATGTATAGCAGTCAGATGAAAACACACAGAAACAAGTGTTGAACTAGAGCAGTTTGTTGGCTGTACAAATGTTGTGCCTGAATGGAACATACAAAGGACATTTTAAGCATATGCTGGTCTATCTCACTGCCATCCTAAAGACACCACATACTGAGTTACTCGCTCTTTTGTAATTCAAAGTCAAACTACTGTAGTGCACCAATAGATTTTTTTAGGCTCATATTAAATAATGAATTTTCACAGTACATGCCATAAAGTGAATTGGCAGGTTTTGTGAGTGATTGGACTGTAAATCTGAAATGAGACTCACTTCGTCACAGTTTCACTTCTTCCCACCAACTGTTCAGATGCCTCAGGTGCCAGAAAGGATTAGAAAACCCTGTGAGAAGAGATGGCAGTTCTGCTGAGGATGGGGAAAATGCAACACTATTTTTTTCTGCTTTTAACTGAACACAGTGAGCACAGTATGATGCTTTACATTTTACAGTCTTAGCCTGGGCCATAAGATGATTCTATTACAATGCATCACTTACCTTTATGTTTATAATCAGGCCTAATGCTATAAAGTTACATCCTGCAGGTGTTTAACCCTGTTTTCAAGCATTGCTTTTTGTTATACCTGGAGATATGAAACATAACCAAGTAGCACACAGTGACAGAAAAGAATTTAAAGTGGTGGTATAACTTTAAAATTACTTTTTTCTTGACTGTCTGATACTAGTTCAATTTTACAATAATACAGTAATATTTTAAGGAAAACCCTCCCTTTGTTAGCCATAAAATGAGTTTATGTTCCCAAAGGCATTGCAGGGAATGCTGTCATTAAGTGGAAGTGCCCAGCAGGAGGGAGCTGACAGTGGCTCTTTGAACCACCTCATCCTGGGACATGGCAGGGCTGCTGTGCTTTGGTTTGTAAAGGAACTGCCACTGCCTTTATTAGGCTTCCATTTTGCCCTCAAAGTTTAAGTTTTCTTAGCGGAGTTTTGTTGTGCTGAAAGAACTCAGAGCAAACCAGTCATAAACTGAACATCAGCTCCAGGCAGAGATTCCCTGTGCAGGTAATTCCCTGGGCATTGCTCATTTTTGAAGATGAGGAGTTTTTCTGGGATTAGGTACAGGCTGTTTAATCTGGGCATCCTAACCTGAACAGCACTGACAAAATGCCTGACCCCAGGCTTGAGAGATTTTAGCCTGCTGGCAGCTGCTAACTATTTCCCAAGGAAAAATTTCTCAAGAAAGCTTCTTCTCAAAACAATCCTGGCAAACAACTCTCCTTTCTCAAAGCCATCTTTCTCCAGGTGGTGTTTTGCTGTTTCTCTGGTTTAACCACTGGGATTACAGAGGTGCCATTCCTATTCACCAGCCATGTTAAGTCTGTATCAGAACACCTTATGAAAGGTGGTAAGAATTTAGACAATAAAGCCTTTTTTCTCTGCTCTTTGCCTTCTGAAACATTTGGAGTCTTTCTTTTGTGTCCTACAGTGACACAGGAGAGCAACATCTCACCCTTTTGAGGAAGGTGCAGGTTTAGCTTTAAGATAATGCAAAATCAAACCATGAGAGCCAAACTCCTTTTCATCCCAGGCTCCTGGTTCCACCTCTGCCCACACAGACTGAGGTTTTCCTGGTGCTTTTGGGATGAATCAGGCCCTGGCTGACAGGCTCCTGCCATAGCTTTGGGGTCAAGTGGCTTTTTGTGTCTGAGGACTGGAGCAGAGGTGTCAGCCAAGGAAAATCAGGGCAGCACAATCACCCTTGTGTCTCCAGAGCTGGGTCACTGTTCCACTGGGTTGGGGAACCTTCCCCTCATTAATAAATCTGCTACATGTGCTTGCACACTTCCAGAGCTTTGCACTTCTCTCAAAAGCAACGGATAATGTTTGTACATCAAGAGATTTGTCTGATGTGTTGTTACCTCTGCAAGTTAAAAGTTACTCAGAGGCTTGGATAGAAGGCATGGCAGAAGAAAAAAAAAAAAAAAAACAACCAAAAAACCACACCTTTTTTGGATAGATATTTGTCTTGAGAAAAAAAATAGGATGTATGATGTATTCTATGCATGTTTTACACATATTAATATTTATTTTTTGTTCTAAAATAAGACTGCATGAAAAATCATCCTGAGGTGATTTTACTCCGTTTTGTGAGAACCATTAGAAATTACCCTGGAATGCTGTCATCCTCCTTGGCTAATTATCAGAAAAAGCACTGATTAGGATTAAATTCAAACAAATAGATTTTGCATTGTCTGAAGTACATAGATCAAAAGTTAAAGCAGAGTTCTCTTGAACAAAGAACTAATGATGATGAAGAGCTACCTTTTTTCTCTGGTACCTTTCAATTGATTGTGGGCCTGCCTGGCTTGATGGATTAAAATCAGTAATTTAGAAGCTGACAAAACAATACATTACAGAAAGGATAAGAGTCCACAAAAACGATAGAAATGATCCTGACGGTAACATTTAAAGCTTTTAGAGTGTAACACCTTTGTACTTTTTTCCCCATTTCCCCCAAAATCTCAGCATTGCAAGCAAATTGTACTGTTACATTTTCAGCTATGGAAGAGGGGAGGTTAAACCATTTCAAGAATTTAGGAATAGCAAATAAGAAGGGAAAAGGTTGGACTTGATGATCTTAGAGGTCTTTTCCAACCCAGTAAATTCTGTGAAAAGAGAAAAAGTGAGAATGTTAGGGTGGAGAAGAGGGATGAGTGATGAACTGTGAAATCTTGCATTGTTTTGTGTTAAAAAAGGGGTTACCAGGCTATACCTTGGATATACTGTAACCTTTAACCATAACTTTAGTGATGGCACTGGTATCACTTAAAAAGTGTCAGATCACTTTCTAGAGGAATAAGGAAGTCAATATTCAGTTTACAGAGGTGCCATCCTGCTGCTTCTGTTCATGAGAGAGGTGGAAAGACTGTCTGAGGGGATAGAAGGGGGATGATGCTAAAAGGTGGCTGAAATGAACAATAATGAACAATAATGTCACAAAGTTGGTCTGGCAGCAGTAATCTGAAAGGTTGTGGGTAGAGCCAAGATGGGAAAAAAAAGTTAATTGTAAAGTGGTGTGGTGAAGTGAGAATTTAAGTTCTCCACATGGATATGAAGTGCTAGATTTTAGAAATGTTACACCGAAAAAAAATGCAAGATTTTACGTGAGCTCAAGATGATGAATTTATGGGAAGTTGAAAAAGGAGGGCCTGGAAGCTGATGGGCAATAGGAGAAAGTTAGTTCTGCTTTGAACTTGAAGCCATTGTTAGATATCTGTGAGGAGATTTGACAAAGACAAGATTTAATTCCAAATGTCTGCACTAGACAGACCCCATGAGTCATATGAAAATGTCCTAGGAGGTGATAAATGGCCAAATATGAGATGTGTAGGGAAAAGAGTGGGAAAGCAAGGACAGGCACCTCTTAGAGCCCCTAGGAAAAGCTGATGGCAGACAAGAAGCTGACAGAGATAATGAGAGAGGGTAATTAAAACAGGAATTATCATCAGCTGTCTGGCTGAGGGCACAGAATGTGGTTAGAGATTGGCTGAGCAGGAATAACTTTTAGCTTTGGCTTACAAAACATTCCTGAGAGGGTTTTGTCAACCACATATCCTTCAGCAGATGGATTGCTTGGGAGGAGAGACTGGGAGCTGTCACAGGGAAACTCCTGGGTGTGACTGTGAACTCTGTCATGACTGTGAATCCAGCAGGTTTAGAGAGGTTATTTTCCACAGAAATGCCAGAGGGGTGTAGAACCAGAGGGGAACAGAGTGGTTATGGAAGAGTGTAAAGAAAGGAAACTGTTGTCAGAGAAGGATAATCTTAGATGAAACAGCAGAGGCCTTAAGGGTTCTGAGGATGGAAAGGAAATAAAATTCTGAGGCTTTCTGGAAATAAAAGGAATGGGGATCATTTTAAGCAGGGCACCAACCTGTGGTTTCAAAGCCTGGCTGGTGCCTTTGGGACCTGCAAAGGCTGAAGAGTTCAGAGTGAAGTCTGTGTGTCTGTCCTGCTGCTGCCCTATTCATTAACAGGGATGAGCATTCCTACTCTCTTGGTGGAAGGAAGACACAATTTCTACAAGCTAAAAAGGTCTGAACAGTTTTTGCAGAAATGCACTAAATGAGCAGTGTGTTCTCCACTTTTATAACGAAATGTAATGTTAGAGTAAAAATAAATAGTAGCACAAAACCTCTTCTCTTTAGGAGTCTGAAATGGAATTTTCTTAACTTCATACTTTCTTGTTTTAAGGAGAAAACTATCTGTTTTCCTAATAAGGTATTCTAGTGCAGTGGGGTTTTTTTAATACAATGCTGATCTTATTCTTCTAGTTTTCCTTCATTTGCTTTTAATAATACTTATAAAATAGAATAATCTGTAGGTGCTACCAAATCTGAGCCTTCAGGCTGTTGCAATCACACAGTTAGAATGTAATTATTGTAAGGAGTCAAGTTGTTGTTATACCTGATTATAGCTGGAAGAGAAGTTAATTGAAACAAAATAAAATAGAGTTTGCAGAAAACTCTTGTATTTCTTGATATTTTTGCTATTTTTACCTTGTGTCACTTCAGTGTTTTGCAATTTTTTTTTATTATTTGTTTATTTTTCTAACTAACTATTAAATTTCCTGACCACCTGTCTTAATTTGAAACAAAATTGCTTTTGTTGGGTCTGTTCTGACCTACTGGAATAGTTCTCCAAAATAATGACTTAAAATTGATAAAGGCTGAAAGTTCACATTCTGTGACTTATTTTTGCCTTTTTATGTAGTTCTAAGGCAATTTTTAGGGAATAGGAGTTGTCATTTATGAGAAATGCTCACACCAGAGGTAACATATTAAAATAAAATAAAAAGCAAAGTGAAATATTCCTAATATTCCTCTCTGAATCCATGTTTGGGTTAGTTCCTTTTGTTTGTATGTTGCATTTTTTTTAGTGTGAAACACATTAATAAGCATCCTACAGATGGCACATGTAGGTTTTGCAACAGGAGGTTGCAAATTCTAAATCTGTGCTTGTGTCTAAGGGAAGACTGGAGAATTTAAGGGAAAAGAAATACATCAGGAAATTGTAAACAAAGACAAAAATGTCCCATGAATTTTCAAACCCACAAACTGATGCGAGTGGGGAGGTGCATCTTCCTCCTCTGCCCTCCTACAAATGAGGGAACCTAAAATTAGGAACAGTTCAGAGGGAATGTGAAATGTGAAAGCAGAGGTTTCCTTCAAATGGAGGAGTTCTCTCAGCCAGTCCTCCTGTAATTATCAAATGGCTACGTGGGGGAAAACAACAACAACAAAACTGAAACAAAAACAACAAAACCCCCAAAACCAACCAACCAACCAAACCACAAGTAATAATAATAAACAACAACAAACCACTAAAAAACCCCCAAAACAAACAGATGGAATGAAGCTGTTGTCCTCAAAGCAATAATTAAAAAAAAACACCCCTCAGACTAATTATTTTTGATCTGAAGCTACCTGCCTTTTTTATTTACCTGCCCAGCCTACAGTGACAGCTCTAGGAATTTGTGGTAACCCAATTATTGTCATTAAGCAGTGTCACCCAGTGTGGGTTTTCTTGTGTTGGATTTTTTTCCTTTTTGTTTGCAAATCTCTGTGGCATCCAGATGTAAATGGAAAAGGGCAGACAACAAATTAGGCACTCGTAGAAAAATACACCCCCAAAAAGATATTTGGAATAATTATCTTTTTTGCAGTACCAAGTCAGCAGTTTTTACAAACTTTAAAATAAGGTTATAGAAGATGAAACAGGAAAGCTTATTTTGGCTTTTAAGAAAGATGTAAGCAATTTTAAACTGTACTCTTTCCCCAGGGAGAATTTATAAATATTTCTAATGAATTAAAGTATTATAAAAGTATTTGCCTGGATGATAATGTATTTTTCCTAATAATTTCTTAATTTCTAGCGTGCTTAATTGTAGATCTCAAGGGTGTGAGGTTGAGGCAGTGTGTTTCCATGTTGAAAATATACACTGTATTCTTTTTCCAGCAGGTCAGGTTTTTTTGGGTTGGTTGGTTTGCTTGTTGTTGTTGGGGTTTTTTTTTGGTGGGGTGTTTGTTTGTTTTTGGGGTTTTTTTTTGTAAGAGATATTTGTCTTTCCTACAAATTTTTGAGAAATCAGAAGGTTCCTGCCTAATCCGATGGGACAGTAAAGGGCATTTATGAGAGTCATGGTTGTGGAATTCTCTGTTTATTAGAGATGAATGGGGAGTAGATGCCTTTCAAAAAAGTGGACCTCCCCCCCCCCCAAAAAAGAAATAAATTAAAAAATTAGTTTCAGCAGGCCTTATCAGTGGCTGCAAGTTGTGTTCTGAGCAGGCACCAGGTGAGTCAGGAAGGTGCCTGAGTCCCTCATGAGGCTGGAGTTGAAAAATAAAAATCATGTCCTGAAAAGGCAAAGCTACAAAGGCCAAAATGAATTAGAGAAAGAGTGACCAGTATAAATAACAATGGTTCAATGGTTTGGGCTTTCCTCCCCAGTTAGAAAGATGAGAATCCACTCAAGTTAACCTTATAAACTTGCAGGGTTATTGGTTATAAAATGAATGGTGATGTTTTCTCCAATTTTTTTTAGTGCTGAACCTGTAATTGATGTTACCAATTTCAACTAGAATGGACCTTTAGTTGAAGAGGAAAAAAATACGTTGTAAAGGAATGCAAATCCCTTGAAACACTTGAAGTGGCTTTTATTTTTGTGGGATTTTTTCCTTTTTTTTTTTTTTTTTTTTTTTTTTTTGTTTTTTTTGGTTTTTAAACTCTTTTTTTTTTACCAGTGTTACTGCAGTAGAAAATGATGACTTCTTGGTACCTTTTTTTTTTGTTTATCCCCACATGCAGTTGAAAAGATTTCTGTATGTATTGTGGTTGTTTTAACCATAATTTAATACAGGTCTACTTAGAACCTATGAAGTAACACTGTTTTTCCCACTCAATTTAGATAAAATAACAATCACTCTCACCCCTAAAATCCCCCCAGACATAATATAGAAATAAAAGAATAAAAGGGTATGGTCCTTTAAAATCTTAAATACATAAAACCATGGAAATTTTAGGAACAGGAGTGGAAGGTGGGAAGGAAAGCTTTGGGAATTTCAGTTAAGGAGTGCACCCAGGCAGGGCCATGGCAGAGCTTCTGAAACATCTCTGTGCTGGGTCTGCTCGGGCTTTCCCTCAGCCTCATCCTCTCCTCCCACCCTGCCTGCAGCTGCCCTCGTGTGCTCCAGCCCCCTCAGGGGCTGAACAAACTCCTGCCCGCCCCAACACAACACTTTTCCTCTTTCTGTCACAGAAAATGAGCTCGAACTGACAACAGAACGTCACTGAAATCATAATTTGCTAATCTGAAAGTTACAAATTTTATCCGTTATGAAACGGACAGAAATACTTTCTAATTAGTCCAATCCCTTTAAAATCTAAATACATATACTATTACATGGAATTTTTGTTTGTCTGGTAGATTGTTTCTGCAGTTGCAGCAAACTAATCCAATTAAGGCTTAGAATTTTTTTTTTCTCCCCTTCCCATGTTAGCCTACCACATTAGTAATCTGTGTGTGTACCAATTTTAGTCCTGGTTTCTGTACAAATACAATTTTAATTGCAAATGACACGTTGTTTGGTGCACATATTGATGGCTTCCCAGCGTGTTATATGCTTGGGGTTTATGAAGCCTTTAATATGGTTTCTTGTTGACACTTCTGAGTCCTCAGTTTCACAGTTACATGTTAGGGACCTGGTTGATGTGTTTGCTTATAAATATATAATGCAACACTATATCTTCAAAAATGAAATATGGGCTAATTTTAGAATTCTGTTTATCTCCTCTTCCTAAAAAAAAATAAATGGTTTCATCCATTTATGAGGCTAAATTCAGTCAAATTCAGCCCTATTCAGTGAGAAGAGGGCATGCAAGTTACACAGCAAGAGAGAAGATGGGACTGAAGGGTGTTTGATGTCCACCTCTGCCAGTGAGAACCCTGATTAAGGTTTCTGCAGTCCCAATTTCCCTGTCTGCAGTGAGGCACGAGGGGCACTGAGCAGGAGGGAGGCTGGGCTTTGATTTGATTGTGTGCAGGGACAGGGCTGTGAGCTTTGGGCTGCATTGGGTGTTGCACCACTGTGCTTTTTAGATGTTGGAGCTGCTGCCTATATCCCAATAAGTGTCTTGTATGGAAAAACAGCTTGGATGGAATTCAGGCAAAGCAGCCAAGCTCTCACATCCACACACACCATGGCTAGGCTCAGCATAGAGAGGCAAGAAGGGTTTTGTATGATCAGTTCCAGCAGAGGTTTATTCCTGGTGCTGAAGGGAAATCAGGGACAAAAACCTGGCCATGTGCTGTGCACTGCCCTAAATAGGGGTCAGGGACCAATGGTCTGAGGGCATGGGACAGTGTTGCCCTGATCTTTTTCAGCCTTCTGATGTTTGCATTTTTGTAGTAAAGTTTTTCACAAACTTTCAAGTAAACAAAAAGATTGTTTATCGTTCCTTTCTTGGTGGACTTCTAGTTTAACCAGTGTGGTTGGAGAAGTGGCAACCTCATCCTCCAATCCCTGGTCATTGTCCAGAATCTATATAAACTGAGGTCTCAAATAAACTGCCCTCTTTCCTTGCCCTGACAACTAACTGCGTATGTGTCCTTCATTTTGTGTCCTCTAGCAACAGGGCAGGGCAAAGGTCAATGACCTGTAGGGGACACAGGGGTAGGACACCAGAGATGCCACCACCAATGGAGAAACAGGGAAAGGAGACCCCACTACAATTAGGGGCATTTGGGGAAAGCAAACTGGGGTGGATCACAGTGTGCAAAGCACCATGCAGGTAGCACTTTCTTTCAGCCTAGGCAGGGAAGACTTTATGGTCCATCCTTCTAAGGCAGGACCCTGGGAATTGCCCTGAGGGGTTCCAGGGACTCCACAGGGTGCTGCATTGGATGCTGCATTGGGTGCTTGCTGCATTAGGTGATGCATTGGGTGCTGCACTCAGTGTTTCCTGTTCCCATCCTGTCCCTGTGTGTTTGGCTACAGCCCAGAGCTGTGGGCACAGGGGCTGCAGCTGCCAGAAATGCACTGCAGGTGCTCCCTGGGCTTGCAGGAATGCCTGGGAACGCTGGCAGAGCCAGGCTGCCTCTTCCCAGCAAACCTCCCAGGGACTAAATTAATGGATCTCATATTGTATTGATTGTGGCCAATAAGTGCCTAAATGATTTGATGCAAGGCAGAGGGATTATGAAGGGAAGAGGGAAGAGGCAGCTTGAAAGAAATATGCGGTTTAATTACAGGATGAATTTCGCCAATCTGCCTCCCCCTAGGAATTTAACAAATAGGCCTAAGTGCACTTAGCTGTTCTTGACATCTGTTGAAATGATATCTGCCCGTGATGAGGGAATCATGGGAATTGGTCTGAGGGTATTGTCAGGATCAGTGAGCCACAGGAAACTGCTTCTCTGGCTGCAAAATTAGACGACAGAAAAGCCTGCATTAGCAGTTTTAGGTCAAGCTGTAATGATTACAATTTCCATAACAGAATTCTGCTTTCTGATTTAATGACACTGGCTCTGTCTTTAGAAAGATGCTAAGTAAATATTTAACATGGTGTTGAAACATAAGCAATGAAATATACATATAAGCTGCAATCAAAATCAGTTCCTGGGGCTGGTGTTGGTGGAAACTTGATCTATGACTTTCAAGAGAAATGTCCAGGTTTATACATTTTTTTATGATGTGCTATGGCATGAAACGCAGAATCTCTTAGGTAAACAATGGGGAGGGCATAAAACCCAGGGAACACAAAAGCTGGAGCTTCAGCTTAAATTCTCTAGGAAGACAAGCATGGTGAAGAGTGATGTTGTGTATTTGCTCATTTTGATTACATCTATAATTCAGCAGGAAGTATGTGTTGCTTAACGCTTTCTACTGCATTTTATAGTATTTATACTACACCTCTGCACCAGAGAACCTGGCAATACCTTTAAGGTCCTCAGAGGCATAAGTTTCTTTGCATTATTTGAAAGCTGTGTTTTCTCATGCTCGGAGCATTTATGTGTATTACTTCATAAATTACTTGTCATTTCCTTTGAAAAAGTAATGAACATTTATTTGAGGAGGTGGAAAACAGAGGGTGAGTGTATGTCTCCTGTTATCTGAGCTGCCTGTGCCTCACTGCCTGCCTGTGTGTGCATCCTGACTCTGCCTGTTGTCCATGCAAGAATTAAAAATCCACAAGATTATGCCCAGAGAAGGGATTGTTTCTTTTGTATGTAAAGCCTGCAGTGTTCTTTTTCTGTGATTTCCATATAAAACTTGAAAGCAAAAATATATGGTTCATTCCTTTCACCATAAAAGACAAGTAAGGATTTATGGATATATGAAATGTTTATTGTTAGGGGTTTTTACAGATTGAGTAATTGAGGATGGAATTTTAGTTCGTGTAGCCATGTAGCATTTTCCTGGAAATTACTTTGACTTCACATCCATCTAAATTCCTGATGCTCTTCCCTTGTTTTACTGCAATGGGGTTAACTGAGCAAACACATGCTATATCACAGCAATGTTAAAAATTTAGTATTCTGGTTGGCTTTTTTTTTTTTTTTTTTCTTGTTAAGTTCCTGGAAACATAATTACATTTGCATTAGTGATCCACAGCAATACAGACAGCAGCAGAGAAAGACACATAAGTTTTGCATTCCTGCTCTGTTTTTAGAGCCCACCTGAGCCCCAGTGATTTGTGTCTGTGTGAGGAGTTGGGCTCAGCCTCCCCTGGGGCTCATGGAGAGTTTTATCAAGTGGAGCTTTTCTGTGGGAGCAAACCTGCAGGGATCTCTGCAGGACCAACAGGCCAAAGTGCAGCCAGCAGTTCTTGGAAAGGGAATTAGTTCAGGAAAGCAGAAGATTCTCTTTGAAAATCTTACAATAGGCTACACCAATGTCAGAACCCAAACAATTTAGTATCCATTTTGCCCAGCTGACCGAGTCATTTGGTGACTATATAGAAAAAAGAAAGCAGCTGCTTCCCTCTAGAAAATACAAAAAAACCCCAAACCAAAACAAAAATTTAGTAGGTTTTCCCCTAAGAGTGGACTTTGTAGTTACAATTTAAAAATTCATTATTAATTTTTTAGTTGCAAGATTTGGGATTGCTTTCTGATATCCTTTGGAAAAAATATGGTGTGATGTAAAATAAAACCCCAAATATCTGAGAAATTAAAAATTATTTGCACACTAAGCATAATTATTACCTTATTTTTAGAGTTGTATTTATTTGATATCTCATTGCCAACTTTGTTGAAGCAGAAGTTTCTGTGCTTAGCATGTATCTTCTGGTAATAGGATTAAATAAAATGTTAATTTGTTTCCCTTTGCAGCTAAAATACTGTAGTCTTGTTAACAGAAATAAATAGGGTTTTTTTCCTCTGTAAGTACCTGACATAAATTGTAATATATTTATAATTGTAACGTATTTATAATTACCAGGTGAGGTTTTTTTCACTTTTACATGAATATGAGCTCTCTGCTGTAGTGTATCATATCTCAAAGCAACTTCAAAACCTTTGTGAGGTAATGTGCACTTTTCTAGGCTAAAATTCTCTAGGCTAAGTTTGTTCAAATCTCGTACCCATAATTAGGCATCTAAATATAATGGCCTGATTCTTGGAGGATGTGAGCACTTTTGGATGTGAGCACTTTTAGGTACAGTGACTCGCTAAGATTTGCTGTGCTCTGCATTTCAAAATCCAGGCCATACATGTAGGCAGGGTAAATATAGACTCATGAACTAATTTAAGACTTAAGTAGACTTCAAATGGTTTGACATGTTTCTTAGTCCATGTTATTCCTGATGGAGGAATCCAGTGATTGCAGCAGTGATCCTTGTCTGCCCAGCACTGATGGGAAAGGGTCTCTCCTTGGGTTTCAAAGTGCTTTTGAGAGCTCTGTAACAGCTCAATGTTGTATTATGTTATCCCTGTTTAAGGCACAAGTTCTGTCTTTTAAATTCCAAATTTCCTAGGAATGTAATGGAAAATGGTTTAGGTGGAGCCCTTTCAGTGGGACTGAATTGTGTATGGGTAATGTGAAATGCCTGCTCTCTTCTAAGCCAGGATGTTTAAGAAAACACATTACTTGCTTTGAATAAAACTCATTTTATATTTAACAGGGCATTTCCACCTGTCAGGCAGTGTGTTTCTTCTTCTTCCTGGGTTGGTGGTATTTTCGGGGCTTACAGAAAAAAATGGTTCAGGGGGTGTTTTGCTTTTTGAGTGGGAATAAATTGTAAATGGCTTTTATCCATAAATTTAGATTCCTCAAAGCAAGGTATTTAAAATGTGGTACCACTGTCACAAAATCACAGTGTAATTGTCACTGATAATACCTTGTAGTTCTCACCAGTCCTGGCTTTGGCAACCAGATGAGAGAGAGTGATGAAAAAAGGCAATTATTCTCCATTTAATGAGGGCATTGTGTGTGCAAACCAGTCCAGAAAGTCCAAACTCTAATTTGAATGTATTCATTAACATCTTTTACTCTTTGTCCAACTTGCAGTTCATTTTCTTATATTTAAATTTGGCATCATTTATTAATTGAGGCTTCTTATAATGGACATCAGGCTGGGATGTAGATGAATGGAAATGGAACTATACTAGTGAACCAGCATTAACATTGCTCTTTCAAGTTTCAGGTTGGTTTAGTTTGGTTTGTGTTTGGTGATATTTTTGTTTGGGTTCTTCTGATTTGCTGGGTTTTTTCCCTTTTTCTTTTTTTTTCTTTTTTTCAAAATCACATTTTCATGGGCATTAAAAAGTACAGGCATTGATCTGGGTATGTTCTATAGAAGACAGAGAAAAGATGAATTTACAAAGCATATTCAGAAGTATATTACTGTGCTTTCCTGTGTAGTCTGTGGTTTATTAGAACATTACAGTAACTCTATTCTCCTCTGTAAAGAAAATTTTCAAAAATGGGTGGCAATGTTTGTGACACAAGGTAACAGAAGAATGGTGTTAAGCAAATATTGTGGTTCACTGTTTATCCTAATGTCCCATCATTTCATTCTCCCTCTCACTGTGAAGAGATTTTCCTGCACATTTCTTTACCCTCTGAAAGAATAGTAAGGTTTAAAAAACAATTAGAGCTATCTTGGTGTTAGAAAAAATATTAACAATCAACTTGTTAACATATTTCCCCATCTCATGAACCTGCTATCAGCCTAAACAAGGAATGAAAATTCTTGCACTCATATGAAATTTCTGCAATTCCCTGGATGCTCAGTGTTTTCAGCTTTCAGGCTGGCTGCTGCTGAGCCAACTCAAGAGTGTGATTTATTTATTTTATTTTTTTAAGAAAATTCTTTCCAGTGATGAATTTAGTTACTTTCTTTCCCCCTGGTGTTTTTTTTTTTTTTTTTTTTTTTTTTTTTTTTTTTTTTTTTTTTTTTTTTTTTTCTTCTTTCCTGCGACGTGAGTCATTCATAAACACTTTGTGGTTTGGGCAGCAAGGTTGGGAGCAGGCGTGTCTGAAGAAAAACAAAACACCAAGAAAATGTGTAGCCAGAATGACAAATCCTTAGGCACAGCTATAAAACACACAGATCAGTAGCACAGAGCCATAAGAATATATTGACTGTGGCTCAAACTCATCAGAAGATTGATCAATCCAGCTGACTTGCATTAATTGTGAAATAGAAGGAACGCCACGATCAATGATAGGCACCAAAGTGCAGTGGTAATGATGCCACATCCAGCTAATCCAATAATGGAGAACCTGATGGATGGCAGGTTGGAATTCCACGGCTCGGGCCCCTGTCACAATAAAGTATATCCTGCAATTATGGGGAGAAATCCAGCAGGCAGCAGTGGGGGCTGCCTGGTCGGTCGTTTCCCTGATTAAACCCCACGTTAAGTGGCACTCCAACACTGGAGCTCTGCTGGGGTGTAGAAGGTAATCCTTAAATCCATGTGAAACCTAATCAAAGCAAACTAGGAGTATTAAGATGTGTGCAAGACCTCCAGTTAACTGTGGGCATTTGAGCACTGGTCACTTGCTGTTGGCCACGAGGAGAAAGGAGCATGGCTGAGTTGTGAGCCACCTGTGCTGCAAATCAGTTTGGTTTTAGAAAGGCTTAGAGACCTGGTGGAAAAATAATGCTTCTAACAGACCCATGGAGAAGTCAAATTTAGTTAACTTCTGCCTGTGTTTGCCTATGGTTACTAATTTCAGTCTGGTCAGTGTTAGGTGTTGATTGGAGGAAAAATAGATTTTTAGTAATAGAAGTACAGCCAGACCTGTGCCTACAGTTTGGATTCAGTGGTCATCTACTTAGTATAAAACCAACCTGAATCCTCTCCAAAATACAGCATCTGTCACATTGAGGACTAAGTCTTTCAGTTCTTATTAAAGTATTGACTTTTCTACTCTTACTTTAATACTGATACTTAATTTTTATCATGAAGTTTATCTCTACGAGCCTGCTCATTGTCATTTTGACTTGACTCTGATGTTGGCTTGACTTCTTAAGACCCAGCTTTGTGTGGAGGCTGTCAGGAGGCTGCAGGGTCCATGCAGGAACCCTTGGCAGTGGCTGTTTAAGGAAGGTGCGTCCTGCTCTGCTGCCTCTCCCTGGGCTCTGGGCCCTTCCTGCTGTGTTTGGAAAGGACCACTGGGAGCTGCAGAGGAGCCTGGACTGGGTTTTTCTTACCCATTGTCAGAAAAGCTCCACTTGATAAAACTCTCCATGAGCACCAGGGGAGGCTGAGCCCAACTCCTTACACGGACACAAATCACTGGGGGTCAGGTGGGCTCTACAAACAGAGCAGGAATGCAAAACTTGTGTGTCCTTCTCTGCTGCTGTCTGCATTGTTGTGGATCACTAATGCAAATGCATTTCTCAGTTATTTGCTTTTGTTGGGTGTATAAATGTCTGATCTTGGAGCTGCTCAGCATTCAGGGTGTCCAAGGGCTGTTGTTTCTGGGGGGTTGAGTGATCACAGGGGGAATGGATGGCTGCCTCACCACTCGAGGAAGCACCTGAACCCATCTGTGGATCATTCTGCTTTGCCTTCTGGAAATCACTGACTGCTTTAATTCCAGTTCTGGATGGGCATTTTTATGTTTCAGCTGTAGAAATTTGCCACTTTTTAGATACAGGTGCTTGTGCATGAATTGGACTGAGGTTTTGACACTTCACAGGTCTTGAAACTCTTCAGTAGAACTTGGTTCTACTTCTATGTGCAAATGTAGGGGTTTTTTCATGAGCAAAAGCACTTTGCTGCTGTTGCTGGGCTTTTCTCCTTTGATGAAGTTGTTGAGGCAGAGAAGCTTGGGGACAGTTATTTAAGCAAATAGCAAGCAAACTAAAATAGTCCTGTTAAAGTGTGCTGGTAAGAACTGTTCTGTCAGATTAGGAGCTCTGCATGCCTTGCTGAAGCCTCTTTGACTCTGGAATATCCAGCTGGGCCTGTGTGAGCAGGAATTGTCCCAGCCATCCCTGCTGTAGAAAAGCCAGCACTTCAAGGCTGCAGCTCACATCTTCTGTTTCCCTTTAGTGCAGTGTAATTGTCTTGGTGTTGTGGGGAAATGATCAGCCAGTGTTTGTTTGGGGCTTTTCTTCTTCCTCCCTAATGTTGATTACACCTGTGGGGACTGAAGGGACAAAAACTCAAGAATTCTCCCATGGTTACAATGTGAATGCAGGGATAAAATTAAGGATTTAATTTTTTAAATTTATCCTAAGGTTCTAACTATTCCAGAATGTTTGTTTTCAATACAAAAAAAAATCATTAAATACTAGATTAATAAGTGATCAATAAGTCCTGAAATGGTTTTCAGGCTGCTTAAGCAAGCTGACAAAAAAGACTGTATCTTTCTTTTTCTTTATAAGTAGAAAATAGATTTCATGTTCTTCAGGGTGTTTTTCCTTTAAAAATACTGCAGTATAACCAAAATACAAGCTGACCAAGTTGTGAATGTAATGCCCCCATCCTGGGTGTTCATAGCATCTCTTTCTGTGAGGAATGGCCTGGTACAGAGCGTATTTTCCAAACCTATTTTTGACTGTGTCAAGTGTTAACAGTTCTCTTTACACCTCCCATCACAGGAGTAATAATAAAGAGAAGGCGAGCTCAGACTCTGTGATGGTAGCTAATTGCTGTGGAACAAACCCTTGCCTTCTCCCAGACTTTGTTCATTTCTTTTGGCCACCAGGGAATAATTTTAATACATGAAAACTGTATTCAAGTTATGTTCCAGCAGTAAATGAGATCTACTTACTTCTTTCCAGAACAATTAATTTCAAGGCAGCCTATGTTAAAGAAAGTACTGAGCAGTGTGTTTTATAATTGCTGGAGAGCTGTACATGCAATATTAGACTAGAAATATTGGTTTCTTTTCAAGTTTTGAATAATCTCAGTAGACTTGCAAGCTGCTATGAATAATTCTGTAAAGTCTAAGTGAAAGAGTTCAGATATTTTCCCTCCTCTCTTTGAGATTACTGCGGTTATTTGAGGCAAAAAGGCAAAACACCTCAATAATATGGAAAATGAAGACACTTTGCTAAGTCTGAAGTGGTAATGGATAGCCTGGAGGCATTGGACAAAACAAACTGACTCCAGCAATGCTTCTTTTAATGCTTTTTTTCTCTCAGATAAGTTGTTAGATGCCACCAGTGATCTGTGAAGTTACAACACAGTATCTTTGTAGCAGGGGAACTTCTGTAAACGCTTAACTTGGCTGTCAGCAGTTTAACATCATCTCATAGGTGTGGATAAATCCTCACAGACTTTCCTGAACAAGGACAGGACCAGCAGGAATGGCTTTAAACTGCCAGAGGGCAGAGTTAGGTTTGATTTTAGGAAGGAATTGTTCCCTGTGAGGGTGGGCAGGCCCTGGCACAGGGTGCCCAGAGAAGCTGTGGCTGCCCCTGGATCCCTGGAAGTGTCCAAGGCCAGGCTGGATGGGGCTTGGAGCAGCCTGGGATGGTGGAAGGTGTCCCTGCCCATGGCAGGGGGTGGAACTGGGTGATCTTTGAGCTCCCTTCCAACCCAAACCATTCTGGGATTCAGTGATTATTTGTGGTACCTGCAATGACGTATCTTAGGGCCTTTGTCATACACCTTTTTGGGTTTTTTGGTGGGATTTTGGGTCGTTGTCCCCCCCCCATTTTTCATTTTTTACATATAGCTAAACTTAGTGCCAGAACTGGGCAGGTGAAGAACGTTTTCATGGGTGATGAACAGGCATTTTCCATGGGAATCTGGTTGTTCCATGGAACTGCCCTGACTCTGTGCTGCTGCCTCTGCCTGCCCTGCACAGTGTCATTGCCTTTGCTGATTTCTGTGCTGTGCTCTTGAACTAAAACTTGTAATGCAGATGGTGACCCTGGAAGGTCTTACAAACTTGCAAGTGCTTGAAAAAGGTGTTAATGCTTTTCCCCAGGAAAAGAGAGGGGAATTTTAACCTCCTCCAAAGGATTGTTTCATCTGTAATTAGCAGCAGCAAGATCATACAAATACAGAAATCGGTGAGCTAATTGTAGTAGGCTGGCAATGAGGGACTCTACTGGGATCAATTAACATGATCTAGATATTAAAGGAAAGCAGAATGTTCCCTCTTTTTTCCCCTCCTATGATTTGCCACATTTGTCTCTTAAATACAGACTCTTGCAAGGTAAAAAAAGAAAGGGTTGGCTTTTATTTTTTTAATTTTTTTTTTTTTTATTTCCAGAGCAATAGTCATCATCATGATCTTCAGTTCTGCTGACACCCTGCTTGTTTCTTTTACAGCTGAGGCCAAGTGTCAGGTGCAGCTGGGGACCACTGGGAGGGGTTGTTGACTGGTGCTCCAAGTCTTTTTGGTATTTAAAAGCAGAATTGCTCTCATCTTGAAACAGGCCCTGATTCTTCAGCTCAGTACACACTGGTATAAATTTGTGGGTGTTTTGTACTATTTATTTGTATTGTGGGATGCCCTTAGACCTAAACATAGATGGTTAAGATAACTTTCTCCATTGGTATTGTGCATGATAATACTGCATTACAACATATATGTGGCTATAATTTACTGGCATAATATATCTAATATATATTTATATATATATATAAAATTTATTCCTCAGAGGGGAGGAATATCGGCTTTTGGGAACCTGTAAATACTGGGAAATGGTGTCAAGCTGGTCAGCAATAATGTATTAACATTTGAAATGCTCAGTGCTCTTTTCTCCATCTCACTGCTGCCATGCAGGTGGCATTTCTCAGGTGAGGGCTGCAGGAGTAGGGAGGGGAGGTGGCAGGAGCTGGGGTGGGTTTGGTGTGGCAGCAGTGCAGCTCTCTGCATGTTCTGGCTGCTCTGCAATCTGTGAGCTGGGAGTGCTTATTAGGGGAGCAAAGACAAAGCTTCAAGCCCTTGGTGCTCACTGAAGTGACCCCAGCTCCACTAGAACACAGTGCCTGATATTCCTCCTAAAATCAGTTCAGTTCTTGTTGGAAGTGCCAGGGTGCCAACAGTCCATTCAGAATATTTACTGCTTTTTGGGAAGATTTAATCTCTGCTGTCCTGATCCAGCGTGGGGATGTTCAGCTCAGTAAGAGCTGACTACCAAGGCTCAGCAGGAAGGGGAATTTCTCACCCATCTGGCAATCACTATTCATGTGCTCCTCCTTGCCTCTCAACAACAGAGGAAAAATGGGGTTTGAAATTTGGTTATTGAGCACCACAAGGAGTAAAATGCAGTGAAAATGGAGTGCAGTATTCTTTTTCATTTTTAGAAAATAATTCCAGACATCAGAGAGTGATTTTATATAACCTGGTAATGAAGAATAGTTCTTCTCTTGTTCTCTGGGCCCCAGGCATTCCACATTACTGAGGGAACATGACATGTGCAACAAGAATGTATGAAACCTTTAAGATTTTTTTTTTCTAAAGATTTTTTTTCTAGATAGCTGCTGAACTTATTTTCTTCTCAAAAAGAAGTTATTATAGACATATTTCTTATATAATTAGTTCAGAACTATCAAATAAAACCAAAAGTGACTCGTCTTCAGTCCCCACTCTCCCTGTGAAATGCCAAGTTTGTCTTATTTCTCATAGAGATGGATATTTGGATAATGATAGCAAAGCTATTTAAAATGCAGACAAACTCCTTCCTTGGTTTTTTTCTTTTTCTGTGTGTGTTTCACTCAATCCATTTTCTATTATAATCCCTATGGACTTGGATATCAATCCTTTCCCACACCACCATCCCCAATTTGCTTATGCTATTGGCTTGCTTTGAGAAAAATATTTCCTGTTTTTTCTCTCTTTCTGGGTATGTTTGGTTTTGCAATTGGGTTTTTTTGCATATGTGTGTTTTCAGCTTCTTTTCTCCTAAAGACAGATGGTGGCAACACTGTTCTTTGTCCAGCAATGAGAAAACAGCTGGTGATGTGCAAGGTGAGGCCAGACCAACAGCCCATGGCTCTTTCCAGTGTTTGAGTCTCCCTTGGCTTTCCAGAGGTCCTGGTACATAAACTCAGCACACAGTTATCTCCCCTCCAACTGTAACAGTAAAAAATTAATTTAAAAAAATCACAAATATACTGAATTTATGGCATAGTACAGATGCAGTACCTTTCCTTCTTGGCTTCCATATTTAAATCCATACTTGACTTAAGAAAAAAATTTGTTGCAGTCTAATAACTATAAAATACTAAGAGGAAATAAAATCAATGTTGGCCCCAGCCTTGGAATGCAAACCACACACACACAGTCTAAGATATGGTCAAATAGTGCTTACTCAGGAGATTCAGCTCCAGGAATCGAGCAGCACTGAGAACCACAATAAAATATGCAGGAAATGGAAAAAATCTGTTTAATAGATGCTCACAAGTTGTTTTTTTTTTTTTTAAGATCAAGGTAATTTTTTAATTCCCTTTAGGTAAAGAGAATTCTCATGATTAATATCTATCAGATTTGGACAGCTGAAAGTTGCTTGGTGGGTTTTTTCCCCTTCTTTGCAGTATTATTAGTCCCAAGTCCCCAGGTTGCTAAATGTACACATATGAATTACAGTGTTTCAGGAACCAAATGAAAGGCTTTGGGATAAAAAAAAACCCCACAAAAACAACAACAACCCCAAAAAACAAGATATCTCCATGATGTATTTTAAGTCTGGCTTTATTTAGTAAAGAATGCTGTGCAGTCATTTTAATGAATTATTGCTCCTGCCCAGCATGGGCAGCACGCTCTGAGCGAGAAGTGTGGCTCCCTTGGCAGTCTGCATCTGTAACCTGTCACCCTGCTGCACACATGCCAAGGGTACAGTCTAGAAGGAGGTTTCCCATTTTACAAGAGGGCTTCATCTTTACCACCAACCAGAGGTACTGGGAGAGCTCAGACTGGGGAAAAGGGGGAAAAAAAAAGAGGAAAAAATCCAATTTTGTGGAAAATCTGATGTTGTAGAACTGGTTTTTGTCTTTATTTAGAATGGAAGTAATTTTTTTAAATTACACTTTTAAAAATGGAGCTGTAAATAAAGATCTTTACCACGTGGATGTCTTTAGAGCCACTGGATCTCTGTGACTTGGGGTCTCCATCTCTCTCACTGTCCATTGGCAATTGGCTGCTGCAGGTCCTGGGAACCTGAGTCAGGGTTGGTTGGAAGGCTCAGGTCCCTAAAAACCCATCACAGCAGCAGCTCAGCAGCTGAAGGAGAGTGGGATGAGTTTAGGGAAACTATTACTGAGCAGAATATCCCTGCAGAACTTTGCATGGGTTTTGATCTGGCAAATCTGATAAACAGCTGTCCCCATCACAGGGTTTGTATCCAGCCCTAGGTATGGAAGGATACCTTTTAGGCAGTGTGTTTAGTCACTTAAATAAGGTTTTGCTCTCTCTGGACCTGTGTGAAGCTCTTGCTGCTGGTGACCTGTGCCCAGTGTTGTCAGTGTTGTTTGGTGTGAGGAAACAGCAGCTCTCCCTCCCCCCTGTGTTGGACACTAGCTCATTGTTTCCAGGCTTCCAGGACTATCCCGTGGCCTTCCTAACCCTTCAGCCTTCAGAGACTTTCATGCCATGCAGCAGATGCCAAACAAAGGCTGTGTTTTCTCTAGAAGTGCTCAGTTCCTGCAGGATTTATTTCTTTCTGTAAGTGTGGGTGTTAAATACCAGAAATGCCATAGTTTAGACTTATTTGTCTATGATGGGTATTACAGTGTGGCTGAGCTCAGGTCATAATTCTTAAGCAAAAGTATCTTTTCACAATGGAAATGAATTGTTATTTGTAATTGTGTGTGTCTGCTTGAGACATATCAGGAATTTTTATCTGAGTAATGAGACTCCCCTGTCTCAGAATATGCAGGCTGAGGTGTAAAAGGCCTGAATTCCAGTCTCTAAACACAATTAGAAATCAAAACAATTGCTGTGATATACTGAAAAACCAGACAAGTAACCTCATGCAGAGCAGCATTCCCTACCCTTTTAATTGCTGCTTATCCTGTCTCAGTAAGTGAGGTAATTGATGTTTTACTCTCAAAATTGATCTCGGTGTTTCAGGTAGTTAGCAGACTAGGATGGCTTCTGCATCATAGCACTAAAAATCGTTTTGTCTCATAAACTAATCCCAGGCTCAAAAATGTGGCACACCTGAAGGCTCCTTAGCTTAAAAATAATGAGTTTGTTTGGATCTTGGGTCCACTGGACCAGAGTGTGATCAATCTGAATAACCACAGAGAACATCACAGCACTGGTCCTGCTCTTTGCAATTCTTGTTCACAGTTCCCCCCGAGAGCCACCTGCATCAGAGCTTTGAGAAGCTCCAAATGATGCCTGCTGGTACTTTGTTTATTCCTATTGGAGTGAGAGGGTTGTTTGGGGTCACAGCGAGCTGGCTGGGCAGGGGGTGGGTTCCAGTTTGAGCAGCTTGACCCAGCACCTGTCAGGTAATGTGCACACTCCTGACTCACCTCAGGGCCTTGGCTTCACCTTGTCCTCCATGTATGTTAATACAGCATTTCTGGGAGGAAAAGGGAGGACAAGAATAAATAATATGCTGGTCAAAATATTTCTTGTAGTATTGCACATGTATTCCAACAGAAACATGGTATTGACAGCTTTTGGTTATTTTCTATGTGTCACTGGATGGAGAGAAAAATTGGAGAGTGTTTGTTTTGAATGGCTGCTATTTCACAACAAGATTCAGGTATGAGCTGGGAACAGCCTGCCTCACTCTGTTCTTTGTTGTCCTAATTAAAGTTTACTCCAGTAACCTACAGAATGAATCAAGAAACAAACCTCCACCAGTCTCCCTTGTTCACTTGTGTAATTGTGTCCTTAGAAATTCACAGGGAAAATGTTAAAACACAGCAGAGATGTAATTTTGTATATGTGCCCTTGTGTCTCCCTGATTGCATTTCTCAACCTGGTATTTTCCTTAAGGTGCTTGGTTTCCCAGCTTCTGAAAGCACAGGGCTGGTTTGGGGAAAGGACTTGGGTTTTCAAAAGGGCTGGAATATCAAATCATGCAGTGTATATGATCGTGGGAGGTTCCTCTTCTCTAACTTTACGAGGCCTGAAGATTTTATGTTCTCTCATTGCAAAGTTTAGTGAAGGAAGTTCTAGAAATTTAGGTGTAAAAGCAGCCCAGGATTGTTCCAAACATTGGAATGGAAAGCAGAGAGTAAATGACACCATGCTTGAGGCTCCAGCTGTGGTGTATTGAACACTGGGAGTGTTACCTGCATGCAGATTAAGGTGAAATGCTCCTTCTGAATCGCGTGTGCAGTTATTATATCGATCATGTGTATTGTTATGTGATGTGGGAATGAGTCATTGATATCATGGTTTGTTCCCTCCTGTAATGCAAACACACAGACCCACGTGCAGGTACAAGAGATGTTCCTCTCTCCCCCTCTCCATCTCTGTTGTACGTAGAGCTGTAGATAAATGTGACAAAACGTGTAGATGGAATTCTTTGTCCTCAGTGACTTTCAATCTGGGCCAAGGTGTGGCAGGAAAGTGAAGCTATGTGTAGTTATGTGAAGAAAAGAGGCTATATTTATTGCAAAAAGAGGTGATATTTAGATCTTTCATGTTTATACAGTACAAGATTTCTCTGTGCCTTCTCAAGGGACAGGGTTTCAGGTCACAGTTTACCTCACCTCCTCATAGCTCATCACAAAGTTTTGCAGAGGTGTTGGGAGCAGCACTTTCATGCATGAGGATGACATGCAATGTGCCATTGCAATTATTTCAAAAGGTGTAGACACAATGCAGTTTTGAAGCTACAATTTCAAGCTTGTTATCCTGGAGGTCATTGAAGAATGTGACATTTCCCTTGCAAAATGAGCCTGGCTGTGCATGCAGGTGCATGCACATACACAAGTTTTAAATGTTTCCCTCTCCTTTGCTATTTTTAGGACAGTAAGGCCATTGCAGTGGTCTCATTAAAAGGTGAAAGGAAGTGTTTAACTTTGTCAGCTGCACCTGATTTTTGCCGATGATTGCTGCTCTTTTTCTTAGCAGAAAAGCAAAGGATACTTTAAATGAGACTTACATGTTCAAGGTAACCTTATCACTTCTGAGTGAGAAGAATACAGTGCCCTAATGGATGCTGTTATATGACAATCTCCAAATGTCTTTCATTATTAAGTGTCAAGGTTTCTTTTAGGAAAGCTTTAGAAATTCTTGGGAGAAATGTTTCATTGCAGCAAGCTGTAGCAGCACCACTAAAAATATATTGCTAATTAAAGTTTATTGACAGTCTCTGTAATGTGTTCCTGGAACAAGTCAAAGCACTGAGTAGTTATTGAATGCAGGGCACTGCATCTTCTATAGTTAGTTAAGCTGTTTAGGAGAGATTAAGGTACTCTGCCCTTCCTTCCCTATGTAGTTATTGGCTGTGGCTGTTGTGCAGAATAAAACTTTCCTCTCAGGATGCCAATGCTGCAGACTCCAAGAGACTTTGGCTTTGTCACTTGGTGGCCACTCTGACAGTGTGGTGACAAAGCTTTGTCACTTGGTAGCCATGGGCAGACAGGGAGGTCAGGTAAATACTGCCAGGGTCTGAAAGGTACAACTCCCCAGGAAGGAACAGAATTTGGACTATTGAGAAAACAACCCCTTCAAGGTGCAGATCTTGAGTTGAGCAAGGGCATGCAGAATTACTTCAGCTCTGTGTGTGGCTGTAAGTGAGGAAGATGTAAATCCCACCTGGGCAGTTCTGATGTGGGGCAGAGTGAGGGACAGCCCTGCTCAGGTGTTCTCACCCCCAGCCCTGGGTAAGAGCATCCCTGGGTGTGACTGCTCACACTGCATGGTCTGTGCTGGCCTTGGAGTGGCTGCCTCGAGCTGAGGCTAGACAAGATTGACAGAGTAAAAGCAGGTATTTATTAAAGGCCTTCAATAGATACACCTTGGGCAGTCAGAGCCTCCCAGGGGCTACACCCAGGATGGACAATGGTCACGAGTTTTTCACACAATTATAAATTTGGTCCATTTACATATCAGAGGTTAATCCTCCAATTACAGCTTCAGGTAATTAAGTAATTTACACCCAGTTTGCTCCCCTCAGCTCACTTTTGTTTGTACTTTTGGGGGGCCTGAGGTTGTGGTGTGTCCTTGGATGACAGGCCCAGAGGGATTGTTTTGTTTAACCAAAAAGTGAAGGCAGCCAACTACACTTTATATGGAGTTCAGAGCTATGCACTGATGCAGTTTAGGATTTGAAAAATACAAAAGCTAAAATCTTAAGGCATCAGTTCTTTACTGGTTTTGCTTGTATTGCTTATTTAGGGTCATGGAATACATTGGGTTGTACAGGATCTTTAAAGGTCATCTAGTCCAAAATTACATTGGTGATTTCTTACTGGAAAACTCTTTTCTTACTGGAAAACTCTTTCAAGTTGTTGCATAATGATCCTTGGATGTAAGGACCAGAAGCATTTGCACTGTCTTGCCACATCTCTGGAATACTCTGAGACACAGTGAATCTGTGAGCAATTTTGTAAATGCAAGGAACAGGATTTATTCTTCAGATGACTGCCAGAAGACTTTTACTCTTCTTTAAATCACAAAGTCTAAGCTACTCATTTCAATAGAGTTCCTCTGCAATTCTGTTGCTGTAAGCAAGGGCAAAGTGCTGCCTCTGGGAAGTAAGATTTACAGTACAAATCAGAACCAAAACAGGATTTTTTACATGGGGTACGAGTGAATATCAACAGCTTTCCAAAGTGATTGGTTTGTGGCTCTGAGAGCCAAACATTCTGCCTGCTTGTGCAACCTACAGTTCCACTGAGGAACATTATCCAAGTTGTAAAAAACCATGTAAAAAGCTCCTTATGGCAGGCTTGGTCCTGCAGCTCATTACATTTCTGCCTGCTCTTTCTGCTGATTCAAGCTTCTTGCACTCACAGAAATGGCCAGAGGAGCTGTGTGATGGAGAGGGGCAGAGAACCCTGATGCAGAGCCAGGTCAGGCTCGTGCTGTGGGGTAAAAACAGCCCCTGTGCAGGGGGGACAAGTAGGATTTACCCTCTGGGGCTAATTGACTAAAAACCAAAGAAAACACACTCCTGATTTTGGGTGTATTTACTGAGCATCACACACAAGGTGTGAAGTTCTCTCTCTAAACTTCACAAAAACATAATTCCTACGCGTCTTTACTGTGCTTTAGGGAAAGGATCTCACCTGCAGAGTCCACAACTTGATAAATTAGTGCAGCAAAGGCAACCTCTGCTTCTCTCAAAAGAGTCATGGCAAAAAAAAAAAAAAAAACAACCCTGATAAGTGTGGCAAAGGGCACAATGATTGTTTTGATTTGGGTGTGCAAGCACAGGGCCTAACACTGCATTTCCAGTGCAAAACAGAAAGGTATCTAAATGTCATTAATGCCTTAAATTACCCCTATTGTCCTACTGAAAATGCATGTGGACATTAATGACCAACTTTCATCTTGCATTCACATTCTTGAAATTCTCTCCCAAGACCTAAAGATAAGATGCATGTATGTGTTTTATAAGTAATGAATTTATCCACCATAATGTCAAGTTTTAGGTAGAGTGATGTATGAGAAGAGACTGTCATTGCAATGCACTTTATGGTCTTCACCTCTTTTTTGTATTCAAATTTTACTGACAAGAATATGTATATAAAGTACGTATCTGTGGCTATAAAGAAACAAAACCCAAACCAAAAACAAAAGAAAGGAAAAAAAATCAATAGCTTGATTAACCAACTAAATTACATTATAATAGGATACTATTAATTATCTATCAGTTTAAAAACGATCTTAGAATATAAATAGTTGTTAATATTAAACATTCTAAGGTTCTCCCTTTTTTATCTGCAGATGCATAAAAAAAGTTTGGCAGATCAATTTGCTGATGATTGATCTATGAAGTTAATATTGCAGAATGACCATTTAGTATGCTTTGGATCACATGATATAAAATATAAACTATTTTACATGTATGAATACACCCATACACACACACACATAGCCTTTCACTTTATGACACTGCAGATTAATGTTTTAATTGGAAAAAGAGCAACTCTGAGGAAGGGGACAAATGAAAGTCTGGATGTCTGTCAGTTCATTGGCTTCTTGCTGAGCTGGCAATATCTGGTTTCTCAGACCAGTTCCTTCTGTAATGACCTCTCCAGCCAATAATGTGGATCTGCCAGATAAAAGCTGTGTTTTGGGTTTTTTGTAATTTGTCAAGCATCAGTGACTAAAAGAACTTGACTTTTTTATTTTATCAGCACACAAGCACAGCAAGGAGGCTTGCAGATGTTTGCTGATAGCACACAGGCTGTGTCTGCAGGAGCAATTTGTAACATAACTGGCTTTGGTAATTGTCTGGAAATCCATGCCTGTCTCCAGTGATATCCTCATTGTCAGGCTGCTGTTCCCTGCTCTGCCTTGAAGGGTCTTTCTGAGTTGTTACCTGCCCCTGGAATAACTGCCACCTTAATAGGCTAGTAGTAATTTTCTAGAAAAATTCTATTTAAAGTGGAGTTTTTACTTAAACCCTGCCTTAATTTTACCATACATTGTTGGCCTATAGTTTTTAGTTGTCATCTCTGTCCATGATCTTTACTTCAGAAAACCTGTTATGCAGCACATCAGATTTATTGCCTTGTATGGGTAATACAGACCCTCAGAATTCAGCAGTACCTGATACTCAGATATTAATTAGTATCTCCAATTTCTTCATTCTATAGTTACATTACCTTCAGAGTTTATCACTTAATTGATATTCATCTCATTATCTGCATTTTTTTTTCTGCATAGTGTCTTTAAGGAAAGAAACTTTAAACCCTTTTCCCCAAAGGTGCAAGATTTTACAAGAGTAAATTCTTGCAATAATGATATGCTTATGAAACAAGAATTGTTTGTGCTGCAGTGAGTAGGGTAATACCTGTAATATGCCAGGCTTGGTCTGGGCCTGTTTACACTGTAAGATAATTTAATTCTATACTGCTTTAATTCTATGCAGACTTTAATTCTATATGGCTTGCTGCTTTAACATCACTGTATTTTTAATTATGTTTTTCATAGTGTCCATTTATTCTTTGTAGTGCATTGCCTTTCCCTTCAGATTATTTTATATAATATTTTCAGTGCTGTGCAGGGAATTTAAATGCACTATGGCCAGTCCTTTATGTATAAAAGGAGTTTATATTTGAATACTAACCACAGATCAAGTTTCTCACGGGATTGCTCCATGCAGAGTGTTCATCCAGAATTTCATCTTGAAGCTTT
Source organism: Argya squamiceps (assembly GCA_037834095.1). Lineage (NCBI taxonomy): Eukaryota > Metazoa > Chordata > Aves > Passeriformes > Leiothrichidae > Argya > Argya squamiceps. The sequence continues at coordinate 4,045,315 of JBBMKD010000040.1, forward strand.
CCCACACAAGTATTTCTCTGGAATGGTACTTGTAAAAGATGTTTTCTTCAAGACTATTTTCCTAATTTATATTAAAGTCCTGTAGTTTCCAGAGCTTTCATGTCCAAGGGTTGGTCATCCCACAGAGTGTGGATCCAAATTAACCCAGCACTGTCCTGGTCTGCACCATACTTTTCACAAGGTCATGGCAGAGACCCACAGCTCCCAAATTGTGTTTGGAAAACAGGGAATTAACTGTGCCACAGGGTATGAGCACAGGGAGAACTGCAGTGCTGGCTGCTGTTCTGCCATCCTGCAGGGATTTTACTCACAGGGATATTGGAAAAGGAAGAATTTCCAGGCTGTGCTGCAGCACCTCAAGTTTCCTTGAAAACTCTCAGTGAGCCAGAGGCAAATTTGATCACGTATCTGTCTCTGAGATCTGCAGCATGCTTTGGGCATACAACTAAGGCTGTTAAAAAACAAAGAAATCAAAAATTAAAGGGAAAAAAAAAAGAAAAGCCCAACCGCCTGTTTTAGGTAACCATGATGTTCAAGCAATATAGAAAACCTTGATGAAGAAACTGTCTTATCCTGCAGCTAAGAAAAGGTGAAAAGTGAACTTTAAGGCTTCTCAGTTGGTTAAAGGAGCCATTTTACAAAAGGAAATAATTGCCTACGAACTGGTTTAATGTAAAAATCTTTAGAAGGGTTTCTCTTTTATTTTTGGAGATTTTCTACTTTTCCTCGTCCCAATAAAATGATCCTCTTTGGAATATGTTGCTAATTTGAGGGCAAAAAGAAAAGGAGAGCGAGAAAAGCCTATAAAACTATAGATTATTTTTTATGGATGATGAGATGGTCTCCATTTGCATTTACAGCTTTACAAGGATTGTAGCACTAGGCTCTTTTTCTTTTTTTGATGGAAATGCTTAATCTGAGCTCAATGGGCCATAATAATTGCCTGTTTCTTCCAGTAGAAATAAACCAACTTGTATGTGACACTTGAAACCTTAACTCTGCTTAGTATTACCCACGGAATTGGAGACAGTTCTTCACCCAAATATATTTATGACAGCAGCACCAGTCGATATACAATACCCAGCCAAGGGCATTGGAGAATAAATCAGTCCCTCCAGCCCCTGCTGGAGCACAGTAACTGATGGTGGTAATAAAACCCCAGGAAATTAAAATTCTGGGCATGCAAACACACATACCTAGCCAAGAGAAATCCGAAGCTCTCTGTTCTGGAAAGAATTTGCATATGCATAGACATATACATTCTGTACCCCTTTGTGTTAGAAACACAATGGAACACACAGTCTGGAGGCTGTCAGCACAATGTCACCTCCTTAGACTGTCCTCAACATCTGGGGGCTTTCAGGAGACATGTCCATGAAAATTTAGGCATCTTGTAGTGGAAGAGGAGGATCTCAGTTACTCCTTGAGGAAGAATTACTGTCGTTATGTTTGAAAGCTTCTAGATGTTGCTGTTAGTGACTACCAAAGGCTCTGAAATCCCCATTTCCAGTTCATTTAATCCTGTATATTTATGCAATTACTGGTATTTTTAATGATTCCTCTGTGTTTGAGCACCTTGGGCTCTACTTTGTGCCATTGTGAGCTCTTGGGATGGATGTTGTTTCTTCACTTGTGTTTTGGGGTTTCACATGCAGTACTGAGAGGCAGCTTTAGATTAATACACAATATTATTTATACATTTATGTACAAGCCCACACTCTTTCCACATATTAAATAACTTGGAGTATTATTTCGTCTGAATTCTGTGGGGCAATGAGATAATGAACACAAATAAGTAATAAAAAGATGCAGGGAAGTGGCTGTTTCCCAATGAAATACAGCAGTGCCTGGTGCATGTCCTTGTGCAGCACAGCCTTTCTGTGCAATGTGGCAAGGAGAAAACCCAAGCATTTAATTTTTGACAGAAGACTTTTCCAGTCAGATGAGTGTCTAATGAGAGAGAGCACTGACAGATGGATTTTGCAGATAGTATGAAATCGTATGGACTGTCTCAAAGTGTCTGGTGAAACACAACTGTTGCAACTGTGAGAGGATAGTCTATGGTTTGGTTTCAGCTGTTTAATCTGTGTATAAATGAGGAGAAAGAGAATTTCTCAGTGAGATGATGAGCAGTCTCCAGTTGGGAGGTGGGTTCTGGTAAAGGCACTGTGACTCTGCTCAGTGCCAAGCCTTTCTTACCTGGCTCTGGAGCTCCACACTTTGTGTGTAGGTACTGACTGTACAATAAAAACAGGCTTGTTATTGAAATTCTATCAATCATATTTTCTCTGTCCTTTTTGAGCTATAAAAAGAAAGGCAGCAATATCAGGGGGTCTTTAATTTACCACACCTATTTAGTTATGGTAAAATATCTAGAAGATAAAAAGCATTAGATGTTTGTCTATTATTTTTCAGCCACTGGAACTGTGCTCCATTACAAATAACCTCAATCCTGAAAACATTTGGAATTTGAAAATGTAATACTTGGGAATGTTGTACTGCAACAGAAATATTATTTTACGTTTAAGCAGACATTTTCTGTAAATAACCTTATTACCCTCCTATTGTTCTCTTTTCCCAATCATGTAAGCCCTTTCTTTAAAATGACACTTAACAAAGTTGACAGCAAAACCCCTTCACAGTGGACTGTTGGTGTTCCTTAACGCCTGCAGTAATGCTGTTATTCTCTCAGTCTGTCTATTCATGCAGAGATGGGTCCCATTTTCTGTTTGGTTTCCAGTTTCCTCAGAGCCAGGACTGGTATGTCCTTATGAAGAGTGGATAACTGATAAATATATTTAACAGATATTCAATCTCCCAGCTGTTACTGTTGCTTAAAGAAAACAAAACAGACTTCCCCATTCTAGTCCTGAACTCACTGAGGAAAGACACCAGCAGGTTGCACAGTATTTCCAAACGGTTTTTTGGTTTAAAATGATGGAGCCTGACAGCACAAGTGTCTTCTAAGACTGCTGTCCTGTAAAGAACCCCGTAGTTCTTTCAAAATTTCTCCTTGGTAAAATCCTTTAAAGGCCATGAATCTTTTTTTCACTAAACACACAGCATGTGAGAGTCTGACGCAATGGCACTCAACATACTGACCAGTCTTAATCTAAAATAGGTAAATAGTTAATTGCATGTGGTTCAATCCAGCGCCATAACAAAGTAAATTTAGGATTGAGAAGCAACGTATTTAAAATTGCAGGATGTGCACAAGGTTTGCTTCTAGGCTCTCTTGATCATTAATTAAATATGTTATGGCTTTCAGTTTTTCTCATTTATCTGTGCAGGTTTACATATTGTAAATGCATTATTTATGTTTTTCCTTAAGTGCTTAGTACTGCCAGGATGTTTCTCTTAAACTGGCACAGATAGCAAAAAAGACAAAATGAGAGAGCAAATTTGGCACTGGTGAAATGCTCAGAGAGCTGCTCATGTTCAAATGAGCCTTTCCCAGATGTGTTTTAATAAACTTGAACTGACAAATAGAGGGCCAGACAGGCAGATGGCATCCATGTTTAAACTATGAATTTTTTTTTTTTGTTTTCATTAAGGTAAGTTTGGTTTGTTTATTTTTTTTTCCTTTTAATCTCATCCTAACAATACCTTATCACTAAGCCTTGCTGCTTTTTTTCTGGAAAGCTCCTAGGATGAAGGGTGGGGGGGGAGCTGTCTAGGTGGATGTTCACTCTGAGAAAAGCAAGCTCTGAAATAAATTTTGTTGTCGTAGCTAAAACACAATTTGGATCAACCATTTGCTGAACTTTGTACCAAGGGAATTGCCACCATTGGTGTGTCCTGCATGTTGCCCTTGTTGATTTTTTTTTCCTTTCAGAGTAAACTGAGTGTCATGCAGGTGGTTGAATCAAAAAAAAAAAAAAAAAAAAAAAAAAAAAAAAGTCTTCTCACATTCCTATGAAAGCTGTTTTTTTTCAAGTAAATTGATGGTTTTCTTCTGTTGGTTGTCCTGCCAGATACGGAGG
>JBBMKD010000040.1:4049397-4229397 GCA_037834095.1 Argya squamiceps
CCTGCTGGTTTCCCTGGTGGATTTTTTTTTCTTTTCAGGGTAACCTGGGGGTCCTGAAGTTGTTTGAATCAAAAAAAAAAAAAAAAAAAAAAAAAAAAAAAAACAGTCTTCTCACATTCATATGAAAGCTGTTTTTTTTAAAGTAAATTGATGGTTTTCTTCTGTTGGTTGTACTGCCAGATATGGAGGAGCAGTTGGATGTTAAGATATGGTCATCTTCTTATTCACTTACTCATTTTTTGCCTCTCTGTGGCATTCTCCCACTGTTCATAAACACTTCTTTCCCATCTTAAATACAGTTTTTCTGGTATTTGAGATGTTAGGTATTTTATGTTTCAAATTACAGTAGCAAATAGCTACTAACTAAAACACACAATTAACTATCTGCCTAAATAGTCTATAACAATAACCCTTGCTCCACTCTGAGTATTTGATACACTTTTTTCTTGTTATCTTAGAAATTTTCTTGCATTCCAAACCTCTCCCCTCCATCCCACCACCAGGGATTAAAATCTCTGACACAGAAAACCTAAACAGTAAAAAAAGACCCTGAACAAAACAACCCAAACTCACTTCTAACTTTGACCAGATGATCACTGTAGATCCCTTCCCACTGAAAAATGCCATTCTATTTATTTTTAATCAAGGTGAAGAGGTTTATGTGGAATTCAGATCTGAAATTAACTCTTGAGACTTATGCAAGCACACTTACAGTGCAGACTAATATAACCTTAAAGTGAGTCATAAATGGTGTAAAGTCATGAACCTTGAAAAGAGGAATCATTAGTCTGCAAGTGACAGTCGCTTCTGCTGTACTTAATTTGACTCCTTAGGGGAATTGTAATTAGACCTGTGCTGAATTCCTTTCCTTTTTATTCCCTGCTAGGAACTTCAAAGAGCATTTGTTTCTGTTAGGTTTGTATTTTTATACAGGGACTCTGGTAAAACTTCTGCTGTACAAGTAGAAGGTGAAGCCTGTAATGTACTTTTTAGGAGTCCTTCTGTGATGAAAACCAGGCAGTTTTATTTTGTTTGTAGTAACCTACCTTTGAGAAGTTGCCATTCTCATTATCACTACAGAGTAAAAATATCTTATGCAAATGGGTATTGGTTGGTGTTCTAACTGTTTCTGAGCACAAAGTAGTGATGAGGGTGCTCAGAACCTCTGAAGAGATCCTCAGAAACAATGCATCCAATTTCATGTTTTATGGATTGTTTGCCTTCTACACTAATGACAGAACTGACAGTAGTGACACTTTCAAGGCTAATTACGCTCCCTAATGATTCTAAAATTATTTTTTTAAAAAAACAAAATCCAACCAGACGCAAAAACCTCTCTCTCCACATGGGCAGATCACACCCAAGTGCCTTCCTGAGCAAAGCTTTGGAAGCTTGATTCCAGAGGCATGGCTGGGTTAGACACCAAGGAGCTGGAGAGCAGGCTGGGAACTGGGTGTTTCAGGGCTGTTGTCGTTCCCAGAGCTCTTCCTGGAGGAGCCTCTTCCTTCTGGCAGTGTTGGGATGTCCCAGGTTGTGCTGCCACTGCCCCGTGTCTGCTGTCACAGGGAGTGAGGTCCCACACTCTGGACAGTGTTTCTTGAAAATCTGGCAGAGCACTAACAGCAGTATGGAAAAAAAAAAAACAAAAAAACGTGCTATGGAATCAACTAATCTTCAGAGTGACTTTTACATGAGATTAGAATGGGATGTTTTCATAGGAAAGTGTTTTATCAGTGATTTGAAGCTTCTGTATCTTTACTCCTGAGCTGTACTGCGGATATATCATAGTATTGAAGGCATGGGATATTCACAAATACAACAGGCTTGTGATAGAGCACAAAAGGAGGAAAGCTTCTTCCTGAACTGGGCTGCCAATGAGGTGTTTAAAATCTGAACAAGATTCTTTTCTACTTCAGTTTTGTTGTGGGTTCTGGTGTTAATTTCTTTTTGACCTTTGTAAATTGAAAATATAAGTGGAAAAATATTTTTTTGCAGTAATGATTCTGTTTGGATGCACAGGACAATATTGTGTTTAGATAAATGGCTGCATTTCCAATATTTATATGTGTAAGATAGGTAAGAGCTGCTGTAAGACTTAGCAGCTTTGTTCTGGCAAGAATGTTATGCTTTTTAAGCTATTTTGGCTTTTTTTTTCTTTTTTTCCCTTGTAGGGTTCAAAACAACAGATGAGTTGTGAAAGAGAACAGCTAAGGGTAAGTGCAATGCTATGCAAAATGTTCTGTTTCTTTAAAACATAAGCAGAATCTAGGCTGTGCTATTGACAGATGGATTGCTTAATTTTTGAGGAACATATTTAGGTCATTTGTTGCTTGTTGGTAAATAGTGTACATTTTTCAGTATAAAGGAGCTAGATAAATCCAAGTTGATTTTTTTTTCTGTGATGTGGTGAGATTCGGCAGTAAATGTCTCTTCATGGGACCCCTGACACTCAGTGAGCTCCTCCTGTGCCCCACGTGCAGCTCCAGCAGTGCCAGAGGTCCCTGTGCTCCCCAGCCGTGCTCCACCCTGAGGTTGTTTCCAACAAGAAGCTGTTCCCCTGTGAGTTTTTATAGTCTGTGTACTGTCAGAGAGGAATCAGTGGCAGGGCTGTGAGAATTGGTTATGTTAGGGTGTCTGTTGGTTGTGTACAGTCTGTAAGGAGATGGAGTTCCTGAGCCCAGGCTGCTGACCTCTCATTTTCCCCTTTTCCTCTATTAGTGACCTTGTTAAACAGCTTTTAGTCTCTGCTTCCTTTACATGCTTTAGATCCCTGAAGATGTTTTTCCATTGCAATATTTCTTGACTGGTGCTAGTATTTGTTTGGGAAAGTATAAGAGCTTTCATTAACTAGAAGAAGAAAAAAGCAGAACCACAAAAACCCAACAAACCAAAAGCTTTTTGGTCACCTGAATTTTGCTTAATAGACCTGCATTTATTGATAGCACATGATGAGTATTTGGTTGAAATCCCACATACAAGTAGAGAGGGAAAGGCAGGCCTGAAGGAAGGGTAAGTTTCTATACAAACAGAAATTATGTTGGAAATAGAAAAAGCAGCTTTCTGTTTGTTTGTTTGCTGTTTACTAAGCACCAGCAGTGCCTGCATGACTTCCAAGTATAAAGAATATGCTTGTCTTAAAGTTCATTCTGCAGTGTTCCTGTCCATCCAGCCATTCTTTAGATTAACTCCATCAACGTATCTAGATGCTTCAGCTGGTCCTCACCACACTTGTAATGGGATTTTTTGGTAAACAAGTTATGCAAGAACAATGCATCACATATTGTCCTCAATTCTTTTCTTGCTGACATGTGACTGCATTGCATTGTGCTGGAGCTGGAGTGACAAAGCTTTGCTTTATCAGTTGTCATGTCTCAACAGAGCAGCTGTCAAAGCTAAAATATTGCAACAGTACCTGAAGGACAAGCTTTTCAAGAGGTAGCAGTGCCTTGAGAACAAAGAAAGTTTTCATTTCTTTTTATTGTTTTTGTTTTCTCCCTTGAATGAAGGAAAAGATTGTTTTTAAATATAACATGGGGAGGCCACCAGCTCTTTCTTCAAGTAAATCTGTGTGCTTTTTCAAAGCAGGGGATAAGATGCAGTGGTGCAGTGAAACTTTCATGTCTCCTTCTATTCCAGTATTACACATTTATGTCTAACAATGAGCTCGGTGCTTAGGATGCCTCTGTATCACAGCAGAATGTGACACCTGAAGACAAAGCCATGGTCTGTAACCTGCTACATTTAGGTACATCTTCTTCCACAACTCCTGTGATGTTCCTGTTACACTAAACACAGTTTCTGGTGTCAATTCTGCTCCTGTCCCAGAGATCCCCAGTGGCTTTCACAGCTTATCTGTTGTTACAAAAGGTCACACTGAAATTTTAATGTTCTGTGTGGACATGTTGCACTTTGGACATTCTCAGGGTGTCACTTGACCATTCTGCCACCTTAAGGTTGGCTCCTGAACTGAGCAGGGCTGTTAAAGAGATGTTTCATTGGCTGAATCAGATTTTGCAGGCCTGATTTTGTATTTTCTTTTGGGGTTTGGGACCTGCCATTAGTACTTGGATGTGAGGCAGTCTCTTCAGAAAAATGGTGCTTCATCCCTAGCTGAAAGAATTGAAATAGAAAAAGGAAACAGGATTAAAACAACAAAATGCCAACATCCTGTTGTTTGTTAAACCAAGTAAGCCAGATTATGTTAGATCATCTAATAATACAATAAAAAAGATATAATATCTCCCAATTCCTTGCTAAGTCTAAGAGGAAAATGTCTGCCACTCTCTTTTTTTTGATTCCCTAGTAATTCCTTAGTCTAACAGTTATAAAAAAGTTCCAAAAGAAAGACTTGCTAAAACATAATAGTGTGAATAAATAATAAGTCATTGTATGTCTATAGAAAGAAATATCCAAGTCTGACTAAAATCATTTCTTCAGACATTTCTCACCTCTTATCTGTTTCACTGCCTTGTAAATTCTAAATGCAAAGCAGCGTGTCAGTGTTCTGGAATAAAGCATTTAGAGTAATGAAACTCATTCATATTAGAGCCTCTGGCCATTATACATTATATTTACAATGAATGATAATCCTAATCATTAAGGAAGCCTGTGTATTTTAACCCTTTTCTACTCAATATTTGAACTTCACAACAACCACAATATGTAACTTATTTTCCCTGCCAACCTGGTACAGTCCCCAGGTAGACATTAATGTCTTTACCTGAATTATTTAAATGAAAAATTATACAAAAAAACTATGGGAGTTTTATCTCTAGCAAGGCTGGTTGGTTTTGTGAGGTTTTTTTTTTTAATTCCATTTAGAAACATAACCTAAGTTTGGTGAATTTCCATTTGATTTTAAAAAATAAAGCATCAATGCCATTTTTCAGGTTTTCCTTTCTCTTGGCAGTGATTTTCATTACAAGGTGCTGCCTTGAATAATAATTATTTTCATGTTTCTTGATGTCCTTTTGCTTTCTAATCTGGTGTTACATAAATGAAGTTACACTAAAAAAACCCAGTGTTTTTTAAGGCAATTTGACTCATCAGTACTGCTCTCCCCACCTCTCTCTACACACTGTGCTTCAGCAGTATTTCCTTTAAAGAAAATAATGATGGTCTTGACTCCCCTTCATTGTGTTTTGTGCTATCCAGTCCTGGTTTATAAATCTCTTTTTGGACCTCCCCTCTGACTCTGTCCTGCTGCTCACGAGGGGCTGTGTGTGGTTGGCATTCTGCTGCATTAGAAGTGACCTGCAAAGACGCAGAACTCACAGCTTGTTCAGAATGGTTTAAAAACACTTTTCTGCTTTTATTTCAGTCTGAAAAACAGACTTTGGAACATATGTGGCCCAGGTTATTTAAGGCTGTGAAGAAAATGGGGATATGAGCCCTAAGCAGAGATTATTTGGAGTACATAAAGCTATAAATAAGGGCAGTGACAGCTCAGAAGTCTGTCTGCTGTTCCTACTGAACCTGGGATGGTATTTTTTACCACAGCCTAAGGACGTGACTTAAATGTACAGGCTAACTTAAAGCTTGCTGAGCTTTGCCCAACCTTCAGGTCATAATTGATTATTTTGCATGATTAGTTCAGTATAACTGTTTAAAATGAACTCCTGTATCTGCCCTGGCATGAGCTGTGCTGTAGAAGTGAAAGCTTTTGGTCCTGATACTGCAACACCAGAGGAGCTCTCCAAGGTGGGCAGAGAGCAATTTTAAACTCTAGTGTTGGGAGGCTTTATAAATGTTCCTGTGAATACCAATGAGGTCTAATGGCAAATGGTGTGATTAGCTCCCTTTAACTGAAATTTCAAGTGACCCAGTTGTTGCTCTAATTAACAGCTTCTTTCCCATGTGCTTATTATCAAGATGCATTCTATGCAGCCAGAGTTCCTGCTCTGGTCTGAAATATGGGCAGGGCAGGCTCTTACTATCATCTTCTATTTAATATCAACTTTTATGTTTTTATACTGCTCTAATTTTCAAGGAGACAGAAGTTTTGCATTCAATATTGTTCTATTTGTCTTGTCTCTTCTATGGTAAATGAAATAAAGTGCAACATGCAGCAGAAAATCTATCAAAGTTATGCCAGGTGGAGAGAAAACAAAAGCAAATGCATTGATGCCCAGCATAATTTTTAGGCAACACTGATCCTGCAGTATTTAGCTTTATTTGTGGCTTATTCAGTGCATTAATTTATCAGGTTTGTAATGTGCTCAGCTCTTGGAAACTTTTTTATAGAAACTTTTTGAAGCTCATAGTTGTGGCATTTGCTTTCTCTAGTGATTAAGAATAATCCATTGCCATTTTTGTGCCCAGAATTCCTCTGATGCACTGGGGAGTTGTGTTGTGATTCAGTGATAGACACTCATTTTTAAATTAGTTTGAGCTGAGAAAAAACAAACAAATAACTGGAGAGAAGAAGAGAATTGGAGTGGAAGTGATTTGTTAAGTGGATATTATTCCTGAGGGTTTTCTCAAATTACACAGGGTGATAGCAGGGCAGAGCAGAGCTGGTGGGTGGCCAAGAGCCTCTGCTTTCCATCCACCTCTTCCCACACTGGACAAAAGGGGCAAAGAAATGGGTGTGAGCTTGTTTTGTGGGTCAGTGATGTTAGCAGAGAGCAGCATGTAATTCATAGCATTGCTGCAAAACAGGGCAGCTGCTTCTGGCCAGTAAGAAAAATGTCACTTTTGGCCTTTCCTCTGAAAACCCCTTGGTCTGCATTTGTAAACAGCATGTGTGTGTTTTGCCTGGAAGAGTAATCTGGAACTACCACGTATTATGTGTCCCTCAAAGGAAAAAGGGTTCAAAGGAGAGAGAACTACTGAAGCTGGATCAATCCAGTGTGTTTACCACTCATCCTTTCCTTAGGAATCCACATGTGCTGCATTTGATGTGCCAGACAAGTGGCTTTAAGTGATCCTGCTGTAGTTCCTGTAGTTGTTCCTGCAGGGAGCTGTGTGTGCCATTCCCTGTGTCAGTGTAATGTGGAGGTACAGGTAGCTGAGAGAAATAAGATGATGTATGTTTGGTTCCTGATTTGTATTACACATTGACATGGAATGAAATTGGAGTATTCTCACTCCCTGTCTCACCAACTGTGTTCCCAGTGGTTCTATAAAGAGTAGTACCCATTAAAGCTCAGGGGAAAAAAAAATCTTGGAAATAAGATCTAAAAATGACAGGGGAGAAGGGTTAATTGTAGGGTTGTAATTTCATTTAAATTTTAACTTTGCTTGAAATCAATATGTGCCAAAAAAAAAAAGGCAACTAGAAAAATGTAAATTTCAATTGCAGTCTTGGCTGGCAGTTCTGCTAAATTTTAGGAGCCTTCCCCAAAATAGTAACTCATAATGCTGGTCTCCCATTTGTTGCTTAATATTATTGCAACTAAAAACAACAGCAAAATAATGAAAACTGTCAAGGTTCATGTTTCAAATGCCATGGCCTCTCACCACAAGGATTCTGTTCTCTGTAAATGCTGACTGTGAATAGGGCCTTTGGATGGAGAGAATAAATGTTTGCAGCGCTTTGTTCCATAGTGGTGCCCCTCACTTCAGGTTCCTTTGAATTCTTTCAGGAACAGTTAAGTGGGCTTTAGGTATTGTCCTGACTCTGCTCTTGATGGAATGCTGTTCATAAAACTTTCCATTCCTGCGCTGATGTTGTTTTGGCATCTCTCTCTGAGAACAGCAGGCAGAGGCTGTTCTGCTGTTCAAGCACCACTTTCTTTTGAATTCAACTTGGATTTTTGCACAGTCAAGTGTTTTCTCTGTGTGGTGCTTCGTATTGCTGGAGCTGAAGGATTACAGGGATTTTTGGTGTGGCTGAAGCAGTGTTTGCACTGGGTACCTGTCCAGTGAGGGTGACAGATTCTGTTTGGGGCTGCAGCACTTTGTGTGGCACTCAGCAGTTCCTCAGTGTGTGTTTGAACTCATATCTGTGCATAGAAAACCAGGGACAGGGAATAGTTCCCTAAGGGTAATGAAGGCTCAGGGAGTGGTAAATTTGTGAAGGGATAGAAGGAAATATATTTGGACAGTTTAAGGGCTGCTGAGACAGTACCCAACATAAATTCAGTATTTCTGTGCTCTCTTCCTGCTGCACAAACATGAGCAGTGCCCAGTCCTGGATCCACTCTGGGTTTGGGAGCAGTTTCTGCACTCAGAACAGCAACTTTTGGTTCAGACTTTGTGCAGTGACTGCACACAGCTCCTGCTGCAGAACACTTGCTGTGAGCAGGGATGCTGGCCTAGAAAAGAAGAAAGGTTTTCTTGCTTAGTTGGTGTTTGTTGAGAGGGAGCTCTTTTTTCACACAGCTTTTGGAGTTTCTCTTTGATCATCTGGAAACCAGACCTTTGAGTGCACAGCATTAACAGTGTTTATACTGTCCTGACTTATTATTTCAACCTCTGCTGTTGCTGAGGCAATTTGACTAGCAAAGATCATGGTCTCTTTGGTGTCACACCTAATTCAAGCAGGAAACATTATCTAGCTTGCCATGCAGTTTGGAGGGTTTGTGGTGGTTTTTTTGGTTGTGTTTTTTGTTTGGTTGGTTGGTTTTGGTTTTGTTTTTTGGGGTGTTTGTTTCTGTTTGTTGTTGTTTTGGGTTGTTGTTTGTTTTTTTTTGGTTTTTTTTCCTATTTATTTTGCTTGGTTGATTTGGATTTTTTTGCAAGTTTTGGTTTGGTGTTGTTTTTTTTCTCTGGGTGTTTCCTTGAGGCCTTTCTGGCTTGGGTGGGATTTGTGTGATTTTGGATTTTGCATGGGTAGTGCTATAGGCTTGAAGCATTTACTTTCTTTTTTTACTTGCGTGGGAAAAAAGGGAAAACCCAGTAAAGGCCTTCCAGCTGCGGCCAGTTGGGCTGGATTTTTAACACACTTTGGTCCTTCTGCAGGGTGCATTTCTATTCTCATTCACTCATATATAAAAGAACAGGCTGAGCAACAAGATTTTTAAGGGGAAAAAGAAAAGCATTGAAAATATGATAAGAACTGAAAAAAACCCAAGCAAATTTACATGAACAATCCAACCAATGTGGTGTTATGCGGACATACAGTCACTGAGCCACATTGACTTCTTGAACCAGTATTTTTTCAAGTAGAGAGTGAAGGAATATTGATTTTAATATGGATATCATGTCCTTGTATTGATGTTAATGGTCTTTTTCTGTTCTGTAAAATCTTTAACTTGTTTAAACTGGTCAGGTGTACTACTCTATAAAAACATTTCATTGTGCTTTTTTAATGCCAAGTTTTTTCAAAGCAACAAACTTATGAGGAAAAATAAATTCACCTTAAATCCCCCAGAAACACATGAATCAATATTAATATGCAAATATGCAAAATATTAATATGCAAATATCTATTTGTATTCTACATATATATAAATGCAGTTAAGGATCCAGTCCTGCTGACTTGTGGTTGACGTGCACATACACCACACCGTTGGATAAAGAGTGAAATCTTGGCTTTTGATAGGCCAGATTTTAGAAGTCTTTATTTGTTCTTAGTCTTGCCATTTTTAGTAGTAGGAGTAAGTGAACTGTAAGTGTGCTCTCCTATTCTGCAGCAAAATCCCAACTTGTCCCAAAAGCCAAGTCTTTGTGTTCAACAAGAGTGGCTTTCTTGATATAAAATCCCTCAAAAATTCCATGTAGGTCTCAGGAAGCAGGATAGAGGAATAAAAAGAAGCTACACCAAACAAACAAAATCTGTGTTTTATCAGGCTGACAGTAGTTTTGTGCCATCTTGAAGTTTCGGGCTCCAGAAGGAGCTATACCTGGTGTTGGAAGACAAGTGAAGTACAGAATTTTAAAAACACCTTTAGTGGACTAAATTTTCTTCTCTTCACAAAGGCTTGCAGCAAAAATTTGTTTAGGAAAAAAAGTGTATTATCCAGAGTTTCACACCTCCCTGTGTGGGTCTGGAGAGGTGGAGGCAGGAGCAGCTCATGAAGCTGAACAGGGCCAGGTGCAAGGTCCTGCCCCTTGCCTGAGACAACACCAATATCAGCAGGTCCTGGGGGGCAAACTGATGGAGAAATGGAAGAAATCCCCAGCTGGTATTTTCATATTTGTAGCATTTGGTATCTGCAGGATCCATTTTATCAGCCAGGAAGTGGAGAAAGGTACAAATGCTCTGCTGATTTGTAGCATCTTTGTTGTTTCTCACCCCTGGGAGAAGCTGAACTTGTTTTGGGGATGTTTTCTCCTCCCCATCTGTGTGCTGTGGTGGATTTTGAAGCTTTGATCACCTCTGTTTTCTGTAAAGACAGTGTGGCTTAGGCAGGGAGAGATAAAACCAAAGTCCATCAGATCAGAGGCATTTTCTGTGCTCCACTAATACCAGAAATTTGAGCCCTTCATGTGAAGGAGTGGCTACAGATGTGTCCCAAGTATGTAATCAAATGCCACCTAGACTGTTATTGGTAGGTAATGGGCAAAAATACAGATGCACTCAGTGCTCACAAGTTCCATTTCCAGCATTTCCCTTTCCTGCAGTAGTTATCTCTGCCTTCGGATTCTTAAGATCTCTTAGAGTAGAAGACTGAAAGTAAAAAAAGTGGTGCTCATCTCAAGGTCACTTTGGTACTTGAGAGGAGCTGCCCTCCAAAGAGCACATAATGAATAGTTTTATTACCTTTTGGTTGGTTTTCCCTACGTGCTCTAGAGTGCTTCATATGCTATCAGCTCATTTCTCCTTTTTTCTCTTTTTTTTTTTCCTCCTCTGAACTACTGCTTTCTACAACTGTTTTCATCATTGTTAAAAATCATTTATATAGCACCATAAATTACAGGCACTTTACAAGCACGGAGTAAGATACTGCCTTTGCCCCAAATACTTTATGGTTCAGATACATCCTTGATATCTGGTGGACCTTTTTTTTTTTTTTTTTGTACTTAACACACTGCCTGGGAATTTTAAGGTAGATTGCATTAATCTCCTGGTTTATTCCCACAATTTCTCATGATCAAATGATGGTGAGTGCCTTTATGTGATGCAGAGAACCAATCATCTGTTTGCTACTCCCCATAAAGGTATTGTAAACATTCTGCTCACTGACAATTCCAGGCACGTGCTTTTGTGCTCATACATTGGCATCTAAAACCTGTAAGCACTGGGAAAAAAAAAAATAAAATCCAGCCTTTTGTTAATTTAACTCCCCCCTTGTTCTTTTTTTCTTGACTCTAACTGGCATTTCCCATTTTTTGGAATGAAATCTCCCAGGAATTTTCATGTAATATTGCCACAGTGTCCCCAAGGAAAAACCTGGCAGCATATTCTTTGAAAAGGTATTTTATTTTTTGGATTTTGGCTCAGTTATTAGGCTCCCAACTCCAGGATATCTCATACCTCATTTACACTCCTGCTTCCACTAATGCAGATATTTAAAATCTAGTTGTAGTTATCATTTAATTTGAAATTAGGATTTTTTTTTCATGTTTGCCTGGACAATAATAGTCCAAAATACAGTAAGGGTCTGTTACTGTATGTTAGTGTAATTATTTACTATTCTCTTTCACCTTTAAACAGAGATTAAAAAAAAAAAAAAACAACAAAGCTGTAAATCTAGGGAAAAAAAGCCATAAATTCACTTAAGAACCTAATTTTTCCGAAGCCCTTGAAATGTGCAGGTCTTGGGTGCTGGGCATCTTCCCGGTCATGTGCTCAGCTGGAAATGTGGAGTCCACTGGCATCGTGGGGTTTCTTTCAGTAATGATCATCTTGTATCCAGAGCATCTATTTTAGACAGAGAGACAGTAAAATATTTTGAATATTCATCAGCATTAAAATTATAACAAAACTTTTCTTGACTCGTTTGTATCCGAATTTTGGGTTTTTTTTCACGTGTTGGCATCGGAACAGAGCAATCGTGGTGTGCTGGCACTGCCATGCAGTTCTTTCTGGTTTGAAAACTAGATCTAATGGCTGCAAAAAAATTAGTCTTCCATATTCCAGTATGTTGAAATGATAATTTCATCCCAAAATTTTGTAAAAAGTTGCTTTTTTTCCCTAATTTCTTTAAAAATTATTAGACACTCCAAAACAATGCTATTAGATTTACAAAATAATGCTATTAGATTTACATTTGCATCTCAGACTTTTATAATTTTTAGAGAACTCTATGGCTCATATGATACCAAATATATAATGATGTGAAAAATATGGGTTCTTATCTGGAAAAGTCTTGACAGCAAAAGAAAAAAATCATTTTTCAAATTGATTAATGAAAATATATTTCCATGTCTTATCCAGAATCATCCAAGCTTTATTCTGAAAGTGCTGGCAAACACTGAAGTTATTAAAAAGAGAAAGAAGTTCAGGAAGTGTGTATCTGTCATCACACTGCCATTAGTGTGGCGATATACCATAGAGGAAATTCAGTTGAAAAAAAAGATTTTTGATGTTTTTACAGTAAATAACAAAAGCAGATTGATGTTCCTGTGTGTTTTTCTGAGCTAAACCCCAACCCAAATTCTTGCCCTGTTTGCTTTGCTGTGCTGCTGGCACTAAAGCAAGGTATTGATGCACTTCAGATGCATTCTGTGGAGCACTCAGCCCCTTCTGGCTGGAGGCACAGGGAGTGCCTTCCTTGGCCAGGTGAAGGAAAGAATGTAAGATTCTTGGAATTGGTTTGGAATTTGGAGCACAGAAATACTCTTGCAAGATGTATCTCAGGCAAAGAGAGCTTTAGCCCATGTTTAATTAGGTGTTGGTACTCCCTGACTGCAGAGCTTGGATTTCCACAGCCACAGAAGAGTTTAATTCAGAGCTGTGATTCAGAGCAGGGAGTGAAGGTGGAGGCTCACTCGGCGTGCAGAGAGCATCCAAGTTCAGTGCTCAGAGGAGAACAGCACCAAACATCCCCTCTGAGAGGCCAGATGGGCTTTATTCAACCTGATCCTGCAGCCCAGAGTCCCCCTGCCTGGAAAGAATTGCATTCAGGAGCTGCGCTCATGGAGAATTTCCTCCTTTCAAGTGCAGGTCAGGGGGGAAAACAAGCCCTGCTTTGTTACCCTCTGCTCTGTGCTCTTAGGAGACAATAACTAAATCCAAGCAGGGTACCCCATGCTAAATGGGCTTGGATTGTTTGTCATATTGGCGCATGAAGTTTCATGTTTGAAAAAAAAAGGAAAAAAATCAAAGTATCTTTTGAAATGCTTTAATATTGTTTGCTGGCAAAGCTCAGTTTGCAGAGATGCTGTGGTTTAGCAAGGTCCTGCTCAGTGAAAAACAGTTGGTGCTGTGGTGCCTTTGATCAGCATTTTGCAATTTCCTCTGTGAGTGGAGCCCAGCTGAGCCTGGTGTAGTCCCAGAGAAGGGATGTGGTGACTGTTACCAGCTCTGTGCTCAGAGGAGCTGCTCCTGCTCCTCAGGTGTGGGGTGTTCCTGGAAACAAGAGCAGCAGATGTTTGCTCTGCCCCTTGCTGATGCTCTTTTAGGCTCAGTCCAAGTGCCATCAACCTTTTGTCATGGGAGGTGCTTCAGAGCTGAGCAGTAACCCTGGGCTGCATCAGAATGTTGCCATCGTGTTGGTGATTTGTCTCTGATGAAAGATGGAACAGTAAAGTGTGGAACAACCACTCCTTGTGATGCTGCTGAAGGATTTTGCCTCCTGTGGGAGAACAGGAAAAAAAATCTCAGTTTTCACACATACACACAGTATTATCAGCCTGTACTAGCAGCAGAATCTATATTTTGGTTTGAGACAGAGATTATATTTCCAGAATGTCAGTGTCTTCAGAACAGGGTGTAATTTGTTTTGGTTTTTTTTCAGTGTCAGTACCTGTGCATTTGCTGTTGGAAACAGTTAACTTGGCTTTGTTGCTGGGAAAGAAGTATCCAACTGATGTGAACCATGAACCCCCAAGGAAAAAAGAAAGTACATAGATTCAGAGCATCTCAGAACACCAATTAAATATTTAGTGTACAGGCTGGATCCCTCATAATGGAGAGTGTCTGAGGTAAACACAGCATCTCTAATGTGCAATCAATTTAATAACGGAAAGGCAGCTCATTGAAGGGGAGACAATGCAGGGAGTATTTTGATTTCAGGATAAAGAACTGTATGAGAAGTGAACTTTTTAATTGTGAGAGTGAATAGTCAGGGAATCCAGCTTTTGTTTGCTGAAGGAATTTCTGACACCCTGGAAGGCAGTGGGGGAATCTGAAGCACTCACAGGTGGGTTTGGTTATTGCCTGGTTTTACTGGCCTGGTGGTGGCTGTGCAAGTGGGTCTAGAAACAGAACACTGGCATGATTTGTAATGCTTGAAACATGCAGGAATAACCATTCTGAATCTGACCTGTCACCACAAGCTGCATACTCCCAAAATGTTTTTAAGACCAGGAAAAATAATATTCCTCCTGTGAGGACATTGAAAGTGTCACAGTGACCTGGTTATCAAGTGCTAGCACAGTCTCCTGACCCGGAATGTTCCTTGGAGCAGGGCTGTGGGCATTTACCTGCACAGCTACTCAACTGCAAGAACTCCTTTATAGTTGTCTTGCATTTAGCTTCCTTCTAGAAACATCTGTTCCTCAAAACCAGCTATGTCCTGTTTAAAGAGATCCTAGAAATGAGTCGTTGTTCTTTTAAGCTCCCAGTGTGAACAAGAGCAGACCATGGATAGCTGCATTTACCCCCATTCACAGATCTGCCATGCTCCAAGATGCCAGGAAGACGTTCCCTCTCACTCTTCCTGGCATGCCCTGGGTTCCCTCTCAGGGTTTGGACTGATGGACAGAGATTTCCCAGTATTTTTGAAGCGACGTCAAAATAATTTGAGGCCACTTCTGAAAATCAGAACCATTTGGTCATGCATGTGCATCCAGCACGTTGCATGCTTCAGGAAAGCACTGAAGCCTTAATTATTGTCTCACCATTTATTTGTCTTTAATGCACAAATGTCAGGTTTCAGGAAATCTCAAGGGTTTCTGGAAAAACATAGTCTGAGACCTATTAAAGGGGAATGCTGTGGAAGTCTCACGCTAGAAGCCAAAAAAAAAAAAGAAAAAAAGGCAATGGAGAAAATCTGCAGACATCAAGATGATGGAGAGGGTCCTACAAGTCACAAAATGAAAGGCAGGCAAAGATGCCCAAAGTGTTTTTGTGGTCTGGAAGGCAGCCAAAGAGGCATTGATTTATTAAAGAGCAGCATCAGGGCTTCCTTTTCTCGATGCGATGGTGCCATTAGAGCTCCTCAAACAGACTCTGATTTCCTTGAGAATGAGAAGTAGAAGATTCTGAAGACAGTTGTTCTTTCCAGGCTGCTGCCACTGCCAGACCATCACTTTGTGTGCCTGACTGGGGGAATTCAGTGTGTAAAGTGTGAGCTCCATGATTGTTAAAGACGGCCTCTCCTTGTGCAAGAAACACCCCAGCAGTTGTGTAGGTTTTACACTCTGCAACTGTGATGTGGTATAAAAAAACCCTCCAGCTTTAATGAGACAGCAATCCCGAGACACCAGTTGTCTCAAAAGTGCCAAATTCAGCTGTTCTGTTAATGGAGTTAACTCAGGGCTGTCCTTGTGCACTGTTAATATACTGGCAGTGATTAGCACCTGTGGCATCATCAGCTTTTTGTCTGGTTTTGTAGATATCTCAATCCTCTTATGTAACTCCTTTTCCCCATTTTCTCTCTGAATAGGCAGGATTAGTTTCGTAGTTTTCCATTCCAAGCACATGCCTTGGCCCTACAGGGCCTCCCCAAACCCTGCCCCTGTGTCTCCCTGTTTGTCACTTGTCCTGCTGGGAGGTGGGCAATGCCTCCACCAGGACACTGCTGCAGAGCCTTCCTGATCCTGGGAGCAGAACTGGAGGTGCTGGCCAGCCTAACTGCTGCCTCTGGTGCTGTTCCTGGGATTTCAGGTGGCAGAGGAGCAGAGTTGTCACCTTTTTTACCCCAGAGCTGCTGTGCAGTGGTGCTGCCATCAGCAGTGGTGCTCTGGGAGCAGCAGCAGTGTGCTCAGCACATGCTGTGGATGTGCCTGCCCCTCACCAAATCAAAACACTGATATAACCCACCCTCAGTTACCAGGCTGTTCTCACCTTGTTAAAAAACAAGTGAGACGAGAAGACAGAGCATGAATTTGTTTTGTCAGATATATAGTCAGAAATAGCAGCTGATAGGTTTGCTGTGATAAGTTCTGTATGATGGCTTTGCTGAAAGGTAGGCTGTTCCATGATTTACTGAACTATTATAAGTGGTAAAACTGATCCATTTGTTATCATCCAGTGCATAAAGACTTCAGGATTTAAGGAGCCTGCACTAAATAACGAAGCAATTTATACACTCATAAACTGAAAATTACAGGGAAGAAGTCCTTAAGTCATTGGTAATAGGAACCTTTTATCATATTAGTGATGATTACCCAATGTTAACCCCTACTCCCCTTTTTAAAACAAAACCTTACCTTACAACAGTTGCAATTACTTAAAGAAGTCCTAGAGACAACTTGGTATTGATTTATTGTGCAAGTGTGGCAAGTTTTATTTATTTATCTGAGTGCCATCCCTCTCCCAGCCCATCAGGGCCCTGCATCAGCTGAGGTGAGCTGATTGATGGTTCTGCCAGCAGCAGCACGGGGCTGATGTTACCTGAGGAATGGGATTAGCTGCCTCCACTACTGGGGAGCAGATCTTTACCCAAAGTAAATCTGAGTGTAGTATCTTGAAAAGAGATTTTTTTTCCTGTGTTTCAATAACCAGATAATAGTTAGCAATTGTTGGTTTCAGATTAGCCTGTTGTAAGGAGAATATAATTATGTGTCCTACTGTGAAGATGGAAATACCCTCTGCCAGGTTTTAAAAATGCATTATAAGATTGTGAGTCATCTTTGTGTTCTCTCGAAGCAAAGATTTTATGGGCAGTGCAAAGATGTTGACTAAAGCTAAGCAAACATTTGCCTGGAGGTAATTTTACTGATGACATTAGTTTCTTTTTTCTGCTCCAGAGTGTCCTGAGATACTTAATTCATTCAATTTTATTCAACCAATCTAAGTTTTCAAGTAACAGATGAATTGAGAGCCACTTGTTACCAGTACTCAATATTTGATATCCAGCTTGCTTTGTTCAAGTGTGAATGATTACTTGCTGAAACAGGTTTGTTTCTTTTTGTGATCTGTATAAGCTGAGTTGCTAAAGTCAAGGGGAGGATTTGCACACACACCTGGGCATTGTCCAGAGGAAAATTGGAGAGGTGTACTAACATTTCAGGGAATTTAGTTAAAACTCTTTTCTTGCAGCAGGTAAATTATGATCCCACTGTCCTTATATGAAACTTTTCTTTCACAGACCTTATTTAAGTAAAGTCAAATCCATCATCACCCACGGTCACACCCTCCCTGATCAGACTGAAGCTGGAGTCCAGCTGACATCCTAAAATCAGGAGAGGTTATGTGAGGTTGTCCTGTGGCTTTTCTTTGGCAGAACTGTTGGCTGAGTCTGTTCTCACCAAAGAGAGTGAAGCAGCAGCAGCAATGTAGCACCTGCCACTGAAATGATGGGTAAGGGCTTGATTGAGCTCTTACCAACTGAACAGTGACCACTAATAATTTGGCTTCATTATAATCACTTAGTTACCCTGAGTATTGTCAGGATAGAATGTTTGAGTGTTGGGAGAAAAAAGCCACAGACTTTGTTCCAGACACATCACAAATGAAGTGTTTGTACCAGACAAAGGGGCAGAGCCCCCATGGTTCCCTTCCCATCACCTTGCTGTGCCAAGGAAAGGGAAAGCAGAGTTTCCTATTGCTGCTTCTGAGGGAAATGATCATCTGTGTGCAGCCCATGAGTGTGCCATGGAATCTGGGACCTGCCTCCATCCTTCTTGTCCCCCCTGGACTGTGCACTGAGCACAATTCATCACAGCCAGGAATCCTGACTGGGGAATTTAAATTGTGCTGAGCTCTAGTGACCAGATTGTTGGCTGGTTGCTCCTCAGGCTTTCCTGGGACAATATTGTGACGTGGTTGTACAGCAAATGAGCACAGGAACCAATTTCTTGCATCAAAAGTGACAGAAAGGCTAAAGTAATAGAAATTAATTGAAAATGGAAAAAAAACCACCCCAAAAAACCTGTGTGGTGAAAACACAGAGTTTATAAATCAACTGAGATGTACATAAAGTTGCACTTCATTTGCTCTTCTGCATTTATGCTGAAATCCAAAAAGCAAAAGCCAGAAAGAGCAAAACCCACCCCCTTAAAACTGCAGTGACACAAGAACAGAATAAGGGCTTGTTTTGTTTCTGTACCTCCCAAGAATTTGCAGTTTTTCATTTCATGTACAGCCATGATAGATGAGGCTGTTAAGGTGTGGAAATTAAGCACAAGCACAAATATTTCTAACTTTCTAAATGCTTCAAATTGTTTTTGTATTCTGTGTAACTTATGTGAGATTTTAGCCTTGTTGCAGCTCATGTATCATGTGCACCATTTGTATCTTTTTTTGGGGAAGTTGAAGTAAAAGAAACCAATTCATTACCAGTAACAGCAATATTATCATTACCATCACATTCCCTCCCTCCTTTATTAGGCTTTTTGGATTTTAATAATTATTAAATCCCTCTGGTTTAAATTAGGAAGAGCAGAGATGTTAGTTGAAAACACAGACTTATCAAAGTCAGTAAATTTTGTCTTTGCAGTCCGTTAGTCAAATCTGTGATTTTGATACCTTTGTATATGATCATATAGCACCTGGAAAAACAGGGATTATAGCATTTTGCACTGAGCTTGTTTTAGTATTCCTGCAGTTCCTAGGAGTCTTACATCCCCTGCAAAAGGAGGAACTTAGTCTGCATTTTCTTATCTTCCAATGCAGTAAGCAGCAATATCAGTGCTATTTCCAATCTTCTGTGTCATTAATAAATATGCCAAGATATGTCTATGAATTATGGTCCTTTAATAAGGTAATGGAGCTCCTAGAATCTAGAGCTTGATTTTTTAGAAATGGGAACTGTTCAGGTGCCAATAAGAATGTGCTGATCACATATATAACTAATCTTGATTAATTAAGAGTACACCATTTATTATTTCATTGTTGCTGTTACCAACATATATTTTTATCTACCCTTAATATCTCAGCAATCCCTCATGATTCTGTAGGGAAAATAAATGATATTCTGATTGATTATAAAAGTTCAGGCTATGGTACAAGCTCACACAACAATGCTGGTTGTGAAGCTGAAAGTCCCTGTGGAAGAGCCCCATGTGAACATCTTCGGGAGCATCAGAGGAATTGGGCCATTATAGCAGGAAGTAGCAAATGCCCAGAGTGGTAACAGAGTTTCTGACTGCCTTTTTTTTTTAAAAGAACAACAAAGTTCTCATTGATTTCAGTAGCCTTTGACGTGAACCCAATGTCAGCTCTCCTGGACCAGCCTTTGTTAAAATGATTGTGGTCAGTACCTTTTATATACTTTTTTCATGTTGTTTGCAAATCCAGAACGTGTCAGAAGTCACCTTAGCAAACAGGGTTCAGTTTAAACTTCAGCCATAGGTGCAAAAACCAGAGTAATACACTTATTTTCAGTCATCTTTTTATCCACGTTTTTCAACCTGCACAGGAACTACAGATGCTGTAACAAAGTATTGAATAATATCTGTGTGAAAAATGAAACACTTCAAATTAATGGTTTTGTACAACAGCATTAGAAACTGTTCCTCTTGTTTGGAGGAATAAGACGTGAAGAATTGACTGAGTAACCAATTTAATAATGAAGAGAATTTAGAATACAGAGAGAATAGTTGAAAGCCTTGGGACACCATTCCCTGAAGTTTCATATGCTGCCTATGCTCCAAAACAGGGAAATTTTGATACAGAAGTGATTTATAGGCAATAGCTGTGCACAGTCTTTTATCACATTAATAAAATCTTTAACTACTCTTTGAAAATTCTAAAGCCTCCTGTGTTCAGTTGAGGTGCACAGATAGAAAGAACTGCTGGCTGGCAGATGTTCAGATACATTATCAGAAAATGTATTTTCAGCCTAACCAGTATAATGCAATTCATTCTAACATGATATTTCAGGTTTATTGCAGTGTAACTGACTACAGAACAAGGTGCACTGTGCAGGAGACTACAGGAGGTGAAAGTGTGCAGCTGAAAGGTGGCTGGGTGAGGCCTGATAGAGTGCTGTGTTGGTGGCTAAACTGACAGATCATTTAAACAACTCAAAACTGGAAACAAAAGGGATTTCTTTCCCTCTTGTAGTCTACCCAGGTGAAGGAAGTGGCTTTATTTCCACTAAACTTATACTAATGTTATTGTCGTTGCACATTACAGTAAGAATTATCACTTTAGGAATTGCTGTGTTAAATCTTTGCCTTTTTCCTCCACTAAAAGAGTCAACATTATTTTGCCTGACCATAGTATTTCGCAGATGAAACATAAATAGTTCTCTCTGTGTGTTTATGTATTTGTTTATCTGTATAAACCTCTCTATTGAAGTCTTAGTGTGAAGTGCCACCTGAATTGATTTCTTCATTTTTCTGTTAAATCAGCTCTGAACTGTCAATGTTATTAAAAACCAGCAGTTATTTTTACTTGGACTTCATCCTGGTGGCAGATTCCAGTTGGTTTAGTGCTGTGGATTTTAGTTTGTTCCCCCCAATCTTGCTTTGCTATTGTCTCTTCTTTCTGGGCTGTTTCAGCAGGTGTCTCTCCATTTGCCACCTGCCCTGGAGCAGTGAGTGATTATGCAATGTAGTTGATGTATTTTAATTATTTAGGTGACACTTTACCTTGTATGGTCTGGCTGAATATATAAATGGATTGGAGTCTTTAGGTAAAAAGAATGGGATTTTTTGGGGTTTTTTTTAAGAAGTGAGAAGTCTGTGACCAAAAATAAAAATAACCAAGCATAAAAATAAGGCAAAATTTCTGTTTAATCTCATTCCCATGACCATTTTTATACCTCATCTCTTTAGTTATTGATTTAAGATACAGAATTGATGCACTTGGTAGACAGACTGTGTGTAGCTCTCCACACCAGCACCTGAAATGTGTCATGGTCAGGGTATGGCATGCACCAGTTCACAGGGTCAGGCATGATTTTCAAACCCAATAATGCAGCCTTAAAAGTAACTAAGACGTCTCCTTTACATTTTAAAATTGTTTCTCACCTGAGGATGATGTTGATCAACTTACTAAATATATTGTGTGTTTTCATGAGATGGGTTAAATGAGTTAAAAGTATTTTCTTGTAGCAAAGGATGAAAGTCCAAATGTCAATCAAAAAAACTCGAGTCCCTTGCATGCTCACTCATTTGCATAAAGTACGTTCAACTTTAAAAATAAAAGAGCAAAAGATGCAGTTCTCTGTATTAACCCCTATTAAATATGCAAATCACAATCATAACTTTGATTTTGAAATATGTATTATGGTAAGAAAAAAAAAAATCCTTCCAAAAATAAATCCAATTAGCCCGACCACTTTTGCCATGGTCTGATTTAGTGTTTGTGTTGCCTGTTTCTCGTGCTGGCAGCAGGAAGAGCAGCAATAACACTGTGGAGACAGTAGATGGCTGTAGAAAAGTGTGTTGAACACTCCTGTGTGAGCGTAATAAGATTGGGAAAGGCCTTGACCTGCCTGGATGCAGCTTTTATCTGAAGTACATTTA
Source organism: Argya squamiceps (assembly GCA_037834095.1). Lineage (NCBI taxonomy): Eukaryota > Metazoa > Chordata > Aves > Passeriformes > Leiothrichidae > Argya > Argya squamiceps. Next base: position 4,071,031 of record JBBMKD010000040.1, read on the forward strand.
AAGAGATAAAGGAGAAGCAGGGTGCAGTACATGTTCCTTTCTTTTCTGTAGGGGTTTTGCTTTGAGTTTAAAAATTTCTCGACTGTGGGATTTGTGAACTGGGTCCTTCAGCAGGGAGAGGTGATGGCTCGAGAGCCAGAGGAGTCACTCTGAGGATTCCCCCCCTCCCTCCAGATGTCTTAGAAATCCTCCTATAAATTCCTACAGAGGGGGCGTCTGGAGATCCCATAATAATAATAATCAGGAAGTGGTATATTCCCATTTATTTATTTATTATTACTTTTTTTTTCCCTCCCCCCCCCCCCTCTCTCCAGTGTAGTTGGCTGCCTTTAGTGCACGGACCTGCTCATTAAATAGATACACCAAGAACTGTTACCTAAGCAAGCCTGACAGTAAAGAAAGGACAGACTGAGTTAGGCAGGAAAAGGGGAAGAAAAAAGACAGCCTGAAGCAAGTCACTTCACACGCAGAAAGAGCCACTGAACGAATGCTATCCTCATAAACAAACTAAAAAAAATACCTTGTATGAGAAGAGAACTGTGAGGACTTGACAGAAAAAAAAGGCAAGATTTTCTACCCACTGTTTTCAGTTTTCCTTCCAGACATACTTGGTGAAGTAAGGAGACTTCTGTTTGCTGACAGAGCCCTTGATTTCTTTCAAGATGATGATGTATTTGTGGGTAGGTAGTGTCTCTCTCCATGTCAATCTTTTGTTAATAAATGGACTTTGGGAGTGTGGATTTTGGGCTGTAGTTGCAGCGTGTTTTGTGCTGTGTGAGGTGTGTGTGCTGCAGGGGAGCGTGGCTGGGGTGCAGTACATGTGCTTGTATTTCCAGGCAGAGTTTAAACAAACCGGGTCATTAACGTGGAGCTGGGATTTATTTTCATGATTTGCAGGATGTGGCAGAGTGCACTGCTTTCTTTTCATTGCCTGAGAATACTGCAATTGTGTGAGATTCACTGTGTGCTTCAGTTACAAAGGGAATGAATGCTGCATCACTTGTGGCTGCTCAGAATTTGCCTTCTTTGTAAGAAATGAAACAATCTTAATGTGATTAAAACTTCTAATGTGTGTTACTTAACCCAGTTGCTTTTATTAATTAATTGTCACAGTCTGTCCTGGCTTTTGAAGTTTCTGGGAATTAACAAGTGCAGATAAAGAAATAGATACTTATGTTCCTATTTCTGTGATTTTATATTCAGCGTTTTTCTGATTCCTTGCAGCAAAATCTGCTCACCTTAAAAATAATGTTGTGCTGTGCTATGTATGTTTTGAATCAGTAAAGCTATTAACCTGTGAATTCATCCAGGTTTTGATACAGAATGGGTTTTTTTCTTAGCAAAACAAACCCACAAAGAAATCAGTGAAGAAATCTGCATACTTAAAAGCTTTTCTGTGTTCCTCTTCAAAGCCCGTGCATCTTCTGGGAAAATATTTTAAACTAATCTTGTTTGACAATCTATTTATTTATTTAATTTAAATGTATGTAAAAATAGCCAGGCGTGCAGCTAATCTGGGCCACCTCTGCAAAACAGGCTGCAGAGAAGTCTCAGAGATATTATCAGTAATCACTCCTGCTCTGTTTAAATCGCGCCTGCCTCGTGCTGTAAATCTCCCTTTAGGCTTTCTTCTCATTCCTGTTGACCCTCCTCTGTATCTCAGTAACTTTTGTCATCCCTGCAAAAGGCTCTGCGTGGAGACTTTGGAGTTTGTTATTTCAGTACTTTGACCTGTGCTATCATTTCGGGAGCTCACCAATCACTGAGCCTTATGATTTTGTCTTTCTTCTTTTTTTCCTGGCTTCTGTAGTACAAGTCCCTTGAATTTTCACCAGTGTGTCTGTGCATTTACCAGCAGGCCCGACTGCTGCTGGTTTTTAACCCTTTATCACCATTCTGAACTGAAGATGCTGGTGTGAGGATTAATTTAATTCTCTTTTTAGATTTATAAATCAGATCCCTGAGCTGCAGCAGTCAGTCTTATATTCAGCCTGTGCTGTGGTGTAAGAGTTGCCATCATCCAAAGGAGATACACAGTAAATAAGTGAGGATGAGCCCTTCTTTCTCACTAATCACACTAAGGTGAAAGGACATGTATTGTCGTGTATTATTCTGTTTCTGCGTGGCACAGGCTCAAAAGGTTTAAAGGCAGGGATCTTCTCCCTCCCCAAGCCTAGGAATCGTTGTTAATTTGAAAATTTAGTGAAATACGTTTTCTTGCAGGTAGCTATGCAGATTTCTATCACTTTTAGTGTGCTGTATTATTTATTTTTGATGAACTTTTCTAGTTTTTCTTCTCAGAGATGTGTATAAATGCTTTAAGCAAAACAACCATAGTAACCAGCAGTTTCTGATGGTACCAATTCCTGGTTTTCAAAGCTCCTAGTAATTCATATAAAGGTTCTAATAATTAATATTTCACATTTAAAAGTGTGTTCATTCCATTTTTATTTTGTCCTTTTTATTTGTATTATATGCTGTATGTTCTGGTTTTCTGCTTTGCAGAATTCTTTAAACAGCCCCTCTTTCTTTTGGCACTACCACACCTGGGTGTTGAGTATTCTTCCCATTTGCAGCTGAACTTTTCTAGTCAAAAGTATTTGTATAAAATCTCAGGATAAATAGGAAGAAGCAGAGAATAAACTCTTTTTTTTTTTTTTTAATTGCTACATCATGGGTTTTTATGGAAATAGAGGATTTGTATTCACAGATTTTTTTTTTTCTGAAATGTTATGATTTTTAAGCTCTATACATTAAGTGGCAATGCATAGGTACCTAAGATGCAGCAAATCTAAGAGATGCAGTAGGTAAACAAGAGACTTTCAATTAATGTAGGTGCAAGGTATAAACTCACAGCAGCACTTGAAATATATTCTCCTGGCATCACATCAATTTTTTATATAATTATAAAAAGCTTCTCAGCAATATTATTAAAATTTAAAGTAGCCATCTTGTGTGAAAATGTAGTCTTCCCTTTTTGAAGGGCTTAAAATTAATTTATTACATCGACTGAGATTTTTTCAGAGTATTCATTTGTTTGTGTGGCAGTGCTCACCTGTTGTTTCATTTCACATGTAACGTAGAAACATTTTGGATATTTACAAAGTAAAAGGAAAATTTTGATTTATTTCCATTTTCTAATGTCTTACTAAGTAATATCCTGGAACAGTTTGATGTCTTTTTTTTTTAATTCTACTGATGATAGTGGTATAAAGTTCCTTTTATTGCAAGATAACTAAAAATATTGTGCAGGAATGCAGAGCACAGACACTAATTCAGTCAGCTGAATGGAACAATCTTGATTAGGTGCTGCTTTTCAAATACTTACTTCAAAATTTCAAGAAGTAGAGGAAGTTTTTAGCACTGTTAATCTTGTCAAAGGAAATCTGTATTTGTTGACAGCCTAAGTAATTAAATGATATTTGTATTTATACATTGCTCCTTCCCTGGGCAGAGGAGATCATTTTTTGGTCAGGCACCTTATGCACAGACATCTGTGCTGTGGGAATCAGAGTTCAGCAGTGTCAGAGTTCAAACTGACCAAGAAACTTTGGGGGCTTTCAGGAGTTACTAATTTAGGAAAAGTGAAGTCAAAAGGGAATTTATTCTCTGAGGGGTACAGACCCTTTTCCTTGTGCTGCTGCTGCAGTTTCAGACCCCTTTCTCCCCAGATGAGATTGTTGCAGTGACTCAGGGTGTTCTTGATCACTGCAGATTACCGTTCCCATTTCCTGTGTAACTCACCTCCCCAGAGGTGATGGGGTTTGCTCGGGATGTAACAAATATTTCTGCTGGGGTTTTTCCAGTCAGAGGGTTCTAAAGCTGCTGGCTCGTGCTTAGCCTGTGACTTTTGGTGGTGAAATGAAATTTGATAGCTGAAAGCTGAGGCTGCTCCCCATCTTTCAGGGAGTCCCCAGCCTTCCAACCCCCCTCTTTCTGTCCATTATTCCTCCTCCTCTTTTTCATACTTTGAAAAATAAGTGTAGTTTGTGCACATGACAGCACAAGGAACTGCTTGATTCCCAAGAAAGCAGTTCCATGGTTGACTGTTTTCCCTCTGGTTGTTCAGACTGGACTGTTTTGAGTTCTCATGTTCAATTTTCATATTCAGTGTTTGAAGTTGGCCTTTTAAAGTTACTACATGTCATGAAAAATGCAGTCAAATGTTGTCGCAGGAAAAACTGGAACAAAGTCATTGGTAAATACATTTTTAAAATACAAATTATTACTTTTCCACATTTTGTTGTGTGCTACAATGCTGGACTCAAATTACCTTAATGCACATAATACAGTTTTATAAATTTCATAAACATCTAATTAATGTCTGCTTAGTCAGAGGTGTGCTTCATTCCTGTCAGTCTGCTGTTCTTTTTCATAATAGGGAATGAGTTGTCAGAAATTTTGTGTATATTTAGCAGAGTTTTTTTTTTTTCAACTTCAGAATGATACTTGATCAAACAAGGCAGAAAGCATGTCAGCAAATGAAATTTGTTTTTTTTCCCCAAAAACTAGAGTAGGCAGATACAGAGAAACAGATTGAAAAAAAAAAAAAAGTGTATGCAATAGCAACAAGATAATTTCTTCTGGCAATAGGACACTGTTTTGACAACTCTCTAGAATAAAGCTTTTGGGCCCAATACAGAGAATTGTACTTGTCTGAATTAGCAAAATGTTTCTTACATGAACATCTGGGAAGAAGTCTGGAGGAAAGGGAAGTAACAGACTAGCACAAATTTCATCTGGTTATTTAGGAGTTTAAACTCCTTTATGGTTGCATTTCTGGTGTTTCTCCTATTCAGAGACATCCTAATACACATACAGGAGTCTGTGTCAGCTCCCATATTCTAAAGCAGATGGTATTTTATTCAGCTGACCAAAGTCTGTATGTTTTTATACACCCAGTGTGTGCAGGCACAGAATGTGCCTCTCTGCTGGCTTAGGGAAGGGTGTCATTTCCAGCCTTTTAAAGGTTTTTTTTCTAAAGGAAATGAGAACCCTAAACAGATGTGAAGATCACTAAAATAATAGAGGAACACAACCTTGGAATTTTTTAAATTGGAGTAAGGAGCAAATACAATGCTCATATTTTTTTGGGTAACTTTACCTCCTGTGTATTTTGCAGCATTGGCATTGTGTGCATTAAGCAAAGGATTGCTCTCTTCAATGAGGACTTTCCAAAAACGCCCTAGACTAAGACAAAATGCACCACTGGCTGTGCTTAAAGAGTTACAGATGGTGAGATCCAGCATGAACTGAGCTGAAAGAATAAATGACTCTGCTGAAAACTTTGTCAGTTGAACACTTCAGCAGTATGGATTTTATTGCATAGAATTATTGAGTAATCAAAGTATTTAGATCCTTTTGTTTAAGAAAAATCAAACATATTAGCAGGAAAGCTGCAGGCATCTTCAGAGCCAAAGTAATCCTCATTGTGCTTTCTGTTCAGACCTTGAATAAAACATGTAGCTTCATCCTCTGCATCTGACTGCCTGACCGCTGATGTTGAATAAATATGTACCTTTTATTATTAACACAGAAAAATACAAAATGATTTCATAATAGAGCGTGCTGATGTGAATAGTAAGGATCTTCAAGGGTATCTGGCTCAATAAACTTGAATAATGAAGTACTGCAATTTGTAAATCTGCAGTCTTGATGGCTAAAATGAAAGGACTGACAGGTGTTGAATGAAAACAGGATTGCAATTAGTTATGGTAGAACCTAAGACAATTCTGTGGGCTGTCTTTATGTATCTATTGGAACACACGTAATTTGGCTTAAAATCATTTGTATAATAATTCGTGTTGCGATGACAAAGCTAAAAGTCACAGTAGCATGCAAAGCATGAAGACATTCAGCAAAATCACTTTTTTAGTGTGAAAAGAGAAATGAAACAGAAGAGAAAAGCAATTTCAGTTTGGAATATTTGACAGTAACTTTTGGTCATCGGGTACGTTCAGTCTTTGAATGGTTTCCTTGCCCTGCTGTGGTATTTTGTAGGACACCATTGTGTTATTGATGTGGGGTAAGAGTGGGAAGAGAACAAATCTGGGTGATGCTCTGTTATGTCCAGCACTGCAGATAGACAAGTGAGACAGTTTTGGTTTGTAAAAGCAATGTATGTTCCTTTAGGCACAAACACACACAAACTGGTTTAAGCAGGATCAAACTGAGTTTAAGCATCAAGAATATATGTATTGTCATTGCTAATTCTTGCAGCAGAATCCCTGCATTTTGTGTAAGGCAGCATAACAGGCTTGCTCTATTCTCTTCTGAAGTTGCATTATATGTTCTGTAGACTTTAATTGCCCAATCTGTTCTCCCCCCTTCCTCTAGCAAGGAGTTACACTTGTCCAATTAACCTTATCTTCATCGTATCCCTCCTAATAGCACTGGTTTCCATCAGAGCTTTGAATGAACTGTGTGGGTGTCTTTATCAGGGCAGGGATATGTGTGTGAGGGAAGAATTGAACAAAGGCTGCAGGACATGTGGCTGGGTGAGCAGGTTAGAGTCCTGCTATTGTCCCATGATTGTTATCTCTTAGTGGAAATCCTTCCTGAACATCCTTCTGTGGCTGGTGGGTTTGAGCTGCTGCAGCTGCAGAGCCTTAGCTGCTGCTGGGATGGGCTCAGTTATGGAGGCAGAGGAATGAACAAGTCCTGAAGGTTTTTCTGGGCAGTTGAGAAACCTTGTTTGTGTCTTGAGATTAATTTCTTGATGTGTTCCTTTTGGATATTTATTCCAGGGAAGTGTGCCTGCTTGCAAAGCTGTAGTAGTCCCTAAGCCAATATTTACTTATCTTTTCCCACTTTTTCCCACTTTTGCCACTAGGCTGGGTTTACCTTTTATAACTGGTTAGACTGTCTCACAGTTTACTCAACAAAAGGGGATGTTTACTAATCAAAGTCTGGGTATCTGTTCACATCTTTTGATGTCTTTCCATATGGCTTCCTTTTCCCCTTCTGCTCCTGGATTGATATTCCTTCCTTGCCAAACAGATGAATCTGTGTTTGGATCCTTGTCATAGCCTAGTATGGAAACCCACCTGTTCTTGCTGCAGCCAGAAAGCTGAAGTCCAACATTCCTGCAGAAATGACTGCTTTTCACCCAGGTTTCTAAGGCACTAGGTATATTTTTCCCCATCAGGATGGCAGTTGTGTCATGGGTTGGACCCAGCTAGCAGCCAAATTCCTTTTCTCTCTCTGCCTCAGAGGGGTGGGGAGGGAGGAGGGATGGAAAGAACTGGAGTGAGAAAGCTCAGAAAACAGCAGAACACGGAGATCACTTCCTGATCCCTGTCACAGACACAACAGGCTTGCCTTGGAAGAAATGACATTATTTACTGCAAATTAAGTTTGTCAATTTAATTTCTGACTCAGGTGGTGGAAAACAAAACCAAGAACCCTTTTTGTTATCACCACAAGTTAAACTCCCACTCTTCAGCAAGGCAGTGAGTGACATGGAGGGATTGCAGTCAGGACACAGGTGTTTCTCTCTTCAGCTCCTTCTCACTCTTGCTGTGTTCCCTGCATGTTCCTCCATGGGCACAACACAGATTTAAGTCAGCCAAATACATCAGACTAAGTCTGATTATTGTAATTTCAAGTTTTCCTCACACATTGTTGTGTTTGTAGAGTTTTGTACATTTATTTGTAATGTATATATAATCTACAGGGGCTCCTTTTATAGGGGAAAAGCTGATGTATGTTTGAATTTTACTTTTCACTGAGCTTCTCCTCAAATACAATTACAGGAATTCAAGGAAGGATAAAATGTGACAACATATTTGTGAATTGCGAGATTTAACAGAGACTGAAGTAGATCTTATTATTGATGTGCTTCCTGCTTCATTAAATTCCCCTTAAGGTTTGCAGCATGGATATGGATCATTTGCAATAATAATTATGCAGTGATCGATTGATTGTGTCTGACATTGTACTTGTCACCTTGAAATGCAAAAAACCATTTATTTTCGAGTGTGTGAACATTCCTCTCTAACGTTAGACACAGCACGGGCTGGTTGGGGTTAGAGAGAGATGCATTTTATAAAGTTGGGAACTTTGTATTAACCTTTACCTAAAAGGAAGTGCCACTTGTCGTTTCACAAAAATGAAAATTGCCCAGCCAGCAGTGTTTTTAGGTTAGAAGACACAAAGTTCAGAGGAATTGTTCAAACTGGAATGTTGGTATTCCAGCTGATTCCTGCCTGTGTGTGACAATCGTGGGGCTGTCAGCAGGTCTGTGGTGAGATGGGATCAATGAGCACACTTGGTAAAACTGAGCTTTCTGCTTTTGTGTTCTCTGGAAAGGCTGTCTGCCTCATTGAGACTTTGATCACAGTATTAAGTATTAATTAATTGGAAAATCAGCAAAAAAAAAAATCAAACTGTAGTCATTCTATGAGTAAAACGCTGTACATTTCAGTTTTGAGTGGTGCAATCATTATGACCATGTAATCTTCCTTTTATTAGGAATATCTGTAGCAATGAATGAAACTTTTGTCCTTTGGGCTTTTGGAATTTTGTTTCTATTGAAATTCCAGTGAAGCAGCTGGTTGCTGGCTGCAGTTAAAGTGGAGTTAATCTGTGCCTTTCCAAGTAGCATTAAAGCAGCACCCAAGGGAAATGCTGCATTTCTAGATTCCACTTGGAAGAACAGTCATTGTTATGGAATACAAAGTGAAGACCAAAACTGTGTTTGCTGAGATGTGATTTGATTAAAATGTGACTTTTCCCAAGACAAAAGCTGGCTTTAGATTACATCAACCCGAATATTTATAATTACCTTAATTAGAGATTTAAACCTTAATTCAGAGACCTAGTTTATTTGAGCTTTGGTTTTCATCAGGATTTTTAAATGAAATGTATGGGGATTTTTTTAATTTAAAAACCCAAATCTTAAAATTGTCAACATTCTTTAGGGTGAAATGTTGTGCAGATGACTTTTTTCCTCCAAGGGTGAACATAGATAAGCATATACATTGGAATATGGAAATGTTTAATGTTTTGATTCTCATATAACCGATTTGAAGAGTAAATGCAGTGCTAATATTAAGGTGGCAACATTAATTGTACTGATTTAAAATTTAGCAACACTAGTTTTTGCCATGGTATGGATACTGAATAGAGCTTACAAAACTGCTTTAAAGCTGTGACATAAGAAAAAAAAGTCTTTTAATTTTTTTCTTTTTTTTACTCAATATGTGTAAGATAACTGAAGTACCTAACCTGAATGAAGGTTTCAGCCTTACTGTTTTCAGCAATTTTACTTCTTTAGCTTTTGAGTTTCTCAGAAACTATCCCAAGTTGTGCTATGAAGTAGTAGAAGAATCTGAGATAAATTGCATCACATGGGAACATACCCCATACATCCCATTCTTCCCCATTAAGTTGCAATTGGAATATGGTATCACGTTTTTCTTTCAGGTATTTCATTCTCAGCCATGAGAAACTCCTAACTATAAATGCAAAGCCCAGCTGTATTTTTTTTTTTTATTTCCTTGCCATGTTCTTTACCCACTGGAAGTGTTGAGAAAGCTGAGGGAACTTTGTTTTGTGAGGGAACACCCACAATGGCCAGGGTTGTTTGTCCAGTTGGACCTTCACACCCCAATCTTGTCTAGAAATGCAGCATCCAACAGGAACAGTGGAGGAAGAAGGAGAAAACAATAAATGTCACTGAAAGGGAAGGAAAATGAAGGAGAGCGGTCAAGGGGCTGAAATGAAAGGAGAATATTTCAGATCAGAACAGTCACTGTCCTTTCCAGTTAAATGTGAAGAAATTGTGTCCTCTTGACATCACTACGGTTCAACTTCTGAAGCAACCCACAGGGTGAACTTATTTTTTGTCTTTATGTGTTTCAAACTCTATTTACTGTCACAGAATCCAGAGTAACTTGGTAATACTGTCTTTAATAATAATGTCTTTACTCTGCTATTCTTTGGTTGTAGATACAGATGGCATCACTCTCTCAGACATGGAAAATTAATTCCAACAAAGGCCATTTGTAAAAAAAATTTTTTTTTGGGGGGGGTGTATTATTTCAGCTGAAAGGCAATTAAAAAACATGCTTTAGAAAAGGGGCTGTGTTACCCTCCTTGGGACTAGGCTGCAATTCTTTGAATTGGATGGTTAAGAGTCAGAGTGTTTTGCTTACTTTTTTTTTTCCTACATGTCTGGCAGCATGTTTGATGACTCTATGGGCAGCAATAGGATAATAATAATGATAGGATGCAAATTTTGATTTGTATATTGGATAATTCCTCACGAGAAGTAGGACAAGTAGAAGAGGTTACTCTCAAGCAAGGGAAGAAAGCTGATCTAACACAAAGTTACAAATGCTATAGGAAAAAGGTGCTGGAGACAAATGAGGAATGTAGAATTAAGCCTTGTAAAGACTAGGAAAGTAATTTAATAATACATCCAGGCCTAGCTGAGGTGGCATAAAACATCTCATTGTACAACTCACCTGTGAGGAATCCTGTGGTGTGATGCAGTGACGTGTTACTGGTGCTTGTAAAAGTTCCTCATGCACTTCTGTTTCTTACTATTCATTATTCATGTGTGTGTTAAACATTTACTCTCTTATTTCAGAAGGTTATCATATGCTATTAATGTAAAACTGCACAGTGAAAGCAAAGATAACAATCCTGTTCTAAGTTAATATATGAATGTTCACAGCCAGTGAACAAATTCTTAATTTAAATTGGTTTATAAAAAGCAATTATAAACAGACAAGTCAAATTTATCTCTTAGCTATAAAAACCACACACAAGTGAGCCACATGTTCAATTGGAATCTTTCCTGCTGAAAAGCAAGCCTGTTCATGTCTTATTCTGTTGGACACGGAGAAATTAATATTTACTCATGTTTTGCAGCCGTGTTCTACACACTGAAGATTTTTTTCTTATGATACTACTGAAGTAATATGGTTCAGTCATCTTTTAAATGAAATCACTCCAATTTACTTTAGAGGTATGTCTTATCAGGGAACAAATTTAATAATGTTATCACAATCAAATAAGCTATATATGACCAAGCAATCTTGTCTCTATTTTTGTTAGATGCACATTATTTAACTGGCTCAGTATTTTAGTGCAGCTTCCCTTATAGAAAACTCAGCACACACAGCTTCACATGTGCTGGTGTTGTTTTAACCACTCCTTTCAGTCTCGTTACACTGATTTCGTTCACTTCAAACCCACCATTTCCCATGAGTTGTTTTGTGCATGATTTGCTGTGTAGGAATCTTGTTTTCATATAGATTTTATACATGTTAATAGCTCTTTTCATTTGGAATTATTTCATGTAAATGCCACCATGCTATTGCTTTTCAGATGAGCTGCTCTTCAACAGAACAGTCTCAAACAGTGAAATTTATTGGGATTTCATTGGGGCAACTGTAGAAATTACAGTTGTTTTTTTTAATAGTTTATCACTGAATTATGACTGTGTATTGGAAGAAATGCTGGGCTGAATAGCCAAGAGTAGCCAAGGAGCTGTGGATAGGGCTGAGAATGATGTGTCAGTGTCACCTGATCATAGCACAGTATCACCTGCTTATCAAATTGTTTTTGTCCTGATGATTTGTTGTGAATTGCTGATTTTTGAAACAACGTGTGTGGCCCTAAAGAACCCGAATGTGTTGAGCAAAAGACACTTGCATAAACATGAGAGGGGATTCCTGGACATCCCATTTGGAAATCACACTTGAGAAGTTTATCATTGATTTCTTTAAGTCTCCCTCATCTCTATTCAGAAGGAATTTCAGATAAGAAGCTTGAGTCAGTGTCCTGGGTCTGCAGTGATGGAGTTTATTGTCCCCCCAGAAGCCATGTGGTGCTGTGTTTAGATGTGAGGCAGGAACAGAGGTAACCCCATTTTTGGCTGCTGCTGAGCAGGCACAGCACCAAGGTTCGCTCCTTTTCCCACCTGCCTCCTGCAGTGGAGATGGAACAGGCTGGGAGGGGACACAGGCTGGGCACGTCCAACCTGAGCTGAGCAAAGGTGGATTTGTGCTCATCAATAAAAGTGCATTCAACCTGGGGTCACTTTCCTAACCTGGCCTTTTCCACCAAGGGAAGTCCTGATCCTTGCTCCCCACTTTCACTGCTTCGTAGCCAGCAAATTAATTCTTCCACCTTTCTTGCAGTAATTTTCCTCTCAGATTTTGAGATTCTGCTGGGTGATTACTCCCTTCCTTTTCAGTTTCTTGGAGTTGTCCCCAGTGCTTTGAGTCCTACATGATGAATCCATTCTTTTGGTGTTCATATCCAGTTTTTTGTCAGGATGCCAAACTACCCTCTGAGAAACTCAGGTCACAAATGGGGAAAAAAAAAAATTCAAATTGGTTATATCCTTGGTGACTCTAAATAAAATGTAATGTAATTGAAGGCTGGAATTAAAGCATGTAAACTTTGTGGATTTTTTTTTTTTTTACGTTTTAAAGAACTCTTGCAAGCAACAGAGACTGGTCTTGCAAAAATTCAAAATGCCAAGTGCCAAAAATGGATGGTTCTCACCCATGTCATTTAGGAAGTGCTTTGTAATAATGTATTGTTTCTCCCTTGTAGATTGCAACCTGGTTAAGAATAATGATTTTTATATTCAGTAATATATCTAGATCCACTTGTAGTTCTTAAGTTACATGTAGTACTCCAGGAAAATAAATATTTCTTTATCAAGTGTCAGACTTATGGGCTAATTAACATTTCAGGAATGAAAGAATTAGTGTCATTAGCTCTACTCATAGAACTATGGAAGGTGCTGTTCCTCACTGCTCCTGTGTAATTTCTGCAATGGAACTGAATAGACAGAGTTATTAACAGTTATATGATGGTGTTGAAGGAGAGGATTCTAATTTATGATGAGACTGCAGAACTTCCATAAAAAGAGACTGCAGACAGAGAAACTTCCATGAAGCCAGTTCAGGGACCCACGTGGTGCCAGGAGTCAGCAGTGAGTGTGTGGGAAGGCTCTGAATGCCAAGAGCATTTTTCAATCCAATTAGCAAAATAATATCTGATCTCTTTTGGTGACAAGGAGGAGCCCTGGCAGTGTAGGAGACTGAGATGTCTGAGTGTCAGCTTATGTTAAATGCTTTATCTTTTTAGGAAAGGGCTTGCAGCTAAAGCACCTGGGGTCTAACTCCAAAAGGGCAATACTCCCAAACTTAAATATTTAATGCTTGTTTTTCAGCACTCATCTGTTTGCTTATTTGTTTGCTTGCAGCCAACTCGTGTTGCAGGAATTGTCTAGGAAGGATTGAGGGGAAGGCACATGGGAGGAAAATGACACAAGATGCAGGGCTTGAATTAGGCTCTCCAGTAGAAAGTTGGCTTTCCAACTCCACAAGTTCAAGGTAGCAATATTTTTGTCCTGCTGTCTCCTATGAGACAGGTGTCGAAGCCTTGTGACAATGTAAAGCACAGTGCTGAGCTGTTTAATGATTGATTTGGACAGTTTAGTATCCACCATGGTTGTTAGGGCAAAATTAGCCACAGCAGTGAAATACCCAAAGTAAAAGACTCCAGACTGTCGGGCTCTTCCCAGTGAACGCGGATGTGTGATTTAGCCTGGAAAGGTTTAAAAAGGGAATTCTGTCCTTTCATTTGGAAATTTCTGTCACTTCTAGAATGTTGTGCAAATCTGTCAATAGCATTTTCTTTCAGTCTTCCCCACTGGAGTATATTGCACATCGAAGACAGATTTTCAGAGAGAAAGTTACAGGAACCTTCCCTGGAGTTTTTGCATGAGGATGGGTAGTTCTGTCCAGAGATCCACTGTGAGCAATTTTAAATGGCATTTTTTGCAGTTTAATAATTGCACAATTAGACCACAGACCTGTCAATATGTAAAGTCATTTATAGAAGGTAGGAGACTGGCATTCTGTAGAATAACATGTATCAATGCAGGGGTTTTTTTTTTGGTTTTTTTTTTTTTTTTTTACTTAGAGCATTGTGGCTTCAGCTTTTGCCACAGAATATCATTTGGATTATTTCAAGCAAGCAAAATATCAGATAGCTCTTCTCAGTTTGTTAAAGAATAATTTGTTTTCCATTGACAAAAAATATAGAAAGCTTTATTTCCATTGATGTAAGCAATCATTAATATTAGGGACAAGTATTGGATTATTCTGGATACATGAGTTCTTCCAGGTGTACCTTACAATAGGCATATTTCAGAGAGAACTAGGTTTCAAATAGTATCTGCAAGCTCAGAAATCCACTAGCTTTAAATATTTCAGACTGCAGGGAAAAGAATGATCAAGCTAAAAAAGGAGCACAAAATGAAATTTTATCTGAACATTAGGGCTTTGTATTTGACTATACTAAAAAGTGTCTGAAGTGATTATCACTGGTCATTCTAAAGGGTTAAAGTATTTGCAGCCTAAACCTGCATTAGGCAAAGTAATTTATTAATTTACATGTATTTCTATGTGATAACAGGTCAGTGAGGCATATTTCTCTGATCTACTGTGCATAATAAGTGCATGAAATATCTATTCCACAGTGCCTTTGGACTTCACAGTAACAGTCCCATTTTGAAATACCGTGGCTAATCTAAAACTACGCAGCTGAACAGAAAAACAAAACCAGTCCCAAATATGAATAAATGATTTGCTACTTAATATGTCAGTATTTTTTGTCAGGTTGATAACATTAGGCTCAGCTGCATTCAATTCCAAACCCTGCAATATTTGAAGCCTGATATTGTGCCTCACTAAATTTAATACATGGACCTCAGTAATAGAGGAAATCACTTTAGCATTTGGCAGTTTGTAATGCTGTATAAAATTGACTGCCCTGCAAACACAATAGCGATAATAAAAATTGTGGTCAGTAGGGGGGTGTAATGCATTTTCCAGCTTCAGCAAAGGTCCAGAGGAGATTTATTGAGATTTTGCTGTTTGGGTGAGGATCAATAGAGCTTCGTTAATAATTTGTTGTAAGGGCACCCTTCGGGGATATGACATTTTACTTTAAAACTTTGATAATTTTGAAAGCAAGCCTGGTGATAACAATGTCAAGTCCCTGTGTTTCGTGGGCATGGATTTTTGCATTCAGCTTGTGGGAGCATTTGCTTTCCCAGCAATTACATTTGAAATCATTCAATATGTGAAGCAAGCCAGTATTGATAACGAGATTCCACGTGTTCTAATGCAACTCCTAAGAAAGAATCCCAAGCACATCCTCAGGCCCTCCATTTTGTCTGTTGTTTTGTTTCATTTAAACCTCAGTCTGTGATCTCTTAGTGGTACATAATTTTCATGAATGATCTGGAACTACACTCTTATTTTCATGACTGTAGAATGAAAATATTTATCCCTTATCCCTTTACCTTTCTAGTGCTGGCAGCCCTGCACAATAACTGTAAGGTTGGCTTAGATGTCTGCACTTCTTTTTATATTTTCCTAAAAGAAACTTCACTTTCTGTGCTAGGCAAGCCTGCCTTTTCTGCCAGCAACTTCTGATGGACACTGCTGTTTGCAAGGAAACAAAAATTTGTCAGCACTTGCAGTTGGAGCACAGGGACAGGGTACAGCAGAAGGATTTATTTCCAATGAGCATGCACAAAGTAAGATTTATGACTTTTGCAGCTCCAATGACGTTCCTTACACAGTTGCTGAGCTATAGCAAATTAAAGGATCCAGGAATACTGAGGGGTGTGTTTTTGTAATGAGGGAAAAGAGACAGAAGCAATAAGAAGATAATTAAGGTAACAACATGTGAAAAATTAAAGTGTTTCTGTCTTTCATTTTTGAATCTCTGAGCGTAAACTTTGTAGTTGTTAATTTAATTGCTGATGTTCTCTGTATCCCTGAAGAATATTAAGGATTAATCATCTGGTTCATTCCAACAAGAGATAAGGCCTAAGTGAATTGAAATTTTACCAATTTAACCCTCTCTCCTTCCTAATATGACATGATTAACATTCTTCAATTAACAACACATAATTATTCTAAAGGCCTCATTGCACTTACTCCATTTTTCAGTTTCAGGTTGCCCTTTGCAGGTATTTCAGAACCAAATAAAAGGCAGGCTGTATTTTTGTTCTGTGTTATCAGTCACTTAAGCTCAGCCAAATTACAAGAATTCAGATTTTTAGGTTTTACTTCTTTTGCTCCTTTTTTTCCCTTAATGATCTCTATGAAAATCAGTTCTCATTAGCTAAACATTTTCTTTAAGGCCCCTCTTCAAAGACAGCCAAGTATTTATTTTCCAACCTTTGCCAATCTGAATAAATTTTCTTAGTATTTGTGGCAGAATACTGATTTACAGAACTAGCAAATTCATTGAGCCCTAGAATGCAGAGCTTTTCATTTAAATATTAGTGCATAATGTATTGTTTAATTTTTAAAAATAAAAGATAATGACATTATTTACATTCCAAGACTTTGGTTTTGAGCAGCACTCAATAAAAATGCAGCACTTTTTTTGCAGCCTGATATTTAGTATTTCCAGCATCTTTCACTGGGCAAATCGTACAGAGTTGCCTTGTGTCTCGTGGATAATCAAGTAGCTGTCAGTGGGAAAACATCATTAATTTATGGTAAAATAAGACAAAAAAACACCCAGACCCTAGATGGGAAGAAAATACATCTGTTTTCCTTCTGAAAGCAAGGAGGTAAGGGAAGTTTCTGATTTGTAGAGTTATAGTTCTAGATTTGTAGATTTTTAGCACTAGACATGAAAACATTACTGTTTTTCTTGTAAAACTTTTAAAAGAAAAATGGTGTTGCTTCCCTACCTACTGCTTAAAACATTCCATATTTTTTCCTTTTTAAGGCCTGTGAACCTTTAAATACCAATTATTTTCCATTTAAATTTTAATGGAGGAGATGCATGATAACCATGAATATTCCTGCTGTATTTTTCAGGGTTCTTTCCTGTGAAAATCTGGGATATTTCATGTAGGGACATGATGAGTCCATTGTAAGACCTCTCCAGTTGTCAGTACATCGCCAGCTACCAGCCTGAAAAAAAACAAAACTACATCAGGGAAGAAATTAATCACATTCATGTTCTTTCATGCATTAAAGCTGCAGGACTTTATTGAAAACTGCTAAAATCAACTCTGATATACAGGGCTACAGAAGGGGGAGAAATCTAACTTGCTAGAAAATACAGTCAAGGATGATTGAGATATAGATGTATGATCAGGGAAATAGTTGTGTGTCTCTACACATATGTATATGCTTACATATAAATATATATGTCCTAACTTAAAAGACATCCAGGTTTTTCTCTTTCAGAAACAAACAAAACATCAGCTTCTCTACTTTTATAAAAAGGAGACTGACATCCTTGGGGAACTGAAACGTGCTGTCTTTTCATGGGTCAGAAGAATTGCTTCCCAACAATTAAGCATAGTCGTTATTCCTGTTATTTCTAGAAGTTCATGTTCACTTGATGGTCATGACAGGCAGGGAAAGGATGCCCACAGATAGCAATGGTTCTCTCCACTGCTGCATTTTTAAAAATGTGTCAGGGCTGAATTGTTTGAAATTTTGCTCAAGAGGAAAAACACTACCAGTGGAATAATCAGCAAGTGAAATGATTTCGACCCCAGGCACTACCTGTCTTTGCAAATTTCTGCCCTGGGTCCATCCTTCCAGCAGGCAGGCAGGAGTCTTGGAATATTAATGTTAAATGTGAGGAATGCCTTGGACACTGCTGTTGGTGCACCTGTGCAGGCAGTTTTGCTTTCTGAGGTCAGGATGTGCTCAGGGAGCTGGGCTGAACAGCACAGCCTGAGCACTGGTTATTCCAGGGAATACCTTCAACCAGGATGGAATTAACACCTGCACAGCCAGCACCTCCTTCCCTTTCCTGCTCCCTCTGCAATGAATGTAACAAAACAAGAAACAAACCTTTTTTCCTATTTTTTGGTCACTCTTTTGGGGCTCACCACCTGTTTACCCTTTGGTTAGAAGCACTGATCAGCACCACTTCCTAAAATGAGCACGGGACCTGTGCCAGTAAATCCCGTCCAGATGTTTCAAAACCTTTTTCAGAATCTTTCCTTCTGTTTAATCAAATCTGCTTTTTTAAAATTTTTTAATTAGCACACAAATTTCTTTTCTCAATGCAAGGGAAAACAATTCATTTGTTTAATCAAAGAATGGCAAACAGAGATGTTTCACTCATTTTGACAGCTGTGACACACAGGATGTGACCCTAACCAAGACAGTGATAACTGTATCTAAAAATCAGCCAATATTACAGAAGTAACTAGGATGAAAGAGAGATCCTTATTTAAAATAAATGAGTGTGAAGAATGAAACATGAATTGGGAACTTCCATCATTGTTCTGCAGCAGAAGGCACGTGAGCCCTGGTGATGTGCAGGGGGAGAAATCACTTCAGAGGAGAATAACTGATACAATTCTGTGTGAGGCCAGCATGTTCTGAGCCTCACAAAGGTGTATCAAGTTCTGAGGATTGACCACCAACTTCTTAGAAATGGCTTAATAATAATTAGCGAGATGGCTTGTTTGAGGTGTTTTGAAAGAGCAAAAAGGTTTTAATAAAGGAGAAAATAACAAATGATACATGACAAAAGAATAAAAGCCATTCACAGTGCAGGGGAGTTCCTTACACCTGGTAAGACACCCTAAAAAAGCCCCGAAAATATCTTCTCTCTTTTTTATACTTAGTGATTTAGGAGAGTTTTTTAGCAAGCTGCCTAATAGAAAATAGCTACATTCTTTGAAGAACAGCTAAAAAGTCCAACAGGTGCCTTTATCTTGGCACTAAGCCAATTACAGTGTGAAGAGCATAAAAGATTCTAGTTCTTCTTCCTTCAAAATTCTAAAGGTGTAACTTAAACTCTTCTCCTAATACAGAAAACACCTACTCGAGTGCAGAAGTGTAATGCAACAAATAACTTCTGATTTTTTTTGTGTGTATTGTTTATTTGTTCCATAGTTGGGTCTAGTTTCAGATTTATCAAAGACAAGCCATAGGAAGTGCACTAAATCACAGACTTAATTGCAGTTTCCTCCCCTGTCAGCTTTTGGGGGAGCCAGGTGCTCTGTGGTGTGAGCAATGCTGGATGTACTCATTAGCAAGACAGCTTAGGGGAGCATCCCAGGGGTTGCTTCTGGCCTGCAGCCCCCACCAAGACCTACAGCCTGAGCTCTGTGGCATTCTTAGGTATTTTACACTTTATTTTATCTCTTACAACATGGATTTCTTAGGTATTTTACAGTTTATTTCACCTCTTACAACAGGACTGAGCCTTTCCTGTTTACTGCCATGCTGTGTTACTCTAATGCACGAAGGCAACTGCTTTGCTCTGGGAAGACTGCTGAAAATTTTCATCATAGAAGTAGCCTCTGAGGTTTGGTTTAATTTATTCTGAGAAAATCTTCAGAGAAATCTACTAGTTAGTAGAAAAAAGCCCAGTTATTGTATGCTCTCTAATATTCTGTGTGCTGGGGGAAAGAGTGAAAAATCCTGTACTGTTCAACTGTGTGGCTATTTGAAAAAAAATATGAGCACAGAGAAAACGAGGTAGACAACTGAATCTGTAATTCCTTGAGATAAAAGACTCCCATATTGTTCTGTACTTTTATCAGCAAACATCCTCAGATTTAGTCACTTTATTTCTGCTGAAACTATTCCTGCAGCGCCGAAAAGTTGTATTGGGTTCCTGGAGGTTGGTGAGCTTATTTGTGGGGTAAAAATAAGCACAAGACTGGAATATTCAGCTGAATATTCAGGTTGTCAAACCCTTAACAATTCAGGGTTTCCTCAGCCACTGGAACATCCATGTGGCTGTGGAACAGGATGCAAGGAGCCACATCAGCCTCCAGATGCAAATCCTGCAGAGTTCATCCCTGGCAGAGCTGTTTGTAACAGGGCTCCAGGGGGAATGTAAAGCAATTTCATTACAACTTTTGGTACCAGGACAATTTATTGCTGAAATTTAGAATGTACTGAAAAAAAAAAAAAAAGGAGCTGTGTTTGGCTCAAGTTCATGTTTGATCTGGATGGGGAAGTCTTTCTGTGGAAGTTGTGTTGGCAGCTACTCAAGGGACAGGAAAATCTTGGACAGCTAATCCAGGTGAATGCAGAGAATTTATCTGAGTCTTTCCCTTTTTCTGGGTTTACCTTTGTTTATTGCCTTATTTAGTTAATTATCAGTACAATAATCTTGCCTTGGAACATTAATGTTCTCCAAGTAATCCTGAAACCCATATTTGCTACACTTGATTACAGTTAAGGAATTTAAATTTTCAGACCCTTACATACCTGAAATACTTCCTGCACTGGGACTACACAGGCAGTATAATTCCAAGTAAGATAAAGGCAATGTTAAGCTTCTGACATATAGAATTTAAGCAAATCCCAGGTTACTTCCCTTTTTCTATGCCCGTGAGCTGAGACCCATCTACCTGCTGCTAAATTCTGAGGGTTTGGTATTGATTCAGTGATAAATTATGAATTATAGGTGTTTTTCCTTTCTTTTGTCACTGGCAAGACACACAAAGTATGAAACCTTGCTGCTGGTAGATTTACGCCTTCATACCCAAACAAAAAGGAATTGAATATAGCTACAAAAACTGACTGATTCCACAGGTGAAGTGGTAAAAACTCACTTATATACTGTGGCCTGCCAGGAGCATGTGGTAAGCAGACTGAAAAATATGACATTCCTTCTCTAGCATCTTTCTCTAAGAATGATTTCATATGCAAATTAAAGAAAAGAAAGCCCAAACAAACAGGAAATAATGTTTTTTTTAATTAAAATAACAATTTCAAAATTTATTTGAATGAACCAATAACCCAGTGTAAGTTTGGTGGTTACGATGCAGGTGTCTTTTAAAAAAGTCCAAATTATAAAGGTTTGTTTGTACTTTAAGTATGACTGGTAAATTTATCCATTAGTATTTCTCTCACTATTAAATGTCCAGGAGAAAGCAGGGACAGTATTTTCAAATAGTTGTTTCTAGTAGCCTTGCAGTTCTAGGATACTCATTTTCAGAGGTGTGGCCATGTATTGAATATATTGCATTTAATTTGGAAGCATTATTCACCATTTTTAACTTAGAGATAACAGAGTAAATGTCTGTAACCTCTGGTTTGGTCTCAAACAATTTACTGAATGATATGGAAATTAATGAAATTTAATTAGCAAGTAAACAACTGTGTTTTCATTAATTTGTGGGAAATACTGCTTAACAGATGACAAATGTGTCCTGCATTAAGTAAAGCTGCTGTTGTTTTCTTTCTTTTGAAATCGTTCAGAAATTCATTCTTGCACTGACAAAAGGACAGAGAGGTGAAATTCAGATTTTCATCACACATATTGTTTGCCCCAGCCCACAGCAAGGCATTTCAGCAACCACTTTGGCAAAAAAAAAAAAAGTTTAAAGTGTCAGTAAGGACTGTTATTTAATCTAACCAAGCCAGGTCATTCACCTTAACACAGATTGCTTTTTGGTCAGGCTGTGGAGCAAGAAACCTTTGAGGTAAGGATAATTTCTGTGTTAAATGCACACTTGGTAGCTAGATTTAATTACATCAAATAAAAGATGACGAAATTTCCCTCCAGTAATTAATATGCATTTCTGGAGCAGTTTGTATCTAGCATAAAGCAGCAGTGCCTGTTGTCCAAAAACATAACAGTTGATAGTTATTTCAACTGACCAGCAATGCAGGTAAATACATAAAAATGGGAATGGGAACAAAGTATGAAAATAAATAGTATTCTGTGAAGGGAAAATATAGCACAATATTCAATTCTACCCTTGCAGAATTATCTTTTTCTCCCACTGACCCTGGTAACTAATATTTTGAATAGAAATTCTGCAGTTCTGGGTTTTGAATCTAGTGTGTATAAAAGCTTTTTGGTTGCTTGTGAGGCTTGTTTATTGGTTGGTTTTGTGATGTTTTTTGTTTTACCAATATAGGTATAGAATTCTGTCTTTACTTTTTGCCAGGGCCTGTCACACTTTTATAAGAGTTTCAAAGCCATTAAGGCTAAGAAACAGCAATTTTGTACTGATTGCAGTTTCTAGATTTTTCAGTGTAACGGGCAACTAGCATTTTAAAATATGACATGATGATGATGTCAGAGAAAAATCAGTAAATTTTTTATTACATGTAATTCAGTAACCAGACTAATGGTATCACTGCATGAATGTGTTACAGTATCACCCGGTTAATTAACAAGAGGGGAAATGAAATCCACACCAGAGTGATTAAACACTCTCTGGCGGATTACTGTAAAGAAGTAGCAAAATACCTTTGAAATAGGAATTCTATAAGAACATTACCTTACTCTTGCTGTTATCCTATCTATAGATATCTGTCCAAGGGTGCTACATCACACACAATGTGGATAAAAATTGAACTCTGTGGTAGTAGAACTGAAGCAATATAATTTAATTAAGTCTTTTGCCTCATGTTGTGCTGTATTTGGATTGAGTGACTTAGCATTGGATTGTTGATTGGAGTGATCACATCACTGCAGTGATAAAATAACTGCAAAATTATTCACTTGTCTTCATCTATTTTTTTTTTTTAATGTCTACATTTTTTTGCTTTTATCTGCAAAATCCAGAGTTAGGTACCTGCATGGATTGAACAATGCATAATCAGGACTATGGTGCTCAGAACACACAAAAATGGATGTGATGAACACTGTCAGTTGTGTTTAATATCAGTATAGATAAAAGTCTCCCAAGTCCTACCCCTATAGCTTAGAGAGGAATTAGGAGCATTTGATGTCTTTGGTAAATCCAGAACTAAAAATCTGGGATAGAAGCCTTTATGTGGTCTTTTAAAAGTAAGAGCAGTGCATGTTGTTTTCGAGGTGCAGCTACTGGACTCCAAGTCAGTGATCCAGAGATGCCACTTTCTGCCTCTTTCTGCCTTGGACTCTGGTTTTGAGATTTCTCCTCTTTAACAGATCGTGCAGAGCTGCCCACAGGTTTTCTTTTGAGAGGTAGGGGACAAGGATTACAGCCTAAAATAAGTTCACATCATTTGAAACAGGCTACACTGCCTACTTTTAACTAATTCACAGTCATAGAATAATGTGGATGTCAAAAGCTTGAGTAGTTCAAAACCCATTTGATAAACGTGGAAAACAAGTTCATGATGCATTAGTTAAGCAGAAGTGACTGAAACAGTTCAGTGCAAGTAAAGGCATCACAGGGAAGTCTCATTATATTGTTGCCTTATTTCTCGTTCTCCAAACTTTTCAGGCTTTAGACAAATCTGGAGACAGAATTTTGGGACAGACTTTTATTTGATGAAACACAGTACAATTGCTCCTGTGTTATGTCCCTGTGTTTACACTGAGGGATGTTTATCACATTTTCCTTGCAGACAGACCAGATGAAGAAACTTGAGCTGCCTATTCCTGGCACACCTTGCTCTACAGGGAGACTTCACGTCAAAAAGGGAAACTCTGGGGTATCTTTTAGGGTCATCATTGTAATGCTCTGATGTTGGTCTGGAAAGGTTTATGCAAAGCAGAGGTGCAGCTTTATGTTTAACATTAAAAACACAAGCCATCAAACACAGATTTCACATCCTGCTGCATCACCCTCCTTAATCTGTTTGAGACAATCTGCCTCCCAGAAACTTAAGGGCAAAGAGGGAGAGAACCTGATTTGGTCCCAAAGCAGGAGTCATTAACCTTGAGCTCTGAGTCACTGAACTTGTGGTGAGCAATGCTGCTTCATCTCCTCTAATCTAGCAGATTCTGTCTTGGCAGTCTGTGGTGGTGATTACCCCTAACACCAATGAAGCCATGGAGAATAGCATTAATAAAAAAGAGAGAGAGATAAAGTAAAAAAATAAAGGAATCAAAATTGCTGATAGGCACAGCTTTTACATCTCATACTAGGTCATTTTAACATACACCCCACAATATCTGAGCCACTAGTGATGAATTAGGAATAGATTCAAGGATCAGCTTCATGGTTTTGAAATGCATTAAGTGTTTATTCCAGCTGTGCTGGCGAGTGCTAATAAATATATAAAAGAGCCACTATTGTGGGAAGATAAGTAGAACAGCAAGCAGTTTGTCTCACAACAAAAACATGGACACTGAAATATACATACACATATACAGATATGTGTGTGTATGTATATACACACACACACACACACTAGGTGGTGTGGATTTCTAAACCTATGTGGGGTCTTTATTTCAGAATGATTTCTGAGAATACTCAATGTTTTCTCTAGTTCAAGGCTGCACAGAAGGAAAAAACAGCACAATAGCTCTCCAGTGAAAGTCACCAGTCCCCAAAAATAAAATGCACATTAAAGTGTTTAATACTACAAGTATCTTTTGTTCAAAGTCAAAATATCTTGACCTTTTAGACAGCAGAGAAATCTCAGTGTGTTATCATTTAATTCACAGCTCAGAAATGCAAACTGTGTTTCTGCTTTAACTGCAGAAGGTGTTATTCTGGCAAACTGTGTGTGCATTAGGTCATGCAATGATACAGCTTGTTTGGACCTGGCTGCAAGCAGAGGAATTCAGACCACGTCCTTGCATTCACTATTATTATAGTTGATTATTCACTAAATATTCAGAGGCTTCAGTGCCATTAAGAGCATATAACCAAAATGACATGGGCAGTATTATCCTCATCAGTGTAGGTTAATGAAAGGAAACTCATCTGGGTTAATGAGAGGAAACTCATCTGATCATCTTTTCAGGAGTCTCACCCCTTGCAAAACTTTTCCTCATGCATGTGTGCAGTGTCACAGGCAGCTCTGAGGAGCAGCTCCATGTGCTTAGTCATTAAATACATTCCTAGGACAAACTCAGTCACTGGAAACACGTGTAGTGCAAGACACCATTTCAATTTGAAAATGCATTTAGGGTAAATAGAAGGTTGTGTCCCATGCACAGTGTGGTTATAATGTGGAATCAAAAGGAATTTTATGCATAAACTGCTAGCTGGTGTATTCAGAGTACTTGCACATTGTGTTTTTGTTAGGGGTAGTCAAGTTGTGCTGAATGAATGAGCCCAAAGCTCAGGGATCTGCAGGACCTGGGCCAGGCTGAGATCAGGTGGCAGCTGATGGCAGTTGGATCAAAAGAATTCTGCATCTTACCATCAATGCACCTGATCTGGAGTAAGAGCAAAATTTACTTTTTGTGCTTCTCCATGTGTATCTTTAGAAACATCTTTCTACTTGGAGGAAAATATTGTGGGGATAAACCCTTACCCTTTGCCCTATTCTGTATTAAACTTTAAACTTTTTTTGTTCTTTTAACAAGTGTGTTTTAAGCACAGAGAATATGTTTATGTTCTCTGAAAGCAGACTAATCTGGAAGTTCCCTCAACACTCTTGTCTCAGTGAAGTACCGCTGGAAGAAATTAAATTTAATCAGTATTTTAAGTGAAATTCATCAACATTTCAACATAATAACATTTTCCCTGTTAAGATTAGGTTTTTTTTCTATCCCATTATTCAAGCCAACACCATTCACAGAGACTTTTTATTTTCAAAGCTTGCATGAAATGTAAGTAGGGAACAGCACCTTTCACTCTCTGTGGCTGAAACTGATGTAACAGTGACTCATGTTTTCTGTCATGTTTTCACTTATAGAACAATTATATGAACTTGAACTTTGATATTAATGAATTATATAACTTAGTAGAGATGTCTAAATTATTTAATGAAAAACTTTGCCAAAGCTGGATTGTTATTATCTGCATGTTGAATAATGATGCTTATTTAGTGTTTGCATCTAATGATACACATTAATTTTTCTTTTAGTTAATGCATATAGGCTTAGGAATGCAAAGGTTTTTTTTAAAAAAGGAAAACCTCAGTTTTCTAAGGGCTTGGCGGGCAAACAATGAGATAAAACAATGCCTTAAAATTACTCAAAAGCATTTTTTTTTCTTTGGTTTCTATTCTGAAATTTCCTATAACTGTTTTTTCTTCTCCAAAGCAATTGTAAGGATTTGGTCAGTCTCAAGCATGTGTTTGAATATTTCCTAGTGGCAAGGTCCAAACTCAGCTCAGCTGTTTTGGCTGTGATGGACAATGGTGTGACACTGGAAAATGTCCCTTAGGTGCCTGTGACAGCCAGTGGAAGGAGCTAACCCTGCCCTGCAGATTTGGGCTTCTCTTCCATACACCAATCCCTTTGTTATAGGACTGCATCACTTATTATACAATACTTCATAGTGCTGTGCTCAAAAGGCACTGCAATTTTCTGTTCCTCCCAGAGCCAGTGTCCTACAACACCCAAGGACTTGTACACTCTGCTAAATTTTTAATGTCCTTTTCCTCAAACAGATGCTGCCATTATTCCATGTGATAAAACAGCTCAAAAAAGTAAAACATAGAAACTGTTTGGGTTTTTTTTTTTTTCCCCTAGAATTATGTCTAAATTTTATTTTCTGAAGACTCAGAATAAGCCATAAGCTTTCCATAGAATTGTTTCCTGAGCAAAGCTGGAGGCAGCAGGGGAATAAACCATGTTGATGTTTCACTGCTGCCATTGTCTTGATTTTCCAATACTGAAGCCATGCTGTGTTCTGTGATGTTCCTATTGCCTGGGAAGGAAGGAGATGACTTTTTATTGAAGTAGGTTAATAGGTCCCATGGTTTCCAGAGCTAGGTTTGTTTGGATTTGGGTGGTGAACTCATAAAGGCTTCCTTGTTCCAGCAGCACAGCAGGCAGACAGGTTCTCCCAGTGGCTCTGACATTTGCTAGAACTTGTGTGTGTGTATCCTGCAGCTCCAGTGTCTGCTCACCAGAGAGCTCAGTGCTGCCAGAAGAGCCCTCTAGGTCTGATTGCAAGGCTTGGCTTATGATGGACATGCATTTGCTTGGCTGAAGGTAAAAATCTAATGAGAAGCAGAAAGGAAACCATATAGGGTTTCCTATATGTGCATGTAGAGAAAATTATATCTGAGAATTTTGTTGTTCAATCTGGGAAAACCCTGTCTGCCTTCAAAGGCCATGTGAAAGCTGAGCTTATGTTTGTATGCACAGACCATGTGATCTCATTCTTTCATGATGAAGGATAGTAGGTTTTATTCTAAATTATATAAGCAACACTCAAATTCTTAGGTAAATGCACACAAAATGTGTGCTAAACTTTTTTTTTAAATAGGGGGAAATGCTCTGCACTTCATTTTTTACTTGTGCTGGGTAGGCAGGGAAGATGTGTGTGCAATGTGAGACAAAATTTATACCTAGACATAGGTGTGTGAGCATCCAGATTTATCAGATTATTATCCAGATTATTGCTTGCAGGTGTTTTCTTACATTGCTACTCTGTATCTTTACCTGATGCATTGGTATTGGATCATTTTAGACTATGAATCATTTCTTTTATGTACAAAAGGCTCAAATTATTAGTGTTGGATGTTTTGGAAATAATAATAATATCTTCTGTGTGTGCTTGCAGAAATAGAATCTTGGGAATGACTTGCAAAAGTACTTGGGAGGGAAACCCAGTTTGTGTGTTCAAATTGCAAATTGCTTCTGAGTAAAGTCTTGATATAGTGAGATTCATTAATGATTGAAGAAAATTGAATGTCAATATTAAGGTACAGAAAAGCTTTGTTATGAAAACTTGGAATTTCTAATGTTTCAGTAGTGGTGTTGTGAGGTTTTTTTACTTTTTTATAGTCTGATCTTTTTTTAGAACCTTGGCTGTGTCTACATTAAATTCCTTTAAAATAGAAATAAAGCTTCAGTTTTCTCTTTTAGAGTGCTTTAGGGTAGTGTTTAGACTGACAAATTAGTTTAAAAGTTGCTAAGAACCAGTGTCAAAATTGCTTCTGCTACATTCTGGATTTAAGAAAATGCCCTTAATAAGATTTTTTAACTTTCAGTCAGCCCTGAAGTAGTCAGGCAGTTGAACTTGATGATCATCGTAGGTTCCTTCCCACTGAACTATTCTGTTCTGTTCCCTGCCAGACATTCTGTTGTGCTTATTTTTACTGTTATTGCAGAGGAACAAGTGTGCTGTGCAAGCTGAGCAATAGAGCAGTCAGCGGTAACTTGAACATTTGACTGTAGAAAAATATGTTTGCACCATTCTAATGGTTATGCTGCTGCTTGTTGCAGTTTATCCCATTAACAAACGGTGGATGTTCCTCTGGGCAGAGCTACTTCGAGTTTCTAAAATAAAACTAGACACCTCTCCCTTGCTGGCAAAACAAAGAAAGCCAGAATAAATTAAGAAAATTAGGGGGTTATTTATTTTAAATAATTTTTATTTTTATGACGATTTTATTTTCTGAAAACAAAGCAACTTTTTTTTTTTTTTTAACTGTTCCATAAAGAAGAGTGTCATGATTGATTCCAAAATAAACCAAATCAATGAGCTGAGAACACAGAAGTTGTGTACAAAGGGGTTTGAACCTTAAGGAAGTGTAAAACTTCTCTGTCCATTTGTTAAGGATCTGTGACAACAACAGGACTGCCACATGTTTTCCACTCTCTCCCTCTGTTCCATCCCTATCAGTATCATATTCTCAAAGCTCTGAAGCTTGTTTAGATCTAAGGCTCCAGATTTCTTGTCAGGCTGTCTGGGAAAGCAGCAAAGGTTGAGGGAGCATTTAAAATAATCCATCTCTGGCTGACAGGTGAATAAAGAAGAGATTGAATGAGCAGAGAAAGGTGTAGACTAAAGGAGAGCTGTAATATGGCACCTGGAGAGGGGAGGGAATAGGGAGGGCGAGAAAGAAAGTAAGGAGGGAATAAAAGCAAAATGAGAAAGGATATGTCAGATTTAAGAATGGAAAATATAGCAGGAGGACAGCAAATGTTCCAGAGGGGATGTAGGGAAATATAAGTGTTACAGTTTTCCTTGGATCTCCCTGCTGAGAGAATGGAAATGACGCAGAGTGTCTGCACACACAAAAAGCTGCAGCTGCTGCAACTGCATCTTGTCCCCAAATTCCCCCTTTGGAGTGGGCACTGGGGAGTGAAGAGAATGGAGCAAGGAGAAGGGCATTACTTCTTTAATGAGGGAGAAAATGTTTTCTGGAAATCCTGAATTCTACCTCACCTTCATGTGTCAAACTTTGTGTTTCTGCTATTCTCCAAGGAGCTTCCATGGAGTTTTGCTTCTGTATAATACCTGTTCTCTTTATTAATTCTTGAAGTTGGATGGTAAAAATTGGAAAATGAGAGGATGGGAATAATATCTTAATTATTATATGTGTATTTCCTCTGTTTGCTCTTGCTGTTCTTTATTTCAGAAAGTTAGGAACATTATTTTTGCAAGTATGGACATGAGTGATCCTTGTTAATATGGGTATTTTTGGCATATCCTTGAAGTCAATACTGTGCTTTGAACAAGTCTGAGTTTGGAATCAGATCAGGGGTTATGTTTTAGTTGTTCTGTAAGTCTTAGGTCTTATTCTTTAGATCTCATTTTGAGCAGTGTAGTGTAGTTTGCAGTTTTTGTAAAGTATTTTGATGCTCTAAGATAAAAACATATTACTGGGGAATTTTGATATTTGTCTTCCCTTTTTCTTTGGTATTTCTTTGTCCTTTTCCCTTAGCAGGAATCCATCCTTTTGTAATTCCTTGGAAAGATAACTTGAAAATACTTCCAAATTCAACCTGCATGTTAAAGGAAACATCTACTCTGTGGGAGGGTTAGTGTTTACCAGTAAATAAATTAAGATTACTGGCAGCAAGGAAAAGCTTGTTCCAGTAGCTGCAGCACAAATGCAAAAGCATCAAAGATAAATGACAGCTGTTAATCTGTTTGTGATGTTAAAGCATGACTTGTAACTGGGGCCAGATAAAGAGACCCAGCACCAGTGCCCTGCACCAGGCCCTTCACACAGCAATGAAAAAATCCAAAATCTGAGAGCTCAGAGGGTGCCACATCAGCCCTGCAGGCTGTGGCAGCTCCAAGTGGCGCTGGGATCTCAGCACAAACCTTTCCTCAGCACTAGCATGGCATCCCCAGATCAAAATACTCCTGAGTTTGGAGGTGTTCAGGCATCTCTGCCACACTGGGGTTTGTGGTGTTTGTGTGTCAGAATTCACTGCTTGAAAAACCCCATAAACAATAGTTGTCTCTTTCTGCTGGCAGCTTTATGGCTCTGAGCTATGCTTGCTCACCACCTTTTTCAGCATAGTTGCTCAGAGAGCTTAAAATCAAACCCTCATATTTTCAGCTTGGTTTTTGGTAGTTGTTTTTTTTGTGGGGTTTTTTTGTTGGTTTTTTTTTGTTTGTTTTTTTGGTTTGTTGGTTTGTTTTTAAATTACATTAAAAATGTGCAGTTGTTTAAATCATCCCAAGTTTCCTATGACATACTATGCATGTGCTTTTTAAAAAAGAGTTTATATATGACAATGCTTGCTTATGGAATGCCATGCTGGGTTATATTCAGGTTTGAAAGTCTGTCCCAGCACAAATTTTGTTCTGCTAAAAGGCATTGGCAAGAAAAGGACAGTTTGAAATGAGAATATTAGCATCCAAGAACCAGTATTACATGTTTTGATTTAGAGTGGATAAAGGATGTTTTCTTTTCTTCAATAGTTTGAAAATTAAAATCCCTTGGAATATTTTAGAGCATTAACTGTGGTTAAGGGATTAAATGAAGCAAAATGGTTTGGTGTATGTTGAATCAATCAGAATTAAAGTTCATTTATAAGTGACAGATTTTCTATGCACAGAAACTTTCTTTTAGTACCTCTGGCGTAAATGACTCTTCTTTTTAATATGCCATGTTACCTGTGTTTAATGAAGTGATTTAGGTGTGCTGGGTGAGTTATTTGTGAATTTCAATTCTAAACAGGACAAAAATTGCTTTTCAGGAGTTCAGTATAGCAGGCTGAGCTTTCCCAAGATGAGCTAGGTGGCAGAATTGACTAAGAAAGTGGTGCTTAGTTATTCCTCAAGCTCTGAATGCCAGTTTGCTCACTGAATCATGTAAAGTGCAGTCCATTTTAACTTTATACCTTACTAAAAGGAATTATCTGTTTGTATCAAATGCATTTTGTAATATTTTATGCAGAATACCTTGGAGCAGATGTATGCTAATTTCCAAAATGCTACAGGCTCTCAGTGAGCTGGGAAAATGCATCTTGTTTTGCAAATCCAATATGGTTATTTAACAGTTCTGTGATACAATTATTTTTCATGTGTATTACACAATGCAAGGTCTACAGAAGGATTCTGCTGATAGCATATTTCCCTGAGGTTCTCTGCTCTGCCTTCCCAACTTTGCCTGCTTTCTACACTCAATTTTTACTGAGGACAAAGGTGAAGAGTGGATAGGAAGACAGGGATGACAGATGTTTGTCATTACTGTTTAATGCTGTGTTCTTGGATACTAAGATGGAGAATGTGGTGTGAAAACAGAGCAAGAACGTGTTTTTAATTTAGGTATTATTGACTCAATGGCCTTAAATACAAGTATGTAGCTATTAAATACAAAGTAGTGGGTCACTGGTAGTTTTGAATATCAGTGGAAGAAGGTGTGTCTCCCATGAAGCTTTCCTGCTAATTGTTACACTCTGATCCAGGAAAAACATCACATCATAACTCCCTTCAGGTTCATCTTTTTCATGTAGCTTGCAGAGGACCCTGGTTTTATTATACTGGTAGAAGATGAATCAAAAAACATATTCTGGCTTCCTTTCCCCCTTTTCTTCCCCTTTCCCCCTTTTTTCTGCTTTCCCTTTTTCCCCCCTTTCCCCTATTCTCCTCCCCTTCCCCTTCCTTTTCCCTTTTCCCCACCTAACTCCCATCTTTCCCCCCAGCCCCTCTGATGCAGTAATGCAGCTCCAGAGGCACAGAGAGGCAATGCTGTCTGTCTCAGGAGGTCTGAGTGTGCACAGCTGGGAATCAGGAACTCCTGGAATTTGTACCTCTGCTGCTCAGCTGTTTCATTTTATTGCATTTGTTAAGTCACTCAGATTCTAACAGGTTTTTCTTTCTGTGAAGTGGCTGATAAGTGGTGGTGATGATGAGGGGTGGTGGCAATTGTCACTGTCACTGTCCTGGGTCATTAATCTCTTCGTGTGACCCTGCTCTCTGAAGGTTCAGCACAGCCTGCCTGCTGTGCTCTGTGCACTGTGAGGGTTCAGATATCCCACTCGTGGTGAGATCATTCCAGAACAGCAGCTCCAGCCCACGACAGCAAACAGGGTAAAGAAGAAATAAATACGATAATTAAAAGAAAGTTATGCTCATAGGTGGTGGTAGACCAGAACATGTATTGTTCCTCATCCAGAGTCTTTGCATTCATTTGCAAATATATGTTCTGCTGCTGAAGCAATGCAGGGTGTTTAATGGAACTCACTCTCCAATAAAGGGGAAACAATATTGAATCTATTAATCTGAGAGTTATTCCAAGAAAGGATCTCGCCTTACACACTGGCCTGCTAGGAAACAATTGTTACCCAGCTCACTTTGGGGATCATCTCCATCAGTCAATATGTGCTTTTGAGGTTGAATTTGCAGCTGTACTTTCTGTATTTTGTTCCTGCTTTAAAAGTAGTGCTGTGTTTGTGTTTTCTCTTTGAACACACAGCTTCTCTATGATCATGACCCAGTTATGTTGAGTTTGCTAGCATGGTTAATAAGAACATCAATAATAATTCATAGTCTTCTTTTGTAGTTATTAGTGGTGGCCTATTATAGTTTTCCTTGGCAGCACATATGGGGGTTGATAAATAACTAATAAAAATGCCACATAGAGCATAGGTCCACTTTTATTTTTTACAACTATTTCTTTCTTCTGACTCATAATTAATGTGCAAGGTTCACAATAATTTTCTGTGGGATTTTGGCTTCTGCTGATGGATCCTGAGCTGTAAATGTTGTGTGACAACAATTATTCCCTGACTTAATCAGCTTCATTACTTCAATCACCATTGTACAAATGCAGATGAGGTTTTCCAAACCCTATTCACTCTTTACTAGTTCTTTTAACTGAGATTAAAAGTTACTATAAATTCTGCAACAGGTCTTGTGGCCAAGAAAATGCATTATCTTCTTTCTTTCCTTTGCTGGTCAAGAAGTTCAAGCCCTTTAGATGACTTCTTAGTCCTGCCTTCACAAAGGATGGGATGGGATGCATCCTGCAGCCTTCTGCTTGTAAACTGGCTTTTCCCAGTGTCTGCCTGCTTTAGGAGAGAAACTTCAACTCTTGGTTGGAGAACTTCAGTGCAACACCAGGTTGACCTTGGACAAAGGTGAGAAAAGGGACGTCCATTTTGTATGTCCCATTTATCCTCTCTCCTGCCATGGAAAGGAATCTTTGTAGTCATGTGAAGTTCACATTGAAGTGATATAACTTTTACCCCAACCCTTGTAGATCTGATAGTTCATGATGCCTCAAGTGAAAAAAGTTGACGGAGTACACCCCCCACTGCATTTGTAGAATTTCTGCCTTTCATCTTTATCAGAAGATAGCTGTATTAGAATCAGCATGTGAATGCTAGTTTTCTGAGACTGCTGCTCTATCACTTCTCTCTCCTTCCATAATCCAGTAAATCTCCATTTCTCAAATCAAGTTTCCTGTGTATGAATGCTTTTACTGTGTACTTGGAAAACTCTGGTAGTACAGAGAGCTGAATAGGTGTGCAACCACTATATCAAAGAGAAATCTTCATCTTCACTGTAAATACTTGTCACATATTGGTGCAGGGCAGGAATCTTAATGAACAAATTCTAAGCTACTACTCACTGTTGTCTTCTCAACCACACCTGGCTGGATGTACATGAATCACTTGTGGCAGGACAAAATCAAGGATTTTCCAGTGAAATTTCTTGTGAAGAAATTTCACTGGAAGTGCATTTCCAGGCTTACAAGAAGAGGTTCTTGGAATTTGAGTATTTTCTCCTTTTGCTCCTGGTTTGTTTTTCCTCCTTAATTTTGCTGCTTGGATGTAGGACCTTGTGCTTCCATCCAGCTGAATGGAGTTAGAATTCCAGCAAAGCTAAATGGGTACATGGCAAACATTCTCATTGGGTTAAAGGTGTGAATTATTTTCCTTTTGTGATCAACCATAGCCCAGGTGATGCTTCCTTGAGGAAATCACATCTGATCTTGTGAAGCGAAGAGAACAGTAGTGGATGTTCAACTCTTTCATTTTATCAAGGTTTGTAACCCATTCTTACAGCCATGTTGGTGCAAACTGGAATACATAAATTGATCATAAATCAGTTTTAAATGGATGATAAATCTGCTGGGTTTACAGGGCTGTGATGGGTGGCTCAGAGTGGTGTCTCCTTGGTGGCCAAGTCCCTCAGTGTTTGATTCAGAGTCAATACTTTAACAGCAATTTGGAGAGGGAGTGAAGAAGCACCACGAGCAGTGCAAGGCAGGGGTGCCCTTCAGAGGGGCTTGGATAAACAGGATGTAAAAGGGAAATGGAATTATAAAGTGGTTGTGGCTAGAAGGGACCCCTGGATGTGCTCTGGTCCAACCCCACTGCTGGGCAGGGACACCCAGGGCTGCCCAGGACAGTGCCCAGGTGGCTTTTGGGTGTCTCCAGGGTGGGACATCCCAGCTGGAGCATCCCCAGGTGACTGCCAGGGCTCATCACCTCCCAGACGAGCAGCTCCAGGGAACTGAGGGAACCTCCAGGCTGCCAGTTTGTGCTCATGGCCTCTGCTCCTGTCCCAGCACCCCTGGGACACCTTGGCTCAGTCTTCTCACCCTCCCTTCAGACATCTGTGTGCACTGACATCCCCTGAACCTGCTCCTCTTGAGCTGAGCCAGGTGTCTCAGCCTTCCCTCACAAGAGAGATGTGCCAGTCCCTTAATCATCTCAATGGCCCTTTGCTAGACTCTCCTCAGTGTCCCAGTGCCTCTCATCTACTGGGGATGTTAATCAACATTGCTGAATATCCACACTGTAATTTTTCCACCTCCTTTGATTTCTTCACAGTACATTGGGCATTTTAGAATAGAGGATTCTTCAATGAATACTTCAAAACTGTTAAGCTGTAGAATTGTGGGTCAAGTTGCCTTTTTTTTTTTTTTTTAGTTTGTGTTCCCTTCTCTGACCCAGAGCCACGATATTCACAATTAATAGTGGATTATATGCATAGGTATGATTGCTCTGTCCTCTTTATTGAAAGATGCCTTAGGAAAAGACCAAAGTTGTTGATGGGGATTGTTGATTGTGGGTTGGACCTGAGGTGTAGGACTGTGCTGTCAGCCATGCAAACTTGTAACCAGTAATCCTTAAATGGTAAAGTTTGCAGAGACAAAAGCTTCGAAGGAAAAAAAATAGTATTCAAATTGTGAATCTGAGGGTTTAGACATTTCTATACTTCATCAACAATAATGTTTACCTCCCTGGGGAACAAAAAGAAATAAAAAAGAACCTGATGTGCTTTTTGGTTCTTCAAAGATCTTGAAAGATTTTTTTTAAGTTTTACCATCTTAATAATGAAAGTCAACTTCATGGAATTATGACAAATTTAAAAAATATATTTTGTTTCCTCTGGCGATGCAATGCGTGGTTGATAAATTACTTGATTCTTTATGTTGTTCAAATGCTTTTGGACACAACGTTAACATAAGGCAAACTAAACTGAAAGCAATTTTATGCAGCTTTTTTTACTATACCCTTGAGCATTTTCTAAGTTTGCATTTAATCACAGAATCTTGGCCATGATATTTCTGACAGGTAATTTCCTTAATGCAGCTGACAGAGATGGATTACAGGGGAGCCTATTGGATCCAATGCTTTTGTGTGCAAGTGATAAGACTAGATTAGGGTTATCTTGCTCTGAGTGCCTGCAAAGATACAGCCACCTAATAATTCCCCTGGTAATATGGATGGGTTTGTGGGAGCACAAATTCATGGCCAGATACTGGCCTGCAAAACCATTACCAGGTTCTGTTGCACCTTGAGAACATCTGGGGTGATGTGTGTTTTTTCTGTCACATGATAATAGCAAATTATGTGCCAGGGAAAGACAAATGTGTTAAATATTCGTCAGATTGGGAAAGTGATAAGGCAAGAGGCAGGCCTGTATCTTGGAAATAGTAAAGGTATTTTTAAAAATAAAATTATTTTGGTCAAAAACATGAATATTATTCGTAATTTAGAGAGAAATAACAAAAGAAGTAACATTTGTCCTTTTAGCTGTTGCAAATGTTTGTGTGAGAAAATGGATGTTGTCTTGTTGCCTTATTGAAAGGCCCTAAACCTGAATGTTCTTAATCAGGTTGGATTTTGAAACAGGATTTAATTATAAATAACAAAGTCTGCATAAATTGTAGGTGTTAAAAATATTCTTTAGCAGCCAAGATTTTTGAACAGTTGTATACAGAACCTGGGGGGCAATAATTAAGAGCCACCAATGTATGGCAGATTTTTATTTACCTGTAGCAGGCATTCACCTCAGTGAAAACAGAATTTTTCTAGCAATCCTTAAGATCTTGAGCATTTCATAATTTTCTCAAACTTAATTGGAGGAAGAAAATGAATTTGATGGGGTTGTAGTGTTGCAGCCAAAGCATGTGTTAGTGGTCTCTCTTTTGGAAGCAGAAATTTGCAGACAAGAGCAGAAGATGTCCATAACCCAGCCTGCTGCCCCTCCCTGTGCCCAGCAGACACAGATGTGTCTTCAGGGGGAAATTCAGAGTAAGGCTTTAATTTGGGTGGTCTCAGTCACCTCCTGGGGCATCTTTGTGTCTCTCCTCTGCTTATTGAGAGGCTCAGGTGAGCAGTTTAGGTTCCCCGAGCTGCAGTCAGTTTTGGGGGGGAGCATTTTCTGGAACAGGGACCTGTGGAGGTTCAAGATGATGTGGAATGGTCCTGAAGGTTTTGCAGCTTTTTCAGCAATGGAGTTTGCTGTACTGATAAAGCATTCAGAGGGATTTCATGGGGATTTGGGGGGGATGCAGCCACTGTGTCTCTTGGCATCGTGGCTCTTGGCTCCTCTCTAAGCAGTGGCTGAAAATCTGTGGCCGTGTTATTTCTGGAAGACACAGCAGGTGGGAAGGACCATCCCTCTAATCACTGTTAAAAAGGAAGAGGGGAAAAAAAATGCCAAACAAACCCACAGAGAATATTTGGGTTTGGTGTTGCAAGCCAACAGGGAAGCTCTGTGTCCTTTGTGTCCTTCTTACATCTTGGCCCTATAAAATACATCACCTATCTTTTCCTTGTTTTATTTTCCAAGGGGAAAAAAAAAGGCATTTTATACAGAGACTGTCTCATGAAAAAGGATCATGTAGGTGTTTAATATATGCTGTGATGAGTAATTTTGGTCATGGTACATCAGAAAACTACTTTCCCCCACCTTCTTTCTAATAAGAATTTTAATCCATTGATGACAAAACCTCTAAAGTATTTCCTTGCTGCATTGTAATACACTGTGACGAATTATGTCTCAGGAGTTGTAAAATTTTCTCATAGCTTGTAATACCTCATTTAATGAATTGATCACGCTGAAATGTAAAGATGAAGCAGCATTTATTTTGTATGTTATATTGCATATAATTTTTAGACTTGACATTTATAGCCATGGAAGCTGTTATTTTACATATCATTTTCAAACCATATCAGCCTTAAACACATTTAAATTTAATAAGCAAGTAGATTAGATTTGCTTTTAAGCTAGGCATATCATTATAGTTTGTGTTCCCTTCAGTAGGGCACATGCTTACTATTAAATGCAGTATTTAGTTGTCTTTTAAAACCTAAAAATAATAAAAGGGGATGTATTTACAAAAGTAATTGAATATAGGGGACAGTGCTTCAGTCATGTTTTTTGTAGGATATAGACATTAAAGTAGGTTTTGGGTTTTATTAAAAAATGCCCTGTTTTGAGGAAATATTAATGTAGGAGCTATATGGGTTTCAGTTATGAAATACCAAATCTGTCATAGTAACATATGGCCTGATCATCATCTCCTGCAGAAAAAATCCATGGGAGGGGAGAGCTTATTTGGAAACTCTGCATGATTTACCAGGCAGACTTTCTGATGCCTCATCTTTCTCATCAGAAAGAATTTGTAGCTGCCAAGGAGGTGGATTCTTACAGCCTTCTAACTATTTAAATGCCTTACCATCCATAAAAAAATATGTTGTTAGCAGTGGGGGAAAAAAGGCAGCCCTTGTTCCTTCAATCCTGGCTCTTTTCACCATGAAAGGAACTTTATGGAAGGTCACATAGAGAAACTCTGCTGCCTTTGTGCTTCCCACCTCAGAATCTTGCTGGATGTAAAAGCAGTTGAGAGAAACCTAATGAAAATCTGAAATTTATAAAATCTCAGGGGACTTTTCTCTAGAGATTATGTTGTTTTTCCTACTGTATCTGCTAAAAGATAATTCCAGCATTGCACTTGTTACTGTGGGACAAAATCAGGATGCAAATAAGAGATGTTTCACCTTAACTCAGAGGGAGGAATGATTGTCTTTTTTTTTTTTTTTTCTCTAGTTTCCATTCTTCTTTAAAAAATAAATTTGGAAATATAGTATTGAATTTTTCCAGACTTTTTGAAAATATTTTTTGTCAAAATGACAAAAAATGATGACCTTTTATCAAAGTCCCTTCACCAAACTGGAAAACATATGTAGAAGACTGTGTCTTAGAAAGTCTTTGAAGAATGTAATTTTAAAATTACATTTTGAGGTGTTTCTCCTCAAAATGTTAAATACATTTATTTAATGTCTTTATTTATGTAATGTTAAATACATCATTTCATGTTGTGCTCATGTCCAGCTGGTTAATGAGAGGGAAATCAGATGGGTTGCACCAATAATAGTAAAAAAAAAAGCCAGTGAGACAGCTCAAAGATTGGTGCATGTTTCTTATTTCTTATGTAAGGTGGCAAGTGTTTGGGCTGAGCCCCAGGGCAGTGCCCTGGAGTGCCCCAGACATGGCAGGGACAGGAGCAGAACCCTGATCCTCCTCCTGAAGAGCTGATGGTCTGCTCCCAGGGAGATGGACAGCAGTGCC
Organism: Argya squamiceps; assembly: GCA_037834095.1. NCBI lineage: Eukaryota > Metazoa > Chordata > Aves > Passeriformes > Leiothrichidae > Argya > Argya squamiceps. The sequence goes on from JBBMKD010000040.1 coordinate 4,109,939, forward strand.
CTGGGGTTGGAGCCCTGGGCACTCAGAATTTGAGGCTTTCTGTGCTGACAGGCACTGACCCCCAAGCAAACACTGCATTTGACCTGAGGCCCTGGAAAAGGCTTCCAAAATTGAGTGACAGCACTGGGATTGTGGGTGTGGAGTTTGAATAGAAGTGTGTAAGAAGTGTGTTTCACAGGGTGCAAAATTTGGGGTTTAAGGTTTTAGAATATAGTAATATATATAAAGCAAGATTTAGGTTTTAGAGAAGAGGCTAAATTCTTCTTTTTCACCTTCTTCTTCATAGGTCTGGGTGGTGTTTTGTAATTGGATAGACAAGTCTGCATTGAAGACCATGGGGGTTGGTTATTGGGTTAAAAGTAAAAATAATTTAGGTGTCATTTGTTAATTGGACAGTTTATCCTTAAAGGCCTTGTAGAGAGAGAGATGGGGGCCATTTTTAATTTGTTAGTTAGAAGTGCTGTAGCGCTCATGGTTTGTGAGACTCTAATAGAGATAAGAATTAATAAACATCTCAGTCCAAACAAGAAATCGTTTCACCCATTTAATCCCGACACTGGCAAGAGAAGGTGAAACACAACACCCTGGAACAGCTGCCTCTCCTGCTTTGTTGCACAGCCATGGAGCCCACATTTCATAATGTGATGACAGCAAAGATGGCAGAATCCCTCTGACCGAGGGAGGATATCTGATATCTCCCAGGACCTCAGGAAGCTGCAAGGCCTCTTGTCTTGGCTGTTCCTCTCTTCTTTCTACACTTAAATCCATTGTATGCCCCATCCACACTGACAGTAAAAGGGTTAAAGGAATCATCACTGCACTGAGTTTGAGTGTGTGGTGCAGAGGAGGCAAAAATGAACTTCTTGAATAAAGCCATGTCCCGCAGCTGACCACTCTTTACTATTTATTTAATTAATGCTTTTGCACATAAACACACCCATGGCTGCCCAAGCTGTGATGGAAGCAGGTTCCCCTGCCACACCAGGAGATGGTGAGGGCACTGCAAAAGGCCAAGGGTTGCTGAGCTGATAAACTCCCACGCCAGTGCAAGGTTTAGAAATCAGCAGGGGTAACACAGAACAGGCATCAGGAGAATTAGCTGTTTGCTGGAGGTTTATAAAAATGTTATTTAAAAATTATGTGCGTGGTTACCACTCACACAAACTCATATAAATCACCCTGAATGCCATCCTGCACATTTCCCTATGAGACTGTGTGATCTCTCAACTTTTGTTGATTTTTTTTTTTTTTTTTTTAGTGTAGAAGATTGGCAATGTACAATGTCAGCAAAATATGTCACGTAGCCATGAGGCGGAACTGCAGAAGTGAATAATTTCTATCATGTCTTGCTCACAAGGATAATTAAATGGAATGGCATTTAAGTTGATGGAGCTACAGGGGTGACCACTGGCTGAAGAATTGTCTCCTGTTTTTCTCTGCTGAAATGAACATCAGTATTTTGTTAATTTTCCCCCTCGTCAGTGTGTGGTTTAATATCCTTATTTGTCCTTGCCCTTCCAGCAGGAATAACTTGATTGCAGGGACTAGAAAATAATTCTAAAATAAAATTATTTAAATAAGAAGTCATATGTTTGGGGAAATGAATGTGTTGGAACTTTCACTCAAATGCAACCTTTTCATTCTTTTATTCAAAGGGGATTTTCTGCACAGTGAAATTAAACATAATAATATTAAAAAGTAGTTAAAAAACCCAGTCAACCAAACAAAACAACACCAAAATACTCATTTCTGGAGGTTTGTAGCAATTCATCTTTGAGTTTAGCTTAGCACTGAAGGGGCCATTTAGAAAGATAAGAGCTTAATCCAGACATCAGTGATGATGGTTTCCTGCACCATGATAATAAATATACCAAAGTACCCTTTTATCTTTAATAATTCAGAATTCATTGAGCATTTAAAAGTTTTCCTGTTCTGTCATTTGAGAAATATGATAGCAATTTGGTAAAAATAATGAGACATATCTTGGGAATAAGGAAAAAAATTGGTGCAGTATGTAAGGGATCCTATTTCAATATGGCAGTTGTCGCTGCATAAAGGGTTAAAGATTTTCACCTTACTTGCTTGCCTTCTTGAAAACTGTAATCATGAGGATGAAGTCACATGAATTATTTGGAAAGCATCCCCTAAATCAGTTATTTTATAAGAATCTGCTCAACCCTCCCCTCGAAATGATGTATTAGAAGTCTATAAAGTAAATTTATTAAAAAAAAATAATATACTGCTATGCTTTAACAGGGGAAAAAATAGTCTGAATAACTCTTTCTGGACAATGAAGTACTTCTCAACTGAGATTTACAATTTTATTTCCGTGATTTTCCAAAAGGTATGCATCTGGGTTTGTAATACAGTGAAGGGAATTGATAATGATTGTAATTCATTATACCATTTACATGTTTTTACTCAGTGTCCACTTGAATGAGAAGGACAGGGTATAATTTATAATTGCAACTTCCTTTTGCTGGTTTTGCCCTGAAGGATACCATTCTAAGCTGAGCATTATTTGATTTTTCATAGGCAAAACATTCTCAAGGGAAGTAGACACTTATAAATCTCTTATTGTCTTGGTCTTGGGTAGATTCACTTGTGCTATGAGACCACCATGAACCATGAGAGCCAAGATGGGATCTGAACTGAGATTTCACACTTGGAAGCAGAAAAGAACACATCTGAAACTGAGTGAATTAAATGTGCATATTCAGGAATTATTCTGTGAGTTAGATCTGGTTAGAGGTTAGGCAGTGGATTCCTGTGAGAACTCCAAAAGCCCAGCTCCAGTTTGGGTGAATGGTTTGGGCTGTCCCTGCAAAGTCAGCATGGTTTGGAGCAGCAGGTCAGTGCAGAGCCATTTCTGAGATTTCTCAGGCATTACCTCCAGCTTGAGGGGCTTGCTTAGAAATATACTCAGGCTTCTAGGATTTCTGCTTGTGAAAAATAATTTTTTTGCAGTAGATGAGCAGAGAGCTAAGCATTGGATCCGAGTTATGCATTGCACTACCCTAAGTTGCTGCTGGTTGTCATGGTAACATTTTAACTGGTGGTGGCTGTGGCTTGACATCAGAACGTTTTCTGTTAAGTGGAGATTCTTCTGAGATTGTAATGGAGTGTTTTAAGTCAGTGGACCTTTTGTACTCAATAAAATATTTAGTAGGTTGTAGTAAATATTAATTTGTCCTCCTTTCAAGATAACACACCATGCTGTGTATTTACAGTTCTGTGCTAATAGCATGGTGTTCCTGGAAAAAGAGTTAATCCATTCTGAAAAGTCAAATTTACTAAATATAAATTCACTAATAATGCTCTAAATAATACTAGTAGAAGTTGTTTCCCTTTATCTTTTCCAAATACCATGTGGCAGATAAGTTACAATGTGCTTCATCTCTTTTTATGCATTCAGTGGAAGAAGGATTTTAGTGCTCATTTGTATTTGAAGCTGAGCTTAAACATCTTTACACTGGGACTTTCTTGTTTTGAGTGAGTAAAAATAAATGCATTTACAAGAGCTTATACTGGGGAGGGGGAGGGCAGGGGTAGAAATGCCTTCAGTAAAAAGCTGGTAATGGAACATCTCCCTGTCAATCACATGTCCCTGTACTTTGTGCCTGCCCGTGTTGTGTTGGAGATGAAGCCATGTGAATGCTGCCTTATCCCTCCCTGAGATAAGCTTTCAAAGGTGATCTCCAAATCATGTCTGCCACAGAGCAGGGATTTGCTGAGAGTGACAAACACATGCCCACGACACTTCCCGTATGCTTTTCAATGACTGCATCCCGAGGCTGCTGGCAGAAAGGAAACGTCTTAGAAAGCCCTCAATAGTGAGCCTCAATCCAGCTGAATGCATTAAGTGAAAAGCAGAACAGTTTCTGTGAGTCAGGATTTATAAACTTTAATAATACACTTATCGGGCAGAGACGGGAATTCAGCGTGGAGTGTTTGGAGAAATCATCTTGATGGGGAATGCTAATTCATTCTTTCTTGCTGCTGCACTGCTCCATGGATGGCTCACACGGTTTGAAGGCCTTTTGGAGCCAATTTAGCCCTTTGTGGCACATCATAATCTCCTCCTTCATGCCTGTGATTCCAGAGGCTTTATGGAAATACCAGGATGTGTATGTGCTTTAGCACGGCTGATAACAGTGTCTTACATGACCCCATCAATCTTAATGACACTCTCTGTTCATCAGCAAAAGGCTTGCAATGTGTTCCTCCTTTTTATTTTCTTCATTACCTTCTCCTCTTACCTGTCTAGCTATTAAACAAAAGAATAGTCAAAGAGTTCTCTGGCCTTGCCTTGCTAAACTCAGTGCTCTGGATACCCACCAAGTGTTGGTTAGCTGTGCAGTTTGGCTTTTTCAGCTGGTATTCTCACAGTTACTCTTGGCTGATATAAATGTTTTGTCTCTATTCTTTCCCTAGACAAGATTAATCCACGAGGTGTTGCCCTGTGGTCACCTCATAGATCTAAAAGTTGTTAGACACTCAGAAATTAGAGAAACCTGCTTTAAACTCCACCTTTCAACATCACATTTCTTGGAGTCAGATAGAGGATCCTCAGGAAACAAATAGATGAAAAAAGAAAAAGCGAATGACAGCACTTTTTATACATGCAGGGAAATAGAGTTTATCTTCAGCTGCGATTGGTATATAATAATTACTGGGTTTTTTTGTTTGCCATTAACAGTATGGATTTAGAGTTTTGCAGCAATGACAGGCTGCAATTTTCATTTTTCTCACATGAACTTTATTTCAGAAGGACACTTCAAGGCATACTTTTATTGAGCAATAGGAGATAATCTTTTCAATGTAGCATTAAGATTGGACGTATTTATTTCTGTTTCTGCATTTTTTAAAAATGTCATTTATGAAGAAGCACCCTGAGTTTTAGAAAGCAATTTTCATTGTATCAGTGAGCCATGGACTCACTCTGGATTGGAATTTTGCCAAAAGCAGAGAGAACATAACATTTTAAACTCTATCACCAACTAGAGTGGCCAAGAAATGTTATGTGGACTTAAAATGCGAGGAACAGAATAAAAACAGAACATTGCCTTTCAATACATAACGTGAAAATAAATCATCAAGGTATGTGCAACTGCTTTTTAGACATGTTATTTTTTATATGTCCTAAAACCCCACAAGGAATACACCTCTTGATTTAACACTGCACTTAACATTTCAAGATGTAAGTAAGATTCATTTTTATTTCTGTAACAATTGAGGACCTGTGTGGGGAAGAAAAAAGACAAGGTATCAGCAACATTAATCTGCAAACACTCTGTACAGAAACTATTCCTGAGAGCAAAAAATACTCTGAAATTTTGTTCTCATCTGATGTAACTGTTTTTAATCTTGCCTGATGATGAAATCCTTTGTGGAAGCTCAGCCTCACCCTGGCCAGTCAAGCCTCCCTGTGTTCAGCTGGCTGTAAATGCTTTTTTTGTTGTGTTGTGTTGTAACTTTTCTTTCCTTACTTTTCTTATGCTTTATGTTGTTCATCTCAGAGCTGCTGTGTTCTGGTGAATCTTCCTATACCTCCTCTTTGAGTCCTTTATAGGATCCATCTTTATAAAAGTAGTCAAATTATTCAGGATACTTCACTCTTTTTTTTTTTTTTTTTCACTCAGGTTACAATACTTATTTTAATTCATTTTTCATTAAGCAATAGTTTACTTCAGTTCCTTGCAGGTGTAGATGCCATTCTGTCAAATCACAGCCTTTATTTCACCTGGCTTGACAAGGGTAGGACTTCTCTGTTCTTTTTTGACTTTGGGTATGAATTTCAGTGGATTTTTAAATTTTTCTGTTAAACCTATGTCACAGTATTTATTTGGCAAGACAAACCTACTATTTCTGGCTATGGAGGGCTAATGCAGTCCCACATTTCTGTCTTCATTGAGAAAAGCATTAAACAACCATTCTGGGGTAAAAGCAAGATTATTTGGATAGCCAGAGCCACCTTGCCCTCCCCAAAATGAATTTGGAATCCTACTGTGAAAAACGTGTATACAACTGGTTTTTTCCCCCTGTTTTGGCAGCAGGGTGTAGTGGATCAGATACAGTTCTGTGCTAGTCTGCACTCCAGTTTGGGTCTGGTTCGGGGTTTGGCACAGTGGGCTCAGACCTGGCTTTTCAGAGTCACTCCCGAGATATTTCAGCAGCAAGGTTCTGTCTGAGGAGGTCCAGTGAGCAAAGAGTGGTGTTCCTTCTTCAGAAAGATGGCTTCAAAAACTCTCTTGTACATGGATGTAAAACAACTGCTTAAAAAAAACCCAGCACACCCCTAAAAAAAAAAAAAGTTAAAAAACTCCTACAAACAACCCAAACAAAACAACAATAGAACAAACCCTCAACAAAATGCCATGCTCCAAGAACAGATGTAAATGGTTTCCTGTCAAAGGAGATTAATGGTTTTGGAACAATTTTAGAAAGAGCTGGTTTAGGACTACAGCTAAGTGTTTACAATATTGACATGAATGGTAGAATACAAAACAAATTTTAAAAACTACCTGAGAATGTCAATCTCAAAGAACCTTCAAGCATACCTTTAGAATTAAAAATTCCCTTGATGAGTGGGAGACTGAACAGAATGCAATTTAGAGCAAATTAAGAGGTCTACACTTAAAAATATTTACCTGGGAAAATGTAAATGCATCATGACTGCATGGGTAGTGTGCAGCACAGTGATTTTGGTTTCCAGTAAATCAAAAGTTGGACATATTAAGGATATCCAGCTACTGCAAAAAGAGGCATACTGTATTTTTAATACAAAAACAGAGTAAACATCAGTGAGGCCTCTGAAACAGTATTCTTGAAAAAATTGGCACTTGTAAGTCTTCAGCTGCAAGGCAAAATTCTGGGAATGCTTCAAGAACAAAGTGGCTGAATTGGTGGAGGTACTGGGGAGAGCAATATAAAGCATGAGAACTCTGGAAAATGTGACCTACAGGGAAAAGCTGGGGAAGAGGAGCCTGAGCAAGCACTTGATAATAGTCCTCATGTACATAAAAAGGAGCTGTGAGAAAGTAATCAAGTTTTCCTCTGTATTCCCTGTGCAGTGGGCTCACTTTGCAGCAGGAAAAAACTGTAATGGAAAAAGCATTTGAGAACTGGAAGAACTTCTTTAGAAAGTGAAATCTTTAGTGCTAAAAGTGTTCAGAAACAGCTTAGACAGAAGCTGTAGGTGCAGCCCAGCTTGGGAGCTGGAGGAAGGCGTGGAACAGGGAGAGGGCAGACTAGCAGTCCTACTCTGTTGTATTTCTCTATTTCCTTACCTAGCTCACACACACTGGGGACAGGGATGATTTTTACATGTTCTTGAGAAAGTGTTCTCCTCTGCTTGATTACCTTGCTTTATTTTGTCTACTGCTAACATGCTTTGGAGTAAGTAAAAAATAACTCGAAGCGATCAGTTTTCAAATATAGCAGCATTTCTTTGCTTTGTTACATGTGCTTCTTTTGCTTTAGAAACCAAAAGGTAAAAAGTTTATTATTATTGGTCTGGTTATTTAATACAGTTTGTTTATAATTATTATAATTTTTATATTAGTAGTATTTTATTACTATATTATTAATTATTTTAAAATAACTAATTATAGTTCTTTAATACAATTAATTGATTAATAACGACTGAAGCAAGGAGATACATGAGTTTTTGGCACCAGAATCAGAATCCCAACTCAGCAGCATGTCACAGGCATTCACTGCTGAGTCCCCAGGGCGCACTTGCAGACGCTCTTTATTCATTTAGCACTTCCTGTTGGCTCCCTCCCAAAATCCAGAGGACTTTGCTCTCTTTCCCTCCAAGTTGGAAATAAAATTTTATGGTCACAGTTGAGGAGGGGATGTGGCACAGTGCAGCTTAGTGCACATATGTCCAAATGCAGGGTATTGCTCTGGGCTCTGAGACCTGTGGGGGCCCACCAGAGCGTGCCAGCTGCATCCCAGTTATGGGCATTGAAGGCATCATTTGGAAGGAAAACAGGCAGGAGGTAAGAAGAGAGGAAGAAGTGATCTGTGCAATTTAAAATGTGTAATGCTAGCACAATAATTCAAATGTCCTAGAAGAAATGTTCTTTTCCTAGTGCTGATGTCCATGTAGCACTCGTCTTTCTTTATTGAACAGAGTGTATCTCACTATTTAAACCTTTTTTTATATCAGTAGGCAGGAAAATTGTTTAGGCATGTTGTGCATGAACCTGAATGGCTGCATGTTTATTACTGAGGCTTTGCCTTGGTGGATAAGCAGTGAAGGTGCAGAATAGAATGGATTCAATTTTTTTTATGTTGGGGGCTAGTTTCAAGTGTTTGGCAGTAGGATTTACCTCCATGCTCTACAGATCAGAGGCAAAACAGCTATTTGAATTCTTTCTCCATTATCATCTTTCTGTCTCCCAGAAGTTCTCTGCAGCTCTGTTCTGGGTTTGTTTCCAGCCTGCTGCTTTCTGACAGGATCAGTGTGAACCAAGCCTGAGTCCTGCCCAGTGCCACAGCTGGGACCAGCTCTGGCTCCATTCCTCACTGGGATGTGGAGTATCTGTGATCCAGACATAAACAGAACACAGCAGACTGAAACATGGAGATAGAAAGAGCCCATAAGGGGAAATATCAAAGTGACTGGGTCCTAACAAACTGACCACTTGACAAACTGCCTGCAAGGCAGTCATTTGTATTAACAATCATAATTGAAAACCATATATGTGGCTAAAATAATGTAGTCCATCAATGGAGCTTTTACCATTTCCCCAGAGCCATAAATTGGGTCCAGAAGGGATAATGCAGGTTTTGGAGATTTAAGCCTCACCTAGAATTGTTTTATTCAGATCTCTTGCCTTCTGTTGGGCAGTGTGAACAGCCCTCACACAACGAAAGCTCAGGAGTGTTTATAAACTGCAAAGGCAGAGAAACTCCATGTACATGACCTGTAGGTTGAGGAATGTGACCAGTGAATGATGCACAGACTCCACGTGACTTAAGAAGAGCAACTAGACCAACTTGCCCAGAGCTGGTGAGTGGTAATTGCTCCCAAGGAATACTCATTTCCCAAGGGAGATGACAGAGGTTTCTTCAATTGAAGCAGCAAAAATGTAACCGCACCCAGCTCTGGACAAACTGACCTTGCAATATTTTTGTACTGAAAGAAATGAAGCATTGGTACAACTTTCTGGAGAGCTACTTCTGCATTTTGGAGAATTTCAGAGTTTGGGGTTTTTTTTCCCAAAGCCCATGCTCTGTTTTGACCAACAGTTGATTCAGAAATACCTTATATATTTTTGCTATATATGAAATCAAAGGACTTTTTTTTTTTTTCTTTTCTTTTTTTTTTTTTTTTTTCTTTTTTCTTTTTTTTTTTCTTATAAGCTCTGGAGAATACAGTTTTGGATGTTTAGTGCCATTATATCTGTCACTGTAAAAAGTTTGGTAGTGCTGATGGTGTGTGGGAATAAGTAATCTCTACTGAATTAGGTTCTTTTTAGGATGTTTTTCTTTGGTGTAAGTTGGGATAGAAGATAAGGAAGCAAGCCCTGTAGAACTGAGAAGTGTAGAAATGCAGTAAGTGCATGAGAATACTTATGTGCCAGCTGCTGAACATAAAACATCATCACTGAGGTATGAAATCTGACAGGGAAGTGTAGCTGCTGACAAAGAACATTTTATCTGTGTGACAGAGAAAAAATAATACATATGGAAGAGAAAAAATATCAATTAGCTACCTATGGTATATAAGCTTTCAGTTTTGATGAATACTGGCTAAGATGAACATAAATCTATTTTTTCAGAATTTCCCTTTTCTTCACACATGCTTTCTATTAGGTATGCAATTCTTAAACTTCTATGTAATTTTTGCAGCTTCTGATTAATATCAACCTAGACGATCATCCATGGAATTGTAAATACACATTTTTTAATTCAGTATTTTATACAGAAATAGCAAATAAGAACTGCACAGGAAATTCAAGAGGAGTAACTAACACTGTCCAATGCACTCCTGCATAGATCAGCTGATTCTAGGGAGAAATAGGAGAAAGTGCCATGTTTTAGGATCTATTTCCAAAACTTGTTCCTAAAGTGATATTGAGGCAATAGAAGAAATGCAGGTAGGGTGGACAGTTCTCCAGAGTATTTCTTTTAGTCTTGTTTCAGTTACAGCAGGGCTGTTCAATTGTGTTCTTCCAGTCCAAGGTTAATTTTTTGTGTGTCTTTGCAAAACTACTTCCTGATGAAGATAAGGAGTAATAATGTAGAAAATATTTCATGGTATAACCTTGTCATAGCTTTTCCAAACTGTCTGGGAGCAAGGAGTTATTAGAGTAGAATAAACATAAAATTTCAGTGCAGGTTTTCTGGCAGGGATAGCAAAGAAACATGGTGTTTATAAATTACTTAGGAGCTCACAGAGGAGAGGAGCTGAACAAGCAGACAGGAAGGCAAGAAGAAATGCCTGGAGACAGGTTTGTTGGGAACAGGAGAGCACAGACCTGTCCAGCAGTGAAGCATCTGCAGCACTGAGCAGGATCCAAGTGAAAGGAGAAGGGGATCCTGAGAGGGTTGAACTGGAGGAGGAGGAGGAGAACTGAAGCCAGGAATGGGTTTAAGAGACTTTTTGGGTATGAGAGAAGTCAACTAAAGCTTGACGAAAGGGGAGTGAAAGATTAAGAGAAACAGAGTGAGAGGACCATGACAGCAGGGAGTTTGTGACCTTCAGGGAGTGCTGCTATGAGAAGGAAAGATGGAGAGGTCAAACATGGAAAGGAGGAGAAAATGGAGAACAACAAAGAATAAATACATGAAGACCAAATCCATTAGTTCAGTGAGGCTCCACTATTTCATTCATACAAGCAAACAGTGGCTTTGCTTCATGTTTTACAGTATTTCTGAGGATATTTGAGGAGAGAGGGAGGTACAAAAAGAAATATCTGTGTTAATAGTATGACTGTAGCATTGGTTTGGAGTGCCCTGTAGTGCTTGGCTGTGTAAATCCACAGGGAGATGCAGTCTGGGTACTGGCATACTTATAACCTGAGAGAAATAACATATACTAGATACTGGGAAAGTAGAAAAAAAAAAACAAACCCACCAAAAAAATTGGCACCTGCAAGTCTTCTGCACCTGGCTGATAGGTCTGCTGGCTGGAACCGTGCTGCTTCCATCAGGGGCAAAAGCCTCTGAGAGAACATGAGGTCTATGAGGTCTGTGCTGCCCTGGAGTGAGTCCCTCTCATCTCCCCCCCTGGCTAGAATCACTTGAAGGACAATGTACAGATAAATTTATTTGTTTGTTGTTTTAGGGTTTAGGCTTACTGCAGGAAACATTTTTTTCAATGCTTTTTCCTCTTTTTGTTACCTGGATCTCACTGCAAAGAATTAATTTAAAGCCATCACAGATATATAGGGTGAGAAGTACAGAGTGGAAGGGCTTAGATCATAGATTGGAATGTGAATGCAGTGGTTTGTGAGGGTTTTGAGTGGTTTGTGGGGTTGTTTGGTTTTGTTAGGGTTTGTTTGGGGTTTCTTCAATTCTTCAAATACGGGTATTAGCCAGTGACAAATGTGTTTTCTGTCAGTCAGGAGACACCTGTGGTGAGAAACAAGTACCTGTGTCTGTGGCATTTACAGCCTCAGTGGCAGCATGAAAGCTTCTCTGGGTGTGATTTCCAAGACTGTGAGCTGTACTTCTGTGAATGTAAGATGGTGACTCCTGAAAGTATCTCATTTATAGTTTGCAATGCTTTACATCTTCTACAATAGAGCAGCACTGCTCTATTTTAATGCTTTGCATTTCAGAATTTCCAGAAAGAGCTGAAGTAGCTTATCATAGACTTTATTTGTTGCTTTAGTCTCTGTCTCCAGGCAGCCTCTCCAATGTAGTGAAATTCGGGGTGCTCCATCTGAAGTCATGGAGAGCTGATAAATTTTTATTTTTCTTTGTTTGTTTAATTTTTTTAGGAGAAAAAAAAAAAAGGTAATGAGAAAAGCTCGGTATTAGTCTTTTACCAACACTTGCAGTTAGTGAACAAGCAAGCTAAAGGCATCCAGAGGAATTTCACATGGTCAGTGCCTGGTTTTGCTGTGCTGATGGTAGTTTTGTCTTCGGACAAAGCCCCCGTGTTCAGTGAGCTATCAAGCAGTGAGTGATTTCTGTACACTTGATGGGATGAGTTCAGTAAATTATCTGGAAATGGTTTTAGGAGCAAAACCATTTCAGCTGGGCTAAAGGTCCTCCTCTCATTCTTTGTGCTCTGAGAAGTTACAATGTCTCCAGATCCATTATCCGTGTGTTATATGGAGATTTATTTACTTTCAGCAGCAAAGTTGATCTTGTTTACTTCAGTAAGTGCTTGCTTTAGATGATTTCTGAAAGGGACAAGGAGGGAAAAAGCTGCTTTTTGAAATAAATATTATATTCTGGCCACTGCTAGCCTTCATTACCCACTTTTTATAAACTGGAGTTTGCTGGCTTTTTGTCTGCCTCGTTGCAGAGCTTTGTTAATACACTGCCATGAAAATGAAAGTTTCATACACGTTGACATAATTAATGAAGAGGCAGGCAGCATGCTCTCCCAATTAACACCACAGGGAAAAGTAAAATTGGCTTCCTTTTTGCGTGTTGTGCCAAAGTGAAGAACTGTAACACACAGCAAATAAATAGAGATCCTTTTAATGAGCTGCAAGATCGAGCTGGATAACTCTGAAAGGATGTTGTGTAAACATTGCCAACTATTTAGAGTGTTAAGAGTAATTGATGAGCTTAGCTGAAAGTTTTGAGGGGATTTTTTTTTTACTGGGGGGGGTTGGGGTGGAGAGGCTGTCAAAGAATGGAAATACTGCTTGTTAATAAATAAACTGTATTTTCAATGCAACTATTAGGCACGTTAAAGAATCTAACAAGCACTTTAGAACAACTACGGGGAAAAAGAAGCAGTTTACTGCTTGCTACTTGACCAAGTTCATCAGAACTAATTTTTTCAGCTGAGTATTTCTGCACTTCATATTTACTCTTAATGAAAACTTGGCTAATTTTTCTCTGATGCTGATTCCAAGTAGCACAACTATCTGGCAAGGGCAGACATGACTCAACCTTGATTTTTTCCAGTTATCCCAAAGTCTTAATAATAACAACAGCAGGGAAGTAAACAGGTGAAATTTTTCTGTGCTTTATGTGAAGCATTCTATTTACCTTGAGATGTAGGTGTAGAAATTCAAAGCAGTTCAGGTTCAAATTTTTTTCAAGAGATTCTTTCATCAAACAGAATTATCCTAAAAAGCCTTCTACAACTGAGTTTTTGGAGAATACAAAACTCCAAACCTGTGAAGGCAATTTAGAGGTGAAAAGAATTGTTGGGCATTGGAAATTTAAGGCCAGCATCGTTTAGATCAAAGTATATGTAATAACAGAAGTGCAATTTTGACTGTTCAGTGGCACCAACTAGCTTAGAATGTCTTTATATAAGAAAATAATACATCTTCACTTTTCATTCATTGTAAATTATTTGAATTTTGACAATAATAAATTTTTAGTATTTTATTTCAGCCCAAGTATTGCATGAGGTTAGATCCAGAATATCATTTCACATTTTATGCAAACAAATCACCAAGAGTTATCTCTGAGTCTCTGCACCTCAGCATCTTAAATAAATCTTAAAATACATCAGAATTGTAATTAAAGAAGCAGAATGTAGTAAAGCTAGAAGTAATCATTAGAAGTCAGTAAAGATTGTGCTAAACTTGCTGAACAATTGACCTTTGTAAGAGTCATGCTTGCTCTGAGTTATCATCACAACAGAATTGTGTCCCTTCACTTGGAATGTTAAAGGTGAAACCAGAAGTATTCAATAACTGTACAACAAAGAATATTAAGAAGCAAAACCAGCTAGAGTTTATTGTGACTGTGATGGAGTCCTTCTACTATATGTTAGGAGATGTATATTGCTGAGTAGTTATTTAATCAATATTTTCTCTTTTTTTAAATCTTTTTACTGCCTCCCCTCTGCATCTCTCCTTTTGTTTTTCTCTTCAGCCTCTCCCATACCCGCCTCCAGTCTTTCTTGTGTGTTCTTCTTGCACATCTTTATATTGCCTAACCTTTTTCTAACCCAGATTTTGCCCTTCAAAATGCTTAATGGACTGTGTCCTGTCCCCACTGCTGGGCCAAGTCTCTGCTGTGGTGGTGTTCAGGACTGCCTGGCTGTTCCCAGTTAATCTGATGGCTGTCATCATCTCCTCAGCCAGCTGGCTCTGCCTCTGCCTCTGCTCTGGCTCTTGCCACCACCAGCATAGCAGTGTCTCTTCTGTCCCAGCTTCCTCCCTTTTGACACCATGTGCTGTTCTCTGCCACCCTTTGTGGCCCAAGTGCCTTCTGCTGCAGCCCAGTAGAACAGCTTCCAGAAGATCTGTGATCCAGAAGGACAACAACTGAGTTCCAACAGAGAAGATGAGTGTGGATGCACCAGGAGAGAGAAAAAGGACAAAATCCTCCATAAGGATTTGTAAGAAGAAACTACATTACAATCTGTGAGGATTCTATATGTAATTGTATCTTCTCTAATTGACTTGTGCTTCAGAAAAACATTTATTCTCTTCAGTGTTTGATTTCTCCAAAACTAAAGAGGTGAAATATTACTGAAGGGTTGTGGTTTAACCCCTGCCAGGAACTGAGTACCACAGAGCTGCTCATGGAGTGCCCCCCCTGCCCTGGGAGGGAGGAGAATCAGTGAAAAACCCCAAAGCTCACGCACTGAGACAGAGACACTTCAACAGGTAAAGCAAAACAAGGAATTCATTTCCCTGCCCATGGCAGGCAGGTGTTCAGCCACCCCAGGACAGCCAGGCTCCAGCATGTGGAACAGTGGCTTGGGAAGGCAAAGGGCATCAGTCCAAACATCCCCCTCTTCCTCCTCCAGATTTAGATGCTGAGTAGGACATGAGAAATTCTGGAATATCCCTTGGGTCAGCTGGGGTCAGCTGTGTCCACTCTTTGTGCACTCCAAGCCCTGGCTGGTGGGGTTGAGGAGCAGAAGCATCTTTGGCTCTGTGTCAGCTCTGCCCAGCAGTGGCAAAAAGTTCTCCATCTTATCAGAGATTCCTTGTGTTTGCAGCACAAACCCAAACCACAGCCCCATACTACCTGCTACCTGTGGAGAAAATTAACTCTCTCCCAGCCCAAACCAGCAAACCAAATTAAATAATTTGTCTTCAGGTTGCACAAAGTTCCTTTATTGGATCTGGCCAAGGATAAAATATAATTAATAACTTCTTAACTGTTATCAAGAAAACATAAAGTGCAACAAATATATTAAAGACTGATGGTCATAATTTCTGTGATAGAAAACTGGAATGGTGTGGAGATCTTTAATGCTGAAATCCTTCTTGCATTCAGGTTTTGTACAGCAAGCATATTTCTGACTACATGTCCAATAGGTAGAGAGAAGGTGAGAAGTACAAAATATCTTCTATTGAGTGAGATCTTAAATAGATTAGGGTTCTTGAGCTTGGAATGATGACAGGTAAGTGAAAAGAGAGGTCTAGACAATCATCAGTGCTTCAAAGAAAACAGAATGTTTTGCAGTATAAGAATCAGTACTCAGTGATACTGTCAGCCAGCAAGTTCAATATTAGTATAACAAAGTATGCTAATATTGAACTTTTTTTTCACATGGCGTAGGATTGTGGCACTTAGAATTATTTGGGATTGAGCAGGATGGATCCAGTGGCTGTGCAGAAGTTCTGGCTCAGGAGGCTCAGGAGTCACTGGCTGCAGGGTTATATTTTTGCAGACAAGGGCCATGCTCACATGGCATTTCTTATGTTCCTTCCCTAAATGTTTGCCCCTGTGATTCTACACTAGATCAGCCTTTTCTCCTGGCCAGAGTGGCAATTCTTATGTATTAAAAATATGTATGAACTAGATGTTGCTGTTACAAAACTGTTGTAATCAATAAGGGCTAATTAAACAAAATTTATGTTCAAAATCCAATGAAAGAACAGCTTTGTACATTTTACATTTGTGTGCCTTGAATTAAGTTTATTCAACTAAATATGAGGTGCTTAAGGTGGACAGGTTAGAGTTTATTAATTACCTTGCTCTGTACATATAAGCAATATAGGTGCCAGCTTCAATCTGTGATAAATCCATCAGCTCTGGGGGTTTTCCTGTTCATCCCCACTGAAGTGTGAGTGCATGTGACAGGCCGTGCTTCTGTCAGAACGAATCGTCCCCCTTGGAGAGCTGGCAGCACAGGGAAGTGACAACTTAATGGAAGCTAAAGCACTCTAATGGCAGTGCCTGCTGAAAGCCAGGGAAAGTCATCCCCAGCATTTGCCCCGGCTCTTGAAAATGTCTCTTTGCATTTCTGCTTGTGTGCAGGACCTGGGAGCTCTGCTGGAGTCACATGGGCAGGTATTATTCAGTGAAATGCCATTCAGTCCAACACTGGTTTGTTGATAGACTTTATTCCAGCAGGGTCAGCCCCTCTGACACTCTGCCCCTTTTGTCCATGTGCTCTCAAGTTGTGCAGCATCACTCACCTTCAAACCCCTCACCCCGGGAGGCACAGAAACCCACTTCCAGTGTGTAACTGGAGATTGTGGTTACTACCTAACCCATTTCCATTCCATGAATGGAAGTAGAAATGTTTTATCCCACGGTTCACAGGAGTACACAGATACTTTTATTTAGTTATGTGATGCTGTTTTACATCACAACCACACAGGCTCTTCAGAAGGCTGAGAATTACTCCTTTATTTTTGTGTGTCCCTTTTATACTATTTTACACAGACCAATTTGATTGGTGAAACAAAGACAAACCTCTTCACTCACATTGGTCAGACCAGAGGGACATCAAGAAGTCCCTCCTAGGAAAAGGAATTAATAACAAAGTTACAGTCACAAAAACATGTCTCTTGTTTACAGAAAATTCCCTGGGAAAAGCATTTCAGAAAACCAAAATACCTCAGGCATGGAACCAGGGCTACATCTCATGAATGGAATATGTGCTTAATCAAATGGATGAAAATATAATGCAATTTATTTAAGTGTATTTGTTTACAGGTGAAGAATATAGAGATTTTTTTCCCTGCCTTTTATTGGTGTTATGAACAAAAAGTTGTGTTGAGCCAATGGATAAAATTATTGTACTGAGAGTATTTCATGTTGTTTTAATATCTTTTTAGATTACATTGGTGAATGCAAACATAGTTATTTATAAATAAATAAAACCCCAGTAATTTGCATACATTGTGAACTGTCTTATAAGTGCCCAGTGATAACGTTTAAATATTTTCATTTTAATTACATTTTAATATTTTAATAACTTTTATATATTAAACTGTGGATATTCAATCTAGATTATTGGCTTTTTATGAGGTTTACATGCAAATAATTACCTTGTTGCTGGTTTTCTTGGTGTGATGGTGCTTTTGGACAAAACCAGAATAGTAATGGCTTTCAGTAGAACAGTATTTCTTCATCTTTTAATAAAAGACACGTATGCTTTTCAGGTTGTAATTAGCCAGGTAGTTTTAAAAAATTAAAAAATATTCCTAATAATGTAATTTCTAAGATTTAGAGAACTTAATCAGTATTATACCATTTATCTAAGTTCACAGAAAGAGAGCAAGCAAGGACAGAGCCAAGAGGACTTCAGAACTGAAAAAGAGAGCCAAATGAGTGTTCTAAATTAAAAATAACAACCAACCCAAACCAACCAAGCCAAAGCATTTCTGGGTGGCTATTTCTATAATTATTTGATTTACAGGTGAGACTTTGATGTTGTTTAGCATGTAACAATTATTTTTGTGAAGGAAAGGTGAATGCTCTAAACAGACACTGTTGTTAATGTTGTGCTTAATGGTTCTTCTTCCTCCTTCCCCCCTCTTCAGCCATCCTGGGAGACACAGAAACTCCAAACTGCTCAATGAACCTTTCAAGGTTCTCTGTGTTTTTCTCTACCTTCCCCCTACCAAAACCACCCTGTGACAAAACATTTCCAGCAGAGTCACCCTGCTCACCTTGATTTGGGACAGTGACAACTGCCTGTGCTGCTCCCTTGCTTTGTGTCTGCTTCCAGTCAGGAGCTTTGGGATTTTTAAGGATTTTCCTAAAGCCATGGCCTGTGGAAACTATCAAGCAGAGAGTTTATAACAACTGATATTAACACATTTTTGCTATAAAATGGTTTTCATAATGGCTCATTCTCGCATATTTTCTCATGGAGCAAGTCCCGCTTCAATTTTTCAATTAAATCTTCAATTAAAACTCCTCTGTACATTCAGGGGCTGTGGGGTTTCTGTTACATAATACTTCCCTTTTCCGTTTCTTAACAGAATTGTTCTCTCCTGGAAATTGTTTCCTTAACACACTGAATCAATAAACACACAATGTTTGCTTCACTTAAATTGGGATTTTGCTCAGGTAAGAATTTGATTTCCCAGTGTGAGAGATGTCTCCCCTCTTTTTTAGGTGCACCAAGCTCCTTTCAGAGGCAGAGCAGAGCTTCCAAATTGTTTTGTCACTTTGATTTTGCAGTTGCTTGAAATATTCAGTTAACTCCTTTTAATGTCTTCTTTTGAATGACTTTGTGTTACTAGAGAAAATACAGACTGATTATCACTTTCTTGTCCCCTAAAGTTACCCAGACTTAATTGTGGATTTACAGAATTCTGTGTTTATATATACATATATTTATTTGTATATGTGCATATATGTTTTTTTCCTTCTTAGCTAATGACAAATTCACTGTACTGATGAGCTTCATCTTTTGCCAGCTGAAGATTAATTCTTGCTTTTTAACAATATTTTATTTTGGTTTCTTTTAACTAACTGAAGGCAGCAAACAAGGATCTTCACTATTTCACTCTCCTGCAAGCCACTGATTGATGCAAGGGATTTTTCCTGCATGTGTGTGTATATATGTGTGTATAAACATACATGCATATGCAAATTATTCTCCAAGTTCTTTTCCAAATTGCTAACTTGACATTTTTAAATGGACAAAATTGAGTTTCTGTGGAACAGTGCTAAGTGTACATGAAATATTTGTCTGCATGTGGTGATTCAAGTGAGAGTGGGATTTTTCTGCTGCACTGACAGCTCTTCCTCAGACCTCTGTTGCCCCACCTTTAAAAAGTAGCTTGCTTTCAATTTATGCAGAATAAATACTGTGCCTCATGCAGGGAGTACATTGGCACATGCAGGGGACATTTTTTAATTTGGGCAAAGTGTATATAATATATCATACATGTTTGCTAAGTTGTAAGAATTTAAGATCACTTTCTTCAAGAAAAATCTGGACTCTGGAACGGTATCAAGTTTTGTTGGAATTGAGACAAAAGTGAAGTGTGCACAATAATTATTTAGTTCATCTCTGGGCTGCTTTTTAGGTGTTGTGAAGGAAAAAAAGCAAGAGGAAATATAGTTGCAGTCAGAGGTCAATGTAAAGAAGTCCAGGTAAATCAAAACTATTTTACACTGTAAATAATTTAGTAATAATAATAATAACTCTTCCCCCTTTGCCTTGTCCTTTCCCACCCCACTCCTACTCTTTGTTGACCTTTCCATACCTTCTCTGCATCTTTGCAGTGTTGCTCATCCGAGGTAGCTCAGTGTAGTTTAACATGTAGGAATGCTCCAGGTGGGAAAAGCTGATGGAAGTTTGCTGTGTTTTACAGGCTCCTTCTTGCCTCCAGAATTGTGAGAGGCAGATAAACCTCCTGAGATCTCAGGGTGGGCCTTGCAGGGCTCTGTCCCAGTCCCAGGGGTTTCAGCTGAACTCACACACGTGGTCAGGGACCCAACGTTGTGCCTCCTTCTGTTTACACGCAACAGATTTGGAATTTACACAGAAAACTAATGGAGTCTCTGGTGTTTCGCAGATTTCCTTGGCTTTATCTGCTCTGTGTAATTAATGTAACCAAGCCAGTGGATGAGCAGTTTTCTGTAGGAGTCAATAGGAAGGATGTTTGGAAAGTGAATGAACTGCTGAGATTAATTGCAAGGCTGCCTGCCTGAACAGCCTGGTGAGAGATTCAGGAGGAAGTGCCAACGCCTTTATATCCAAAAGATTTCTTTATTAAAAGTTGTTCAAAATCTCAATGACATTAGATATCAGACTGGACTGAAGATAATGCTTTATTGTTACTGTTCTAGCCTTAACAATTGCAAACTATTAATTGCTGTTAGAGAGCAATTCATATGAATATTGATCTCAATCAGCTCAGCTGGATTTTTAGTATTCTTCATAATGATGGCCAATTCTAATAATAATTAGAGAAATGCATTTTCTAAAATGTACAGTGGTTGACTAGTCAGCAGAAAGATTTAAATCAAAGTTTTGTGTGAACAACTTTATGGAAAAAAAACCCTAAAAAAAAAGACCAGATGGTAACAGGACTCAGTTAAGGAATTCTGGGTTTGCTTTGCATTTCTTTAGTCATTTTAGAGATAATTTGTCTTTTGAGTCTAGATACATTTTTTTTTTTTTTCTGTTCATTTTGTCAAAGTGCTGCTTACCTATAGTTTGCCAGTATTTTTAAATAGATTTCCTGAAGGGAAGATACATGCGGTGGTTTTTTGGGTTTTTTTTGCTACATTTTAGGAATATTTTGAACCTATTGGTTAATTCTATCTGCAGACCTCTGTTGTTATTTTGACTGCCACTCATGTAACACCTGATAGTGTGGATGTAAAATGTGCAGCCAGGCTTGTGAATGGCAGATAGGATCGTGGAAGTGCAAGGAGGAAAATCCTGAGTACTCAAAGGAAGGAAATTGTCAGCAGGTACTGTATTCAAGTTCAGACAGAGGCTTTCTTTTCTCCCTACCATTTTAACATGAAATCAATGGGGAATGCATAATTTTTTAGATGTGTCTGAGATTGCACAGCAAATGTTCACCAATGAGACTCTCAGCTGCCACACAATCTGGCACAGCTCCTTTCTGCTCCATAGCTCCCAGTTGCATTCAGCCCACTGTCGATGTGATGCCTCTTTTTGGCTCCTTGCCCATCTGTTTTAGTAATTACTGTCATATAAACTGATATTTCTAGACTAGAAACCATGTTGTTGTGAGATAAACCCGTTGGAGTTACCTTTTGTGACGTGTTCAAGCAGCTCACTGACATTTTACTTTAAACCATAAAATCTGCATCAACATTTCTTGCAATATATAGAGAAGGATCCTACTATTTTTTTTTTTTTTTTGCACACAAGGAATTATCCTGAAATAGAATCAGATTTTGATAATGATTCCTTTTTATCATGGCTATAGTACTTTCACAGTTTTAGCTCTTTTTTTTTTTTTTTTTTTTTTGAAGGGTCACAATAAAAAACAGTGTCCTTGAATAAAGTATTTGTGTTAATAAGTTTTGGCAGACATAATTTTTTAAGTGTAAAATATACAAAGAAGTGGTTTGCCCTATCCAAATCATCCATTAGCACAACAAGACCATCCAAAATGACATCATTACATATGCCAGCTAAAGCACAAAGATTTCAGGACAGTGAAGAGCAGCTCTATTCTGACAGAAATTGTGTATAGAATCAAAGGTGAATTAAGAGACAGGATCAGACAAGATCCTATCACCAACTTAACCCATTAACAGCCCCAGGGGCCACGGCAGAGGAGCCAACACAAATATCAGTGGAGTGTGCCAAGGAGACAGATGCCATCACTGCAAAATCACTGCCTCAGGTTGGCATCTGTGCCTGGGCCTGTCAGCCACACAGGGAGGGAAAGCTGGGCAGGCAGCCTTGGTTGGGGGCTGCAGAGAAAGGGTTTGTGCCTCTCCCTTTGCCTCTTTTCATAGCAGGGCTCCTGGCTGGCACTGGGAAAGTTGGCAATGAGAGCAGAAAGAACTCGGGCATTTCCATACACACAGAAATATTAGATATCCATAGATCTATAGATATATAGATTATAGCTATATAGATATATCTGTATAGGTATATAGATATAGATTTAGATACATGGATATATACATGTTTGTATGAAAATGCTTTTGTATGTGCATTTGGGCAGACTGGACAAGAAAAAGGGAGAGATCAAGGAAGGAAGGAGGCAAAAGAAACCAGAGTGAAGTTAAAGCAGAACAAAACATGATAAGATTATGAAAATAAGTTTATTTTCCATACATCCCAAAGTGCTTCTTTTAGTATTTTTTTTAAATAGTGCAACTTCAGTAATTTCTCTAGCTTTTCCCAAGTCACATCTGCTCAGTAGCCAAATTCTCCAAGTGTTCTCTTTGCAATGACATTCCATATAGGCAGGTTCTAAGTATGTGGCAAGTTTAATTCTTAGAATTAAAAAAAAAATCTCTATGTGATTATTGATATCATTCTGATACCTGAATAATATATCTATATATGCATTTAAATATTGATTGCTTGATTGATTCTTTTTAAATTTAGTGTTCTTATTGTAGTGGGAATGATTTCTGGCCATGCTATCAGCACTCAGGCTTCTCACAGTGGGTATAACCAATTAAAGCATTAAAAAGAGGGTCTGCAATAGTTTGAGTGGCCTCCAGTGATGGTGGGGCCACTGAAAACTGCACATTTGACTTTAGGAACTGGGAGCCTTTCTGGTTAATCAGTAATTACCTCTCCATGCATTAAAGGTGTGTTATCAAATGCAAATAACTGCATGTGCATGGATTGGGTGGGGGGATAAATGCTGTGACGCCAGATAACTTCCACCTCTTCTGTTTCCAAGACTGAATGTTCAGTAATGTGAAAAAGTCTCTGTGAAGCAGAAATCTTGTGAACAGACAAAACCTTTTTTTTTTTTTTTAAGTGAAAGTAGCACAGTAGTAAATATAAGATAAAAGTGCTAATTAATTCAAGGAAAACTCTCTAAATATATATTGATCAGAGAGAGACATTTGAGGCGAGCTGTAGATTTAAAACATGACTTTCCAAAGCCTAAAAAAAAGCTCAGAGAGTATTGTGTTTATGATTCAGCTGTCAAACATGACTGGAAAGGCCCAATTTGGGGCAGACAATAAAGGGTTTTGATGAACACACGCTCCCTGTGCTACCCCATGGACAGAGCAAGGCTTCTTTTCTGTGTGATGGTGCTGCAATTCTGCAGAGAAACACAGTGGGTAGGAGGAGGTTGAAAAGACTTCAGAAGCCAGCATCTGTCTTGGAACCAAAGGATTTTTCCCCCTTTAAGTTTCAGTATCCTGTGTTTGTCATGCATTCAGTACATGCTAAAGCTGTTAAAAAGATACCACTGTCACAGCATGAGGAATTAGGAGTAAGAGCAAAGTTGTGTCTTGAGTTGGTCTGGACAAAAGAGGATTATTGCTCTCTGAGTTCTTATTAAAACCTTCAGGTCCATTTTTTTAGGTTCAGTAATCATTGCTGAGAAAAAGAATTAGTAATATTTAATCATAAATATAATTTACTTCTTAGCAGCAGCAGAGTTTTACAATTTTTAATAAATTATAAATATTTTGACAGGAGGATAGAATTGGCATTGTGAATTTTAAGATTTTTATGTCATAAGAGATCCATCCATATGCATAGCTCTTTATAATTATTTCAGAGTTAAATCTTCAGATGCCTTATCCTAGAATAAAGTCTTTATCATTGGCTTTTGAATTTCCACGTGTGTCATGACTAAAATATTTTAGCTTGGAAGTATTACTTTGAGTTCATTCATTCTTTCTTCATTCTCCTTCTCTTTATTATAGATGGTCCAATTCTTTTCACTTCACTTTTTTACACTTCAGTGCTTCACAGGCTGCACTCCCTAAACCTTGCCACACAGACCCAAAACAGTTTTTCCTTTAATTTTTTTCATGATGCTTTCATATATTTTTTAATTAATTTGTAACATAGGACGTCAAAGGTTCTGATTATCAGAGGGAGGAGCTGTAACTGAACTTTTAAAGGTTTAAAAGCAAATACTACTTGAATAACTTGATATTTGTTTGGTAGTGGAGGAAGGGTAAGTGGCTGATTATTCCAACAGTCAGTAAAAGATTGGAGTTTTGGTATTATGGAATCACAGAATGACACAGGCAGGAGGGGCCCTCTGATATTGCTGAATCCATCCACTGCTCAAAGCAAGATCAGCTGTAGGAAAACATACACGGAACCAGGTTTGGGGTATCTCCATGAACTCACAACCAGTATGAAAACAACTGTTCCACTGTTTGGTAGATTCTCCTCCCAGGACACAGGTTCTCTGATATTTAAATGGGATGGAACCTTAGTCAGTCTGTGTCCATTGCCTCTTCTAATTTGCCTGGCCAGAAGTGTCTGGCTGCATCTTCTTTCCACCCTCCCTTCAGGAGTGTATGTGCATTTGTGAGATCCCCCAAACCTTTTCTTTCTCTGCTGAAGAGCCCCAGCTGTCTCAGCCTCTGACAGAATCACAAAATGATTAGGTTGGAAGAGACCTCCAAGACCATGGAGTCCAACCCAGCCCCAACACCTCAACTAAACCATGGCACTGAGTGCCACATCCAGTCTTTGTTTAAACACATCCAGGGATGGTGACTCCACCACTTCCCCAGGCAGACCATTCCAGTATTTTATTATTCTTTCTGTGAAAAAGCTTTTTGTGATATCCAGCCTGTATTTCCCCTGACGCAGCTTAAGGCTGTGTCCTCTCATTCTGTCAGTGCTGTCTGGAGAAAGAGACCAACCCCCACCTGTGCAAAGCCACCTTTTAGGGAGTTGTAGAGAGTGATAAGATCACCCCTGAGTCTCCTTTTCTCCAGGATAAACAACCCCAGCTCCCTCAGTGGTTCCTCCTGCAGGTCCAAACCCCCAATCCCTGCCCTGTGCTGGGCTGGCTGCCCACTGCCCATCTCCTCCTCCTGGGCAGCACAAACTCCAGTGTGGGCCCTCCACTGCTGGCTTGGAGGGGAAGGATCCCATCCCTTGGGATCTGCTCCCCAGGGCCTTCCTGACACATCCAGGCATGCTGCAGGTGTGGTTTGCTGCAAGGATGGGCACATTGTTATCCCAGGTTCACTCATCCTCCTGCTTTTCCATGGCCTTTTCCCTAAACCTCCTTTCCAGCCTCTTGTTCCCCAGCATCCCTCGTGGATGTTTCATCCTCTTCCTTTCCTGCATCACTTTGAGTACATTCTCAGTAGCAGTTTTTGGGTTTGTATTGCTTTAAGTAATGGTTAAAATCTGATTTTAAGGTTTTTTCTTCTCCCAACCCCTTTGGGAATTTATCATTCCCAGAATGCTCCTGTATTCTATGAGTAATAAATCTTCCTGGTGTTTTGTGATTTGCAGTTCATAGGACAAATTATTCAAACATCTTATTAGTGTTTCATTAAACCCCTTTTTATATGCTGTATCACAAAGATATTTTGAATTCTAATAGACATTGGTGCTTTATGGTATTCATTCTTTCTAATATTCATGTTGTTTAAATGTTTTTCCTTTTGCTTTTCATTTCTCTCTCATCTCAGAGATACCATATCCTACAATTTTTTTATTACTGATTATTTGGAAATCAACACATAATTCATATGGTTCAATTGCTGTCATTGATATACTCGAATTACACTTATGGCTATTAAAGGAAATTATTAAGAACTCAATGCCTTGAATTTCAGTGACAGTCTGATGCCTTATCATCCTTTTGAAACCCCAGTATGAAAACTTTAGGTGATTATCTTTTAATTGTACATGTGAATGAGTTGGAGGAAGGATGAACCAAGCAGAGGCAAAGCTTCTGAGTAATCAAAGAAGTTTTAATGTACTTTAAACTGGCGAAAATGTTAGTGGTCTTTTTTTGGAATATGCAGTGCTCTATTTCTGTGGCTGTAGGCTGGAAACAGATTGGATGTCAGACTGATTGTCAGCATTTGTGTTCACGGCTTTTACATGTGGGTGGTTTCTCCAGTAAAGAATTCTGCATTTATTGTAAAAACCAGTAAGGTAATCTTCCTATAGCTGGCTAGTTATGAAAATACATAAGGGGTAATTAATGTATAACAAGGATTGGAAAACTTACCTTCTGTTTCAAAGGGAAGGGACTCCTCAAACATAATTCACCATGAGAGTATTTGAACCAACAGACTGCACATAAAATCTTCTATGTGCCCTGAAAGGATTTGATAGGATAAGTTTAAAGTAGCTTCAGATTTTGTCTTTCCTCTCTGTTGATTCTATCACAATAAAGATTAATTGCTGTATGCTTGAATAATCATCTATTGAATCAATATATGTGCATTTTTACACCTATTACAAGATAGTGCTGTATAATTTTTTCCTGGTTTTATTCTTTATCTTTTTGATCTATCCTATCATCACACTTTGGAATAGGAGTTAATTCAGTTTTGTCTTCTGGCTTACTGGAACATTTTGAGCACCTCATTTCCCACTTCTCAAAGAGAGGAATTCCTAAAGTTCTTTTGGGTCAGGAGATTAAAAGCTCTGTTTGAGGAGTTCTGTGAAATCTGGTTCAAAGAAAACAGTCCAGTTTTCCTGGACAACCTTGGGGGGTTGTGTTATTCCTCCTGTACTTAGTGCTCCATCCTTGGTCATCAAAACCCTTTTCAGATGATCAGAACAACAACCTGTGAAATGCCTGAGCATCACCTAAGTCCCACCCAAGGTGTGTGACAGCCACCAGCAAACCCCATTCCCCTGTGCCCTGGTGCCAGAAAATCCCTGATACCACACGGGAACAGCCACAGCTGAATCATTTAATTTCTTCTCTATGTTGAATCAATTTTGGTTATGCAAACCTTACAATATAATTTATATTTGTTTACCTACAAATATGGTTTAAATCATATTGCTTTGCTGTTTAGTTGATGATGTTTAGTTGATGACAGGAATTTTTTTGTTTGTTTTGCTTAAACAGAACATGAAATCCTGTAGGTTTATACTACATCGACAAATGTGGTTATAAGGCAAACGTTTGTTAAATTGGTACAGAGATCCCCATGAAAGGAGAACATTTTGAGCTGCAGCTGTTGGTTCTCTGGTATTTTGATGGCTTGGTGTGCTTAGCTGCTCTGAAGCAAATTAAAAAAGGTTACTATGCAAAAGGTTTGATGGCTGTAGTCAGAATAGTTGTCAGAATAAGAGAGCAGGAGTTAGGGACAAGTGAAAAATTTCAGGTTGAATAAGCACGAAAAGTGTTTCTGCCTTGGTAGATGCAGTAAAGCCCAACAGCAGCATTTTTGGACTAATGCTGTAAAAAATCCCAATCATAGGGAACCCAGAAAGAGCAGCACTGCCCTGATCAAGGAGAGAAGCTTGGTGAAACCTGTGTTTTAAAAGTTAGATGAAAGAATAAGTTGTAGTGATTATAGAAGAATATAACTATTTTAATTCTTTTGTGACCGTTTAATTTATGATGTTCATTTCTGATGAAATATGTTCTTTTACACATTTAATTTTATGGTGAAAGTTTAAATGTCTTTGTAAAGGAAGAGTACTGAAAAAAATCTTTCAAAAGACAGTTTATGTCTTACTGTGTGAAATAACTTCCTCTACTGTTGGCTATTCTGTAACATGGTTAATTCAGATAAGCATTAAAGGTGTGTAAAGATATTTTTTGTCTAAATAGTACAAAACTGAGGGGGTTTTCCTACTATGTTTCTTTGGCTGCTTCTTTTGTTAATTTGGATGATCCAGGGAGGATAAGTTCTCTCAGCCATATTCAGCTCTGTGTGAATTCAGTTTGTTCATCACATAATAGATAACAAAACAAAAAGTACCAAACTACAAAAGTAAAAAGCTAAAATGACAAAAAAAAAATGCAGCTGAAATTGAGAGAAATATAGAGACAGGGCAAAATATGAACTAATAAATCCTGCATGAAAGCATCTAAATACTTAATATTACTTGTGTAAAGCTTTTGTTTTGCCATGAAAGACCTGAAATAAAATAGCTCTTTGGTCTGTCTAGAATATAAATAATGTGATGACAGCATCATTCTGAAGTTCATGCATGTTTTTAAAATGATTTAATGTTCTCCTATAGTTCTCAATTTTATCCAGATGCCTTATTCAGTCACACCAAAAGCACATTACTGAACGTTTTATTTATCATTCTGTGAAGCTTAATTCACTTGCAAGTTGGAACTGCACTGTTTTCAGCTGAGCTGCATTTCACACCTGCTTGGAGAAAGAAAAAGACTGAGGTGGTTTTGCGTTTCAGTCTGAGATTTCTGAGGATGTTTTTCTTGAAATAGACTCAACAGAGTAGCAAGCTTCTGCCACAAATCCTGCATGCCACGTGCAATTTGTGATTAATTTTCCCTTTATCAACTGGATTTTAGTATATACACTTCTCTGATTTATAGATTTCAAGGGAATTTGCTCCTAAATTTTATTCATCTAAGTAAAACCTGAAAATAACCTCCAAATTTCTAATGCCTCTGTAATTTTTGTGGTTAAGAGTCAGTTATTTTGCTTTACAAAACCTTTTTCTCTTTCCATTCATTGTCATGAGGAATTCTTTCAGGAATTCAGCTGGTGGGACACTTAGATGACACAGTGAGTGTGTGGGTACTGGGTTGTGAAGAACTCTCCCACTTTCCAATCAGTTCTGGCGTAGAATGTTTTTTTGGAGGTAATTATCCTCAGTAAATCAAGTTAAGGTCCTGCTTGAATAATTCAAATATTTTCTTCAGAATTATTTGTTTGAAATTGGATGTTTGTGTGGTTTTTCATAATTTCAGAGAATTACAACTAATCACTGGGTTAAATTTTGAAAATACAAACAGGCGTTTCAGTGGAGGAAGAAATTATCCTTTAGTGTATTTTCTAGTGTTTTAAAACTTTCTAGTGCTTGAAGGTGAAAGCAAGGAATAAGATTACATATTTAATTGAGGGATATCACATTTTTGAGATCACTTGGAGCTGGAGATAAGTGCCATTTTTTTCTTGTGATTTCCTTGCAGAATGATCAGAAGCTGGAATTGACAAACAAATCTTTTTCTCTCCAGTGCCTGTGAATGCAAGTATCAATAACAGATAGCGGCTGTTCACCACAGAAGCCTGGATGATGTGATCAGCACTGAGGGAATTTTGGTGCTGCTGCCCTGAGCTGTGCCCAGGTGACCCTTTTGTGGGTTCTTCTAGCTTCCCTCACCTGCTGCTTTATCTCCTTTATCCCATAAGGGATATTTTTGTAATGCCTCTGTAAAGAGTCACTCAAAACCAAATTCTAAGCAAGTCTGATGGATTTTGACCTCTCTTCAGCTCCTTGTGTCCCTCCAGTTTCACAGTAAATTAGGCAGCCTGAAAAACACATGCAATTAATGTGAGATTGTCTCTTGTCTCACTGTTTTCCTTCTCATTATCATTATCAAGGGTTAGAAAGCCCAGCTTTTAGTAACATGCTGCAAGAATTAATATTTCACAGCTTACTGTTGGAAAGAAATTATCTTTTTTTTTTTTTTTAAATTCATATTTCCAATGAAAGTAGCATGGCTTGCCTCACACAGCTGCCATTTGGAATGGTTTTCCTACTTCTTAAATATTAATATCAAATCAAATCTCATGTATCTTGCACTTGTATTGTTTGACTTAATGTCATTTTATACCCTCTTCAAGAATTTTTTTAAGATTTTGAGACTTTATCATTTATCAAATGAATCTATGAAGAATCTATTAATGGAAGATGACCATTTGGAATTTGCTGTAGAAAATCAACTCAAGTTGCAAGCACTGATGTGGAATTCAGCTTGAATTTTTGATGTTTTTTTTCTTCAGGCTCTTTGTCAAGGGAAAAAAAATGCTGCAGCCTGTTCTGAAATAGTGTGCCACATGCACATAAAAATCCATCATAATTGGCATAACTGCAATTTAGTTGTAAGGATAAAATTCCTATCAGGAATCTACATATCATATTAGCAAAACAGTATCCATGCTGTAGTATATTATTTTGGTAACACGATAGCTGGATTTGAAATGGAATCCAAAGGTCAGGGTTGGCAGCAGAATGGGAATTAGGTAATCACATTCTCCTTCCTGTCACTGACCTCATCCCTCTCCAGTCCCCACTACAACTGTCTGTATTAAGTGTGGAAACCCTGCTAAAATATATTTGTGCTACTTAATTTTTTAAACTTCCAGTGAAGAACGTTTGTAGAGTCCATATCAGCTTTTTTTGTGGGGTTGGCACTAAACCAATCAACCATTTCATTGCTTGGGATCAGTAAATTTGTTCCATTAAATATATCTGTAATTTTCATTTTTCAGATGGTGTCTCTCAGTTATTTAAATTATATTAGTAAATGCTACATTTACAATAACTGCAGATAAAGAAAATAATAAATTAAAATGTTAATCCCCCACAAAAGCCCATTATTCTTCGATGCCAGTAGGAAACCTGTGTTTGCAAACTTTCAGAAAGTCACACAGTCATTATTTAACAATAAAGCTACACAGAAATTACGTGTAAGCTTGAGGACTTGAGCACTTGAATTTTTCTAGTTCTGAAACCCAGAAATTCCTAAATTTAAACTCCTGTTTTTTTTCTCCAGGCGTATGATGCGGGCAGTTACTGGCACATAAATTAAAATTCCATGGGACGTAAGTAAAGCTGGGTTTAGTTTGACTCAGGAGCTGCAGAAATTAGCAGCACTAATTCAGGGTAATGACAGCACACCAAAAATATTATGTGGGCACCTGATGAGATGATGGCTCTTGTGGCTCTCAAACCCAAGAGAATCCCACTGAATGCACATTTGGGCACAAGTGAGGTGTGATGAGCACTGGCAAGGGAGAGGCATCAGCCCCTGAGCCCCAGGGCTGGCCAGGGTGAGCTGGGGACAGTGGGGGACAGCCCCTTTGTCACACCACTCTGTTAGGTAGTGTCCAGAGATGGGAGATTCATCCTCAAGATTAAATTGATAAACTCTTTGGAACTAAATGCTTGAGCTTTAGCCCATTTGCCTGTACCTTCTTCTCAAAATGCATGAAAGGCAATGCTCTCAAGAGATTCCAGCAGTCTTTCAGAGGTGGCCAGAAAAAATGGAACTCTTTTCATGAACATGACTTTGGCCCTTTCAAGTCAGTCTGAACACCTGTTCAAATGTGGCTAACAACTGTTAAATAACTCCCAGAAGTAAAGGGGTTGAAATCTCATGATTTTGCCCCTTCTGAGCATCTCTCCCATGCCAGGGCAGATGGGGCTGTGTGTGCAGGTCCTGCAGCAGCAGCTGATTGTTCTGCCCCAGCTCACAATTCCAAGAGTTTGTTGGAGCAGGGATGAATGCTGGAGTATAAAAAAGAATAAATGAAAGCAAGGAACCAAAGATTTCTTATTCTGTGATTCAGTCATTCCAGTGCTGTTTTGCCTATGCCTATTCTCAGCTGACTGAGGGGCGGGGGGGTCAAGCTCTGTATAGGAAACATGTATGGAATAAAACAGGGTGTTTAAGTTCTAATTACACAGATGAACTTAGTTCTGGTGTTTTTGTAGGCTTTATTATTTAGTTGACAGTCTTAGTAAAGTATGTAGTTTACATTTGTCATTATTGATATATAAAATCATTTGGGGTGGGTAATGTGAAAAGAGTACAAAACTAAAAGCTTCTACAGAAATTAGGACTCCAAATTACAACTGTAATTGAGTTGTACAACTCCATTTTGCTGATCACGTTTTTGCTTTCAGCTTGCAAGTAATTGAGATCTGGAGCAACCTCAGAACTGAGCAAATTCTTCATTGTGTGTAGTATTTTTCAGTGAAGGTAAATGCTGGGGAGAACCTATTAACTCAGATTTCTGTGCAAAGTATTAGCATTTGCAGTTTGTCTATGACTTCAGGGGTACAAGTTTTCTTTATATTAATATCATTTGCCATTCTAGAGGCCATAGGGTGGGTTTTGCTGGATTGTTTCAGCTGTTAGTAATACATCTCATAATTCCCTAACTAACAATGATTTTTCTTAAGCACTCTTTAAAAGCATTTCTGTAGAGAACCTGATACTCATCAACAGGATTAAAATGACTGATGAATTATGCAGCAAGGCTGTCTAGCTCCTTGACTAAGTATTTTATGGCAATTGAATTACTTTGGCAAGATTTAGGTAAATAAGATTGTTAAAGTTTGTTTGTTTCAAATGTATTTCTTTCCGCGTTATTTCAGTCTTGAAAATCATATTGACTTTTCAGTACTAGGTGCTGAAATATTTAAGTAAGAATGAGGAGTACATGAAAGCACACCTCAACTTTAAGTCTAGAGAAAATTTTTGAGGCTCAGTGGTGTGAATCACGTGGAAGTGATTATCCAACTGCCCTTCTTTTAGCATTATTTTATTGTAGAAAATGATAACATTAGATACAGTGGTAAACTTACAATGTAATTTAACTTGAAAGGCATCACTAAATTCTTGAGGGAAATGTTCCTGCTTCCTTCTCTGCAGCACTGCAGGTGTTTTGTGTTCAGAGAGCCCAGGACTGCCCTCACCCAGTGCTCAGACTTCCACCAGCTCCAGACAGTTTGGCTCATGGTAAATGAAGGATGAAACAATGCTACAGATATTCTACTGTCTGTTATTTGTAGTCTAGCTGCTGGTTTTAGTTACGCTGGTGTTTGTTTTTATGCTGTTTTGTTTATCTGTGGGAAGGTGAAGTTGCCCTGGCTGGAGATTACTGGTGAGTCCTTGCATTTAATTTTGCTCTTAACTATTATTCCAGTGAAGACAGTTCCAAAATTTGTTGTATTTTAGCTTTTCGTTGATAGCTAAGATTGTAGCACCCCAGAAATGTTTCTTATCAGAATTAAGGAATGTAGTTTTGGTAGCAATAATACTGGCTTCAAGTAAAAATTCAAAATCCAATGGTAAAACAGCATCTGTAATGCACATAATGACCCAGTAAAATCTGTGCTCCACCTTGATAAGGGTCAAGATTCTCTGGAGCAAGAAGGGATTTATGTGCATAGGGAGGGAAGGTCTTTGGGGTTGTCTTTCAGTAAGAGGGAGGCACTAAATGAGATGTGCAATTAGAGGTGGAACCCCTTGTGTGAGGGTGGGGGTGGCTTGTGCTGACGAGGCCTGATGGTGGCAGTTGAGTGGCCCAGCTGATCCCAATGAGTGTCCTCCAGCAGAGCAATCACCATAACCACTGGCACCTGTGCTGGGAGGAGTCCTGGGGTCACTGCTGGGGCAGCCAGGTGGGCCAGAGCTGATAAAAGCTTTGGGAGAGTTACAACTTGCATTGTGCTGGATTGAGAGGAACAGCAGGTATTGTGAGCATTTGATGTGAATAATTTTGCAATTTACCTGATTTTAAATGCTGACTATCTCTGTAGTAATGCACAGGACTTGTACAGAACTGTGCTCTTTATTTAATATGGGTGTTTTATAGGTATAGATATATTTTCCTGAACTTTGAACTTCGGGGAAGTAAGTTACTTTTTAAGTCTTGTCTTTGTGTTGCTTTGAACAACCACTACAAAAACACGTTAGCTGAAGCTTGTCAGTCCTCTGTCCCTTAATTTAAATACAGTATTTACTAATGAAAAAAATTAACTGTTTGATGAATTTTTTTTTTTCTGCATTTTTTGAGCAGAAATTGAGCATAAGTTTTGGAGACCTATTGTTTGTAGAAACGTGTCTAAGCTCTGACTGAAGAGGAGAGCACGTGTTTCCCCTTGCTAGCTTTAACTTACCTGTTTGGCCTAATGTGAGAAATTTTTCTGCTCCTTTTGTGCTTTTGGGAGTCCATGTGGAAGCCTTTCCCAGAAGAGAAGTTGGGTTTGCTGGGTGAAGCTACAAAATATTAGTTTGGAGAGTTAATTCAGGCCCAAATGGGTTTTCTTTTTGTGAGGGTTTTTGCGCTTGTCATGACTGGGAGGTTCTTGGTAGTCAGAGGGAAAGTTGGCAGGTGGGCAAGTGTTTGTTGTGCTCACACTGAAGAGCTCCTGCAGCAAACCTGCTTCTCTGCAGTGTGCCCAGCCTATTTCTGGTGCAAAACACCCAGCACAGCATTTGGTATATTCTGCCCGGCACAGGGAGTGTGTGCTGAGCTCTGTTTCCTGGAAATTCCTTTGCAAGGGAGGTGAAGGTCCCATCCAGAGTGAAATGTTGTTTGATGCTTTGGTGGAGGAGTCTGACTGTAGGTTTGTGACATAGAACACTGAGAAGGATCTTAGAGAAACTGAGGAATGTCAGGTGGTCTGTGTGTAATTGTCCAACAGGAGTAGAATTTAGTGCTGAGTCTTGGATGGTCTGAATCCTGGAGGATGAGGAACTTGAAGTTTATGCTGAAATAGTTCAACAGTGCCAAAAAGCAGCTGAGGGGAACAGGAGAGTGAATTCAGCATTTCCAGTGTGAATTTTTTTGCATTAAGGAAGGCTAGAGAGGAAGGAATGACAGGTAGGAGGAGAAGGATGACCACCACAACAAGGGAGAGCTGATTAGTGTTGATGAAAGCAAACAGCTTTGAGAAAATATTGTAGATGAATTTTCAGACTCTAGTTAGTAGCTGAGGAAAAAAAAAGGCTCAGTGGTGTGGAGTGTGACACCTTATCAATTGAAGTAGGAAAAGATGAAAAAAAAGACCAATTAGAGTGTGAAGAGAGGAGGGAGCTGATGCTGGACTCATGAACAGAAAGAGGTTACACTAATGAAACAACTGGAAATGTAATATGGAAAGGACAGGATCCCTGGAGAATTGAGCGGAAAATGCAGTTAGGAAAAAAAGCAACTGCTTCATTCAAAATTGGTGGATAAACCAGAAGAAAAAGCAAGGAGCCAATATTGACTCTGTGTATAAAATTGGACCTTCTCACACGGTACTTCTGTCCCTATCTCAGACTAAACAACCCTTTACAGGCAGCTTTGTATCAATTTCATATGCAAAACTCCTTCCTTGGCTGTGTTTGTCATTCTGCAAAGCTTAGAGAGCCAAAATTCCTAAGTTAAAAACAGAACAAAACAAACCTTTTCCTCCTAGATTCTGACACAGGAATGAGATTGGGTCATGGCATCAGATATCTTTCTTCTGGAATGGGATTTTGGAAGAGTGTGTGGGTGCCTACCTTGGAAAGCCATGGTAGAGCTTCAGTATAAACTGAAGCTTAAAGCTACAAACCCCTCAATTTTAGTTCTCCTGAGTCAGATCTTTATCTCTTTGGGTGAAGCTGGGTATTTAACTAGAACCTGTCAGGCTTGGTCACAAGAATTTGAAGTTTTAGTTAAAATTCAGGCTGAAAGCTGAAAGAAAGAATTAGAGATGGAGTCATTGAGGTAAATTTGAAAGTGACTTAGCCCATGGTATGGGGTAGGGCCAAAATGATGGGGAATATTTTGAGTTTTGCTGGTAGATGATGATAAACAAAGTCCTTGAAGGAGCTGCAGAGGAATCCCTCATGGCACTGGAGGGATCCCATACTCCGGAGTGGACAGCAAGCAAAGGACAGGGGAAGTGGAGACAGGGAGGATTTCTTGGTTCAGTACATGAGCTTGTTAATATCAATCTCTTACACATTAAAATGAGTCCAGCATTGAGGACTAAGTATGGTGGACTTAGATTCAGAATATATGAGGGGTTGTCCAGATGTGGACAGAATAATGAAAGAAGTGGTTTCACTATAGAAGGAAACTGTGCTGATGTCCAGTTAATTTAATTCCTACAGAAAACAGGGGCAACCTTTACCTAATAGCATAATTAATCTATCACTTATTCTCCTTCTGAGATTTGACATCCTTTTAATTTTTAAGAGATTAATAATATTTAATTAAAAAAAAAAAAACCTTGTTGGATGAACTGTGTTTATGCTGCCCTACTATGTCTTCTTACAATTACGTTTGATGGTACTTCAGTTATTTTAACTTTTTACTACTTTTACATGGAAACAAGCTCTACACTTCTGTGCTCCTGCAGCTTATTTTGTCCTCAGAGTTAAATTCTTTCCTTGTGAATTTATAACAGCATCCTAAACTTTAGGATCCTATCATCCTACACTTTACTAACCCGTACTGCTGCACTCACTGCCCGCTGCCTAGCCCTTCCTTAGTCCTGGCCGAGGACCGGCCCCAGACCTTCTGCTCCTCGGGCACCGGCCCCGCCGTCTCTCCCGTGTCTGCACACCCTGTCCTGCTGGAGCAGAGAGAGCGGACGGAAGGCAGAGAAGAGAGCAGGGGCCATGGCAATCCCCAAGGAGCTTAGGGCGCTCGGGACCGCGCTGTGACGGCAGCGATGTCCGCAGGGAATGCCGGCCGTGTCCCCCCGGGGCCGGGGCCGTGTCCCCGTTCCCCGGCAAAGCCCCGCTCTCCGTCATGAGCCCCGTCCCCCCCCGGGCCGAGCCCAGTTTCCCGGCATGATCGTGTCCCACCCCAGCGCATGAGCCCCGTTCCCCGGCACGGGCCGTGTCCCCCGGCCGAGCTCCGTTCCCGGTATAAGCCCCGTGTCCCCTAGGGCAGGAGCCCCGTTCCCTGGCGTGAGCCGTATCCCCCGGCATGATCGTGTCCCCTAGGGCAGGAGCCCCGTCCCCCGGCATGAGCCGTGTCCCCCGGCAGAGCCGTGTTCCCCGGTATGAGCTCCATTCCCCGGCATGAGCCGTGTCTCCGCTAGATGGAGCGCCCGGAACGGGGACCGGGAGCGCTCCCGGCCGCGCTCCGCACACGGAGCGAACCCACACGCACCCGATCCACCCCCAGGGCTCAGACCAGCCTTGGTTCCATCCCCAGACTCCCCACAGAGTGTCCCCAAAGCGGGGACATCACCCCTGCTAAGGAACGCACGCCTCCTGCTCGGAACTGCCCCTAACTCTCTAAAGGCTGAATATTTTTATTTATTGCTTCCCCCCTCCCCCAGCACATTGGTGGAAATGAGGGCTCCTGGCTGCTTCTGTTGTGAAAAATGTAGAGTTCATGCTGAGTGCTTGTGAAACGTGTGTTGAGTGGTGCTGAAGAGGTTAAAGCTGTGCTACAGAGGCTTTGGAGAGATTGGGTATGAAGTACTGGAGAAGTCAAGGGATGTAACACCGTGCTTAATAGAAACAGAAAATTAGTGATTCTTACTTGTCTGAGGTAAGCATGAGCCTCTGTAATTGATCTTTGTGCAAAAACCTACTACAGGAGAGCAATCGTAACAGAAACCTGATATTTGAAATAGGGATAGTCATGACAAGAAAATACCACTGGAAGGATGAGGTGTTGCCTTTTAGTTTACTAGAACAGAGGGAAGCCCTTTTATTTAACTTTTTTTTACAATATAGAGTATTAAAGAAAAAAATTGTTATATTTCTCCACTTTATTTTAAAAAGATATAGTATAGCTACATAGAATACTATGTGAAATACAGGCAGAGATATTAATAATTGATAGTAATTTATCAAAATATGTTACTGATACATTCAGTATCAGTTTTCTAATACACTGCTTTTCCTGGTTTCAAGTCCTGGGAGCTATTTTTTCGTGTGGTGTTAGATAAGGAGGGTTTAGAGAAAGGACTGCTCTGCTATTAGATTCTATACCACTTGCCTGAATTATTTTTGTACCACATCAACCACTTTATAAAGCTGAGAAGAAACTACCTTCTTCACATGGAGCATTTAATATGCAGTCATTTATTTTTTCTAACACTTGCTGTCTGGAGGCACACAATGCTTGGAATACTGCATGCCTCCACTGTGTGTGAACTTCTTATTGTAGGCTGCTACTGAGAGGAGTTTGAGGTGTAAAATGATGTGTGGTGGTGCCGGTGATGTGTTTCAGAGCCTTCCTTTCCTTGATAGAAATGGTTTGAATGTTAGACAGTCTGCTGTGGTAATTCCAAAGGTAAACTTCTAGGTCAAAGGTCTGGAAAGGCAAAATTTGAAGTTGACTGCGAGGTCACAATGAACTGAGTGGTTGATTTTAAGATGAACGTGTTATGTTGAATAAACACATGCATTGCAAATATAAATGGGTTTGGATTTGTAAGTCAGCTGTGTGAGAAGTGTTGTTGGTCCTTTTTGCTTTGTTTTGGAGCTTCTCTGCTTTTTATTTGCATATTCGAGGTTGGTCCAGGCTTTGCTGGTGGCATTTTTCTAATAGCGTTCTCAATGAACATGAGGAGAAGGTGCAAGTTCTCTGCCTGTGTCCTGAGCCATGACGTGGGCAACCCAAAGAGGCTGGAAAAGGGAGTGTTGCCACTCATGGTGGTGTAGCAGGCATTGCATCTCAGATGGATCTATTGTTAGAGTGGAAGAAGGTTCTATCTCCTAGAAGGTTTCTAGGAACTCCCACAGAGGCTGATGTGGGCAGTGTAGTGGCCTTTGTAGCTGCACACTCTGGTTGTGGCATAGTGAAGGGAAAATGGAATTGTTAGTGATTTGCAGATGAGATGTTTCTGGGTCTGTGCTGTGTGTGGGAGTGCCTGGTGGTGTTACAGGGACACTGTCCCTGTGCTGGGGCAGGGAAGGTCAGGCTGTGCACAGGCATTCATGTCCCTTTGGCACAGCTGTGGTGGCACTTAGGGTATATATAGCCATAACTGGGACTGTGGGGGTGATTAATGGGCTGGGTTAGGGACAAAAGTGTGTGTAAACAAGGAAATGGCTTTAAAGAAGAGACATTGATTTTGTATTTATAAAAATAAAACACACTTTGTTACCTTTTTTCTTTTTGGACATAATGACAAGTTATCCTTGGAAGGGATGAAAATTGGTAATGACTTTCCCCTGCATCTCTTGAAGGAGCATATATCAGGCTAAAGAATTGTGTTTCTTTTTTAGGTCTCTTACACTACTGAATTATGTATGTTTATTGTTTCTCTGTGTATAGATGATTTGGATAGGTAAGATATTGCTGTTCTTGTTTTAATAACATAACTATGTAAATGTCAGGAATCTGTAGTATTTGTGGGTCATATTGTTCTGACTTCGAACTGGGTGAAAATTAAGGATAAAAGACCAATGAGAAATTCACTTTTACAATGACTGTTAGCTACATTGACAGTACTAAATTCTCTTGAAGTAATTGTTCAACACACTGCTTTTAAGAATTTAATCTGTTTTATGGATGTCCTTTTAGCTGTAAAATAGTGCAGTAGACAGAAGCAGCTTTGCTTGACCATCACCATGTTCCAGAACCTCACTTTGGGAAATTAGATAGACTTATATAGTTCCAAACTGTTTGGCTAGGAAGCATGCTGCCTTTGATTTTGACATAATGTAGAAGCAGTTGGTTACCTTACATAACGTATTTGTTTTTCATTAAACATGCTGATAAGGTCTCATTAAAGTGCCATGTATTATTTATGGTGTTTCATATGAAACTGAACTGAGGGGAAACTTCTTTCAGCTTAGGGCATTTGCAGAATAACAGCCTTTCTGGGCTAGGAAAAAAAAAAATGAAGAAAGGTATGACATACTCCTGTCAGAACAGGAGACTGCTTAAAGCACAGAGAAAGAATGAAAAAAAGGAGAAAGGGCACAGAGAGGGTTCATTTCTCCTCCTCCTCCTCACTCGCTCTGGCTCTCTGACATGAGAGGTTTTTTGGTTGGTGGTTTGGGCTTTTTGTTTGGGTTTTTTTTTTGTGATTAAATAATCTGGGCTGTTCTAGTAGATGAATCCATGAAAAAAACTGCAACAGCATGGGTGTTTCCTAAGCC
Source organism: Argya squamiceps (assembly GCA_037834095.1). NCBI lineage: Eukaryota > Metazoa > Chordata > Aves > Passeriformes > Leiothrichidae > Argya > Argya squamiceps. The sequence continues at coordinate 4,149,490 of JBBMKD010000040.1, forward strand.
AAACCCAATTTCTTTATTGTAAGTTTGTGCATGATTGTTTTGGTGTTGATTACTGAGGTATGAGTACATTGGTTTTGTTGCACTGACTGCTTTTGAGAAAGAAAATTACGTAATAACTGGTTCTGCTGGAAAATGTTCAGTTTTGCATGAAGAAGACTTTGTGGATCTCATTCAGTCTCTGAGGCTTGTGTGGGTGCAGGTATGTGTGCACATGCAGAATGAGAAATAAATGATTTTTTTTTTTAGTGTAGCACCTGAGTTGCAGTGTCGTGTTTTGATTCTGTTTCCAGTTAAGCAGGGACCAATATTTGTTTTTAAGGGTAGATCTTGTATCAAACCAGTTATGCTGTAGATGAAATAGACTTTTCTTGTATGTGGGTTATTTGCTTATTGTTGTTAGCATTCAACTCTTGGTCTCAGATGTGTTTTTGTGGGAATTCTGTATCCTAAAAAATAGGTGATTTTCAAATCTTCTTCAGAGTCCCTTTAAAAGAAGGAACCCCTTCAAAACCTCAGGTAGTTCTTTGAGGTTTGACCTTCTTTCCTGAAGAATTAATATTTAATTCGTTTGTCAAATTCTAATTAAAAATAGTAATATCTTCTGTTATACTTGAGTTGTATCTCAGGAAAAAAAAAAAAAGACCTGTAATATAGGACCTCAAGGACAAGCTGTAGTATAAATTATTTGATTTGCAGGTCACATCCTACTTTATTACATAAAGACTAACTAGATCTACTAATGAATAATTATTACTCCATAAAATAAAGGTGGGGGGGGTGAATAAAAAGCTGGCCAGAGTGGAATACTAATTTTGAGGTATCGTTCTCAAAGTAGAAAGTAAACATTAAATTCTGAAAATTGCAAATGTAATTTTTCCATGTAACCTGATAGGGCAGTCCTTGATAATAGATTGACTAGCTGTCAAATAAATTTGTAATTTTAGATGAGATGGGCTTTAGACCAGTTTTAAGATCCAATCTTTATCCAAGGGTGCTCCCCCTCCCCCCAGTGAAGTAGGCACAGTATGCCATAGAATTCTGTTTCATTCCCAGTGTTTCTGCTGCAGTGGTTACACAGCTCCTGCAAAGTTTGACTGAAATGCTTTTATAGGCTTCTCTGGGAAGCTGGATAGCGAATGAAATGTAGATGTAAAATTAATTTGTGTTTTTTAAAAAAGCTCACTTGCTGATAGCGCTGTGTATTTGCTGGAATCCTCTTGACTAGCCAAGATTCTTTCCCTTTCCTACTTTGTGTTTTATACTTGTGTTCTTAGAAGGGGAAAGCCCTTTTCCAGTCAGGTGTCCTGGGAGGGGGGGAAGTGTGTGAGTGTGTCTGTGTGCGTGCAGAATCATAACAGGCATTCAGTCCCAGCTGGGCAATGACACTAATTGCCCAGATCTCATGGATGCCTGCGATGGAGCACGCTCACTTTCTCTCCTTTCCTATCCTCTCCAGGGATTTTTAAAATGCAGTATTTGAATTTTGGTGAGTGGTAAAGACCCTGCCCTAGGACCCATTTGACAAATGAGAAGCTGTGCAGCATCAGCACCAGCCGACTGAGCCTCACTGAGTCTCTCTCTCTCTCCTAGTCAGCAGCTACTGTTGTGAGACAAGCTTCAGCTCTCTGTCATTGAGGAAGTTCCATTTGCTCATCAATAGGCTGCAGGCTGTGTCTTTTTTTCCTCTCTGTTAAAAATCCCTAGTTTAAACCTACCAAGTTGCCTTAGCTGACAAACGAATGTAGGGGCTTTAGCGCTGAGGAGAGAGGAGAGGCATTCGAGCAACACCGTTTCTTATTTAAATAATCAAAAAGGGAGGAAAAAAAAAGAAAAAAACCCAACCAACCCGTAGTGACAAGATAGGGCAAACGTGCTTGCATGCAAGCCCCCTCACTTATTCTACGTAGACTTCAGAGCAACACCATGCAGCATCCCCTTACGGGTGCAACCTGCGTGGCACTGCCGAATGTGGGCATGTGTCCCCAGCTCTCCTGTGCCTTGACTTTTATGTACTTACAGCAGGTAAGTTTGCTTAACTTTCCCTTTTCCTCGCAGTGCTTGCTTTGTCAGCGTCGTTTGGGGGATTTGCAGCCGAGGAGGTTTTTTTTTTGTGTGTGTGGATAGACTGTATATATGTCTCCCACCGTGTGGAGCGAGTGTTGTGCCTGCACTTGAGAATGTGAGAGTGAGTAGAAAATATGTTTTAACAGAGCATCGAGCTTTACAGAGCTTTTGGTATTTCGGTGTTGGTTTGTTGTTTTTTTTTTTGTTTTGTTTTTTTGCAGTGTCTCTGTTGGTGATGATTACAGATATTTAACACAGTACTGTGCCTGCGTTTCTCGTGGATGCTGTAGCAGAGTTTGAGCCATAAAGGACTGCTCTTTATTCACTTGCAGGCATAAATTATACTTCTAATGTAAATGTGCCCAATGGCAATTTTGTTTAAGCCTTCTTTGAAGACAGGAATTTTAAGTCTGTGTTAAAGCATGCTGCTGGTTAAAGCCAAGCGGATTTTTAGTTCACAGGGAAAATGATGATTTATAAAGATGTATCTGTGCAGAATATTTCTATCGCTGAAGTATATTGGACTGGGTTTAAAAAAAAAGGTTTGGGTATCAGCAAAACAATACCAATTTATGCTCAATTTTTTTTTTTTTTTTAATTAATTTTTGCTTAGAGGATTTTTTAAAAAGTATTTCCTCCCACTCTCTCTGCCTAAATTATTTAATGTTTGGTACCCCCTCTCTGCTATAATGTGAAATAACTGGATAATAGCACATTTTTTAAAAAAACTGGTATTTTGGAATCATCTTTGTATCCTACTGTATTTTATAACTGAATCCACCATTACAGAGTCATCTAGTAAGTATGTAGTGCCAAGCGAGAAATATGTTATCATGCAAAAATGATTAATCCTGTTTATTCTGTTACTTCTGTTGAAACTTCTGGAGGAAAAAATATTCTTGTGCCTACTGTAACAAATAGGGGCATTTCTTCCAACTTCCACTACAACAGTTTCTGTGCATATTGACTTCCCTGAAAGTCTCTAACTTTATTTCTGCATTCACAAATGCCTGAAACATGTTGTATGGTATTTCTTTTTGTTCCTAAAGAATAGATAAAATAGATTTAAAGCTTTTTTTTTTATTCGAGGACATTTGTTTTTCTGTTACTGCTGAAAGAAGAGAGCTCCAGTATTTTTAAGGTATAAATCCTTCTGTAGGTTTTTTTATTCTCCTGCAGTGTAGTATAAACCATTTCTGTCTTCCAGCTTAGGAGTACAGAATAACAGATTCTTGCATGCGCCCTAGATTATCCATGTATGTGGGAGGGTTTCATATGTCTGCAATTAAAATTTGCATCAGATAAATATGATGTATTTAAATTCCAGTAATTTGCATGCCATAACTAAAATGTATGTTCTTGGTAGTTCTGTCTCCTGGATCTGTTCTGGGGATGGCATTTATAGATCAGCTTAAATGATCCAGTGTGACTTGTGCACTTAGTGGTTACATACAAAATGTACTCCTGTGTTTTGTTCTGGATTTGTTGTTTTGAGTTGGTCAAAGAACAATCTGTATGTTCAAGGTAGGGCTTTTGAAAGGAAAAATGGGAATTCAGGTGAGAGGTCAACATGGCCACACAAGGAGCTGCTAAAGGATAACATAAAGATGAGGTTGGGTGCTCTAATAACCTTCCTCAGTGAGATATTGCAGTATCATTATGCAAACACATCTATAGCATGGCACTGCTTTAAGGTTTAAGAAACTGTGCAACTCTAATGAATACTTTAAAACAGGGAATTCAATTGCATGTATTCCATCTGAGAGAGAGATGAGAAGTGATTGCTAATGCACTTTACAGAGCGCTATATCTAGCGGATAATTTTTAACTCTTTAAGTGGATTAACTGCCACACTGAAAGTATTTTTTAAAGTGTTTGCTTTCTCATCTCCTTAATCCTATTGTCAGTTTAGAATCGTCCTGCCTGTAGTAATCACAGTTATATAATAGGCTGAAAAGTCTGCTAAATTTGTGATGAAAATTGTGGCAGGTTCAAAATTCTGTGCTTGTTGCTTCTTTTGGTTGCTGGTTGGCATTTTAGTTATTCTGAATTCCTAGAGAGTCAGATAATCGTATTCTTAATTCAGATATGATCTCCTTTTTTATGCATTTGGTTAAGTATTTCTTTAGAAACAATGCTACTTTATCTCAAAATTATCCAGGCAGAGAGGACTGAGTTGGCATCACCTGCAAAGCCAATATAACATGGTTCTGGTTTTAAACAGTAAAGGAATAAGAAGTTGTTTGTTTTTGAAAAACATTAATAAACTTTTACCATGGTAAACTACTTGGGTTTGTTTTCTATTTTTCCTCTATCTGATAGTTTAGAGCAAACCAACAAAAATACTTAGTTTGTATGTTTAGTGCAAGTATCACTATTTCAGTGAAACTGTAAATGTTTTTCTCTCTCTATCAAGTTGTCTGTCAGTCTTAAATACAGGTAACCTAAAAGCTTTGTGTGGCAACTTAATAACTGGTGAATCCCCCCTGCCTGTGCAACCTGTGACCAGCACCAAATAGACATTATGTGAAGCTAGCAAGTATTTTTTTTCTCTCTCTAAAAATTGCAGTTGAGATATATGTGCTCACTTGCACCTCAATTAAAATGAACTCAGACATCTGTATTACAACTGAGCTTTCAGTTGTTAAACTTTGCTGTCTATTTAGAACTTACGAAGATAATTACTCTTATTTTTGTGTAACTACATTCGTATTCTGTCACATGTAAGTTTTACAATGGGAGATATGTCTTTCTTGAAAGACTGTGAAAGGCATTACATTCTTCTCAAGATGGGCAAGCCAATCTTTGTCACAAGATATTTATTTATCCTCATAGCCATGAGGATGCTGGTTTTCTGTGGAGCTGAATTGATAATTTGGAAAAATCTGTTTTGGTAGTGATTTAAGATTGGTCATTTATTTGTGCAAGTGACATTGCTTGACCAATTTGTTAAGGATAAATGCATAAACTGTTTTCCACAATGTACTACAGAAGTGCTCTACTACTTTTTCCAGGGTTAGAAACTTGGGTATTTGCTCTGATATCTTTCACTTTACACGTGTGTAATGTTCTAAGAGCCAAGTGAGAAACTGATTTTTTTTTTTTCAACAACTTATGCATAGAGGATGCTTTACCCAAAAATATTTTGAGCTTAACTCTTGAAAATAAAGTTGAAAATAAATGAATGATGGAGGCCTAGGTCAAGTTATAGATTAACTCTCTATAAGATATTCACTTGAGAAAGCCAACAGAAACTGAAGAATGCTTCTGAGTTAGTTGTTTGAAATGGTCTGAAATTATGTGGACATTTTCTTAATAAGATGGTTCTAACTATGGGAATCCAGAGTGACTTTTCAAAGAACATCAGAACCAGAGTGGCTGTGTCAGTGGCAGCAGTGAACAGAGGGAGAACATGGGGCTTTGCCTTGGAAGTTTTCACTGCGTCACTGTAAGGACAGGGTCAGCTGGGAAAGTCTGGGTGCATTAGGGTGAGAGTTTTCCTCAGTGTCAATATTTAAAGGTACAGGAGAAGGGAAGTTGCATTTGTGGTGCACCCTATCTTTTGGTAACATTTCATGGGGTTAGAAAGAGCTGCATGCATCTGTTTTCTTTTCTGCTCCTTACTATGACACATCAGTGCAGAACCCAATTTCTGACCACAGGTTTACATCAAATGCTGGCCTGAAGTAATTTTTGCAGCAAAACGTTGACTGCTGGTAAATTGGGATTTGGGGTATATTAATGGAAGCTTAGCTCTGTTAACTGATGTTTTCTTGTGGTCTGTTTTTCTTGTTATTCTGTTGTGGTTTTCCAAGTAAAGTGACAAAACAAACTGTTGTTTTGAAACATCACGGAATATTCCATGTCATGGCGTACAACGCTGCTGTCATTATTTCAAAATTGCTATTTTTTTTTCTGTTTAATGATGATAGATGTGCTTTGTTTTAAATAGTGAAGTGGTTTGTACAAAGTGTAATTCCTCTTAAATGGAGCAATTGCTCATAGTGGACATTCACAGATCGAAAACAATTGAACTGAAACTTCAATATCAACCTTTTCTGTCTTTAACAAAGTAGTTCATGGTACAGCTCTCATATCAATGATGAAAAGAATCCACCATGAAAACAAAGCAGAAACCAACAAAACCTCCATCTCTAGCCCAGCTATTCCATTACTGCTTACATGGTAAATTAGTGTAATTTCATTTGGGCCTTAAGCATTATGGCTATAGAGAAAAGCTGAATTCCCCTCTCAGTTACTTATGTCATGCTTCTGGATCTGATGATTTATAGGAGCCTGAAAGACTTTTTATCACATTCTTTTTTCATGGCTTAATTCAACGTTGATTTATTTGGTAGCATTTTCAATTGATGTAGTCAATAGTGTCAATAATGGAATAAGGATTAGTACAGATTATCTTTGTGCTAAAATTGTGTAAAGAATTGAATGGATGAACAATTCAAACAATTCCCGGATACAGTTTAACTTTTTTTTTTTTAATAGAGCAAAAGCACATCAATTGCTGAATGCCACCATTGCAGTTACAGTTCTAAGTATCTAGGTTTTGCATTTAATACTTCAGTGATTCTTCAAAGGTTCAGGTATGTCAGTTGAATTCAATAACTGATGTTTTATGGTGACACTGTTTAAACCAATCATGAGAACACTGCCTTTCTTTGCCTAGTCCATTTATAGTACTCACTCTGTGGCTCTCCTGTAAAATCAGTTAATCTGACTTTAGTTCTTGTAAATTTTAAGCATCTGCTATCTTATAAATTGGAGTCTTTGCACAATTTTTTTCCTCTCTCTGCTCTTTCATGGCAATTTTCGTGTGAGAACGTACAACCTCTGCTTATGACTGCATGAGTGCAGAGAAGTCCACGGTACTAATGCTCACTCACCATCTGTTTTTCTTACAGCTGGGCCTTGAATAATTGTCCAGTAGCTGATGGACTGAGGGTAGGCAATATTTTCAAGGTTTTCTGATTCATTTAACCAGCTTCTCTGCCCCAAGAGAAACACAGTGCTTGTTTATTCATATGTGTAGGGTAAAAGGCTGTGCTATGTCAGACAAATTATAGCACTCTGTTCAAACAGAAAAGGAACTGCCATGCTGCAGAGCACATCCTGTGGATGCGTTTGTACCTAAGGGGGCACTGTGGCACTCCGAGGGAATTTCAGTGTATGAATGAAGCACACCTCCAAAGGTGGGAGTGCAGCTGTTGCATCCAGGAGTGCTGTTAATGCGGATTTCAGGAATGATGTCTTGCTGTTTATCCTGCTCAGGGTAAATAAGATCGTTTGGCATTCACCAATAAACTCCAGAGCTGGTGTTTGGGACTCCACCTGTGCTTGAAGCCCAGTTTCCACGTTTACATATCTTTTGTCTCCCAAGAGCTGCTCTGTTGTTTTCCAGAGGCTAATGAGAAGTGGCTCAGAGATCAAGTGCTGTAGCAGCTCTCATTCTGAACAAGAGCTGGTTTGGGGCATTTAACTCCAGCCTTGTCAAACAAGGTCAGTCTCTTACAAAAGCGAGAGGAGGTGCTTTAGTGAAGTACTCTCCTCTTTAAATACTAGAAGGAGGGGGGAAAACAACCCCAACCAAAAAAAAAGAAAACCAAACACAAAACCCCCTCAACAAACCAGAAGAATCTGTTAAGAAGGTTACCTGCTGCTTTGGACTATAAGAGCAAGAGCAGTTGCAAAGGAGCTTCCGTGTGACAGGAGCAGGTGAATATTTTTGGCTTAGAACCATTGTTTTTTTTTCTGAGTGACCTCTTTGAACATTGTAAAATGCGTTATCTGAAAAGGGATGCCTGGATATTCCGTTGTGTGCTGTTTGTAAGTTATCCCCATTCATTATATTTGCTAAATATGTATATGGATGGATATTTTCTGAGAAAAAAAAAAAGTGGTGTTGTATTTTATGCCAAGGAAAGTGTGTGGTGATTATGTAAGCAGGGGTTTTTCTCAGGGCAGCCAGTAGATATTTCAGTTTGTTTAGATTTTTTTGACCATAGCAATTCAAAACTAGACTGACCTTTTTTTCTGGTTTTCAATGTGTGTAGTTTTGAGCTGGCACTATGATCATGTTAATATTAGTCCTGCTAAAAATATTTTCAAAGCATTTAATAGGTGGCATAAATGAAAGTGATAAAAACTGTGACACTGGAATTTATCGCCTTGTTTTATAGAGTTAGAATAATGTTGGTGGAGAGGAGAAGTCAACACCCTCTAAGAATCCTTCAAGCTTTCCTGCCTTTTAAAGGTGTATGTGCAATTGATTTATCAGTTTTAAAGTGTGATGTGCAGTGCAAGAGCTCTCCTGAGAACCTGCTGTCATTTCCTTGCTGGCATTGCTCATTTCCCTCCGAGTTGCCTAGTGCAGCACCATTGACTTCTTTTACATTTTGCTTCCCCTCCCACTCTGTCAGTGCAGCAGCCCAGTGAATTTAATTAGGGAAAATAGCATATCTAATGTCTGTGCTCTCCTGACTAGTTGTAGTTGGGCCTTTGGTCTTTTGCACCAGAGCAGGCTCCAGCTGTGGGGAGATCTCGCAGTGTTTTGATCCTGCTCTTTCTCGTTGTGTTGAACACAGGCAGAATCAAAATTAGATACTGTAGTAAGAACTGAAGCGTTCAGTGAATTATTTTTTATTCACAGTGAGTCACTGATTTTTTTACTTTTTCCTCCAGATATGGAAAGAAATTCTGTGGTGCTTCAGAATTGAAATACTTAAGATGTTCAGATACTCATGAATAAGAATGCAAGTGCTTTTATCTTGGATCATCTTTAGATTTACCTTTTAACCCTTTATTTCAAAATGTGCCAGAAATTGTTGCTCTTCCGAACTATAACATTTTGAGTATGATTTTTTTTTTGTAAATGCACATCGTTTTTATACCGTCATCTCATATTTGTGGTTTGTCTATATACTTCTAGTTCTAATATGCCTTGCCTCAGTTCCTTACTGATTTGCACTAATATTTATTATAATTATGATGTCATTTTCAAGTTGACTTATTTGGTTTTGCTTCTCACAGCATTTTGTTTTATAGCTATCATCATTATCTCTATTGTGGACAGAAAGTTTTGTATACATGAAATACTTACAGATATTGATTATGGGCATGAAGCTCAATTTACAAAGAAGGAAAGAAGAGAAGTTTTAAAATACAAACTTATGATAAGCACAATCTTTCATGAAGCGGTGTGAAATTGAAGTATGTCTTTGAAATAAGTTAAAGTAAACATTGCAAAGGGAGGCAAAAACAAGGTTAAAAGTCCTCCCTGAGAAGAGGATTTTTCCAAAACAGAGCTCGTGTGAAAATTGGAGGGTGAAAAGAACTTAGGCAGCCCATATATTCCATGAGTGTCCCCTCCCAAAGCTTTTTTCCTTGTCATGTATTAGTCCTGTCTCTGGGATGTTACATGGCTGCATGGCTCAATTAATGCTCTGTGGCAGGAGGAGGAAAAAAATGTCTCTGTCTTGTCAGAAGTGAAGTTATTTACTTTCAAAAGCTGACAGAATAGCACTGCAGGGGCTTCATTTATTTCTGTTCAGAATGTCATTATTGTGTAATGCAGAGGGACTCCTGCATGCATTGCAGACTTATTCTGATAATCTCCAGCCTGCTGGATGGCTGCACAAGTGTAAAATGGCCCACTGGAATGTTTCCCTGTTCTGACTTCAGCTTGTTCACTTTTGCAAAGCAGCATTCCAAATGTCTGAGATATTTACGGCTTCGACTGCGCTGAGTGTGTTTGTCGGTGCTGCTGATGCTGGATACCTTTGGAATTGTGCTCTGGCCTGGCTGGAACCCTGACTGGATCCTCAGTTACCTTTGTAATGTGTGTCATTTGCCCTGATGGCTAGCATTTGGTTTGGGGCTGCTTTTTCAACGTTCCTCTGCCATGCTCTTTAGTTTTCCCAAGTCCAGCCCCAAAAGGAATGTTTTAGCTCAGAGTGTTTGATAAAGATTTCTTGCTATTTCATCTCAAAGTCTGGGAAAACATTCAACTTTGCTGTTGTTGAACTGCATGTTCTTCAGAGGCGGGATAAGTAGTTTTAATAGTCCCTACCCAAGTTCAGCATGTCTTGCTGCAAAGATACAGGAGCATTCAAAAACTGGAATTCCAAGGGTCTTGGCTTTTTTCCTTTCCCTTTGATGCCACCTCTTGCAGCTTCACTTGGAATACCAGGCTTGGCATGTGAAATTGCCTGTTGCTCTTTGGAAAGCTTTTTGATACACCAAAAGTAAAAACCCTGAAGCAGCAGAGTTCAGGAGTTCCTGTGCCCTTCTTTCTGCCTGCTCCTAAAATAAACAAATAAGTGCTCCAATACAAAATTACTTCATTTGGAGTCACATTTTTTGTGATAGTTGATTATTTTTTCCTTTTTAGGGGTAAACCCTCTTTGATTGGATTTTTTTTTTCAGTTTAGAACAGTAAACTAAAAATTATTAAATTGCCAAATTAATTTTGTCAGCACTGGATTTTATTTCCACACACCCCATCTTTGAATGAAGGGAAAAGGGTTCTGCTTCTAAATGGGCTTGCTTGCTCCTTTCCTGCTTTTTTCTTCTCTTTTATTTGCAGACATAAAATCCAATAAATTTCTATTGCAGTTGCTGGGCTTGGGGGAGAGGAAGGAGAGGAAAAGTACAAAGCTATTGGGAAGCGTCAAACACGGCGGATGATGAAGTACATTTCATAGCAGCCAATTCCAAGCCCAAAATCCCTGTTGTGCAGGAAAGGCTTCCCAGCTCACACAGGAAATTCAGCCATTGCACGGCGGAGTATTAATGATTTATACACCCCGCACCACTGCTTTGTTCACTGGCAGAGCCGGGCTGTGTTAATAAAGGAATTTCAGGGAAAAGGGTCCTGCCATGCTGAGTTGTTTTGCTCAGTGCGGTGGACGCTGCCTCATAAATCAAAGGAATTTAGTGCTTTACAACCTTTCAGAGCTGCTGAGGGTGGTTGGTTTATTTTTTCTTTTTTTTTCTTTTTTTTTAATTCGATACACCTAGGAATATTTTCATTTCTTTTCTATAAAGAATGAATGAACTGCTGGATGAGATCTATCTCGGCTGTTTTAGGGTTGATTGGTTTGCTTCACAGTGGCATTATACATCCATTTGTTTTCCATTTGGATTTATGCTTTATGGTGTTGTCTATGGAAGGAGACTAGCATGGTTTTATTACCATAAAGAGATGCAGATCACATTATATTCTGCCTTGTTTCTTAGAAATAACTAAATGAAATATAAAGGCAAAATACATTTGCAGTAAGCAAAGCAGTTTTATATTCCTTACCCAAGAAACCCCCAATAATAACACTTATTTAATATTATCGTTTTAAAATAATTTTTGTTTTTATTAGCAAAAATAAGCTTCGGTGTTCCTCTACATATGAGTGATAATTTTGAAGTTACTTTTTGGCCTGGAAACTTTGTTTCTTAATAGCAACTGCAGGATTAGGTGCTTAATTTTGTATTGATTTGCGTAGTTATCATTTTCAAATAGTGGAGCAGTAATGATATTATGAAAGAAAATATGTATTTAAAATATGTATTTACATTTAATTATAGAAATGAAAAAAAAAGGAGGATTTTTTTTTTTTTAATCTCTGAAATTTGATGTGAAGTAGAGTACTGAATAATGTTATGGGACATTGTCCTAGCAGAAAGCCACTTGGTTGGATAGTTGTGGAACCTAATCTTTGCTTTCCATTGCCTCTTTAAAAGCAGGCTGGGTGAGGGGATAGGAAATAATCACAGGGAATAATAAAATGTGTTTTGCAATCAAAAAACCTGGTTTTCCACAGGCATCTTATGACTGTATTACACAGCAGGCACAATGTGTTTGGATCGCTCAGAGTCATAAATTCAGATCCCTTTTTGTACAGAAAATGCAACTGTCCTGTCCTGGTCACATAGAAAAAGGTGATTCCCTCTGAAATTTGTGGAAGTCAACAACGTGGGGATCAGAATTGCAGAAGTTACAGCTCCCTAATACTGAGAGGAATTCTACGTTTGTTGTTTTTGTGGTCTGCAGGCAAATAAATGCCTTCTCCTCTGTTTTCCTCCCTGCTTTAAATATCACAGATTAATATAAGGCAGGTGCCCAGTAAATGAGGTTTATGTTTATAGAGCAGCATTGCTGTATTTGTTTGTCCTCCATTATTTGGGTGCGTGAGTGTTTCATTGTATTTAATTATGTCTGTGAGGCACAAGACAACAGTCAACATCTGCTCTATTGTTGCTGTGGTTTACAGATAGCTTTGATGGGTTATTAAACAATCTATTTTTCAAACAGCAAACAGGGAAATAAGCTGCACCCATATTATGTAATTTTGTAAAGGTACATTCTGTAATTAGTTGTCTACTATTTGCACACTAATCTTTTATTTTGGGTGAATCTATGCTATTCCATTTTAAAAAAGTGATGATCCTTTGCAGTTTTTATTTAATGGTGAATTTCTAGTTTCTCCATGGCTTGAGTTGATTTTCTCACTATTAATTTGATTTCACCATACGTTTTATATTGAAATAATGCATCTGAGTGGTGAATGCTAATACAGAAATTAGAAATGTGCATTAACTTTCATTTATTACTGAAACAGCTACAGACAAACTATTTCTGCAGAGACATTAAGTATCCTGAATTATTTTTGAGTGAAGGTTTATGCTATTACCAAAGCATCAGATGGGAAGGCAAGGTTCAAACTGCTTTGACTCTCTTAGGTCTTGCTCAGGGCAGAGCATCCCTCAGTGCTCCCTGAGCAAGGGAAGTTTTACCAGCAGGGACATTTCTCTGTAGAACTTGACTCTTGTACAGATGGACTCCCTGATGGAAAAGTGCCTGTGTGCTAATCTGCTTTTAATTTTGTTTTGGTTTAACGTACGTTTAACGTACCTGTCAGCTGTCTGAAGTTCCTTTATGTAACACTGCTATCCACGATACTGTATCTGGATGCATTAAGGCAAATCACTGAAAGATTGCAACTACCCAGCATGTGATTTGTTTTTTGCCTCAAAATAAAATGTGGAAGAAAATGTTCCAGACACAAATGATGAACAGAGCCTAAAATTAGACTTTCTGTAGCTTTTATCATTGCAGAAAGTCACCTATTAAAAATGTTTGAGAACATGAGTCTGTAATATTTTCTCGGCTCCTGAGCTGCTACTGCCCACAGTTCTAGAGCTGCAGCCTGCTGGGGTTGCTCCTGACAGCAGGACTTCTGAGGCTTTGGAAACGTTGTTAATCCAATGAGCCTGATTTAGGAATGCAGGTTTTCCATTGGAATAAGGTGGTTCAAAATCCTTTGAGCAGGGGCTCTGCTCTGGTGAGACCTCACCTGGGGTTCTGCATCCAGCTCTGGATCAGATTGCCCGGGGGGCTGTGGAGTCTCCCTCCCTCAGTGGGGATGTTCCAGAACCATCTGGACACTCTGCTGTGCCCTGTGCTCTGGGGTGGCCCTGCTGGAGCAGGGAGGTGGCCCCACTGTGGTCCATTCCAGCCTGACCCATCCTGTGCCCTGTTGGAGCAAATCCAGAGGTGACACTGAGTTGATTAAAGGGAAGAAGCACCTCTGTGAGGAAAGGCTGAGAGAACTGGGATTGTTCAGCCTGGAGAAAAGAAGGTTTTGGGGTGCCCTAATTGTGGCCTCCAGTGACTGAAGGGAGCCTACAGGAAAGATGGACAGAGATTTTTTTTATGAGAGCATGGAGTAACAGGACAAGGGGGATGATTTTAAATTGAGACTGAGTAGGTTTACAGGGGATGTTGGGAACAAACTTTTTACTGTGAGGGTGGTGAGACACTGGCACAGGTTGGCCAAAAATGCTGTGGATGCCCCATCCCTGGAAGATTTCATAGTCAGGCTGATGGAGCTCTGGCAAACCTCTTTTATTAGTGGAAGATGTCCTTGTCCGGGGCAGGAACATTGAAACTGGATGATCTTTAAGGTCCCTTCCAAGCCAAATCATTCTGTCCTTCTATGCACTAAACTATCCCTTTTATGTACACAAAGAACTTAATTCAAAGGAAAAAATGTATAAAAAGCAAGATGTTATTTGGAAAATTATGCATCCTGCCAGGTAGGAGTGGTGTTCCAGGTGCTTGTTGAAATGTCATTTTGCAAAATGGCCGTAATTTTTACCATAGAATGAACATTCTTCTCTTTTTTTTTTAATGCAAGGGCTTGCTATAAATACTTTGTAATCTCCCTCTCACCTACCTGGGGTCGAAACAGGGATTTCAGATCTGTCCCTTCAAGTGTCAGTAGGTGCTCCTCAGTGGATGTGACGAATTACTCATGCAGTTTTGACAAATGGAAATTGTAATTGCAGGTCTGTAGGAAGTGAAGGAATGCTGGGGTGCTGCTCTTTGTAGAGAACTTTGTTTTCAAGGTGTTTCCAGAAACCCACTGGGGCCGGGGGAGGGAGAACTATAGATTTGTTTATTTTGTTTTTTTTTTTGTTTTTTATAATATCTATTACTGAGTTTGTTGGGGTGTGTCTCTTGGGAAGTGCTCATTATAAACAAACATTTGTGTTTGTGTGTGACCAAACAACCCAGGCAGGTGTCTCCAGGGGCCTGTGTGGGAATGGAGCATTCCTGGGCTTTTTTTCTGACATGCCAGGCAGACATGAATTTTCTTGGCTGGGAAATGCAGGATTAGAATTTCTGCTGGGGTAGATCAGTTTATTGACTTCTGCTGAGAGTGTTAGCCTTGGCTTTGCTGTGAAATTGATGCATTGTACAGTGAATGTGCATTCTCTGTCAGCGTATTCTTGTATGTTTTGCTCAAGAACAGTTTTAAGTATTTATTCCCATTAAAACTCTGACAGTCTTGTGTGCCCATTTCCAGAAGAAAATGAACTTTGCAACTGCTTCATAAAAACTCCAAGGGAAAGCTATTTTCAGCTTTATTAAGGAAGCTGAGTTACAGCAGGCAGCATCTGATCTGTGAGAGTGATGGCCACTGGTTACTCTCAGAGCTTCACAAGGAGTTAGGGCTGTGGAGCACGAAATATTTCAGTGTTTTCTTCGTGTGATCCTAAAGGGCTAATTAGGGCTGAAGAGTTGAGGATAAATCAGGAAATTTAGCTCTTTGACCATGAACAGCCAAATAGATCAGTGGAAAAGCACAAATATTGTTAGTCAGTAGTACCAGATCACACAAGCATCTGAGAAAGGAGGCTGTGAATAAGACCTATCAATAAGAAAAAAAAAAAAAAAAGGTAATTATAAAAGCCTTTGAAAATAATTTCTGTGCGAATCCACTACTCCC
The DNA here is from genome assembly GCA_037834095.1 of Argya squamiceps. Taxonomy (NCBI): domain Eukaryota; kingdom Metazoa; phylum Chordata; class Aves; order Passeriformes; family Leiothrichidae; genus Argya; species Argya squamiceps. The sequence continues at coordinate 4,164,855 of JBBMKD010000040.1, forward strand.
AACTGACTCATTAATTATCCTGAAATCTGACAGTTCTGTAGAAGCAGCTATGTGGTGCTTTTCTGGTGCAATGAGAGATGTTCCAATAATAGCATTTACAATCCAGATGTGCAAAAGTCAGGTCTGTCTTATGAGCCTCCTGTACAGTTCATGTTTGTTGAGCACCTGAAATTCAAACTTGTAGAGGAATATTACATTTCTTCTTTTTATTTGTTCCTGGTGTTCAGTCACATGCATTTTGTTGGTTTAGCTCTTTAGTAAATAGTATCAGATGTTCCATTTCTTCTGGTTAGGAACAAATCACTATTGAAAAACTTTTGAGAGAAGGTAAGATGCTCTCAGTCAAAGAGTTTGAGTTCAGTTTTTGGTGTCTGATCCCCTGATCTTGCACTGCAGGAGGATTGACAACTTTTGAGGTCTTAAAGGAGACTATTCTTTGTTTCATTTCTTGCAGCAGTAAAAATTTACTATTGTCCACCTAATAACTTGAGTATTCACTAAAGCACTGATTTCAATAAAAATAGAAATAATCCTCTTCTGTTGTCCTTCTCTGCACAAATTTATCCCAGTCCTTTGCTGGTCCCTTCCAAGGGCACTGGCACAGGTTGATTAAAACCTAAATGAAGGTGAGATTAAAAAGGCCATTTTTTTTCTATCCACTTCTAATATCAAATTGAATTGACAAAAAGTGAAAAAAGTGGGTGGCAGGAAAGGCTTTTGCCATCTGGCCACTGATATGGCAGTGTCCTGGTTTTATCATCTTAGGTGCTTTCTCTCCTCTTCTGTTATTCTGAGCAGAGCATGATCAGGGAGCTTTACATTGTCCTGAGAAAGTTGTGAGAGACATCATTAGAAATCAAGTATTCCTATGAAGTAATTACTCACTGTGATTGCTGAAGAATGCATAGGACTGGAATGTGTAATGAATAAGTAGAATATTTTTAATAGGTCTTAGGGGAGGGGAGAAAAGTAAACACATGATGTGATTCTTTCAGATGAGAGCTATTTACTGTGTTACCAGGAAGATTTCTTGAGGCCTAATCCAGGGAATTTTGTTCTCCCAGATGAATTCTCCTGTGTAACAGCTCTTTACACAGAGGTGCCTGCAGAGTACCAGAGCAATCCTGCTGACACTGGTCTGGCTTCAGTCCCAGACCCTCAGACTGGGGCAGAAGAGATGTGACCCATCTCAGGGAAAGCCAGGTTTTAGCTTGGCCTGGATAGGCCAAGTGTAAGACCTGACACTGATTTTAGGAGTGGTGTTGAGGAGCTGAACACGGGATTAGGTGTGTCTCCAACTGTGCATTAGCAAATTTCTGTGAGACTGAATTGACTTCAGACATTAAATAGCAATGAAGTTGGAAAAGCTTTCTTAACTTTCAGCCATTCAGATGTGGAGGCAAACTTCCTATCAGCTGAGCTTTCTAATGCTTTCAGCCAAATCCTACCCGCCTTAGATGCTCCTTGCTTGTTGCTCTTGGCTAAAATTTAGTATTTAAACCATTGCCAGTGTCTTGAGTGGAGCTGAGTTATGGCTTACATTACATCTAATGCCTTCAAGTCTTGGTGTTTTATCTCTTGAAAATATGAAACTTGTCAGTAGCAAACAGAAATTCTCTCTGATCCCTTTAAAGACCTATAGGGTCTTTATTGTTTTGGGGTTTGAATTGCTTGTTTCTCCAAGGCACCCTGCTCACTTAGGATATCTACCCTCTGCTGGTTTCTGCAATCAAACCATAGCACTTGGTGTGGCAGGGTGCTTGAATGATGTATTTATACAGGCAGGAGGCAGGGTTTAATACCATCTCATGATTCACTGTGCAGTCCTATTAATATGAACTTGACTCGGGGGAATAAGTAGCTGTTACTTGTCAGCAAATCCTGAGTGTATTAAGGGGGTGAAGTTGTATTGAAAGATCCTCACAGTGATACTCTGCTCTTCCCAAGGGAAGCAAATGAAAACTGTACTTTGATGAATAATGAATGTGCTAATTGGGGTCAAGAAGAAGTCATGGCTTCCTGTGATACAGGAGTTAGAGTAGCCTGACTACAGCAATAAAGAAAAGTCTGTTTGACCAGATTTGGCAATAAAAATATGTGACTGTCTGTCATCTCTGTCATCTCCACACAGCTAAAGCCTGGGATGTGGTGGTGACAGGCAGCTGGTTCTCTCTTCTACAACACAAGGCTGTATTCCTGAGATCCTCTTTGAGGTGTTGGTTGGTGCCCATAAGAATATGGCCATGAACTGATACTGAGACTGGCTGAGTGCTCAGATATTGCCCAAAATCCTGTATGGGATGGATGAAGATCTCTCATGGCATGGCTTGGGTATATCACTAGGATTTATTAAGAGTGAATGTTGGTTAGAGTCAGTCTGTTCCTTGTTTGCAAGGAAAAATGTGTTTGTTGCTGCTGGACTATATTTGCAAATGAATTTGTCCTAAGGGGAGGATTACAGCCTCTTCTTACCTGCTGACAAAATGCATGAAAAAATACATATTTCTTGGTCATCCTGTATTCAGCACACAAAAGGGAAGAATAAATGGAAGAGATTAAGGAAGATATATGCAAGTATGATTCCAATACATATTTTGTGAAATGCATCTACATATAACCTGAGACTTTATTAAAGATGTATGTGATACTGCTTATCATTTGTGGAAGATGTACATAATTTTCAGTAGTTATTCTGTGTAATTGCACGATGTCAAACAAGCGTGAGATCTTGAAAGTGTTCTGTGTTTCATACAAAATTTTCTAAGCTGCTTAACTTCTCATGGATTGGAGGCTAATCTCAGCTGGTTTAGGGAATGCAGATAATCTCAAGAGCAGAGTAGTGAAAGATATCTGAAGTAGCCTGGAGATGGGAGAGAGTGTGTTCTCAGAGAGGCCAACAGGGAAAATTCAAGTGCTTTGGTACAGCTATCCAGCTGATAAGAGTTATGTAATAAAAGCCAGCATGGAGCTCTGCCAGAGAAGGAAAACAGTGCCCTGCTCACTAAGGCAGAAGAAACAAAGTGCAGAACTTTGTAACACATCTTCAGTGCTGTGAATAAGTTGTGATGTCTGCGTGTCAAAATCAAGTCTTGGTACTTAAAGCAACAGTATTTTCCTACAGTTTTGCAGCTAACTTTTCGGAGTGATCCAGGACAATTGGAGGCACACAGGGAAGCTTCCTTCACAAACAGAGTTGTGCAGGCCCATGGAGGTGTGTTCCACCACTTTTTATAGCTTTTTTTGTCAGGCACCTTGCAGTCCAATGTCATCCTTTTTCTAGTGCAGAGCACAGCACATGAAATAACTGGAGCTTTCAGATGCATCCTGCTTTAATTTTGATACAAATGCTGGGATAACAATGTGGTTGTGATCCACAATCTTTCTAATTGTTATGATAGTGCAGCTAAGTTAAAAGTCACCTATAGCTATTTGATTTTGGTTTTTTTTCAGGGAGTAGCTGTTCAGATTGTTCTCAACTTTTGTGCCTTGATATGTAGAGCTGATGACAGGTCCTTTGTTTCTGTGGTAGCCCAAGGGAAGTCCAGGCACAGAGGGATCCCTTAACTCCAGTTTTAACCTGCTGCTTCTCCCTAGCATACATTTATCACCTATGTAAGTGAATGTGTCTTGCGACTCACTGAAGGGTAAATCACTCTCCCTGCTGTCAGGGGACAAATACTTATCTTTCAGCAATCCAGTCTAAGCAAGGAGTGAGAGTTTCCAAGACATAGAAGAGGGCAAGCCTTGCCTTTAATAGTTCTGGAAAAAGTGAAGCTAAGTAGATGTGTATCTTTTAAGTGTGTGTGTGTTCTTTTATATTGCTGCCACAGTGGTGATCTCCTTGTACCAGATGCAATTCTCTTCAAAGGAATTTACAGTCAGAGATGGATACAAATCAGAGTTGACCTGCAGAGGAACAGGGGCATTGGTCATCAGGCCACTGGTCAGTCAGTTCATCCCCCAGTCAATGTTTTTGTGTGGCATTCTGGCTAGAGGAGGTTTTATGGGCTGAAAGAGCATGTTCATGGATGTTCAGAGTTTTAGCTGGTAGCAGGCAATTTCAGGAGAGACCATAAATGCCATTTGGAGTTTGGCTGGGAGGTGAAGGAGCACAATATTCAAGGCAAGACAAAGAGGATATTAATCTGTGGGTTGTTGACAGTAGAAGCTTGGATAGGAATAGGCTGGAGTGAGTCTTTGAAGGGGATGACAAGTACTGGATAAAGGTAGTAAAAGGATGCGTTTTGGGGCAGCGCAGGTAAAGTGATCTTTGTGGGAGCATTCCAGAAGAAATGCCAAGTAAACAGGCCATTCTTTAGCCAGTGAGATACTACAGCAGCCCATGGCTCAGTACACAGCACTGAGACTAAGAAAGGAAGTTGAAACCAGAGAAAGGATTGTCTGTGTACTCAGAAATCACCATTTACTGAAATATTGCACTTCAAGTGTTGTAAAGCCAATTGGCCTACAGGGCAACAGCCTTAATTTCCCTAGGGCTACAAATAGTTTCCCAAACATGTTTCCCAAGTTTTTGCTTCTGTCTGAAGCTCTCATATTTGGCAGGACTGTAGTTATTTATCTTTATTTATCTTTGTAATCTCTAAATTTACTCTTCTTGTATATTTAGAAGAAAAAGGGTAAAATTTGAACTTCAGTGAAACTGAAGCATTCTTGTTTTCTGACTGAAGAATCAACTGTGTTCATCTTGACCTGCTGCTAGTTTTTAATGTGCTGCTAAGAGCTAATGTAATTGTTAGATGCTAGTGTGATTTTTAAATGGAAACTTTAAGTTCAGAAGACAAAACTGTCAATTCCAAATATGCTGTATCCCACATGCTTGAAAAAGGTGTTTTCTCCCAGTTTTAAACAGTTTCTATACTCTTGCTCTGTTATCTAGTGTGAACTGAGATGCTTAATAGACTCAAACAACTCTGCCCTGCTGGTTAGCAGTATGAGAGCAGCAGATACCTTTGATTTGTACAGGTGGCATTTTCTGCTTTGGGAGTCAGTGAAATATCCCTGCTGTGTGTTGGCTCTGCTGCTCCATGTGAGAGGAGCTGGCTGGGGAGTTGGTGCCTGGCATGAGCAGCACCTACACGTTCTTCACGTGGAGGAGAGCAGAACAGTGAGGACAGGGGCCAAGCCTGCATGGTGCTCCTGGGGAACTTGGGAGAGCATTTGCCTCTAAATGGCTTTTGCAGAAAGGTGGGGATAGTCTTTGGAGGACAAGGGCAGCAGTTATAACAGTGTCAGCAGCTGTGCTGGGGGAAGATGTGCAGGACAGCTTTTCCTGCCTATCAATATTTCCTTTAACGCCAGATCACCTCAGGTAATGCTAATCAGAGCAGCTCACCTTGTCTTTCAAAGCATGTGTGGTGCTGGTGTCTGGCAATCCTTTCGCAGAGACATGAATCTAAAGTTGCTGTGGATGAGGGGAATAATCAGGAGACTCAGAAACTGATTTTTTTCTTTCAAGTTTTGGGGTTTCCTGTACCAGAAAACCACTGAGAAAACCTTCAAGAGAAAATGGAGAGCATTTGGACAATAGGAAAGGTGGTCAGAAATGGGAGACTTGAATTTCAAAGATTCAAATATGGCATAGCACTGAATAAGCACTGAAGAGGGTGCCAAAGTGGTACCTGAATTATTTATGATCTGAGAGATGGGAAAGTTAGGCCCGGGTAGGAAGGAAGTAGAAATTATTTGAAGTTCATTGGTGCTGTGCAGCATTTGGAAGAACTATTGTTTGTGGTATTTTGAACTAGATACAGGCATTAAGAAGAATTAATTATTTGGCAGAAAGATGTTCTAAATAGATTACTTCTGTCAGAATCTGATTAGAGCATACAGCATTGATTGGCTGATGACTGCATTGCAGGGATCTGCCTTTTCCAGGCATTGTGCCCCAGGGAAGTTGCTTAAGTCTTCTTTTTTTGTACCATAGCAAAACTTAGGCATCTGCTTTGGCCTGGAGAAGTATTTTGGTCATTGTCTAATGTGCCATTTACATCTTATATGCAGGTGGGATCAAAATTCTGGTTTTCTTGCACCATTTTCATTTTTCTTGTTCTGCCTGAAAGTGTAGCCCAGTTTTCAGGCACATTTCTAGTTTTATTTCTGTATCTGTGCATTCATGCTGTACAGAAGTCTCCATTTCCTTCCTATTTAAATGACCAAGCCTTCAATGAAACTGCTATTAGAGCAATCCTGTCAGTAGCTTCAGTTCTGCTAAAACATGAGATTGTGATATTTGATTGCTGGGCCTAAAATACTTTTTTTGTGACCTTCTACTCCTACCCTAATTTGCTTAACCTATGCTCTTCACCTTTCAAAGCAGCGTTTCATTAATAAAACCTGCCTTTTTGCAAAATTCTGCAGAGTTGAAACAAATGAGATTATCAATTTTATTTGTCTATATATGTTTTACATCTAAAGCTAGTGTTCATGTGTTTTCCTTGTTCTTTCTTCTTCTGTCATTGTTGCACTCAATTTTTAGTTTCGGAAAATCCATGAAAATTTTTAATGAAAGAAACCAAAGCCAGGTAGGGTTTGGGAACAGCTGAAAGTTACATATCCTCTATGAGCACACTGAAAATGTCTTAACGTGTCCTTTTTCTTTTTTTTTTTTTCTAACAGCATTATCATTTTCTATAATGTAATGGAAATGAAAGTTGTATAGTTGTTTAAAATAGATGATCTCCCCTTTGCCACCCACACACAGAGTAAATTTTTTGCAGGGAGGAGCCCTGCAGCAGGCAGGAGGTGGGTGCTGTCCCCACCAGGGACGTCAGGGATGTGCTTGATGTGCACCATGTCCCAACCAATTCTGGCTTTGTCCTCCCAAAGGTGTTGAGTCCATGCTTGACCTTAGCCATGCTAAAGGTCTTGCAGAAGTGAAGCAGAACTCTCAGCTTTATCAATACTCTCCTGGCTCATTCTCTCAGTCCTCAGCACTTTTTGTGGTCAAATATAATTTACTCCACATATTTGAGTGGAACAGGGGCGACCATGGACAATAACTTACGGCAGACTGTAAAACTCAAGTGAAATTTCCTTTTTTGTGGCTGGGAGGGAGGAGTGTTGGTCTAAGGTGATGGAGCTGGTGTAGAGGCATTGGACATAAATTCTGAGCCTGGCATGGGGCAGAGATGTGAGTAAAGCTCTGATCTGCTTCTGTGGTTTTGATTGGCAGAGGTTTGTGTGAACTTAGGGACATCACTCAGAGCCCAGCCACCAAGTCAGAGCTGGCATCTGGACTGCCCCACACCCAGACATTTAGAGCCATGTTGTTACAGTGAGGCAAACAAACCATCCTTGCATTAAAACAGGTAGCTACAGTTTATTTTCAATGGGTTTTTTTGTATGTTACCATCTGCAATGTAGAAAATAGCAATGCTTCTTAGGCATTTGATGTTTTCATTATTCTGGAGTGTTTATGCTGCTTGCAAAGGGCTGGAAGTGTCCTCCTGGAAGTTGCTGCGTTCACACTACCACTGCTATTTGTATCATATTCTGTGATGAGCCACCCTTTTTTGTTACTGTGGGTTTGGGAGGCTGTTCTAGACCCTCACTAGACAAGACCAAAATACTTCAAAAAAAACCCCCCAAACTTGAAAAAATATGTTCAGCCTAAATTTATTCATAACTAGGTTTTTCTTGATTTTTAGAGTGTCAGGATTGTCCTTAGCTTAAACTGTCTCTTCCTCCTACTGTTTTCTTCCCTATTCACAGATTGCTTTGCTGGGGTAAACAAATCAAATTTAGGTTTCGGTTGCAACATAGTTGTTCCATTCCCCTGACACAAAAAGGAATTTCTCTAAAGTGGTTGTATTTGAATACGACCAGTTGTTTTTTTTTTCCTATTTAATGTAGATGAAGAGAACTGTATTCTGTTGGAAGTACCTCTAAGAAATCAAGAAATAATTGAGAATTAAAATTAGGAAATACTGCTAATTTTCCTATTTGCATCTCAAATTCCTTAAACAGATGCAATGAGAACCTCCTTTTCTTCCTCCTGAGTTTAGCTCTGAAGTTTCTGTTATTAGGAGGAGCATGATCTTGCATTTTGTATTGTTGCCTTCCATCCCATTTCTATTAATGCAGCCCATAAGATTTAGCAGTTCTTTCTGTGTAATATCCTTATCCTTTCCAGTCTTGACAGTGCGTTCCAACTTTGTGTCATCAGGAAGTTTCATCAGCAGGTTGCCTCGTGCCAAAATAATTAAAGAAAATGTTCAAAAAAATCTGTCCCAAAATAGATCACAGAAAATCTTCCCCTGAGCCTGCGCTTTCCTGTACAAATCTTCCTCCTCGGGTTTTCTAACATCTTATCAAATATATACATGCTGAAACAAAAAACCTGCCAGGTATTTTACAGAGCAATTTAGCAGTCTGTATTTTATGTCAGTTGTCCCACTGGAGTCATTTGAGTAAAGCTTGCAAAATCCTTTTTATAATCTCCTTTCCTGGGTGAAAGAAATCTGCTTTCTTTTCAAATGCAGCTCTCTCTGCTGGATGAAACAAATAAGCAATAGTTAAAATGAAATATTTTGCGTTTTTTAAGAAATTAAGTATTTTTGTGTGACTGCAACTTACCTTCTCATATATACCTTTGTTTGTGTATTTCTCTGTGAAAGTTAGTGACTGCTTTTGTATTGGAATTAATGACAATCTTTTGAAAAAATCCATGATGTGTCAGCCTGCCTGATAATTAAACTGCAGAGTTTCTCTTCCTTGGTAAGAAAAGACCAAGAAATACGATTTCTAGCTAAGCATGGTCAGCTAACCAGTGAGAACAGCATCATCCCCAACAGAAAAGTGAAGCAATTCTGAAACAGGAGATGGAGTGGGGTAGACATCACTTCATCATGTGACAATTGCTGGCCTGGTTGGCAGCTTCTGCAGAGAGCATCCCTGAGGGTCACAATTCCACATCTAAAGTTAGCAGTGGGGTAAGGCTGGTAGTGGGGAGGGACAGCAGGCAGCTGCTCAGGGAGGTTTCTAAATCCTGCAGCACGGCCGCCGTGATACACGAGAATCAATTACTGAAAGCCTTCCATGATGGTCAAAATGTGACATTAAATAATTGAGTATCACATCAAATCTTGTCTGCAATTAGTTATCTGGAAAAGTAATTATGCAACAAAATCAAGTAGCTGAAATTAGTGGTGTGAAGCACCCTGATTATTCGAAGACTGTAAGATTTTTTTTTTTTATTTCACTTGTAACATGAAGTTGTAAGTACCTAAGTAATTCTTTATTGAAATAAAAAAGTCTTGCTCAGTTGTAATTCTTGTCGTTAGTTACATCTGCAGTAGAAGATACATAGCACATAAAACAGGTGTTAATGACTAAGTTGGTTTTGTCTAAAGTAAAAATGAGCTGCGGAAGAGAATGTCTTGTAAGTTGTACATTTAAAATCAAATCTGATTTGATTTAGGGAGGAAACCAGCCTAAATTTCAGTCCTTTGTCTCTTACACCAGTAGTGTAAGTTGATTTGGAGAACAGAGTTGAAATACTCTAATGGGAAAATGTGTTCTTTTAAAATAGTTATGATCAATTTAACAGCATAGATGTTGTGAAAGGTTAGAAAAGCCATTAAAATATAATTTACACTAATAGAAGTCATTAGCTTGCATTAGTTAACTCACATATTCAAAACAAACAAGAAAAATATAATGAATCGAAACAGAGTGTACCCACTATAACAGACTGAAGTGTAAATTCTCACATGAACATTGTTTAACAGCTTATAAATACAGGGAAATGTCTAATTATGCAATCATGATGAACCTGATTATTTTGAAAATGGCTTCTGATAGTAACTGTTGTCATGTATATGCCAGAACTCATAGGAAAATTATTTCTAATCAGTAGATCTGTACAGAATTTGATCTCTATGTGTTTAGTACTTAAAAATCTGAACTGATAAAGAGTAGTTGGCTAGTCATGTTACTTAAGCTGCTCCCAAAATAGCACCTTCCTTTTTGGGTAGAGTTAGGTTTGCAGCTGTTGTCTCTATCTGTTGTCTCTGAAGAAAATTTTAACATTAAGTGTTGCTGACGTCAATTTTTTTCTTTTTTTTACAGCTGATGTGGGCTTTGCCCCTGACAGAAGTTATTTGGTTCTAGCTCTGAGTTTGGAAGAAGTTGGTATATAGATTTTCCCCTAACTTTCAATTGATGTGTTTAGCTTTAGTGGGAGTAATACTATCACTTAAACCATGTTGTCGTCTCAAGGAGTTTTGCTACATCCCTATGGAGTGCCAATGATTCTGCCGGCAGCACCATACTTCGCTGGACTTGTTCAGGTAATGCAAGGCCGCTTCCAACAAGCAACTTAACTCTAGTGCACTTAGAGCAATAATTGGAATTTTTATGGTTGAGAAAGCAAACACTTTTAATACAGGCGAAAGCTCTCGCGTAGTCACTGAGAAGACAGTAGGAAATCAAAAAGATGGATCACCCTAATCTGTGTATTGACATCTCTCATGGCTGAATAAATGGTGTAGTTGAGCTATATTTGCTTGTATTGATTTGTCTGCTGTTTAACATTCATGCCTTTGCTTCACGAGGTTGACCACAGGGCAGAGGATTTGCTATCCATTCTAGGTTTCTGAGGGAGTCAGCATTCCCACGGCAGGTCAGAAGACAAAGTAACTCACCATGATGTGTTTAGGTTAAGTGTTTTAGCACAGCAAACAGGAATAGTGTTAAATATGCATTAATTCATACGTTACACGTCACACGGAATGAAGAAGGGGTTGTGGTTTTGTGTGTGTAGAAATATCACCTGCAAAGAGTATTTATACACATCCTATTAACTCCTTTGAGCCCTCAGAGTGTAAGATCTTGCTGCAGGGCAAGAGTTCTCTATATTTAGGAGTCAGCTGGCAGCTACCAGATTGTTGTTGTTGTGTTTGCTTTTGCTATTATTTTATTTTTATCAAAAAAAGTGGTGCTACTGGAGTTTCTTCTGTTAGGGTTGGGATTCTGAGTAGATGGTGTAGATGCTAATTAAGCAATAAGTATCCTGTTGTTTACAGTATTAGAAGATTTTAGGAAAAGTCAACATTTCTGAACTGTGATAGAATTGTGCCTTCTAAGTGTCAGTTGTTGGATATTGTGCATTGTCAGGGTCAAGGCACACATGTGTTAGGGCATTTCTATGCTGTGCTAGGGATGAGTCAAATTAACAGTGAGGGGAACCTTCATTGTTCTCCTTTACTCCAACACTTTGCTGATGTAGAGGGGCAATCACAGCATGAAACAGGTGGTTTTCCATATATTCCCTTCAGTAATAGAAGACTGTGGGTTGTGTTCTTCACTTCAGGCTTAATATCAGGCACATATGTCTAAAATAGAAATATAGCACTGCACAGTGGCTGTTACCAGGTATTGGTAATCTGTGTCTTGTGGGACATGCAAGCTGAAGCTGCTTTTTATGCAGTGAGACACATGCAGCAGGCCTTCATATCTATTAGAATTTGGGGGTGAAGGTCGGGTGCTGGAGCTCAGGCAGCCCCTCTGCCATCCTGTCCAATAAATAATTACAAGCAAATCGTGCCTTTCACTCTATGCTGATTGATGTTGAAATTGCTTTTGAAAGTTCTCATAAGTTCCTGTTATAGATTAAGTGCCGGTGTAGGAAAAATAACTGCACCCAACTGAAATGGGTGAATGTAATCAGGTTTAATGGACTCGAGAGCTTGTTGGGAATTAAATAACTATTGATTTGTTGGAAAGTTGCTGTCATTACAAAATGCCACTCTGGACGCATTATCCAAGCAGATAGATTAGAAGAAGGGGCCCTTTGAAAATTTGGGATGCCTTATTTCAGTCTTTTTCCTCTTCATTCTTTCCTTAGAAAGATATATCCAGGCCTATGTTAGTCCTTTAGCATAGGTTTAAAATACTTAAGCAATAAGAACTGCTGAAATAAAAAACAGGTATTAGAGATGCAGTTGAACAGTTGTTTGTATGAATATTTCTCTAGCTCTTGTCTTCTCTCTCCCTGGTGTCAAACCTGAAAATGGCATTTTGGAAACCAAGCACACATTTGAGTCATTGTCTTAATTAGCGAATTACAGCATTCAATGATTTGAGCAATTTGTCCCTCAAGATTTTACCTGCACTTACAGTACCTCTGGTCAGCTTATGACACCAGAATGCCTTTTGTTTTTCTCTTAAAGTAAATCTAAGTGTCTAAAATAAATAATGCAAAGGACATTTGATAGGAATATTTGTCATCCTCTTCTAAGCAGTAATTACATAACATTCTGAACTTTAATGGAAATTATCTTCAAAAATATGCCTTGATGAACTGATTATGTAAATGTTTTTTTCTGGGTTGCAGGTTGAGAACCACAACCCTGATTTTTTTTTTTTTTTTAATATGAGGGAGTTTTAACATTTTATAGGCTTATAAGATGCCAGTTTATTTATTTGCATGGATTTCTATAGAAAGGAAGTGTGCCTCTGATCAGGGATTCCCCATGATTTCCAACTGGTTTTATTCCAAGGTTGTGTATGAAAGCAGCATAGAGCATTGCCTAGAGATTTGGGGACTGTTTTGGGAGGGGGTTTTTTGTGTTTTGTGTTGCATAGTTGAGCGAGAGAGATCTCTGTGGAGCAAGGTTTGTCTTCAGAGGTCCTGCACCTTCAGGTGCTGTTTATTATTTTACTCGATGCTGTGGATGAACAGCTGCTCCAGCCTCTCCTAAATTCATCAGTAAACCCTGCCTTGCATCCTCTGCTTGCTTCTGTCACCCCCTCTTGCTACTGAGCAGTGCAATGTGTGAAAAACAAAAAAAAAAGGGGTGGATGCTGTGGGTACATCTCTGGACACACCTTACTTGAGCAGTCATGTGCATTTTCCTCATTGCTCCTGTTAAGGAGATTTGTATTCCTTTTACTGAGCTGATGTGTTTGAGTGAGATGATGGAAAGTGATTTGCTTTTGTTCTTGGAGAGACACAAGGTCCAGGGTTACAGAGATGTTGATGTGTATCAAATTACATTAAATAGGCATGCAAAGGTATTTTCCAGTAAATAGATATACCTGAAACTTATTAGAATGATGGCCTTTGACTTAGTAACACATTTTTAAATGAGTAAATATCTTTGCTTCTTCCTTCTTTCTCCTGGGTAAAACTATTTTAGGAACAAAAAAAAAGAAAAAAAGTCAAATGAAAGTACAAATAATGCATAAAGCATTTTATGCCTCCTGTGAGTAGGGAGATATATTCCACCTTGGCACAAAAGCCCCACTGGTGGCTTGAGGGGCTGAGGACCCAGGCAGGGACTGCAGTGAGCCACTGTGTGTGCTGAGGGCAAGGCCCACGTCGTGTCCAAACTGTCCTGCTGCTCCTCCTGGCAGGGGAAATGAACAAAATGCCACCTAGGATTAAGTGTCAATCTGGTCAGAGGTTTCTTGTCCTGCCCTTGGTCCCCATCCCAGTTTGGTTACTGGATTCCCAGGGGGGAGCCCATATGCCTGTATAGGATCACAGACAGGAGGGGGTTGGATGGCAAAGGTCCCTCTGCCCTGGCCAGGGTGTGCTCCTCTGCCATCCTACCAGTTCTTAGAATAAATAGGAAACCAAGCCCCAGTTATCATTCAATTACAATGTTTGTTTTCAGGCTGCACTGTCTCACAATTCAGAGAGAACTGTTATTTTGTTAAATGATATCTGAGAGGTTGAATCAGCTCCATCTTTCATGGCTCTAAACATAAAATGTTTGCAGTTGCTCTGGTTACCTGTAACAGTAGATTTATGGATTTATGGCAAAGTATTTTGAAAACACATATGCAATATATGACATTTTAATACTGGATGATAAATTATTTATTACATAGCTGGGTTAGGTAGCTCCATTTCCATTTAGCAGAGAAACAGGAATTCAAATGCATTACTATAACAGTTATTAATGTTGAAATTGTTCAGACTTTTCAGTAAACTACTGCAAAGCTTTGGAAAGAGAGACAGTTCTATTTAATAAAAAATGTGGAACTTTTATAGAAAAGATTATAAAAATGAGATTATTGTTAATATAGTCAGTATTTTTTAAAAGTATGCTTTTATTTTAACATAGTGACCAGAAAAGTTCTAAGAGTTCTGAGGGTTTAAGTTTGTGTTCATTGTTAACAACTAAGCTAAAACCTTCCTTTTTGTCTGCTTTTATTTGCTTACTTATTTATGTAGTGATAGAGGGGAGACTTGGAGAAGAAAAATAGAAAATAGGCTGGTAATTAACTATTTCAATATATTGGGAAATACTGTACTTTTAAGTACATCATTCTTAGACTTAGATTATTCTGAAGATACTTTGAATTTTTTTTTCCTGTGTATCTGATTTTCCATAACTAGTTAACCAGTGTTTGACAACTGAAAAAGTGGTAATCTGGAGACTGTTCCATTTTATTTTAGGGCTGAGAGAATTGCCTAGAATATGCTGTGAAAAGTAGTGGTGCAGACTTCATCACGGTGCCATCACTTCACCCATCTGGAAAATCCTTGTTTTAGGGCTGTGTTGGGAAGTGCTAGCAGTGGGTACATTCTGAATACTTGTAGGTGTTAGTGTGTTAGGCTACCTGCAAAATCACACTTGTATTCCAGGCAATCCAGTCTTGGGGAATTTTATGGATTTGTTGTGTCACCTTACATCAGAAAGGTTTCTGTAATTTGGTAGGTTTTATCTGAATAATACATTTGCAAAAGTGGTGAGGAGAGGTTTGAGTTCTTCCAGTGTTGCCTGCAGTAGTGTATGGTTGTTTCTGTTGGTTTTAGATTATGATCTAGTGGATAGCAGAGCCTAATTTCTGTTTACATTGGCTGAATTGCCTCTTTGAAATGCAGTAAGTAGATGATTTAGCTTAAATGCAGATTTATTCTGGCTTGATTGTGTTGCTCTGTCTCTCCTGTTACTAGTACTGTACTTCCAGTGCTTTGTGAGTGCAGGATGAATATGTTTTATTATTGCAATCACTTTTCATCTGAGCATGCATCTTGTCTTGCTTTTGAGAGACCATGTCTAACATTTCTTCGCTCAGAGTTGCGAAGTTTCTCCCTTTCGTATCAAAAGTGCTTTTAGTACATGTGAAGTGGTGGTGTTAGTGATGGATGTAGTCTGTATTGTTTTGATAGCTGAAAATTTTTGTAAACAATGTTTAAATGAATCATAGAATTGTTTCTTGGAAAAGGCCTTTAGGATTTTCAAGTCTGACTGTTAACCCAGCACTGCCAAGTCCAGCATTAATCCATGTCCTTAAGTGCCACATCTACGCTTAATTTTTAATTTACCCTTTTAAAACACCTCTAGGGATGATGATTCAACCATTTCCCTGAGCAGCCTGTTCCAATGCTTGACAACCCCTTTCTAACATCCAATTTAAATCTCCCCTGGTACAACCTGAAGCCATTTCCTCTTGTTCTGTTGCTTGGGAGCAGAGCCTGACCCCCACCTGGCTAGAACCTTGTGCCAAGTATTTTAGAGAATGAGAAGGATCCTTGTTTTCTCCAGGCTGAGCTGCTCTGACTGCTCCACCCCCTTCCCCAGCTCCATTCCCTGCCCTGGACACACTCCAGCCCCTCAATGTCCTTTTTGTGATGAAGGGCCCAAAAGTGACCCCAGGATTAGAGGTGTGGCCTCAGCAGTGCCCAGCACAGGGGTCAGTCACTGCCTCTGATCCTGCTGGTCACACTGTGGCCAATACAAATCAGGTGTCATGGTTGAATCATGCTAAATCATCTTCAGCACCCCCAGGGCCTGTCCTGCTCCAGGGATTTCTGCCAAAGGGCAGCACCCAGCCTTGGTGGCCAAAGAGGGCCTGCACTCCTCTGGCTGCTCCTGGCCCAGCCAGCCATGCCAGAGCCCTCTGCAGAGCCTTCCCACCCTCCAGCAGGTCCTTTGTGTCATCCC
This sequence comes from Argya squamiceps, assembly GCA_037834095.1. Taxonomy (NCBI): domain Eukaryota; kingdom Metazoa; phylum Chordata; class Aves; order Passeriformes; family Leiothrichidae; genus Argya; species Argya squamiceps. Next base: position 4,180,775 of record JBBMKD010000040.1, read on the forward strand.
CAGCCTTCCTGAGGGTTGTTCAACCCCCTTGGTCCAGGGCCTGGATAAAGATGTTGAGCAGAGTTCATCCCGGTCCTGAGCCCTGGGGAATCCTGCTGGTGACCTGCCCCAGCTGGAGGCACTTGCAGTGCCCACTCTCTGGGCCTGGCCAGCACCCAGTTTTTCACACAGAGAACTTTGCACCCATCCAAGCCATGACAAGCCAGTTTCCAGGATAGTTCTGTGGGAAATGATGTCAGCAGACACATCCACAGTCATTCCCCTCATCCATTGAGCAGGTCACCTTAGGAGGAGATCAGGTCAGCCAAGCAGGACCTGCCTTTTTAAACCCATGGTGGCTGGGCCTGATGCTTCGTTGTCCTGTTTGTGGCTTTGGATGCCACTTGAGATGATCTCCTCCATACAACAGATTAAATTGTTTTTCCTTGGAATCCATGGATCAAGCAGTGTAGCCAATAAGCATTGTCCATGAAACCTGTCAGCTGCTCAAGAGGCTGCAGACAGCTTGGAAGTGTTTGGTTATTGCTATTGCAAGAGTTTATGTTCTTTTAACTTGCTTTTATTTCTTGCTAATAAGTGCAGATATCATCAAATACCCGGTGAGGGAACCTGCAGGGGCAAGAGGGAGGGTAATGACATGGAATGTCTTTCCCATTGACCAAAAAGACAACTGTAATAAGATGAATAGCTTATCTAAGTAGTTTTATTTCAGCTAAGAAACAAGTGGTTATTCTGCCCTGCCACCTGCATAATTTTTTCTCACTGGCCTTTATTTTGAAAACCAATGGGTGACATAATTTCAATGGCTAAGGCAATGTTGTGTCACCTCTTTCACCTCTTGTTCTGTCAGCTCAGTCAATGCTGTGTTATAGTCAGGGCTTTTTCAATCTGTCAGATTTCATCTGACACTCAACAGGATTTTTTTTTCCTTTTCCACTTTTGCATGTGATGTCAGTATTAGTGAATTTTAGACATGATGATGAGTAATTATGGTCGCTAGCTTGTGTGTTGGATAGTACACTCCAATGGAGTGTTTTAGTATGGCAAAAGCTGGGTAAATCTGGGCCTTTCTGACTGCAGGGGTTTTTAAGGGGAATAAATACAAGAATATTTGAGTCTGTAAGAAAAAAAATTCTAGACGTGAATAGTTTTCATTAGGATAAGTTCTATTTACTTTTTCATCCCCTAAGTAAGGCAAAGCTTTTAAGATTTGGATTCTCTGTAAAAGCTGATTTGTTTGACTTGGCTCCCCCAGCTAGAATCCAGCAAGCTGATACTGCTGTTTCCAAGGATCTGGAATTTCAGCTGATTTTTTTTTTTCTTTTTTCTGACTCATGCATAATCGTCAGTAATAAAACTTCTGATGGCCAGATTATGACAGGAGATACAACTTTGAAGTTCTTTTGCTTTCAGTAGAATGATTCACAACTGATATAAAAATATGCTTGTACATCTAAATATAGAACAGTAATTTTAATGGAGTTTGCTTGAATATTTCACCTATTTACCCTCTGATAAGTTATCTTGTGTTCCATGGGCTAATGTTAGAAACCCAGTTCAAATACATCTTTTGGCGTGTCTGCTTGCTTGCTTTTTTTAACTGAGGTGTGCAGGTAACTGTTTCCTCAGACCTGGTTTCAAAGAGGGTGTTGTAAAAACATATGAAATGTCTATTTCAGTACATCAGGTTGTGAAAAAAATATGTAGAGGGTGTAATTATTTCAAGTGTAAGCACTTTCACCTGAACTAATTGGAAATTGTGTTTAACTGCTCTATTACCACCTAAGAGTGGTGGAACCACACTTGACAAATATTTGACAATCGGTTATCACAGATAATTTGAAAAATGTTGAGGGGCTTTTTTTAGTGTAGTGACAGGTCATGAGCACTGTAAATATATAATTGGAAATTGACCCAGTAAATTTTCTACCTTTCACAAGACTCAGGATGTCATAGATTAGGGTAAATTCTGATAATCCTGGTTCCTTTTCTTTCTCTAGGGAACAGCTGCATGATCTAGAGGACTTGGAGAATGACTTAATCCTCCAATGCTGATGGGTTTAATAAAACAGTAAAGAATGTAATTTCATTTTTAAATCTACATATTGTTTTGTTGCTGACCAAGCTGAAGAAGTAAAAGTCTCTTGTCTCTATACGAGAGTCAGAATGGTTCACATTCTCATTTTGTTTGAGGCCTTGAACTAAATAAGACATGGTGCATTTCAAGGAAGGTTAGTCATCAAGGAAAAGTTACTCAGACTTTCGTGAGTATCCTGCTGTAAACTCAACTTCTTAAGATAAAACTAAAAGTCCTTGAAGCAGTGAACTGATCTGAACTATGGTGCTGTTTTATTGTGTTTTGGTGGTGTGGTTTGTTTGTTTGTTTTGCTTTGTTTAATTCTGGGGGAGTAAAATTATGATTTAATGCTTATTATCCCAAGAGTTTTTCATCTTACAGAGCTGGAAGTACACTTCTGTTATGTCTCTGTCCTTGCTTTGCCATATTATTGCAAAGCATGTAGTACCCTCTGGTTTGCTAATTAGTAGCATTTAAAAGTCGTGGAGGAGCAAATGGCAGGTTGTTCATATATAGTTTTTTTATTATAAATGTCTGTGACACTTTGCTTTCTCTGTACCATTTTAATGCATAGCAGATTCAGTAAAATGCATCTCCAGACATCTTTAGACACGTAAGCTTCAAAACATCCAACCCAGGCAAGAGTGCTGCCAAAATGCAAATCCAAGGGTTTCTCTGTAAATTACCAGCAGCTGTGCAGGTACACATCAGCTGTCTTTATTTTCACTGTCAGTTGTGCTGAATATGAGCATCTTTCAAACACTTTGAGAACAAATCATACTGACACTTGAAACCAGGAAAGAGGAAAAAAGGGAATTTCCAAACATTTTACTTCCATTCTAGAGAAAACCTTATGATTATGTTAAAACAGAACCTAAACATGGGTGAGTATTCCAAAGAGAATAATAAGAACAGGTTTAGGAAAAAAAAAAGCAGTCAAGCTTTTTAAAAGCTCTAGCCCTGTAGTTGGTTAAAAGCAGGATGGCATTTAGGTGAGAAATAAAAGGTGACTAGGGGTGAGGGAAAGCACATCTTCCTGCATTTGTGAATGATCCTGGAGATAATAACACAGGAAGAATCATTCTTTCTTTCCTTGCTAGCCTAAGTGTGGTGCTGACTGAAGGGAGTTAGCAAACCTGAGCAGTCCTTTGCTACTCCCTGGGGATAACTTTGCTCTGTCAGGGCAGCTCAGGGGATTCAGCTCTGCTCAGCTGGATGCTGAACACAACCTGCACAGTGGGACCTGCTTCACATATGTGAGAGCAAGTTTGAAGGTGTTTACCCTCTGTGCAGAATGGTTCCTTATTCTCTCAGTGTTGGATATGTATTTTATGTGTACAGGGTTGTATTGGTGTTATTTTGGGGAGATTTGGTTTAGTGCTTGACTGCATTTTTTGTTTTTGTTTGTTTCTCTGATGTATTAGATCTTGCTTATGCAAAAAAGATTTTAGAGATACATTTTTTATATTTTGAGAAATACAAAACAGCTTTTTATAATGAAATGAGCTCACTTTTCCTAGGTTTGGAATTGTACTGAAAAATGGTATATGAATAAATTTTTAAAATTAATTTACATCTTGCTCACAGTTGAGGTACAGAGAGAAAGGAAACCTCTACAACTGTATTTCAATGCTCAGTGAGAATGAAAATATTTTTATTTCAGTTAGTAAAAAAGCAAAACAAAAACCTCCCCAAAACATGAAAACTGTTTAGAGCCCTCAAAAACCACCAGGATGTAGGAGAATTCTGACTCCTTGTATACAAAAACCAGAAAAGGCAAATTCATAAGAAAGCCGTGAGGATTGCTAACAGAATCTCAACAAAATTTGATTCTGCAGAGGCTGAGCCATACTTGGAAAGGTCTGATCCCCTCAGTATCTTGAATAATTTATATTTTGTTATGCATTTGTAGCCACTAATTACTACAGAGTGGTTTTTTAGTTTATGGTACCTGGAAAGTGTTCGGGTCCATGCTATAAGAGCATGGGCTCACTGTTTGCTCTTCATTCCAAGGAAGGTTCCCCTCAGAGGTGCAGAAATCTCTTTTACCTTGTCCTGAGACAGAGGCAGGAGAATGAGCAATGGAACGAGTTCTGTTGTGACAGGTCACGCAAGAGTCTGCTCTGAGGTGAGCATGGAAAACACTGCACCAGCTTTCCTCTCTCCGAGGGAAATGAAATGTCATTGGAGCAGCCCCTCCTTCTGGAACACAGCAATAAATTACACTTTTGATTATTACTTTAAAAAAAATCTTATATCTAGACAGAGCTGTTAGGGGAGGGAGGTGTTTATCATTTTTTTTTTTGCCTTACGTTTAAAACCAGAAAAACAAACTTGAAATCCTGAAACTGTCTTAAACTGTCTGTGACCAACTCTTTAAAAAAAAAAATCTCTCTTCCATGTTCTCTTTGTCTTCTCTTTTAATTTAAAACATAAATATCTGTCTCACTTTTGCTACCCAAATGCAGGAGGATTTGAGGCCAGCTGAAGCACAGCAGCTGGGGTTAGGTCCAGTTCTTAAAAGACTAGCCAGGCTTTGGCAAATTGTTCTTCCTCAGTGTTCCCCTATCAACTCAGTTCTGGTGTTTCCCATTCATTTTAAAGAAGTGTGTGCAGAAATGACTCAGTGTAGTTCCAAGTTTGTTTACTCCTTCAGAATCTTAAATATAAAATGAAGGCAAGTATTGTGTGTAAGGATTTACTTCTGAATACTTCTGAAGGTTACCTGAGATTGGTGATATCCAAAGAAATTTTTCAAAACTGATCCTTCTGTTAGAAAATAAATAGATGGATCAGTTTTAGTCTAGCACTGGTCAGTGTGTCTGGGCAAGTGCCCTCACTGGCTCCTGGGTGACTGATTTTGTAGACAGGAGTTGTTGAAGGCCACTCAAACCTTCTGAATGCTGCTGTTACAGGAAATGAATTCCATCCATTGCAGGATTCTCTGAGTACCATTTTTAACTGCCATCCTGTGCTGGATTGACTGCAGTGACTACATGGGCTTCTTACTGCAGAGATGAATGTTTTTATTTTTACGCCTTCCTCCGTGAAGGAAGAGTTAAAATCAGGCACAGGGAAATGTAACAGATGTTCATACACATTTCCCATCTGAAAATGCCTTCCACTGGCCAAGACAATTGTTAGGCACAATTAAGCCCAGTATATACATCCTGTACTGGAAGCCAAGGTTGCTAAGGGTGTTCCCAACAGGAGAGCACAGGTTTGGAAATAAGGAAGTTCATGCAAACTTTGATCTGTGGCAGATTTTTAGTGCCACTGTGTGAAAAACAGAGGAGACCTGACTGACAGCTCAGAGTCTGTGCCCCCTCGTGTCCTTAAGATACAGCTATACTATATACAACTATAGATTTAGGAGACACTTTCAATCCAAGAGCAAATTTATTTTGCATTTCAAGGATGCTAGCACTTGAAATCTGATTTTTGAGAAGCATTTGGTGTAATGTTGCCAACTGAGTTTAAAAGCTTGTGATTTTGTGCCTTGTAATGTTCCACATTCAGTGTGATTGTCACTGTAATCAGCTTTATGATGGCAAATCTTCGTGATGACTGCAGGGATATATTTTTTTGCATATTATGTCTGAAATGTGAGTTACGTTTTGATTTCAGAGGTATAGTGGTAGTGTATGAAGGAAGGCACTGCAGACTTTTGAACTCGTGTATGAAATGTTTATGCAGAGAGTGGAATTTGCCATTTTCAGCGATGTGATAGCATCCACTCTTGAAAAAGACACTGAGAACCAAATGCTCTTATATTTTGTGATTTGTATTGTAATTGAACCCATTAGAGTTGGCCATTCTGGAAAAGCATGCTTTGCTGGCAGAAAATGGCAGTGATTGACTGTTTTTGTTGTATCAGAATATTATACAGACGTTGTGAATGTGTGTTGACCTAAAAATGTCAGTGGGTATTTCATGTCAGTCTCCTTTTTGTTTGGTTTTTTTTTTTTTTGCTTTTCTAGGGTGGGGAGGGATGACACAAAAATGCAAGACAAACATTGCTTTTCTGTTGTGTAATGCCTGGCTTTTAATAATGTCAAAAGCTCTGTGCCAGGTCTATAAACAGAGTCTGTAAATTCTGGGCAGCCAGTGAGTCTTGTCACTGAAATATGCAAGAGAATTCTAAACCAAACCTCTTTGTAATTCCACTCTTATTTTCCTGTAATAAGACACAAATCTGTAAAGGGTGTTTCCCTGTCCCTCTGGCTTTAGTTCTTCATATAATGTTTTTAACTTTGTCCTTAGATGGATATAAGCTGGGTTTAATAGCTCACATCATTTTTACTCATGGCAGCAATAGGGCAATGCTTGTCCTAAGTCTCATGTGCAGGTGACGAGACACATTTACCTGCATTTCACAGGGAGAAAAAAAAGTGGGACTCCACTCATTTTTTTGGAAAATGATTTATTCCTGTAGGAGAGGATTTCTTTAATACCTCTTTGTTAGTCCACTGGAACTGATGGAGTTTCTGAGGAGTGCCTGGAACCTTGCTTGACACAGCATATGGTTCTATATATGTGCCTAAAAATTATTCAGTGCGTGGTAGCTGGTGGTGGCAAGGTGTTTATCTCTGGGGCTCGTTCTCAAGGAGCATTGTCTTGTTTAAGTGGCTGTGAAATGTACTTTTTATGTGCTGCTCTGCGGTCATCTCGAGGTCGGCATAATCCTGGCTTAAGGTGTCTGGCTGCAGATTTGTCATTTGCATTATTATTGATTGGTTCTTGCAGAACCAAGCTAATTTTTTTTTTAAATATTGTATTTTTTTTTTTAACATAAAGTGCTTTCTCTAGAAGAATAATAGCAAAATGCTGAACAAGCTATTTTTATTCTCTGGGTTTCAATAAAAAATAGGAGCTCAAGGAGGGCAGAGGTGGTGCTTTAAGTCTTATTTAGCATGGGAGAGATTATTTCAAAATATTAATAAATGTGTAGTATGGTGCTTCTGGATAGGAGGGATGAGAATTTCTAGTTTACATTTTCACTTTGTTAGTTGAGTGCTTTTTAGAGATTTTCCTCCCCTGAGTTCTATATGTCAGCATCAGATACCTGAAATACTTAAAAGTAGTTCTGGATCAGAGCCAGACTACATAATTATTTAAACCCATATTTGATAGCTTGATTTGGCTTTTTGAGTATTTCTTTACTGACACAGCAGAATTATCTTGCTTTTTGCTTGATACCATTCTGGAGCCTTTTGTAATGTTTTTTTTTTTTTTCAATATTTGGCACTTTTGGTATTCTGTCCGTCTGCTATTTCTCACCATGCCCTTTAGAAATGTTTTCTTTTTTTTAATATAATTTAAAACACTTCTCTGTTACTAAATGGCATAACCTTTTCTAATCCTATTAATTAAAATTATCTTCTGGTCACCATTCTTCCATTCCTTTGCAAAAAAAAAAAAAAAAAAAATCTGGTATCTTCATCACAAAAATAGATGGTGAGTCGGGAATCAGACACCTTCAGAAACAGATCCCAGATGTATTTTTAAGGAACACTGTGTGCTAGAAAGCATTTCAAGTCTTTCTGGAATTATTTCTTGAGAATGATGACTGTTACATTCTGAGGGGTGTTCAAATGTATTGCCTACGTGTGTCTGTGTTACTCCCTGACCTAATGACTAAAGCTAAAGAATTAACTTCTTAATTAATCTATGCATATACTGAAACTCTTGCATTCTCAATATTTGTTAGGGTTACCCCTTCGTTCTTCCGTGTGCTTACAGAATTCTGCTTCAGCACCGTGTTTCCTTGCAGGGGAGTATACAAGTTTTAAATTAGGAAAGATTTTTATTTGTTTGTTTTTATTTGCTAAATAACAGTTGTGATTCAAGAATATGATAAAGTAGTTAATGTTAATTACCCTTCACACACTTTTGGGAAAAACCTGTGTACATACTTGGTGACTTTGTTTAATAGTTAGCTTTTGTACTCTAATAGGGCAAGAGACTTTGATTATATATTACCCACTGCAGAAATAGAAAAATCAAATTGAACCCGATATGATTTTCTTTCTCTCTTTGTGTCAGGGCAGAACACTTTGTAAAAAAATTGATTCCACACCCTTTGGTGAAAGGCATTTCTCTAATGTAACAAAACCTGAGGGGCTTTTGTTATCTTTTTTCTTTTTCTTTTTCTTTTTTTTTTTTTCTTTGCTATTATTATTTTTTCACTTTCAGAATTAGAATGTGAATGTATGCATTTATACAAGAAAATTTTCTTGTTGTGAAGAGGGATTTCTAGTTCATGGATTCAAAGATGTTCAAGCCAGGAAGGATCATTAGGCTAATTCAGCCTGTCCTCTTGAATGTACATGCTACACAACTTGGAGGCTGGCTTAAAGCAGACCTTTTGGAAGATATTTAATCTTGTTTTAAACATCCAAGTAATTTTGGTTCCCTCAGTTTCATTGCTGCCTTACTCAACTGTTTGTATGTTTAATTGCCCTTGCAGTTTGGACATTGCAGGGCTTTATTTCTCTTTATTTTTGCTCCTGGCCATTGTTTCCTGCTGGGTTTTCCATCTGCGAGATTAAAAATGCAAAATATCCTCAAAAAATGAAGTGTGCTACCTCCTAGAAGAGATACATATCGAAGACACAGAGGAAACAGGGGAGGAAGAAACCTTGTGGAATCCCATAATCTGCTTTTCTGCCTGAAAGCAAGATCAGCTTTGCCTGCATCATTCCTGAGGGAGGTTTGCTGAGCCCATTCTGGAACGACAGGGGCTCTCCAACCTCTGCAGGCATTTTACACCTGCACGGGGGGGTTTCTTTGCCCCAATGCCTGAGTTAATCTTTTCTTGCGTAATTTAACCTCCCACTTTTTTATGGAGAGTGGGCATAAAGAATGCATGATTTCCACCCTTTGCCTAGTGGGCCATTATCTACCTAAAGACAGCAATATCATCCTCAGCCTTCTTCCTTGTAGTAGTGCAATCCTCATTCCTTCAGTTTTCCCTTCTGGAGTTTGTCTTGGCCTCCTACAGTTGTGAGCCATCATGGGTAAGATTTTTAGATCTGCAGAATTATTTAGGTATCTAATTTCTTTTCTGGAGAACATGTATGAAGTATAACTCTGCTTCAGATAGCTGAAATTGGAGTAGGAGGTAATAAAATTTTGCTAGTAGATACAGATGTATGATGGGAGGAGAGGTGAGAGTTAACAGTAAGTCATGAGACACAGAGCACTGTGAAGGATGAGTTTATTTTGCTGTTATTAAAAATTTCATTTCAGGATAATCCCTCTGAGACTTAACACGTTATTTTAAGAAAAGCTTCCTAGAGCAGCAGTAAACAAGACACAGTACAGTAGGTTCAAACGATTCATAAATGTTTGGATTTTTTTTAAACATCCCATTTATTGAGTCTGTTTCTAATACAGTGCTGAAAGAAACAGCAATCATGTTGCCTATGTGTTTGCAAAGAGTGACATTTGTAAAGTAATCTATTTAAATAATCAGCACTCTGAAGCCTTGTCTGCCATTTTTGGCTGTCAAATTTTGTGAAGTAGGAGGAAAAACGCTTAAAGCACAGGCTAGCTCTTTAGTGATTTTTGCATATTCCTTCTTCAGCAGCTCAGCTGAGGCTTAATTTAGAGGTGCTGCTGGATGTGTGACAGTGTGTGTTTGTGTGCATGGGTTTGGCAAAGCACCCTGTGCCTCTGGATGTCCCAGCAGCAGGAGCATCCATCCCGTGCTTCCATCTGGCTTGGTTTGTTCCCATCAGCCTCACAGTGCCCACATCCCCACGACTGCAGAAATGCAAGAGAAAACCTCATTTTGTTGCATCACCTTCCCAGTAACACAGGGCAGGATTCAGTTTTGGAGGGCACAGGGAGGGTATTCAGTCACACCCCACAGTCTGGGGGACACTGGTACTGGAATCCCAACAGAAAGGCACAGGTTGGAGCACAAGACAAACATGGGCTCCTCTCTAACCTCGACACTGTGGGGAGTGAATGATCATGTGTGTTATTGGGAGGGATAACTGATTATATTAAAGGCAGAGCAGCAAACAAAATACACATGGGCGACCCTTGCATTACCTGACCTTAATTTTCCCTTGATAATCATCACTGAACTTACAGAATTATTGTCTTAAATATACAATTTCTCCTTTTTTTTATTTTTTAATTTGTGAACCTAGGTGACAAAACATAAACTATGAATACACCAATTCTTCAGTTCTTTTAAAGCCACAGTGCTGTAAAGTTTCATGATACAAATTTTAATTAATTGTATTTCATTTGACAGCCTCCAGTAAAGAAGCATTTTGACATGTGTTTAGCAATATTCCTGTTCCAGGAGGCACTGAAATTACAGTAATGCACATGCTGAAGTGCTTTCCTGAATTAGGATCCTGGCACTCAGTAGATACAATCACATTTCCTCAAGTTTTCCCCTAGTGTTAATATTGATGATAGGATCTGAAACACTGAAGCATGGATCAAAAATAGCCTGTGATTAGGAAAAGGCAGATAAGAGGTCATGGAAAAGAGAGATGAAGAAACACAAGGTAAAGTGAAATAAATGAGCCTTAGCAAAGTGGGATTTATTTGGCAGTTTTTGTTTGCATTGGTTTGTGTAAAGTGACTCAAAACCCCCTATATGTGTGACGTTTCTGCTTTGAGAAACCTTCTTGGCCTGAAAAAGAACCTTGCTTCTTTTTCCTTATTTATTCACAGGAGTGTTAATGTGTTGAGGTGTGTGCAGCAGAAATAACCCTGTGAGCAAGTCAGGGTGAGGGAGTGATGGGGAAGTGGAACCTCACAGAGCTTCCTGAGGGCCTCCAGGTGACCACTGCCAAGTCTTGTTCTTGTGGAATTCACTGTTCATTTCAGAGAAGAATCTGAACTTTCTCCCCTCTTGACCATCACTGGGGAGAGCTGGGAAAGGGTCCAATGTGGTGACAAATATATGAAGATGAGAGTGTCTTTTGATGAAATACAGATACTGGAGCATCTTTTAAAGAAAAAAAAATTGTAGAATTACTTTATAATTCTCCATTTATATAATGAAAAAACAGAGGGGACTATAATAATAAGGCTGTGATTTCTTCTGCTTTGAGGTCATAATGATAAACAAGGTTTTAGTAAATTAAAACTATCATATGAATGGCCTTAAACTGAGGAAGGGTAAGTTGACATGAGATATTAGGAAGGAATTGTTCCCTGTGAGAGTGGGCAGGCCCTGGCACAGGGTGCCCAGAGCAGCTGTGGCTGCCCCTGGATCCTTGGGAGTGTCCAAGGCCAGGTTGGATGGGGCTTGGAGCAACCTGGGATAGTGGAAGCTGTCCCTGCCCATGGCAGGGGATGGGATGAGATAAGCTTTAAGGTCCTTTCCAACCCAAACCATTCTGGGATTCTGTCTGTCATCTTCCTGTAGTTTCTTTTTCTCCCTGTGATTTACCATCCTCCCCTCTGCTGTGCCTTATGCATCAATGCCTGCAGTGATCCTTGTAATGTGGACAAAATCATGAGTGGAAGGCTGGAAACTCCTTTCAGTTTCCTTAATATATTTTATATTTTGTCTCATGCATGTATGGAAGGATATCTGTGTATTTAATTATATGAGAGACATTTCTGTCTAGAGCATATGAGCAGAGTCCTGTTTCTCTTGGAGCCTAATGTGGATCATGTATTTTCATTTCATGCAAGTTATCACAGCTGATTTCATCCTTTCAGGGACAGATTTTGAGCTGTTTGCATATAGTATAAAATTAAAATGCTGTAGTGATTTTTTTTGGAGACTTTTGGTGAGGATTCGTATGTAGTTTCAAATTCTGTGGATAGTGGGAAAGCAGGAGTGTTTTTTTAAAATTTCTATCTAGATTATAAGCTATTTTGTGAAATGCAAAATCTGCTTGTAAAGAGAATAGAATACTTGATTGTAGTACAATAGCTCAGTAAGGTAGAATTAACAAGGATTTTAAAACTAGCAAAGATTTGATAGGTGCTTAACAATTACCAAAATGCTCCTTATTTCAGGTGGTGTAGGAATGCTCTTTTTTTATTTGCCATGTTTATAATCACTGGGATGAGCTTAAATCACACTGTACTCACTGTAGCTTGCTGAAGAATGTCAGTCAATAGTTACAGAGCTGTCAAAGAGTTTTCCCTAAGTTGAATTTACGCAGGCAGCTCGAGAAGAAATTGAAGTCTTGTTTCACTGCACGTGTGTAGCCATTTGTAATAAACTTTTTGGAATTTGAAGTATTTTCTCTGCAGTTGCATTTGTTTCTGGATTACAAACTGTATAAAAGCTTTGCCAGCCTTAGCAGAATGAGGGAAATTGCAGTTTACACTTTTTTTGTGGCAAACATTCACTTCAGGTCGGTGATATGTGAATTTACTTGCTTATTTATTATAGCAGTGATAGATTATTCTCACTTCTACTTAAATTTGACAAGCTGCGCACTGCTAAACCCTACTAAAATGGTGCAAAGACCCAATTACATAAACTACAAAGGCATGCAAGAGTAAGCAAAGAAAAAACATATAAAAGGATTAAAGATCAAAAATAGAATGATTCCAGTGAAACTGCATTAGGAGACATCAGGCAGGAAAACATGAAAGAATTAGAGTATGAAGAACAAAGCTTTATAAAGCTTCTGAAAACTGGCAAACATATTTTTAAAAGCTTCTGAAAACTGGCAAACATATTTTTAAAATTACTTCTGTTAACTCTTTATATTGGAAGGAAAATTATTTTTTGGAAAGGACATATTTTTTGGTGTTGTAATTGTGTTCTTTATGAGGTTTGTTCATGGAGTTTGGGTTTCACCTGCAGAGTAGTCTGGATTTAGCCAAGGATTTTAAAATAAGTTGTGTTTTTAATTTTAAATAATATGCTATGGAGGATTTAAGAACTGCAGGGCGAATCTTTTTATTCCTTCTGTGGCTTTAAACACCACCTTTCCAGCTAATCCTTATTTTCTTACACAGTAGAGGTGGTGGTGTTCTGTCTTGAGAGGGCTGAAAAATGGTGGCACAGTCAGAAATGACCAAGGCATTTGCCCTTACTTTTTCTCTTACAAATGACTATTGTGTAGAATTCATTTTCTTTGCTCAGGGAACTTGGAGAATGGATAAATGAAAAATAGCCCTTGCAGGAGTAAGACTTAATTCATTGCAATTCCCCCACGTTCCCTGGGAGAACTAGACAAAGTGCAGACTCCCACAGTACTGCTAAAAGGTTTGCTGTATTTCCCACAAACAGGGTTTCTGCTGCAGTTGGGAACCAGTTCAGTTCCTAACTCAGGTCACAGTCACAGTAGCTCCTCAATGTCTTTTAATACCTAATTGACACTAGGAAGAGGTCTTGCTTTAGATAAGTCTTCAAAATGCTGCACAACTTTTGTATAAATCAACACCTGTCATATGTTTTTGGTCAGCACTGAACCCCATTACTGTAGCAATTCGTCTGAACTTATTCTGGTTTCCCTTTCTACCTCCTGGCCCACTTTGGTGGTGAGAAGAGTTGTGATTTTTTTTTTTTTTTTTTTGTGGCAGCCTTGTCTCGTGGTTGAGGTGCTGTGTAGACAGTCCCTGTCTGTGCTCTGGGGTTGTTCTCCATGTAGCTCTTGCAGGCTGGTTGAAGCCTGGGAGGGATACAAAGCAAGACAGATGGTTTCCCACAGACTTCCCCTCTAGCTCTTTCATCTTTCATCTAACTATTAATTCATCTGTTTGGATGGATACATTCACGCATGGAACCAAGATGAATAATAATGAGATTTTTAATAACTCCCTACATTTGCATTCCTTGTAACTCTTTACATGGTTCTAGCTGATTAAAATGAATAATTTACATAATTAACATATGGTTATAGTGTTGGCTTTAATATGCTGATTATCTCAGTACTTTTGTCTAGAGTCAATTGGATTCAAACTGTAACAATTGTTTGAAGTGAGAATAGTTTATTCCTGTGAGGGTTGGTGAGTATTTGCCATGGGGCCTGATTAGAAATAGCACAACTGTCCAAGAAATTCTTTAATGTAAAGCACGTATTCAAAAATAAAAATAAAAGAGAAGAATGTCATCTACATCTCCTGTGTTTAGGTCAGGCTTTACAAAGAGCTTTCTATGCTTAAAGAGACTTCTGCCATTAGTTCCTTGGTGAGATAACAACTCTGTATCAGGCATAGTCCTGAGAATGAATCAAGACAAAAAATACAGGTCTGATTGTTTCTTATTTGTAAAGACTTTTTTTCTTTTATATAAATCAGCTTATAATTTTTTTTTTATTACGTTGAGATAGAATTAGGAAATTTTTATTATTATTATTAGATGAAATATGTTTTAGTGTCTTTATATTCACTGGATTACACTACTCTTAAGATGAAAAGAGGAATAGTTTTGATATTTGTTATTTTGCTTGTTTTCTCACAGTGCCTATTTATAGCAAGTCACACTGAAGCAATTGTGTTTTAAGATTTGGTGGAATATTCTCCAATCTTCCTTTCACCCTTGGTTGTGTGCTCAGCTTCCTAGTGCAGAGGCTGCTTGAAAAGAGAAAAGAATTGTCAGTATTTGTGGTTAGGTAACTAACACTTGTGTCAATGAATGCGTTTTGAATGTTCATGAATATTTGAAGCAAATTTGTGTTAATTGCACTACTGTTGTCCACAATTAGTCTGTGGTAGACATGATTAATTGTAAAGAGCCCTGACATTTATGCATAAAAGGCTTGAGGTCAAACAGAAATGGAGAAAAATGGTTGCTGCAGCATTGGCAGATGGAATGCTAATGTATTTTGACTCATACTGAGAATAATGATATTTCTGCATCAATAGCAAATAATTGTTTTAGAGCTGGGGAGTATTCTTCTCCTTTCCTTTGCTTTTCTTCCCCTGTTTAACTTTGTTCCATGCCACCCCAGGATGCCACAGGCACTGGTTATTTTTACAGCATGGCTTTTATTTGGCTTGGGTGCTGTGTTGGGAGCTGCTTTACAGGAAGCCCACCCCACGCTGCCAGCTGGGAAAGGCCCCTGTGGAATTCCTGCTTTGAGGAGAAGTGTAATGCAGTGATGAGAAGTTTCTGATTCTCTGATGAGAATCATGCATGCCTTGTGAGGGAAGTCTCTTGAATCCCTGCTGGAATGTGGAGCCCACCAAAAGTGGACTTTCCTGTGCTCACAGGGCATGAACACCATTTCAGCGTGTTTGTCAGGATTGAGTAGGGAATAATTCAGCAGGTGGAATGTTAGTGGTTTAATCTCTGCCCAAACAGCAAACAGACCATCGTCGTAGTGTCATGACCACTTTGTGAGGGCGACCCATAACTGTCTGAGTCCTTTTCCACCACAAAGAGCTTTGTATGGTGATGGCCCTAAGTTTTAGCTTTCATGTTTTTCAGATTCTGTGGTGCCCAGGGGTGCAGTTCTGTGCTCACATTCAGTGTCACTCAGCTCTTCACAGAGCAGGGACACAAAACAAATGCTTTTCCTGCTGAAGACCAAGGACAAGGTTACAAGTTTCAGGCCCAAAAGCATAAACAGAGGGCTGAGGGGAGAGAACAAGAAGGATGGGACTTCATAACCTGAAGCTGTAATTGGACAATTAAACCCCAATATGCAAATGGACCAAAACTTATAGAAGGGTGATACCTCATGATTGTTTGTCCATTTTGTGACCATTTTCGGTCCACCTGGGGTGTAGCTCTTGTCCTGCCCTTAAAGGCCTTTCAGTAAACATCTACTTTATTCTCTAGCTCTGTCCAGTCTCTGTTCCAGGCCAGCCTTCCCAAAGCATCCCTGACTCTCAGACCAGTACCCTGCACTGTCCCTGAGGGGCTGCTGGTCCTGGGCCCTGGAGCTTGTTAAAAATTAGGAGCTCCTGATGGATGTTCCTCTTTGAAGAGAGTGGTTGGTGCAGTGTCTGTGGCACCACACCCACCTCAGGCTGACTGTGTCCTTGTGGAGTACAGCAGTCAATAAACATCTGTACCTGCAGCACACGGAGGCTCCTGCCAGCTCTTCAGGGTTTGGCACTTGACTGATAAGTTTCCTTTGTTAAAATTGACAGTAATCTGTCTAATTCTTTATAAGCTATTGATAGACTCATTAGCCCAGTGAAGTTCTGCTTGTTTAGATCCTGAGTGAATGGAGCCCTTTGTATAAAAGCCTGAACAGATAAAGCGTTTCAATAAGTTTCCAATATTGAAAATACTCTCTTGAGCAAACAGAAATCTCTGCCTTCGTTTTCAGCATTTTGATAAGTTTCTGATTGTCCTGCATTTACGGATGTAGCATCCCATGAAAATAGCCTAAACCTTTCCAATATCCTTTTAAAGTTTATATTTATGTAAAACTTTACTGAAAGATATGGAATATTCTACTATTTAATAATTCCCATTTGAAGTGCCAGGAACTTACATTTTATATTTGTCCTTAAAATTTTCTTTACATGAAACCACCATAACTTGTTAAAAATCTTTATTTTTGTCTTTTTAATTCTTTGCAATGGAACAAATTTTTATTTATTTACAATTTGTGCTAGTTGACCATTTGCATTTGCTCTTTAGCATGTCTTCTAAAGTTAGAGGAAGCAAATGAAAGTACAGTGGTAGCCTGGAAATGTGTGATGATATTCACTGAATAATTTTGGGTGTCAGTTGAGAAATAACTGGGACTGGTGATAAAAATGCTGATCCTAAAAAACAGGTGTTTCAAACAATGGTGTTTAAAGTTCCATGGAATCGTGTAAGCTTTGTGACATTTTTGGGTAAAAATTGTGTGGTGATTGTTTGTGATGGCCCCTAAGAAATGTTGATGGTTCATAATCGTCTTTGTTAAATAGTCTGGGACACGGTGCTCCATGGAAATCCCTGAAGGGTGATACTTTGTGCAGTAGCTCAGCCTGCTGAATTTTTGCTGCAACATGTTTGCATCAGACCAAAACCAGGTAGCAAGTGTTTGCAGGCAATGGAGCCTTACATAACTCTTGCATAATTGTGCTCATGATTTTTTTAACAAAGGAAAAACAATCTAATTTTCATCACAAAAAGGCAACCTGTTTGTATGAGTCGATTTTTTAGAATCTAAAAACCAAAAACACCTCAATGACAGAAATCACTTGGATGTGTAACCCAGAGGAAGTGGTTATCTAGAACAGCTAAATAAATTGAAATGTTGTGTTTCTCCACGGAGTGCTGTTGGAATGGCCTGGTGACATTTGGCTGTGCAGGCTCATCTGAGGCAGGGTGTTCTCTCCAGGCAGGATGTGTGGTGCTCATCTCCAGCTCCCCTGCAATAAACGCTGGGCTGCAGACAGGAGATGGCCAAAAGAGAATGCCTGGGCAAACCTTAATCTTTAATAAGGTGCAGAGCTAGTCTATAACTGTCAGGGAATGACAGAGGAGCAGTGCTTTCAGCTTGCCTGCTCAGAATAGAAAATGGGGTCCTCTGTCAGGCAAGAAAGGCTACTTTATTCTTTATTGGGTTTGGGGCTATTATTGTGGCTGTGTTATTTACTTATTTGACATTTGTGAGTTGTTGGGGCAGGAGGAAGTTCAGTTATTAATGGTGAAACAAAATTTTAAATGGATTTTTTTTATGCTGAACTCACTTTGGAACCTCTTATTCCAGCAGTCAGAAATTAAGTCATACCTAATGTTAAAAGAGTACTGTTTGTAATTAGGAAATATAAGGAATATATAGGGATATTACAATATATAGTAATCTTACAATGCAGTCATCAAGATGCTTATACACAAAATATCTGACATTTAAATATAAGAATATCAGAGACTTCATGAGATGTATATTTTTGGAAAGATCTAAATTTGTTTTTAGAGTAATGAAATTAGGATTGCATTTAGTAACTTTGGTAAGCATTTAGTAAGTTTAGATAAAATATTGCTCCAGAGACATGAGAATATACATTTTTGGAGTATAGGGTGATATGCTAGACACAATATAATGCTGAATTACAATTTCAAACTTCTAAAATTTTATGCAACAAAGACAGTTCCTCCTTTATTAATTTGCTTTGAGTTCTTAGGTCTGTGTACAAGATAATTGTGTAGGAGTGCTACGTTCTTTACCTTTAAAATAGTGTTGCTTTAATTGTTTTCATTTTGTCTCTTAAAGATATTATTTAGATAAAATATAGCTGCCAGTGCTGGTGGTTGGTGGTGTTTGTGATGTGACCTTTCATTTGAGGTTTGAACAGCACTTTTAAACCTTTAAAAAGACCTGATAAAATGTGAAGTTTGCTTGTTGTGAACTAATGGAAAAATCATCACCTTTCTGTAGGATGATCATTTGAATGTTTTTTTTTTCAGTCAAATATACATTTTTTCTGCTTTATTGGGTTTTTTTTATCCTCTTTATATAGTTACAATATGCATAGTCATAAATATGCTGAGCAAAATGCTGTCCAAAATAAACCTCGTCCAAAACTGCAAACTTGAGAACGTTTCTTCTAAAGCAGTCACACAGATTGTATAGGTTTTCTTAAAGCAGTTTCTAGCAGGAAAGTGTTTGCTGGTTTCTAGTCTTTGTCTTCATGCTCAGACTTGCAGATTGTCAGCCTACACAACTTTCCAGGAAAACCCATCCAGAAAAGGACAGCATCTCACAAGTGACAGGGATCCAGAGCCTGTGCATCTGTGCTCTGGCTCTGCTGGTGGAAAAAGACACAAGTACAGGACGTGGAGGGTCTGAATTCACAATCCTTCTTGTCCTGCAGCAAGGCTCCATGAAATGGAACAAACTTTGCAGTAATTCTACTGAAAAGTAAATGATGGGTACTGTTAAAAAGGGGTGTTTCTGTCTCCTAGGCAGAAACCCACCACTGACTCAAAAGTAGCAGATAGTCAGTTGTGGTTTCTTTGGGAAATACTGCCCAGTGAGGAAAAGGAGGAACATACATCATCATCATCATCCCTTCTGAATCATCTTGAGCTTTAGCTTCACTTCTAGGCTGAAATCACAAATTATTAATAGTTCCAGGAGTTGAAAGAAAAGATATTAAAAAAAACCCCACTTCCCAAACAAGTTTTGGGTGTTTTTTTTTTTTTTTCAGGAAACTGCCAGATAACTTTTCCCACTGATTTTTTAATATTTGCTACATCACATAGCTGGTTTTCTGGGGGTTTTTTTGTTTGGTTTGGTTTTGTTTGTTTGCCTTTTTTGTTTGGCTTGTTTGTTTGTTGTTTGCTTTTTTGATTCTTCTTTTGTGGGTTTTTTTTGTTTGGTTGGTTTTTTTGGGGGGGTTGTTGGCTGGTTGGTTGGTTGGTTGTGTTTTTTTGGTTTTTTTCCTTGGAACTTGAAACTTCTGCTTTCTGTGAGAAAAATGTGGTAAATTTATTCTCCAGAGACTGATTTGGGACATAATGTTATCCATGTAGTTGTCACTAGACTTTTCATCTCCTCTCAGTGTGGTAATACTCAGGGAGGGTGGCAGCAGTTTGGGGCTGGCTCTGTGTCACCCCAGGCAGGTGACAGGGGCAGGGCAGGACATTTCCAGCAGCCTGGTGTGCCAGGGTGGCAGCCTGCACACACCTCAGCCCTTCACTCACCTGCACTGTGAGAAAGGCAGAGTTCTGCTTTACAAGAGTCTAGAGTGGCCCTCAGGTTTTCTCCTCAGTCACTGGAGAAGCCTTCATAGCTCAGCAGAATAGCAGGTTAATTCTCTTCCTTTATTTGGCCCAAGTGAGTTCAGTCAATTTACACAGGGAAGTTTTTTAAGTCAGGATAAATACAATTCCCTTAAAAAGCCAACTTTTTCTCAAAGTTGATTAACACCCAAATATAGCACTTGAACTTTTTTTCTTTGCCTTTTTTTTAAATGACGCTATTTTTTTCATTTCTTAGAGACTGAAATTCAGTATATTGGCCACTGATTTCTTGACCGAATGGGCACTAATATTTCTTAACTGAGTATTAGTTAAAGTTTATTTTCCTTACTCTTGTTTAATTGCTGGAGCAAGTTTCTTTAAGGAAAACGTTTTGAGCCTGTGTAATGTGGAATCATTTAATGGTGTGTCAGAGGTGTATGTTTGTGGTTTAAACAAATTACTGCTCTGCTGAGTTTGGTAGCCAGGCGTGGCTGCAGTTAAAACATGTCACTAATACTCACAGGCACTAAAGGTTTGGTAACAACTGCTTTAAGAATTTGGTCATTCTGAGGATAATTGCTTCATGTGAAAATCAGTAATTTGTACTGTGATGCATTTCAAAAGTAGTTTGAAATAATGTGAAGGTGGGGCTCCATTACCCATGGTTAAAACTGCAATTACCCCAGTAAGTACTGACAGGGCTTTGAGGTGTCTGTGTGCTGACTGTAAATCTCAGCAAAAGAAAAAAGAAAAAACCCAAAACAGCACAAAACTGTGTTTAAAATCTTAGTGTATGAGCTGTCAATTTTCTTTATGAAGAGGCACATGCATAAATATTGGGGTTTTTTTCCCCTTGATCTCCCCCTCATGCATGGGAGTCTGCTCCATCCTGAGACACTTGACTTGAAAACTGTGGGCCAACAGGAGAGTGGAGCTGTGTGATTGATTGCTCTTCAGTGGGAAGCATGGACTGTGCCTGAAGAAAAGCTTTTAAAGTAATTGTATTGCTGCCCCTTTTACATGCAAGTTGCATTAGCCAGAGAATGGTTTGTTTTCTCCAGCCCATCCCTCTATCACTTGGTATCTCTTCTCAGCTTTATTGTATCTTAACACAGGAAAATTTGGGAAGAGAAAATATTATTTTAGTATTCTGCTTATTTATTTAAGAGGTTTGGTGATACTGTGGCACATCTTACATTGCACTGAATTTCATTGTACAGTTTGTTCACAGAAAATTGGATTCTTTGAGCAATTCTGTTCTAGCAGGTATTAAAAGAGCTGAATCAGTTCCTTTCATAATCTTAAAAGAAAGGGTATGAATACAAAATAAACTCCAGATAAGGTTTGTGATTTTAGTGGAGCTCAACTGGTTCTTCCCATAAAACACATAGCCTAGAAAGGGCTCCTGTAATCTTTGTCTGACCTTAAACCTCTAATACCTCTATAGAGAGTCCATGTGTTTTGTTCCAGCAGCCACACTGGATTGTATATAAACCATTTCTTTTTTATCAGAGTGCTGGAAGTGATGTAATAAGCATATGCTTAGTACGTGTTTTTGGTGTCTGCACTGTGTGCAGATTTGTGGACAAAAAATACACACTTGAATGAAGTTTGGTGTGATCATATTATTATATTTTTTACAATAAAATAGATATAAATAAATGTAACTGACAAGAAAAACCCCACAAGAATTTATTTTCATTATATGGGATTTCTGTTAGAGTTTGACTAAATTGAAGAAATTACTGTTTTGTTAGTGTTGTGTCTGCATCCACTTTGATATGTGTTCATGTAATCAGACATCTTGTGGTCTGGTGTGTATCAATTTGATTTTTTTCAAGCCATAAAGTGCATTATTGTCACTGAGGGAGGTGCCATAACCTCGTGTAACACTGGAATTACCATCACACTGAATAGAGCCCGTGCAGGAACATCAGATGGTTTTATCAACCTAGGTGGTGTTTTGCCTGTGATTTACTGCCAGGATATGTATCTGGAGACACATCCTTTTTTCTTCCACCAGAGAGAAAAACAAAAGAAAAGCTGAAAACAAACATAATTTATTTAGGTACAGTTGAAAACCACTCTTTGATGGCAAGAGCAGGCTGCCCCAGTTGAGTAGTGGCATCATCTTGTACCTTCTTGTTCTAAAATTGCATTACATGGGATAATTCTGGATTTTTTAGTAAATCAGAAGGCTGTTGGTAGTGCAGAAGCCTTTGGAGTATCCATAACTCACTGATACACTCAACCAGTTCCCCCAAGGTGATCCCATTCTCTTTGTGCCCGAGTCCCAAGCTGGGGGTTGATTTCCAGAGGGTTAAATGTTGTTCTTTTTAACACAGAAAAAAGTGTTTATGTTGACAAGCTTCCTAATATAGACTGTGTAGGTGATCTGTTTTAAGAAACAGGATGTATTATTCCTGGGAGAGAGAAACCCACTTGTTCTCCAACACGTGGGTGCAGGTGCAGGTAGAGCTGCTAAACTGGTAAGAATTCTTCCCCCCAAAATTCAATTCTTTTTCTTTGCATTACAAAAAAGTGTTGAAAGGGATTTAGTAAGTGTCATGTCAGATGAATGTTTTAAACAGCTGAGCATTTATTTTTTGCAAAGATTCACTGCATTGTGTCTTTCTCACTTTCTTTTTTCTTTCATAACTCTTGCCACGGGAAGAATTTTAGAATTTTAGCCTTCCCTTCTGGCACAACACAGAAGTTCAGCTGCTTCTGGCATTGTGAAGTGTACAAACCCAGTGAGGGCTTGAGGGCAGAGGTATGAGGATGTCTCCTGGCTCTCAGGTCCTCAAAGGAATGGTGCAGTTGTGCTCCTGGGTGATGATCAGCAGGAGGGGGAGGAGCAGCACCTCTGGGGCTGTGTTTGCACTGACTCCTGCCCCAGCTGATTGTTCCCCCCTTTAACTGACAGAAATGGAGCCTCTCAATGGGTCACTTTTCCTGCCTGCCTCTCTGTTGGTATTTTCAGAGCACTGGTCACTCTGAAACTCCATCCTTATCCCTGTGCAGCTCCCTGAGGAAGAGCAGGCAGTTTTTTCCCTTCCTTTTTCCTCTCTGGCCCTCTGTCCCACAGATAGCATGTACAGCTTTGCTGGGTCAGTGCTCCTGGCTCCAGCACCAGGGATTAGTGTTATCTCTGGAATTGTTGTGTGGGGTCCAATATTGTATCACTGCCTCTCCAGGGCTGCCTGGCAGGGGGATTCCATCATCCTGTGTACTTTCTAGAGATTTCAGCATTTTTACTCTCAGTATCCAAAGCCCACTGTATTTTTCCTTGGGAGGTGGGAGGACTGAGATGAGAAGAATATAGGAATAGGGAAGTCTGTCTAGAAAACCAGATACACCTCTTTAGTCTTCAGTCAGGTCTGTAGTTTCACACAAACCATGTTGTAAAAAGTCAATTACAATAATTTAGAAGAGAGGCAAAAATGCTTTTTCTATACTCACTGTTCATGTTTAAGGTCTCCTGGCTTCATAGCCAGTTCTCAGAATAGCTTACTACTTAGTTAATATATTTGACCTAATGACCAAATGTGGCAACTTTATGAATTATGTATCAGTCTCTTGGGTACCAAACTGTGTGCTTTAGTTTTATTAAATCATTTCTGATTTGATTATCTTCATTAGATCGTGCAGCAAGTTAATTTCTTTTGAATTTATTGTTCAGACTTTACAATTAAAAGATGCAAATCAAATTGTGCAATTCTCCTCCTGTCTTCATGATGATATCAGTGAGTTTTACAATTCTGAATACTGTTTTAATGCAGCTTTTTTATAATCTAAGAATAGAAGATCAGTGTAATACATGGATTATCAATTTCTGTTTGGAACAAGCATATTTCCAGACTGAGGAACATCAGCAGCAGTGCACGATGGACTTTTCTATATTTCAACTTGCCAATTAGTAACAGAGCAATGGTTTTCTCAGATGCATAAATCACCCTTTCTAAACAGCAATATGACAACTCTCCTCAAGTAAGAATATCAGGATCTTTTAAACAAGTTGAAGTTGGGCACTTCTGAAGCACAGGGTTTGTTTTCAGAATCACCTGGGAGGAGATGTCTGAGGGCAGTGAGATACAAGTAGGAAATATCGACAGGTACAAGGAGAGTGAAGGCTTTGTGTGACTTTGATGTTCCCTGTGCCCTGCAGAGCTCAGGTGTCCATGTCATTGTTCAGCCCAAACCATCAGCCTAAACACTGCAGCTGAGCCCAAGGACAAGGTGCCTTTCTTACCTTCTCATAATTATGATGAACTTCTGGCTGAAGTGCTGTGTCTAGGTCTGTATGGCTGGAAGATATAGAAGAAAGGGGAGCAATTTTTTTTTTTTTTTCTTTGTGTTTGACTTGCTGTATGTCAGTTTTGGAGCTCTTTTAAACTTGTGTATGGAATCACTCAAACTTTCTAATCCAGGATTCTAAATAGCTCCTACATATGCAACAATTCTGCTCCAAAAAACTCCCCCAAACTAAATAATAGATGGTCTGTGTTGTTATACCAGTGCCTGAGGCTTTTCAGTATGCTATAGCAGAGTGTTTCCTTTTCCTGAGTGTTTATTTAAAGTAAAATTAATTTGGTGCATTGATAATTTCTTTATTTTATTAACTGAAAAATATATCAGTTGCTTTGTAAACCTTTCATTTCTCTGTATTCCTTGTACTCCCATCTGTGTTTTACCACAGGGGATTTCTTTTGTTGGGTTTTTTGTTTTGGTTTGGATTTTTTTGTAAGCATGTGTTCAGTTGTTAGAGGGTTAATTTCTTAGGCCTTTAGATTGTAGTTTAAATACATTCATGTTGCTTGATTGCAATAAAGCCCCATTCTTAGAGGAGAACATTCAGATTTTCTTGGAAAAGCTGGATACATAATTTTCTTTGTATTCCTTGTTAAATACATTTCATACCGTTGTCTTCAGTAATGTTCATTTACCATTGAGTAATTTTCTGGTGGTGCAGTTATGCTTAGTCTATAAAAGGATACCTGGTGTTGTTTCTTTTTTCTGTTTTTACAGAGATAAAATTTGATTCTGACCTTTCAATGGACATGTTTATGACTCAATAGTAAATATTACTGAGGAAGGCATTCCTCCTGGTCATTTTGAGTCAGCTTGACAAAAACCTTGATTTAGGACAAGAGTACAGGATTTTCTGGGTGATAAAGTAGTTGCTGAGTAGAGAGAGAAAATTTGTCAGAAACCCTTAAATGAGGCAGGGATAAAGGAAGATGGGACTTGTGCAGTTTGAGAGTTGTAATTTCATTTAAATCTGTGGAGTTGCGTCATTGTTAAGTGAAATCTATTCAGGATTCCTTTCTTGGATGCTGAAGTTTTTCCTGTTTTCTTCTGATTGATCATAGATGTACTCTTGGATGAAGATGATAAGTTTTATGCTCCATGTATTATTTTCCACTGTGCAGGCTAAAATATTATAATTCCTTCTTCAAAGAAAACAATATATTTGAATGAGAACTAATTACCTCTTTTTTTATTCCAAGTGACAAAAGCTAATATATCACACTTAGCCACTATAAGAACTCCATTTCAGTAAACTAATTAAACTAATCCTATCTCTACTCATTATTCTCAGTTCTGCTAAATATTTTAACAGCATAGATTTATTTCATTACATAAATTATATCATACTTAAAGAAAACAGTTTGCATAATGGCGTATTTGCATTCCCAGGAGTTTATTTTGGGTTTTTGAATTCAGACTTCGCATTTCAGTTGAAATAATATTATTTGCCTTATTTACCATGGTAATTCTTCTTAATTATTACTAATTATCTAGAATGATGTATAGCTTTAATTAAAAGTAAGTGCTTGGCATTCTTGTTAACTTAGATTAAACAGTGACAGTTCTCCTGCATATAGACAATATAATGTTAGAAAGTTTTGATGTTTCTACAGTTCAAACCCAGTAATTTCATAACATTGTGGGTGGTCCTTTCAATGAACCAATCACAGGGTAAAAAAAAAAAGTTGCTTTTTGATTGTTAGTGATTTTGATTGTACTAAAGAGAAAGATCATGTGCTTACTGGACATGTCTTAAGCTATATAATGAAAATAAGAATGTCTACCTCATTTTTTTATTCCTTAAACCATGAAACCAGGATATGTTGAATGCTAAAAATTTAACCAGCAGTGTTGCTGGGAAGCTATAAAGGAAGGGTGCATAAGTACCACTTGAGAATAATTGTGTTCTACTTAAAAGACATGACATGCAATTAAAACAAGAACCTGTAAGCCTCCCAAATCTCTTAAGTTTAGTTTAGGTCTTGCACTTAAGGTTCCTGTCGCAGAGCTTTCCAAAATGCTAAGGAAAATGCAGATAATAAGTAATGAATCAGAACAAATTTATGGTATGTTACTCATGTGAGCTGTATAGAAGACTCATAATTTCAGTGATTTTTTGATAAAGCACTTATATCACGGAGGTAATGGTATTCCAATCTTAACACCAGTTTTTATTCTGTTACCTGAACTTTGATTTCTGTCACTGTTAATGGCTTCTCGTAGTGCTGCCATGAGGTGAATTGCATGGGTTTTAGGAAATTCACACAGGAAGGGAACTAATTTTGGGTAGATCTAGCTGGGGATTCTGCATGATTTCTTAAAGAATGAGAGGCAGACGAGTGTCAGACAACTTGTAAATTGTTTTATCCCAAGTGCTGTGGGTTACAGTCCCTCAGCTGAACACATCAGGAGAGCTCTCCCACTCTTGTGCTTGCCAAGTCTGCAATCAGCAGAACTGGAATTCATCTACCAGGTACCAAGCAAGCATCAACACAGCTTTCCACAACACCTCACCCTGCTTTGCACCTTAGCTGCTTCTTGAATGCAGCAGTGTCAATTGCTTTCGTGTTCTGCTTGTCAATAATCCAAACCTTTCATTCATTGACTAAGTTTATACGTACACACTGTTGTTTTGATCAGTTTTCAAGTATTTGCCTCTAATTCATTACAAAAGACCATGGTAGTTCTGTTTCCATCATTCAGTTCCTTTTCTGACATAGAGGAGAAAAGTAAATCAGTGTGTGGGTCTTTACACTTGAGTTTTTGTTTATTCATCTAATCTTCAAGATGTTACCTACAAACAAACTTTGGATGTGGTTTATAGAGATTAGCAGAATGATGTAATCTGGTCACGTTTATATGTAAAATGTTAAATATATTGTAAACAGATTTTTGAATGCCAAAATCTATTAGAAAGAAAAAGGGAAATTAAGCCCGTGGTATATTCTATTTTATCCTTCTCTGAGACATCTTTCTCCTTAACAGTTTCGACAATGTCAAGTAAAATTTTGGACAAAGATAACTGCTTTGAATAACAGTTCTTAAATTGATTCCAAGTGCTGCATGAACCATTCAGTCTTAGAAACTGGGATAAAAGACTACTCTTTTGAAGAATATCTAGATTCTATTACTTAATAGAAGAATTTAAATATTATTTATGACATTTTTATTTATTTTCTTCGAGTCATAATTGTGATGAAGCTGTTCAGTGAGGGGAAAGTTGTAGCTTGCAGAGCTTTTCTCCTTCCAGAGGCCTCTGTAATTGAGCTCCATCACTAGAGACTGGATGCTGGCAGTGCTGGTGCACACTGGGCTCTGTGCACTAACCCTGCTCCTCATGCAGAGTTCCTGGGCATTGGCCTGGAGCTGTCAGAGCCTGCAGGGCACTGCAAAGATTGAATGGATCTGGAAACCCAACCAGGGACCAAACCACAGCTCTGTATACCATTCTGGTCTGGTCAGACTTAGGAACTTACTGGTGTGCATGAAAAACCTGGGTTTCTACCTGAGGCTTGGCAAGGACACAGGTGACAGGACAGGGGAATGGCTTGAGACTGCCAGAGGGCTGGGCCAGGTTAGATTTTGGGAAGAAATCTTGCAGGGACTGCCTGGAGCTGCCCCTGGATCCCTGGAGGTGTCCAAGGGCAGGTTGGACAGGGTTTAGAACAATCTGGGATAGTGAAAGATGTCCCTGCCCATGGTAGGGGGTGGAATGGGATGAGCTTTAAGGTCTCTTCCAACACAAACCAATCTCAGGTGATTCTCTGACATGTTTAGAAAATGACTGTGACATTGTCCCCTGGCTTTCAGAGTTCATCAGGTGTCCTGGATGCTTCTGTGACTCTGTCTTGCTCATGCAAACTGCTGAGCCAAGCTGTCAGAGGCAGAATTGAAGCTCCTTCTGCTGAAATCAGGACAGAATGGAAGGTCCACACAACTGGATAAAAAGGAGACTGTAGAGGTGGATGGGGGTGAAAAATGAATCAATAGACTTGGAGCTGGTAAGGGCTCAGAAGATCAGTAAAAAATGAAGTTTTCCTGAAGGTCAGGAATCTGTTTTGGTGGATTTGGGCGTACTTTGCTCAGCTAAAGTGACTGGCAAGTAAGAGGGGATGGTGGGGAAGGCAAACTGCCTTATCAACAGTAGAGGCAGGCAGGGAGAAAGGGACTTTCTCCCGTGGAATATTTGATATCTGTCTTCCCAGTATCTTTATTTACTGTTTATATATTTTCTCAGTACATCTTGCATTATGGAACCACATTGCTTAGCATTAGTTATCAGTAAAATAAAATTTCAGTTGCTAGATATGGTAATAGCTAATAAAATTGGTTGTACTCTTTAAAGTGTGTTGTGACTGAGTAAAATATGAGCTGTGTATGCAGCTTCAGTCTGCTTGCCTAGCTTGACATCAGGGTTGTGTTTCACTTGACAGATGTCTGTAATCACTAATATTTTTCATAGTTTTGTGTATTTCATAAGTCATCTGTAAGATCATGTAGTTAACTTAGAGGGCAAATTTATCTGGTAATCTTTTAAATTTCAAATTTCAGTGTTAACATTTGTTGAAGTACCTTGTACATACATATATATGTATTTATGTCTATTTATACAGAACTTATCAGTATAATTTTTACATTGGAAAATAACTGTGTGTATGTGTATATGTAGTGTAAAACATGCATATATTTTATAGAATTCTTTACACTAAAGTTTCTCAGTGAAACTCTTTATTTCTGTTTGTGTTAATTATTGTGTCAACATATAAATCATGCTTATAACCAAGTTATTTTGAGATACAATTTTCCTTTTTTCTTTCAGGCACATCTTATTTAACAATGATTTTTCATTTTGCATTAGCTTGTATTCTTACAGTATTTACATTAATTGGCATGTGAGGAACACCAGTTAAACAGACTCGTACATATCCTTCTTGAATAATGCAGTGAGCTAAATGTGTCTGGAAATTTATGTGGTTTCATACTGGTAAATGAGATGTACTTGTGGATCATGTTGCTCATATATAAGCTATGTTTAATTATAGATTTATAATAGGTACATCACTGGTCAAAAGATGTGCAGGTAATGTTAATATTTTATGGAAGTGCCAAAAATGTAAAATTGCTGAGGTGATAAAAATCACTCTGAATTTTTTTAAAAGAGTTGTTAGACCACGAAGTCCATGTCAATTTGGTCTTCAGCTCTAGTAGTATAATATTTTGACAAGGGACAACATTTTATACAATCCAAAGATCAGATCTTTCACTTTTGTGCTTACAGCTCAGATGAAGTTACTCCTCTGGAGGAGCTGACCTCAAGTGCTAAATGTCCCAATTCTATCTTTTGCTAGGCAAAGAAGATGGTGACAGTATAACCCCATGCACTCACAGCAGCAGTTTCACACATTTGATGAGCTCACACTCACGAGACATCTCCATATCCTGTAGTGTTCAGCCAGGTGGACCAGGCAGTACGTAGTCCATAGTGAGTAAAGAGTCCTACATTATATTCAGCTCTCTCTCCATTACTTTCCAGAACTGTGATGAGTGGCTGCTGGTGTTGGGGTGGGGGTACAATGTTAGGAAATCTTCCTCATTGATTAATCCAGCAAACTGCTTTTCTCTTTTTGTCGTGTTCTTCTCCTCTCCTCCCATGTGTTCTGACAGTTTCATCCTAAAGTGGCCACCTAACAAAGACACCTTTAGTCTGATATTTGTTGTAGCCTGTTGTAAAATGGAAAAAAAAAAAAAAACCACCAAAACAAACCTAAGGAAACTCCAGTGTATTCATTAAAAAATAATTTGTTTTTAATTACTGCTTGCCATGGTAATAGAGGTATTTAGAACGAAAATTAGCCAAAGTAGGGAAATAGCTCTCCAGACATAACATATGAGTATGAAAAAAAGCTTAGAAGAATATTCTCCAACTATTTAAGCAGTCTTTGCATAGTATAATCACAGACCCTGATAGTAAAATGATAGATATTTATTGTGTTTATTTCTTGTTACTAGCAAAATTTTTAATTTATACTACTTAAAATGTTGAAAACAAAGGCTGATCTGACTGAAAAAACGTACTCTGTAACAAACTGGAACATGTAAGAGCTGCTGGTTTAGTGTGAACAGGTCATACAGCCTAATTTCAGATCTAGGGAATTGATCTGGTGGTTTTGTGCTTGACACCCCTCATTACTTTGTGCCCAGGGTATTATTAAATTCTCTAACAGCTCCAAAGCAGCAAAGCCAATGTTATGGATCCTCTATCCCAAACTCAAGCACACAGCTAATGGGATAGCCAAGGTCCATGTGGGGTCTCCCATAAAGCAGATGGTGCTGCTGGGTGGTGACAGATGGACACAAATTGGAATAGGTGCAGGGAGAGGCTGGGTGGGGGGAAAATGGAGAGCTGGTCATGTTGGAAAAGGGCTGAGCATGGTTAGTGGAGCCAAGGAAAATGCTGAGATTTGGGTATTGTTCCCATCTGTGGCTGCTTGAGAGGAGAGGACAGCACGTGGATGGTGATTTTAGCTCAAGAGGTACGTGCTGGCCGTAATAATTTACTGAGACATGTAAAAGAACCTTTAAATAGTCACTTCGGGGAGTTTCTGAAACAGGATTCCAGTTTGAGCACGGGCCACGGGAGGTCAAACACTTATCAAATTTTGAGAAGGGATTTCTGCCCTTAAGAAAAATTACATCATGTGGCTTCCTAGCAGGTGACTCAACTCCCTGACTCAGGAGTTATCTTCCAGCTCTGCTTTCTTTCCAAGAAAAGTCAGTCACAGATGCTCTCGCATTCTCAACTGCCAAAATCCCTGTGGTTGATAGGATTAACCAGCTAAATTTGTCCATGAAAAATAAGAAATCTGTGTTTTTTCAGCAACATTCAGTAATTCACATGCTACTACTATATTTGGTGATAGTGCTGCTTTTCCTAAACCTTGTGTTTTCTGGAGTTCTGTGTAAATCTATGTGATAAAGGAATTATAGTTTGTGCACTATTAAAAAAAGAAGTGCCTACTGCTCAAAGTTACCTTATTTCAGGGGAAGGTTTATTGGAAATGCAGCTCACACAATATATGATGAGGTGGAAAAAAATAGCAGAAGTGACCTCAGTGCATGTAGCTCATGTGCTTGCCATTTTTCCATTTTCTTAAGCATTTATGGACAATTGAACTTACACAGTGTGCAGCAAATAGGTGGTTTCCACATCTTTCTGTGCATGCTGTCAAATTTGTATGTTTTTAAAATTATTAATAGTAAGTGCAGAGGAAGAAAAAATTATATGTTTTGAAATTATACTAAGTGTCAGAAGTAGTGACAACTACACTGTGGCTGAAGACAATTCTGGTGCTTGCTGAATCAACTCCTTAATTACATTTTTCACTTATAAAATCTGACTCATAATTTACTTTTCAAGAACTCATATTTTCTGCAAAATTTAATTTCAGAGGTAGAATCTCATTGAAGGGATGCCTCAGTGCTGCTCTTTTCAGTGGAATTAAATTTTGTACAGCTGTGTGTTTACCCTTTAATGCATGCATCAGTAAAATAATACAGATTGCAAAGATTAACAGTGGCGCAATACCTCACTAAAAATTAAACAACTTTAGGGCAAATAGATGTCATATGGTTCTGTGCATGTAGGCATTGTCATTACTGCCATGGGAAATAAATTAGGATAAAATCCAGCTTCATTCTACTCCATCTTCAGGATTCTGTGGCACCACATCTGCTGATACTCCTTCACTAGAAAGTTTCTAGTGAGTGAGGGCTCTGGGGCTTCACATTGTGTAAATACGTATTTATTAACTTATGAGTCTGATATTGGGGGAGGCCTCAAGTTTCTCTTTCATGCCAGATCCTCTCCCAATTTCATTTTACATACAGCTATCTAAAGCTGTTGTTGTTCCAGCTGCATTAACTTATTCCTTCTTATATATTCTCTTTATATTTTTATTGAGGATTGTCAGTAAACCAAAAAAAAAAAAATTGTCTTTTCTAGGTTAGGTAGCAGTACTTTTATTCCACCCATTTAATCAGATTTAAACCTTTCGTGACACTCTTAATTATTGTGTTTTCCTGCCTTGCCTTTTTAAACATTTATTTGTGTTAAGCAATCAGCTAAATAAGCATTTTGAACTTTCACCTGAGTTACTTAGTGCAGTGCCAGTGTGTACTTTGGTGATTGATACAAACATAAAGAATTCTGTCCATGTTTTCATTATTATATCTGGATTTATGGGTATTTTAGAAGTGAGGTGAGGAGCCATTTGCAGTGTGTGTGTGTCAATATTTATGTAGGCATACAAGCAAAAGGTTGAAATACAGGTAGGACAACATGGAAGGATTATTTTTTGCTCTCTTTCTGGCCTTTTTAAATGTAGAAAACATGCTGGTGTTCGGGTGATTCTGTGATATCAGTTAATTTCAACCACTTTAGTGACTTAATTTAAAAAAGATGAAAGGATGAGTAGTAAGGAAAGATTAAAAAAAAAACAACAAAAAAAATAGAATTAGTAGCAAGCAGCTTGGTCTGTGGTTATCTTAGCTGAATGTTACATGCTGATAGAATACAACACCGTGGACAAGAAATAATCTTGAATATGTTTGCTGCCTTCCTGCAGCTGATTCTTTCTGGAGGAAATATTCTGCCAGCCATATTCTTATACTGTCACCTTTTGAACTGTTGTGCCTGGGTGCTCTTTTTGCAGCTCAGGACTATTTATAATCTAGTGATATGTGGAATGATTCACATTTCTGTATTTTAGCAGCATTTAATTGAGTACTCTTGGGTTTCTGCATAAATATGTGTGAAATGATTGTTCATTTCTGATCCCAACCTTTTGATTAATCAACTTTCCCTTGGGCAGTTGTGCAGAATTTGTCATGTTGTGCAGCAGCCAAGCAAGCATTTAAGATTTTCATTGTTAAGCTCAGTTAAAGTACAAATTCAGATTTTAGTAAATGGCTTTCTGAATAAATAAGCATACAACGTTATCCTCTGTGGTATCACTTTTTTCTTTTATTTCTTTTTTTTGAAAAATACATCCTTTGATAGAAAGAGCTGCTGAGGCCATTCAGGTTTTTTCATAACAACATAAGACACAAAGTAGAATGAAGTAATCCCTCATAGCAGAGCAGCAGAGTGACCTTCTGGCCATATAAAGTTTGATCAGGTGCCTGGATTAAAGCATGGATAGAAATAATGCTCGGTTGTGTTGGCATCTCTGGAGAGCTGGCGAAGAACTCACCCAGTGCTCAGTAAGATGCCTGCTGCAGAAAGAGTTGGGTATCACAACTCATGACAGATGTTGGACACCTTTATAGTGCTAGTGTAACTGCCATGTGTATTGTAAATTAATTTTTAAAGGGATTTATAACATCTAGTTGTGATTGAGAAGTAAGAATGTGAGATAGGATTACAAAGAATCTCAGAAAAGAAGATGCAATTAATTTAAAATCCACTGGAACTCTACTAAGACACACAGTTCTGAGTGAAGGATCACATAGCAGCTTGCAGCATGACAGTGCCTCTTTCTTACACCAACTTAATTTAGCATTATTGCATGGGAAAATAATGTTGGTAATTTTTATCAAATGCTCTTTCATCTCCAGCTACAACTCTTTTTTACCAGTGCCATCTGCAATCCATAATTTGTTTCATTTTTTTTCTGATAAAACTGATGCTGAATTTAAAAACCATTAGCTATAAACTCTTGTGCTCTCATTAATTGTGTTGCCTAATTGAAGAACCAAACATTGGAGAACTCAAGAATGGCACTATAGTTCTAATCACTTCTGTAACGCTTTTAAACTCAGTGCAAACTAAATGATTACTCACAGAAAATATTAGTACAGAGAAAATACAGCGTGGGCAAATGTTATGCTGCTTTCCCTGAAGAATTCAGGTGACCTTATTATCTACCAACATGAAAAAACTGCTGTTGGGAAAGGAAGGTCATTCAGACTTCAAGGAAAAATCAGTCCTTGTCCTTTGCCATAGAGACTTCCAAGTATATATCAGCTGCTCCAGAGAGGAATCCCACAACTGATTCGCTGTGTGTGATATGTAGATAAAATCCTTGTAGATTTTCATTCCTGGGGATAGAAATAATTAGGTAGTTACACAGTAAGGTGATAATCAAAGCCATTTTTGCAAAGCACAGGCCATGAAGCCTGATTTGTCAACAAAACCCATTCAGTTATTAATTGGGAATTTCACATCTACATAAACTTGTTGGAATGTTCTGTGGAGTTGGAGATAGAAAATGAAGCTGTTTATTGATCAGAACTGATTTTTCCCCTGCAGTCCGTGCCCTAACTGTAAAGCACAACTGCTGACTGCCACACTCTGCTGATTGCAGATTTTTTTTGACAGCCAAGACCTGACTCTCCCCTAATCCTTGTAGCTGCATTGTAGGAATTACAAAGCTGCTGTGACAGAGCTGTTCTGTATTCCAAGAACTGCAACACACCTGTCATCAGATAGAAGCAAGAATGCCCAAGTCATCACTTTACTTGGGAAGCAGAACAGATGATTGAAATTATTTCTTACTACTAACTAATTCCCCTTTTAGCAGAGATAAGCTGCTTTGTTCAGCTGTAAATGAAACATTAGGGTATTAGCTGTCAAGGCAGAAG
The DNA here is from genome assembly GCA_037834095.1 of Argya squamiceps. Lineage (NCBI taxonomy): Eukaryota > Metazoa > Chordata > Aves > Passeriformes > Leiothrichidae > Argya > Argya squamiceps. The sequence goes on from JBBMKD010000040.1 coordinate 4,215,385, forward strand.
TATTGGAGGAGCTAAGATTTTATCAGCAGTAGTAACATTCCGGGCAATAAATTGTTTTGTTGGGCAGAATACTATTCTCCAGAGGTACAGAGAAACAAAGCTCATTAAGGTAAATGCTTAAAGCACCACAAAAAAAGCAAAGACAAAGGCTTATTACCTTTGTTTTGGGGATAGATAAAACATTTGCACTTTTTCATCTCTGCGTAGCAGTGAAGAATTATGTGGTACTGTTATTAAAAAGGTGCATTTGTAGGCTTGTAGAATGCTTTCTGAATATATCCAAGGGACAAATACATTCCTGAAATATCAACAGAGAGTTGTAGTAAGTGATGGCTTTTTGAAAATTGTTTTGTTTCCCTCTGGGTAAAATTAGGTATCTGCACATTGTCCTGTACTTAGCATTCATCAGATTAATAGACTTGTGTTATTAAATGAATGTTTGAAATGGAGAAGCAGAAATGTTGGAGTTATACTAAATATTTTTACCAATATATGTACCTAAATTAAATTCAGAAGGATTTATGGCATGTAGCATTAAGATGATGGGAGGAGAGGAACTCTTGATAGTAGGGACTGCTGCTAAAGAAAAATATTTGGAATGTCAGGAAGGAATTAGAGCTCTGTAAACCAAGGATGGACATAAACTTTCCATCAGAAACAGTTAAGCAGGATAGAAATGGAGGGAATCTCTGTGAGCTAAAAAGCCTGCAAGTAGCCAGAGGCAGATACTGTTTTCCATCATTACTTGTTTGAAGTAGCATTTTAGAAAACTGTAAAATAGAAGTTTCATGCATAACACAAAGAACAAAGACGGGTAGCTGCAAAATTGCATGGAAGATTCTGTTAATAGCTGACACAAATGTCTTCAGAATTTTCTCTGTGCCACACTGAGGATTTGGAAACACTGAAGAGAGCTTTGCAGTCCATCCTGTTACCCACAAAGGAGTCAAGAAAATGTGCTTTAGGAAGAAATGAGTAAAAATTAGAAGACAGCTGACCAAAGCATGGGTTATTTATGAATGGTTTTCTGTAGACAGGAAATCCTACACAGATAAAAAACAAAATTCTGAATTTTGCTAGTTGGTTTTATGTATTATAGAAATATATATTCTGGTTTCTTACCCATCTATTATTATAGCATATATATCTACCTAAATAATATTTTATTATATATATATATGTATTATTCATATTGTCTATTGTAATAGACAGTGTTGTGTAGATATGGCCGTCACTGGGTCATTATCCAGTGATGGACAAATCTTCAGAATCAGTTTTCCATCTCTGTGAAACAGATATGTTGGCCCACCAGAATAATCTGCTTGATTTTGAGGGGATAAGTACAATAACAGTCAGCTTTCATATTGGCTAAGACTGAAATTAATGAAGTTTTTTTTTTCCTCATTTGGGGTAATTGAGCTCATCTGACAAAGTGTTAAGTTTTGGTGAGGGAGGATTCTGTGATGCTTTAATTTACTGCCTTATATTGTTAGTTATAAAGAATATTCATAATTTATGCAAGTGCTTAATATGTACCTGCCAGCTGTAAAAGAAGACAAACTTGATTTTAAAATTGAGATTTAAGGTGAGGAGTTTCCATTTGAAGAACATGACTCTCATGTAGGCTGGCCTGTCCTTTGTTCAGTCACCTGGAGCAGTAGGAACATTCAGGCTCTGAAAATCATTCAGGTTTTTCTCCAAGTACTGCATCAGATCAGACCCAGCCTGCCTGGATTGCAGGCATTTCCTAATCCAGAAGTGCTGCCAAGGCAGATCTCTTGTACACTTGCTGAAGTTGAATGGGAACACAAGAAGTTCCACAGAAGACCCAAATATCAGGGCTTATCTTTACTGTGCTTTCCTTCTCTTTGAGGAAATCTCTTTTCTTAGATGTCTCAGGAGATGAATGCCAGGATTTGCACACAAGGGTTTTATTTTAGGTGATGCATCCTTCTGAACAACCAATCATTCTGCAGCAATTTAAGTAATCTTTGCAAATGTTGATTTCACTCTATACTTTCCTCTTTTACTTATAAAATAGGATTAATAGAGAGAACATACTGTATAAGTGTAGTAGGTTATGGCTGGTTTTATTAAATTAAGCCTGGGATATTTTGCATTATGGACTCATCCCCAAGGTATTGTCCTCATAGTTATCCATAACCTAAAGCCCCCCAGATTTTCAACTACCATGATCAGCAAATGAACAAGAACTGGGCTTTGATCTTCTAAAATGCTTGGGTTGGCTTTGAGGTGCTACAGATCATAAACATCAGGTGCTACATATGATCCACACCCCACTGTGAGTTCATCCCAGCTGAGCTGTGGTAAACACCCAAAGTGTTCCTGGGAGAGCACCCTTAACAATCCATAGGGATCAGATACAGTCACCTGCATTGGTTGAGCAGGTTGATATTTTTGTGTTTTAAACCCCATTTTCCTAAGCAGCTGGTTTGCAGAGTTCTGTATCAGTATTGATTTGAAAAGGGCTGTTGGGAAGATGAGCTCATAGAGCTCTTGTGAAGAGGCCAATCATGGGCTGATTACTTGAAGTACTTTTTAGTAATTTGGGTATGGGGGATATCAGTTATGGTTACATTTTGTTGTTTTATATTAACAAAAAGGTCAACCTAGACAAAAATCAAAGTCCTGATTGCAAAAGGTAAAGTGGAAAGGTCTACTCTAATTTTTAATTGGTATTCTAAAGTGATTTTAATCATGCTTTCATCTTGTTTCAAAGCATAAATTTAGTTTTAAATACACACTTATTTGGGAGTAATGATGGACAATTACTGAAATATTCAGAGACCTGGAATAATTTGCATATTTACAAGTGGCTTGTTTTTATCTAATATCTAGTTAAGCTCTGGGTATGTTACTGCCGTGAATCACCAGGAGAAAAAAAAATCAAAAAATAACCCCAACAACAGAAAAAAAACCAAAACCAAACCAAAAACAAACAAAAACCCCACAAAACCAAAGAAACCATAAAACCAAAAAAAAACCACCCCACAAACAAAACAAAAAGTTGAAGTATGTCTTTGTTCTTGTCTACTTTAGAAGCTCATGGAGAAGCTTGAAAGTGAATAGAGCTCTGAAAAAATACCCAAATTTTTTGTTGTTGTGCAAGTGGAAAAGTTTACTGCAGTGCATCAGAACTGTCAGGCTAACAGGGTACAAGGTGCTGATCTGAGAGAAACTTCACCAGGCTCACTTTGTACTGACAGATCTAACCCAAATCCAGCCTTCCCTTACTGTGTCACTCTGACTTTATGCAAGATCAGGGATTTCTGTCTTCTCTCAGCTTTGTTGAGGCCAGCACAAACCCCTGTGATCCGTGGATTTATTGGATAGAACACTGACTTATGGCTAATTTGCACAGATTTGTTCTGGAGCTCATCAACCACTAGGTCCAGCTCTAATGCATGTGGTTAAAGAAAAATGTGTATTTTGGATGTTTGTGAAACGAGTACCAGAAACATAAGAAGCCAAACATATCTCATCTATAGATCTATCCTGGCCACACAGCAGTGTTTTTAATTTACAATTTCTGTAGCTGTAGCAATTTTTGACATTGCTCAGAATCAATTAAGATTGATGTGAGTGCAGTGCAGAGTTTTGGCACTTGACTGTGCTGGAGAGGGTTGTGGTACAAGACTAGAATTTTCTGTTCAGGGCATCAGTGCAGTTGTCTTTTGTTTTAGCAGCAAGACACTGAGAGATTAAAAGTTGGGAAAATTATGCACTTGTCAGAAAACTTGTGGAAGTGGCAGAGACTTTCACGGTCTCTACACCAGTCAGTGAACAGTTTATGCTGTGCTTTGTAAAATTGCTTACTGCAATATTTACTGGTGAGGTGTTGAGTGTTTTATACCCCCTGAGCCCCATGTTTTCATGGGTGTAATGTTACTTTTTCAACCCTTTGCCTGAACTGCCTGGGTGTGTATCTCACAGCAGCAGTGGTTAGTGAAGAAAGCAGGAGTGGTACTCAGATGAGAAATCCTACTTTGGCTGCTGCTGGGCCCAGGAATTGCAGATTGTTCCTGGATCTTGCAGGTTTGATCCTCCCGAGCGTAACCCACTGGGTGACTTTCCATGCCTTGAGAAGATTTTTTTCTAGTCCTCTGTGTTCTTTATTCATTTGGATTCTTTGCATGATTTTCATTTCAATGAAAAACTCATCGTTTTTCCTGTGTCACTGGTTTGTTTTTTCATTTGTGCTGTGCTTTAGAGTCCTCACTTGGCTAGCCAGGAGAGAGAATAATGGAGGGGTAGGACTGAAAAAACTGTGATGTTGTTCTGTTCATATATATGGCTTCTGGATAAATCCCTGAATTACTGTATTGAAGTTGCTTGAAATTTTACAGTCTTTGCTGACAGGAAAACTAGGAGAATCTATCAGCAGTGCACAGTGGATGGGCCACATTCCTCAAATAATCCAGTCAATTAAAAATTGATTTTTGTTCTAGGCAGCATGGTGGTAATGTAGTGGGGAGACAGTGTATGCATTACCAACAGAGCTCACATCAGTTAAGTGATATTTAGGTGATCTTCTGTCATGGGAGAAAGCAGTGCAGTTGATGATCTTTGCTACTGAAGAAGCTAAATTGAAGTGTCAGATACCAGAATTGCATTTTATTTCTAATATGTTGGCCTGCCAGCCTGGGAGAAGCTATGTGAAGTCTGCGAATACAAAAGGACAAAAGTGCTAAATCTAGCAGAAACTGAATGGTTTGGGGAAGATACTATAACAGGGCTTTTAGAGCCTTTAAATGCATTTAAAGGAATTGAATCTTGTACTTCAGTTGCTGGACCTTTTGTCTACTACCTTTCTCCCTTTTCCTGTCAGCAGCTCTAAAATAAATGAAAGATATACACAATCTAAATTGCAACAGTCTCATTTATTTTTTTTTATACCGCTTTAAATAGTTGAACTGAGGACAAAAGAAAGGCCCAAATCTATTAATTGAGAAATGAATTTCCCTCAGATGTGTACAATTCTGAGCTGCATAATTTAAAGAGGTATCTTTCTGTTATCAGAAATGTGGAAACATTTGGGCTCTATCTGCAGCACACACTGTGAGTCTGCAGTATGAGACACAGAGCTGAAATAAGTCTGCTCTTGTCTCGAGTCATTAAAGCATCTATTGCTAAAGACAGCTTTGCAGATTTTCCTTCAGAATAGAAAACATGCAGGAGGTTTTCCTTCAGGTTCTTAGTAACCACAGGATGCTGCAATCACATCTGCTCCTGGTTATGAAACATCACAACTTCGCTCTAAAGGTGTTACTTAGGTTTGGTTTGGTTTTGTTTTTAACATGATACAGGCTTTTCCCTTCCTTCTCTTTGAAAAGCAGTTGTGGGATGTCCTGGTGCATCTGTGCTTCACCCAAAAGGTGGCTGCATTTCAGTGGCAGGTGAGGTGATCCCTAAACTCTTCCTCAGACCTCTTGGAAGTTCAGGTCTTTCATTACTGCCAAGTGCTTTATTGTGCTCAGCTGAAAGGCATTGGAGAAATTAAAAGCAGGCTTGTTCTTTGAAGTTTAGGTCCTAATTTAAAGTTTAGATCCTAAATTTTAAATGGAGAGTGTTGTTCTGTGCTAAATTGCTTTACATCTAAACTCTGTCATGGTGATATTTTATTAACATATTGACATGCATCTCATCTTGGCTTAGCTGTCAACCTGCAGCATTATATTTGTTTGTAAAATGAGTGTATCAGCGACAGGCTGGGAAGATGGGCAGTGATCTGTGAGGTGTTTCACATCTGTGAAGTAATCCCACACACTTATTTCTGAACATTGCTTGACAAAAATGTTTGGTGTCTCCCAGCCAATTTGCAAAGGAGATAGTACATTTTCAAACATAAGAATCTAAAATTGTTTTTCAGTAGAAAAGATTGATAAAAAAAAAAAAAAGTTGCCCATCAGTACAGTTATTTTGTAGCATCATGTTTAATTTTAAACTAGGTTTTAATAAATTGAAAGTCTTCCATAAATGGTAATTTCACCTGTGTTAGTAGATTTCTTCATTAATTTATTACTAGGCTGTATAAAGAGAAAATAAATTCTCTTTAAATGTTATTCTTGGGGTAAAATGCTGCTGAGTTTTAGTGTTTTGATAGGGGAACAAAGATAAGGAAAAACAAGAAATGTGTTTCTGGGCCTCAGAATTCTTCAGCATGATTTGAATACAAGTGGCTGACTGTGATAACTGTGCTGGGCTCCCTTCTGTTAATTACAGTATTTCTAATGAGACTAATTTGACAGCCCCTGTGTCATATTATGCTGAATATTTCCTGTACTATCACTTGGAGGAGATGCCTCCTCCCCACCGTGTGAATAGTTTTTGATGGATTATAATTTCAGAAGGTCTGTGCCACAAGCAGATACTTGTTCTCTGTTCATTTAGAATTACTTCTGTCTGTTCTCTAAATGGACAAACTTTTCCCAGGCATTGACAGAGAAAGTAAAAAATGGGGTCAGACACATTCCCTTAAAATGTCTTTTTAAACTATGTGCCTTATTTCATTGTATTTTTTTGTGTAGAGATGACAATTTCCTTGATTTATTGTTGTGAATGACAGCTTATTGTAAACATGAAATCTTTTATTTTCTCTGGGTTACATTAAGTAGAAGGCATTTTTAAATGGTATTTGTTGTTCTTTTTTCTGTATAATAGAGTAAAACAAGCTGACTAATCTCAAGATCAAAGCTAGATATTGTAATTATCCTAATATGGAAATTGATATTATAAAAATACTCACTGCTGCTTTGTGAAACCCAAGAAACTGTCTCCTCTCAGCTTGAAGTTTGCATTTTGGGACCAGTTTAAGTAACTTCTTCAGAGGCATTTTGACAAAAAGTCCAAGAGTTGCCTTAACTTTTCTTTTACAATATTATTGTAGTTTTATCCAAATTCCACCAGGTGTTGCCAAAGAACATACAGCCAAGGCAAAGTTTACAGCTGAAGTGGAAGTTGCTCAGAACAAGGGTGCACGTTTTTATGAACACAGCCACTAAAATCTTTTTCTGAAGCAAGAGCACCTTCCCTGCAAATTGAAGAGCATTCCTCTTTTCTTTGTAACTAAACTTCAGGAATCAAACTATTTGGTCCAGAGTTGCACTGTTTTTGTGGGTATCACATTCTTAAAATTCGTTTTTTCTTATGAGAGGAAGATATTAACTCGCTACAGGTGAATAATAAGCTGGTTTAACCATTAGTTACAGACTACTCTAAATATTCCACTGTGTTGCTGTCTCACAGTGGCAAACAATTGTCAAACAATTTTGGGTGGTGGGGTGTCCTTTTAGTGAGGTGTTCAAATTAGTAACATTTTGTGTATTTGATGACTTTGGGATTTTTTTTTCATTTCAAAAAAGCAAAGTTGCTATACACACTTGATTCCTACAACCTTTGCTAAAGATGTTCCTTTCCTTTGTTTGCTTTTTGCCTTGCTGAGTCAGGAGTTTTGCAGATCACAAATCAGTTCTGTTTCAGGGTTTTTTGTCTCATTCTGGGAAGAAAATGTGCTTCCAAAAGCCAAGGCTTGCTTGAGGTAATAAGAGCCCCAAAGTTGTGGCTGATCACAGCAGAGCAGTGCAGAATGCTCAGGCAAACAGCACTCGGTGGCAGCAGGAATCAATCCCCAGCCTTGGCGCAGAGCAGTTTCCATCCTGCCTCCCTGGTGAGTCCAGCCATTGTGCTCATGGCATGAAAAGCAATGTGCATTTTAATTGCTGCTCTGGTTTCTGAACTGTTGCTCGACTATTACTATGGTTTAAGTGAAAAAGGCTGGGTCGTGGACAGTGCTGCTTGCCAGAAAAGGTGTGAGCAGGGACTGCTCGTGATGGTGATGCAGAAAATCTGTGTTAGGTGCTGCACTGAGCCAGGAACTTTGAGGGAATCACCTCTGGCAGGTAATTGGGAGTCTCTAGAATGGCAGCTTTGCATTCTGTAAATGCTGTGATGTTTTCTTTTGTGCTTTAATTAAAGCTCTCACTTTTACTGTTGTGCACAAATGTTTTCTATTTGAATGTTTATTGAATGTTCAACGGCAACAAGGAAACCAGGGTTCTTTGGAGGTAGTCTGGCATAATCAATGTGGGTTGCAAAGATAAAGGTGGTTAAGGGAGAAGGAAGGGAAAAACCTGAAATATTGCAATTACTTGAAGCAGAAACATGTTCAGAAATGTGACTGTAGCTAAGACCACACAAAGGAACTCGTTGCTCGTAAGAAATCCAGGGCAGTGACTTCACCTGATGGCATTTAATTAATTATTTATTGAGCATTATCTTTGCTTTTCCTCGGGATGCCATCTCCCTCCTTCCACCCAGAAGTGTCAACTGATGATTTGAATACAGAATATTTTAATTACTTTAGATCTCAGTAGATGTTAGTGTGTAGGCAATTTGCTCCCTTTCATAACTATATGAGTACATAAGATAACTCAATATTGCTGTAGCTTTCCTGGGATCCCATTTTATCCCCATCCCAATGCACTTGACAAAAAGGGTGGAAAGGAAGGAGAGGAAATACAAATTATCCTCCGGAGGTGAGATTGGATTGGTGTTTCAGCTGCCAGGTGTAATGCAGATGCTGTGATCAGGTGCTGAGAGCCAAAATGCTCACAGCCCTCGTGCCACTCTGAGCAAAGGTACTGAAGATTGAGCAGTTCTCTGATGTGGTCTTATCAGTTTGAGTATAATGTAAATCCTGTTACAGCAGCTTTGTCCGATCTGCCTGTAGCTTTGTTCTGAACCTTTCAGTAACAGTTCACTGAAGCAGAAAGAACCCTGTGAATTGATATTATAAACCTGCATGGTTGCTTTATTCATTGTTGAAGCAACAGAATATAACAGAAGTATTTATTTTAGTGGATTGAGGATACGTTTTTTTTTTCTTCCCTATCAACATGAGCAGAGGAAAAATGTTCTAAATGCAAAAGAGGAAAAGCTAATGCTATAATCATATCCATACCCACTTGGAGCACAATCCCATTGAAAGATAATACAGAACACCATATGTTTAAATTATTTTACACATTCAAAGAGATTTTTAAAATCCCAAAGTGTTGTTATTTCCTGCTGATGTAGAAAAAAATATCAGGTGGCGCTATTATAATCAGGAAATAATAGTCCTGTGAAAGAAAAGCTTCTCATAATGCACTTAGTCTTTCCAGACAACTGTATTTTTCTAAGCACCACCTACCTGCTCTCTTTGGGACTGAGATGAGCCTTGGCAATTCAAGACTGCATTGTATTCACTTTCTTGCTGGTGGGCATTTCTTACTGAAGTTCAAGAGCGTGAAATTTCTCTTTAGTCTCACTGCTTTGATATGGTATTTGCCTAATAATCAAACAAATTAAAGTATGGAAAAAATTGATAAAACTGCAATATCTTAAAATGAAGAGGCTGAAACAGTAAATTGAGTTCCTTGTAATAATGCTGCGGTGCCATGTTGACCCTTATTCTTGAAAATCAGTTTTTTATGTTGTGCATCAGTAAGATGTGCGTTATTTGAACTTTTCAAGTGTCATGTAATCTAAAAATTCAGGCATTATACTTGAAGATCTTCTGCAGAGTTTTAATTAACATTTGTGAATTATGCAGATAGGGAAGCCCAGCTCTATTGCTCTATTGGTAGATGTTTGTATATGCTATCAATGACTTTCTGCTACTTAAGACACATCTTCTTTTGTGTGGAGCACTTACAAAGTGAGTTCCATTACAACTAAAGAGTTTTTTAAATGGAAAGCACTCTTAGATGTAAGTTATTAAAGATAGAAGTTTTTGTGTACTGCACTTAAAATTTCACTGCTCCTTTAGGTGTAGTGTAATGAGTTCCACACTGACACAGAAATCAGAATAAGTTTTAGGTGGGTACAAAGCCAAATATGACAAATTTTATTATGTGTTGTAATGGGTGCTGCAGGTGCCTTATGGGATGAAAAGTCAAAGGGTGTTTTGTTTTTCTTTCTGTTTTGATTTTCCCTTCCAGGTAGAATAGTAAGAAAGAACATTTTCTTTGTGTTAATTTCACAGGTTTCAACAATTTTCGAGTGGCAGGAATATTCCTGATTTTGTATCTGTTTTTCTCTTTACATAGGAAATATTTGCATGACCTTTCACGGGATGAGTGGTGCTATTCATCCTTGGTAAAGGGCTTGGGGGTTTCAGGGAGTCTTGAAGCAGTTGGCAGTGCACTTTTAAAGTAGGTAACAGTCAAGTGTGAATCCTGGGTGGGCATTATTTGCTTCATTCTCAAGTCAGATTCCAGCTACATAAATCTGACAGTTGGAAATGCAGTAAAATGTAAAGAGGAATAAATGGAGTTATTTTTGCAGATTGTTGTTTTCTATGTCCCCACACCTCTGATCTATCCAGATGTTTTGTCCATTGAGCACGAGATGCTTGCATCTCTAGGTTATGAAAACATACCTGCTTGTATTAGCAGGATGAATGTTTAACTGATTTAGTAGCCAGGTTGTCTCTCTCTGATCACAGTAAATATTTGCATTGATTAGAAGGAAAAACAAGGCCTGTTTGTGAGGCCAGGACTTGTATTGCCTCAAGGTGCTGCTTCTTTTTTTTTTCTTTTTTCCTTTATTTTGGAAGAAAAAAGTATAATAATAAACCCCTAAACAAATAAACAAACGCTTCAAACATTTCTGAAGGTTTCTGTAAAAATAAGTTGTATATGTAGCGTTATATTTCCATGTTTATGTGTCTCTGTCTTCTGAAGATTGTGGAATTCCTTGCAGATCTGTTTTTGTATTAAATTTTCAGTCTGAAACGATTCCTCCCATTTTGTAGTCTATAGGACTGTAATATTTGTCCAATGATGAGCTGCATCCAACATTTTGTTAACTGAAATAGGAAGTGACAGACTGACTAAAAGAAAATGTCCGTGTCAGAGAAATAGATATTACTTCTTTCTCACAGATTACTGAATGCCTGGACACTGAAGACTCTGAGATTGCAGATGCACGAAGGTTTCATATTGATCCGTGTTAGCCTAATTTGATCAGAAGAGTGACTTCTGAATTGTGTTATTTTCTTCTGTAGTATTTGATTGAGACGGTCAAACACTGAGAATATTGTGCAGAAAAAGGAGGGATTGGAAAGGGGAGAGACATTTGAAAAAATAATACAGATTTGTTAGATAAATTCCATTTGCATTGATTTTCACTAGGGATATATATCTTTTGATGGCAGCTGTCTTCAAAATAATAGCATAATAGATAATACTCTGCTACATAATTTTGTATTTTTATTACTTCTTTTCACTGATATTTGTAGAATAATTTAATCATCGAAGTTGGTCAGTACCTGCCCACTCAGCAAAGATATTTTTCTTTATTGTATTGTCAGTGGGTTTTTTGGCAGAATAGAAGGAAGCCATAGTTGTTATGCAAGAGTATGAAATTGGAAAATGTTTGAAGGGCTACAAAATGGGCAAAAAAAAAAAAGTATCAGTTATTTCCTAGTCCTGCAGAAGTAGGTCTGGAGTACAGGGAGTGCTCCATCCTCAAGAACACGGCCTTTGTCTGCTCTGCTGCTGGGGTTTGGCACAGGGTGAATTGCCACATCAGAGTCCTGGTGCTGGATTGAGGAGCCCCTGCCCTGGAGGGTTTGTTTCCTTGCTTCAGAAGAGGATGGAGGCAGAGGATTATAAAGCACTGTGAGATTATCGCAATTTCAGAGGTTCCCTCATTGCATCATTGTGCAAGAGCTGGGAGCCTTGAGAAAGCAGCATGGGACGGTAGCTCAGAGGCTCCTGCTCAGGGAGCAGAGGTGGCAGGGTGCTTCTGCTTCTCCAGGTCTGTCATCACCTTCCTGGAGACACAGAATATAGAATTATTAGGTTGGAGAAGACCTCCAAGATCATGGAGTCCAACCCAGCCGCAACACCTCAACTAAACCATGGCGCTGAGTGCTACATCCAGTCTTTGTTTAAACACATCCAGGGATGGTGACTCCACCACCTCCCTGGGCAGGACATTTCAGTACTTTATTACCCTTTCTGTAAAAAACTTTTTCCTAATATCCAACCTATATTTCCCTTGGTGCAGCTTGAGACTTTGTCCTCTCCTTCTGTCAGTGCTGCCTGGAGAAAGAGACCAACCCGCACCTGAGCACAGCCACCTTTCAGGGAGTTGTGGATAGTGATAAGGTCACCTCTGAGTCTCCTTTTCTCCAGGATAAACAGCCCCAGCTCCCTCAGCTGTTCCTCACAGGGTTTGTGTTCCCAGCCCCTCACCAGCCTCGTGGCCTCCTCTGGACATGCTCAAGTGTCTCAATGTCCTTCCTAAACTGAGGGGCCCAGACACGGGGCTAATCAGCTCATTGGAATCCCTCTCCCAGTTCTCCCAGGTTTTCCTGAGGGGGTGATCCGTGCTATCCCTTCCCACGGTCCTAGCAGGAAGATTAGCTTAGGGACATGCAGCATGCTTAAGCTAAAAAAAGTACAGTGGGATTTTTCTTGCCAATCTCATGTAAAGGAAACACATGATCTGAAAACTACGTTGTCTAAAAGTTTATTATTAAGGTATGAGACGCCATTAGTTTGCTGTCATTCCCTGGCAAAGATCTTAATTTTGGTACCAAACTTTGTATTGGATGTCTTCTGTCCAGTCAAATAAAAGTAGCACCAAAAGCCTCCATTTTGTACAAACTGGAAAAAGTCTGGTTGTACAGTAGCCTGGTAGAAGCCTTAGTGAGAGTGGGTAGTTATCACATGGTGTCATCACATCATTTGCAGAGCAGTTATTAGTTTTATTTTTCCTTGCAGTTATGGCTCAGGACAGGGAAAATGTGGTATATTGCTTTCTCTTTTTCTTTTTTTACTCAGGAGATTGCATGCTTTGTCAAGAGTGCATTTGTTAGTCTCAGTGTCATATTTATATTAAAGACATAACAGAATCCTACTGCACTATCAATTGCTTTTCATTACCCTTGTCTTTGCTTGCAAAGGTCACCACCTCACATGTGAATCAAATTTGGAAAAGAGTATTTTCTTTAGAAGCAGAATTGCAGTCTGAATTTCAAGGCAGTGCAGTTTGAGAAAGTTGATGTAACATCTTCCAGAGCTTCCTTTTTGCAGATAAAGTTAACTCAGCACCTTTGTGTGGGCAGATTGCATTCTCCCCTGTCAGAGTTGCCATTGCTTTTGTTTTGTTTCTCATTTGAATAATACATTTGATTACCATGGCAAATGTTGCAGCGTATGCACGCCTGACTGTAGTGCCTAATTAACTGATGATAACAAGGCAGGATTGCCCTCTTCTCTTTCATAAGCAATCATATACATGACAGTTCTTTTATCTTTCTTCAAAATTGACTTGCTCTCCTGACCCTTAAGCAGCTCCTGTTTTGTGTGTTTACCTCTGAATGTCTTTGCAAGACTGTTAATTTTCTGTGGCATATCCTATCTAGTTGTAATTAACACATCGAACAGCAAAGAAATAGTTCTGCTTGCAGATGCCTAATGGAGGAATGCTTTCTTCCAGTAATTATACAGCTTCATTTTACTGATTTCCATTGACCTACAAGCAGTTTTGGGTTGAGTTTTCATTGTTTGGTTGGGTTTTTTTGGTTTGCAGTTGTATAGTCTTATTTAGGTAGAGAAAACAAACTAAAACATCAGTTTGTGTACAAAAAATAGTTTACCTCCACGTATAAACTTAGGGGCAGTCACTGGTGGGTTTGGTAAAGGTCTGAATTCAGCAAAGTTAAATTGGAGATAAACAGGGCTGTCATCTTGCATGTATTTAATCCTGAAGTCGATGGCCTGTTCTTATAATTAGAAACTTCAAGAAGCACTTGACCTATTTTAAGGAAGCATTGAAGTCGCATGTGCATAAAGCAAATATTTTCCACCATTGTGTCTTTAACTGAACTTAGATTTCAAATAGATGAACCTGGGATATCTATTTACTGTTTTATAGCCAGACTGAGAATAAAGCCATAATGAATCCAAGTTCAAAGAGAGGAAGGTAGAAGAGGAAAGG
>JBBMKD010000040.1:4234397-4238453 GCA_037834095.1 Argya squamiceps
AGGGATTAGGTCATGTAAAACAATAGCAGGAAAAGTAGCTTTTGATTGAGCAGTAGAGCCCACCACTTTGCAACTCAGACTACAAAGGTAGAATAAACTTTGTAGCCCCTAAAATGGTAGCATTTGTTGGGTGCGTTGATTTTTAGACCCCTACAATTAGGTGTTACAAAGCTCGTGCTTGTGGTTTTTATTGAGTTTTATAATCTAATGGAGGGTTATGATACATATAAAAAATTGAAGTCATTATCAATATGATTGTCTCCAAATTAAATAGCAGGTGTTTGCGTTTTTCATTTTCTTTGTATTTTTTGCTACAAGTAAAAATAATTGGGAATAAAAAAAAATCGACAGGGAATAACTCAGTAGCAACTGCTCGAAAATGTGTTCTGGGTAGAATGTCCTCCACTGTTCATAGGTGGAACAGTATTGCAATAGTACGGCATTTTCTTCTCATTGTTGCTGACAGATTTGTTCTAATGCTGCCTCCAAACCATACAAGCCTCAGCTTATCTCAGCTTGCAGTCACAATGTTGACACACATATATCATAATCTCAGTCATCTGAAGCTGTACAGTGTTGGTGAAGGCAAATTCGGTGTTTTCGCAGCCGTCATTTATTTTATTATCTCTATCCTTAACTGTTCTATCTGTGGTAATCATACGTTTTTGTGGTCAAAAGCGATTCCTTATCTCTGTAGGTCGGTGCTTATGATGTGTCCAGGCTTCTAAAGACTACTGTTAGTAATTCCTAAAGCTCTTAGAGAAGTGATTAGGGAGTCATGATTGCTCACAAATTGAGTCTTTTTTCTGCTTGACACTGATCCTGTGATAGTCTCCCCACTTAATCCTCAGCAGCAATTTGCCTATAGTTGCAGCTAACAGGAGGTGATTAGAGGGGAGTTGCCCGGTGCCTTTTTACTTCTGTTGTGGTGGCACGTCAGACAGAGGCTACTGAATCAAAGCTGTTTTCCTATTAACTCAACACCTCCTAATGCATTAGAGCCACTTTTATCTAATCACAGTGTGCAGCTCCCAGCGCTGTTTTAATGCGACTTGGGATTCCTTTTAAAACATCACAATGAGCATTTTGTAAAATTAGAGAACAAAAAGCGAAAAGCAGAAATACCTAAAGATGAAAGCGGAATAGTGACACTAACGGCTCTCGTCTTTTATCAGCACATGCATGTAACCCCGATTAAAATTACAGACAATTGTCGCCCTGCATCAATAGACAAGCAGACTCCACTTTCTCTAAACAGTGCTTTAATTGCAAGCCTGGTGACAGGTAACTGATGTCATACTTTTGAAGTGATAATGGCATGCATTTACAAGAGAGAGCAGCACCAGTGAAAGAGTGACAACGGAGAGTTAACTGTTCCAAGTAGTATTTACAGGAAGGAGAATATGAAAGGCCTCGGTGAAAATTTCTAAATATTTACTGCTTATTATTTTGACCCACTCCTAAAACATCAAGGATTATATTGGGGCTAATTATTTTATTGGTATGATACAAAACCTTCACCCTGAAGCCTAAATTCTCTGCTAAGTTTTGTTTTAAAAGAAGCACTGTTTTATACTTTGCTACTTCATTGTCAGACCTGTTAATTATTTTAAATTGTTCTAAAGAAACTATAGGAATGGATTTTAAAAGAATTCTGCAGTGGCATACAATGTGAAAAATATCTAACTGTTCTAGAGTTCCTTATCTTCTTTCTATCCTTGAGGTTTAGTTTGCTGATAACAAAGGTGTGTTTCAGGAATACCTTAGTGAACATATTTTATTTACATGCTTTAGAGCATATAATATGAGCAAGTTGTTTTAGCATGCATTAGCAATTTGAAGTGGGCTGCTAAAATACAGGCAAACACACACCGATTGTGTGTGGGCTCGGGCTCAGCCAGCTCATCCCACTGAGAGCCTCACACACCTCAAAAATATCACCTATAATGACTATTAACGATCCAATTTGATCCTGCAGGACAAGAGCAAACAAAACTGGACAAAGTTTTGTGCTTTCAGGCTGTTCAGAGATAATATCCTATGCGGTGCACACATATAGATAAATAAATGCATCAATCCTGGAATTGTAAAACATTTCCATTTCTTTATGTGCCACAGGTCTGTTATGTATGTTGATCTGTCTTGAGACACGTTTTCTGCAAAAAACAATAAACATTGCTTTGCGAGTTTCGTGCTTTTGTTTGGTGTTGTTTGTTTGTTTGTGTTTTTAATAGAAATACAAAATATGGGAAAATCCTGGTGCCAGTGTTATGTGCCTATTTTCATTTGGCTGGCCAAAGCAAACAGGGCAGGAGCAAAGCCTGACCCAGGTCACTCTAGAATTCCTGCTCCTCTTTTGTCCTTTCACAAATTGCTGCTGTCCTGCTGGAGCTGTCAGCTACATAGAAAAACTTTCCCATTATGAGGTGCTCTGGTCCAAAAATTCCCACCTTGTGTTAAATGCTTTGAAATGGGTTTGGTTCCATGAGGGAATCCAACATGTAACTGAATTCTGCTACAGAACCCATTTTGCAGGAAGCCTTTTGTGGAGGAACCCTGTTATTCTTTGGTTGTTAACATTTTGTCTTCAATTGTACATTGTGTTTCTCATTTTTAATATGGCTGCAAAAATGTATCCCATAAATTTTTATAAGGGAGCCAAGTAATAACACCTATAATTTGTCTTCTCTTGGAAATGGAAGACATGAATAGACTGTTTGCTCTGGTATACTCATTTGTGATTTTTCTTTATGTGGCAAATGCTACGTGTTAAAAATATCACAAATTCTATTATATTGGAGCTGATGAGCTTTTGGTATTATAAAACCATAAGCAAAACAATAATAATAGTAATAACAAAGGCCCCTCAGAACTATTTCTGGAGTGGGTTTCATGCCTTTTGAAGGTACTGGGTGCAGAACCATGGAAAATAGATGTAGCCTCTTTGTAAGACACATCACTGAGAGCTGGCAGGGCACCTGTCTGTAGGACTGCTGAATGTCCAGGTCTTTAAACTCTGTTTTCTTTATTTAAGTAGTTAGTGTGCTTTAATTGTGGGGTGAAATACTGCCAATTCATTATTTTTAGGGACACTGAAAAATAACCTTTGTTTCCTGTTCTGTGCCATTTTTGTAGAAAATGGAGCCTCTCTGATTTTTTCTGAGGTGCTGTGGAAATAGCTGGAATTTTAGATTTGCACAGTTATGCAGGCAAAAACTATTTTGGGTCATTAGCTAGTAATCGTGATAGGGGAAAGCATTATTTTTGTATTTTTGAAGTTACAGATTTATGTAAAAGGTAGATTTCTATGTCATATCAACAGACTTTGTAACTTTGTTCTACTTCTTTTCTTTCTATCTTTTCTTTTTTTAGAAGGCTTGAGGTAATGGACAGTTGTGGCAGAGAAGTGGAACAGTGTTTAATTGGTGATTGCAGGCTAGAAATGTGCAAGGTCTGCATAGATATGAAGGGTACAGAATTGCTGCCCTGATGGAGCAGGACTGTTAATGATGGGTAAAGGTAAAAAAAAAAAAATTGTGAGATGGATGAAATCTGAATGGATCCAGACTTCATTATATTAACAGCTTCCAGTTTTCCCAAAGATTAATTATAAAATTGGCCATTGCAGGATTTTGTTCTTTCCTCCTCAAAGTCCTGCCTTGAGTCCTACAAGTGTCCTCCTCCCTCTAATGCAACACAGGTTATCTCCTGGCAGTGCTGTGGGTATTCCCACATTCTGACTGGGGCTGGAAGTGATTTTTAGTTCCAGGGAAAAGCTCAGGACACCTTGTAAGGCTGCCAGGATGAAAACAGTGTGCACAGCCTCCTCCGCCCCAGGCTCTGGGAGGAAAACCCAGGTGTGACAAGCCAAAATGGACAAGGAGTGCAGGACTCTCAGGTGCCTCTGCCCTGTGCCCAGAGCCAAACATGGCTGTGTTTGCAGTCACACACCCCTGAGCTGTGGCACTGGCATTCAGGCCCTCCTTCCTCCTCCTTCCTCCTCCTTCCTCCTCCTTCCTCCTCCTTCCTCCTCCTTCCTCCTCCTTCCTCCTCCTT
>JBBMKD010000040.1:4238553-4406053 GCA_037834095.1 Argya squamiceps
CTCCTTCCTCCTCCTTCCTCCTCCTTCCTCCTCCTTCCTCCTCCTTCCTCCTCCTTCCTCCTCCTTCCTCCTCCTTCTCTTTCTGGGACTCCTGTTAGCACACTGATGTTCTGCTTCCTTCCCAGTGCAGCTCCTGCCTTCACAATGTCTGTTTAAATACCGTGGGGATGTCCTGCTTTCACAGTCTGTGATTTTTAGAATAAAAAAAGAGAAAACTGGTAAATGGGGGAGGGGCTTGGGGGAAGTCTGCTTTGGCAATTTCCACAGCAAAAAAATTGGGTTTGGTCTCTAAGAGTAAAATTGAATTGTACTGTAGTGAAGTACGATGTGTAATGCAGACATGGAACATCAAACAGTGACCTTTGGTGTTACTTGTGTTCCTTTCTCCTTTGGAGGTCAGGCTTTAGTGTATCTGAGGAGACCTGCTTGGCAGGTAGTTGTAGAGTTTCATTTCTGAGAAAAGGCTTTTAAAAATTGCAGTGCAGTGATCAGTGCTGTCACTGAGGCCCAGCCTGGCCTTCAGTGAAGCCAGGCCTGTAATGTTCATGCTACCACAGTTTTAGGGGTGGGGAGGCAGGGAAGGCTCCAGTGAGTTCACAAGTGATGTGACTGAGCAACCAAGACTGGTATTTGGACTGCTCTCATGGTACTTTTATAATAAACTCCTAGAAAATGTCCACTTTTTTTGGAGCATGTATTAAAAATTATAAACCCAAAGCATCTCTAACACTTTTGCTGTCTGCACTCTCCAGAGGACAATCAGTAAAAGGCTGATAGAGTCTTCTTCTTTTGTGCCTCCCATTACTCTCTTGGCTGCCTCAGCTGGAGAGTGGAAAAACTTGGCTCCATCCTCACCCAGGTCCTGGGGGAAATAAGATAACCCTGCAAGAAATAGGGGAGTGCTTCCTTGGACCTGTGTGGGTGTTTGTGCAGCTGCTTTTTGAACCAAATCAGCAAACTCATCTGGGTGCAGCTGCAGATTTACTGGAGATTGATTTAGCCAGAGTCAAATCCCCAGCCTTGTTCAAGGTTATGGGGTGTGGGTGACTTAGGGGTGTGGGGTCACTTCACTCCTGTTCTTGTGCAGATTTGGGGGTTCCTGTGAGAGGGCCCTGGAGCAGCTGCAGGACTGGCACCACTTTTGGGAGCAGCCTCTGCTGCAAGCTCATCACTGAGTCATGGCAATATTAGAGAAAGGAAAGAAGAAAAAAAAGTTTAAAAAAAAAAAAAAAAAAGTAACTGGGTATATTCAAGAATGTTTTTATGTTCCCTCTGACCATACAGAATATTTAAAAATGCTCGTTTATTTATAGTCCAATCAGGAGAGCTCAGAACTGCATTTGGAACTTTGCGTGTCCTGTGTAGGACACTGTGAGTCCTTTCTTAATTAAACAGCAAATATGATGTGTTTGGACAGTGGCTGATGCTATGGAAATGGAGTCTCAACCTTGAAGATTTTTTTATCCAGCTGTTAGCATAAGAATTGTTTATAGGAGAATGCATTACAACTTTGCTTTTAAATGTCTGAAGTTGTGGTTCTTTGTTGTGTTTTCTTTTTCCTCAATGACATTAAAGTTTACCTGGTTTTTTTTCCTTTTTTTTTTTCATTTGAACATGTCAGGATGCAGAATTTGGCACATTATTTAATTCTTTCTTTTTGTTCCTGAAATTATCTATGGTTAGCTAACAGAAGTTGGTATATACAAAAACAAAACAAAATCCTATAAAAGCAAGCAATATTGACAGTCTAAGGCAAAAAGTTATTTTGCTGATTGATTGACTCCAAAACATTATTCAGGTTCATGAAAAGCTTCTTTAGAGTGTCAAGGATATTTTTCTTATTTGAATTTTATGGTATAGCTTAAAAATTACATAGAATTTACGGTGCGCTTTTTTTTTTTTTTTTTTTTTTTTGTGGGAAATAGTTCTTTGATGTAAAATTCTAGCACCCCATTGCCGATATTTGAGAGCATTTATTTTGTTCTTTGGTTAATGATTCTTCCTGAGGATCAAAGGCCAAGTAATAAGTAGATGAGAGATAAGGTGCCTTTTGCTGAGATTTTGTCTCAACCCTCTGCAGAGAGATGTGGATGTAAACTATAAAATGAAATATCTGTGCTACATCTGGAAGGTTTTTTTTTTCTTTTAAAATGTGTAACTGTTTGTCAACTTCAGCCCCTCTGCTCCTTGCAAATTTAGTCCTGTAAAACCATCTGAATGCCTTTTTGACTTTTTCCATATATGTAAGATGCAGAGTTCACTAATAACAAACTTGTCCTGTCTGACAATCCAGTTTTACCTTTTCCCTGACAGGCAGGCATGTGACATGTTGGCTCTTTAGTGTTAGAGACAGGGAAAACATATATTTACTAAAATAAAAAGTCCCAAACACACTGTATTGTTAAGGAGGGATTACCTTCAGAAAAACTGGTTTAAAAA
Organism: Argya squamiceps; assembly: GCA_037834095.1. NCBI lineage: Eukaryota > Metazoa > Chordata > Aves > Passeriformes > Leiothrichidae > Argya > Argya squamiceps. The sequence continues at coordinate 4,240,993 of JBBMKD010000040.1, forward strand.
CCCAAAAAGTTTGTACAGTCAGCATGTGTCTCTGCTAATAATTCTGTTCCCAGACACATCAAGACCTCAATTTCCTCACAGCAGTGAGTATATTTCCTCACAGCAATAGAAAACACCAGATTGTACTGGGATGTCCAAGTGGAAGATAATCGCCTCTGAAAATGCTTGTTTTGTCTTTAATACCTTGGAAAAGTGACTTGGTTTCACTGATTCCAGTATTATCATTATAATGCTTCTTTCTGTGGAGCAGTAAAAAGTTTTGGTTTGCTCCCATTCGCATCAGTTTTGGTCCTTTCCTGACATGTTTTTATGGTCATTGTTTAGGTTGTGGGTAACTTTTAGAGATTGAAGTGTGAAAGCTACAGGCAAAGATTATTCCGCTTTATGTTTGGAGGGTTAATTAAAGATGGCAGGGCTTTGGAGGTGTAATTTGGACAACTGTAAGGCTGATAGAGTTTTTGCTTCTGTGATGGGTTTGATAGCACTTGTCTTGAATAGTCAGCCCCATGAGAAATGTGTTGGTCTAAACCAAAATAAATTTGATTTGCAAACAGACCCAGTATAGTCTTTGCAGAACTGCTGTAACACGTGCCCAATGGACTCTATTTCAAGTAAAGGAGTAGTCATGTTTATAATTTTCTGTTCCTCTGTGTTTCCACCCTAGACCTGCAGGATTATCAATGTAATATGCTGTATGTGTGTTAAAATGGGCAATGAAGTGAAGATGTGCAGTTCAGAAAAAATAAAAAACAACAACAAGCCCTTTTATTGGATCTATGCAGTGCATTAGGAAGAGGCTCTTGGCTGTCTGCCATGCCCAGTGCTCCTGATACCTGGCTGACACTCAGTCTGGAAAAGAGAGGCTCTGGGGGCTGTGGGGGAACACCCACAGGAGGTTGTGTGGCTCAGGAGTGAGTGCACCTGGAACACAAATAGCTCATTCCATTGCTGGGCTGGTACCAGCCCTCTGCCTGCTTGTTCTAAATCACAAACCCAAAATCCACTGCAGAGACACAATAACGGAGCCCTCTGCTCCCACCTGCTTCGCTAGAGGCTTTTCATCTTTTCTTCCAGCATTCCAAAACTTCAGATAAAACCAAGAAGGCTTACTGAGTGTACAGAATACTTGCTTATCTTGGGACGTCTGCAAGCTGAGCAGAGTAGGAGGCTGGAAAGTTCTTTTTGAGGATTATCCTATAGTTTTGCCTTCTTTCCAGGTTCTTTGCCAATTTTACAAAGTCTTGTTATGGATGAAAAAGATGAGGAACTGGCACATAGAGCCAAGAATTTATTATTAATGTAATTGAGATCTGAAGCCTTGTCAAGGAGTTATTAATAGTACAGTTTTAATTTTTACAAAAAGGATAACAAGCTATTATGGAACGAGTCTCCAGAATAATAAAGCAGTCAAAATTGATGCCTGAGTAATTGCTGCCCTCCATTCTAGCAAATGGGGACATATAAATGCTTTTTGTTGACACCTCACAGGATTGTGTCAGCAAGTCTGGGTTTTTCAGAGGAATGAAAGGAACTTGGAGACATTGTTGTCACAGCACTGTGCAAGCTTCTGTGATAGTGCTACCTGTTATTTCACAGAGAGGTCATGCTGTAAATGCCTGCTGGAACTCAGTTCTGCCTGGTGTTCTCTTTTATCCTACACCACTTTAATTTGACCACTCCCAGTATTGAAAGTGATATGTTCATATTTTTAAGCATATATCTCTCCAATGTGGAAACTTCAGAGTTGCCTTTTCCTTCAGTTTTGACTCCTATGGCATCTTTTCTATATGTAATAAAATCATGCCAGCTTTTAGGCCTTTAATCCACTTGTTGTTTTCTCATCATATCACAATATTATTGTTGATTCTTTCTGCACAGAGTTGTGAGTTGTCTGTTGCATAAAGTCATAGCAGAAATAATCTGTATTATCACATGCCTTATTTATATTTCATTGTACCTGCTTTTTCTGGGCTCAGCCTTGACAGTAAATGAAAAGGTCTTTCCTGTTCTAGGGAAGCATTACTTAATAATGTATAGAATTTGGAATGGACTTATGCTACGTGTTCTGTGACTCCTCTGCCTTGATTTCTGTAGTTCCCAGCATTTGGGTTGCAGATAATTTCCCTTAAACAGCCAGAAGTGTCTGTGAGTTGATGCAAAGCAAAACTGCATTATCTCAGCTGTCTGTCCATTATGGGGAATGATAGCAAGGCAAGGAAATTCTAAAAGTAATAGGTAGCTGTGGTGTCTGATTTGTCAAAGGAGATGTATCATTTGCTTTGTATGTGTGTGAATTTTTCAAGCTCATGGATTTGAAAAACACCTCAACACAGACTATCCAGAAGTTTAATTATCTTATTCCGTTAGGTTAAATTACCAAACAGCTTCTTCAAAGATGCTTTTCTGTGTTTGAATACATATAATATGCAAAAATGTGAAAATTGCTCCTGGTATGATACCCATGTGGGATACGGTGGCTTTGTGGTGTCGTATTTTGAGAAGTTATTTAAAGACACACAAAAGGACACTGTCACTCTGTTATTAATGTTAAAAATTGTTGATGCTGTGTGAAGTGTGTTTTTTCTAATTAGAGGAAAGCTGTAGAGTACCATTTCCATAATCAACATGGGAACAGAAACTCAGCAAAATTTCATGTATTTGCAGTGAAACTGCTCTTCAGCAACATAAAAATGGCTTTTATAACATAAAGGCTGTAATTAGAAAAAGTCAAATCAGTTGGAAACGATTAAAGCCAGAACAGGCTAAGCTGCCTTCTAAATATTTGTCTGGAGATTAGCCCCACTCTTACAGCCCCTGAGAAGCATCTTTGATTTACTTATAATGCTTGACGTGGCAAAGATAATCCTGCAGAAGGCAAATGAACACAAATTTAGATGTGCTGTTTGGCTCTCTTTGTTGGTTTGACAGGAGGCAGCATATTGGGAGTGATGCTGGAGAAATGAGTACAGGGTCACATTAGACAAATTGCTTAACACCCTCCCACCTCCCCCCTCCCTGAGCATCATTTTAAATTCTTTAAAAAAACCTCCTCATTCTTTGAAGCTTTTAGGATGCACTTTAGAAGTCCACGTGGAATAATTTTCCGCGTGTCTCTGAGACAGTTGATGTGAGTCTCATTGTATTTAAAATTATAGTCCTGAGATGGAACTTTCTGCTTGTTGCTTGTCTGACATCAGCTATTAAAATGCAAGTAAAGCTTGGCAGGTATAAATTTGAAGAAGAAAAGAAATTATGTAGGAATATGAAGATTGTTAATATTAAGCATCTATTTGTAGAGGAATGGTGGTTTACCCTGTAGAAGAGTTCTGCTGGAAAAACAAACAAACCACCCAAGCTCTGGGTGGCCAGCTCCTTACTGACACCCCTTGGTGCACTTCTGATAACCAGAGAGGAAAAGAGAGAGAGAACTGTTGGGGTTGGCAAACTGGAAACATTAAATGGCCATTGCATTGGCTTGCAGATTTAATGGCGTGAGCAGAGATTAACTATTATGAAAGCCAGCCTGTATTTTGGGATGGCAATGAACTTCCACGTTATTGTTGATTGCACCAGGTATCACAGCACAGAATGGTGAAAATTGTCAGGCATGTAAAGCTGATTTGGTGTGAGTTTGGAATGTTAGTCAGCTTCTTGCTGTAGACCAAGTTTATACTTTGTGTAGTTTTCCTTTCATTTATAATCTCCACAACATCCCAAACTTTTTGTTTAGCGGGTGGAAAAAATATAATCAGCGTAATGTATTCTCTTGCTGAATTTTAAACAAGACCATTAAAACTCCTTTAACGTGCTAAAGCCAGCTTCAGAGAGGGTTTCCATTTCATCTTTGCCGAGCTGAGGCTGCAGCACTCCTTCCCCTTGCACCACAGTGAGAGGCTGTCAATAATTCAATAGCCACGGCCTTGATGGGCCAAGGCCTAGCTTAGACTTTAAACAGAGCCAAGCAGCTTGTCAAAGTGTGATGTGCTGTCAATGCCTGACTGATCTATACTGCATGAATTCTCCCCCAGCTCTTGATGTATCCCTGGGAATAAAAAGAAAGCAATTTTAGAAGTAGACCTAGTGTGAAACACCTGTTTGTTTGGAATTTTTAATGAGGGGAAGTTGTGTTAGTAATGAAGCTCAATGAAGTCATTGCATTTTTTTGCTTAGAGGACCCACAGTAAATTCCTCTCTAATGGCATTGGTGTGTTTTCACTTCTGCCAGGAAAAGGAGTCACGGTGTTTGTAAATATGTTGGTGCCTTAGAGCAAGTTCATTTGGAGCAAGACTTAATAACTAATGACAAGTAATCCAAATGCTTAATCCAAATTACCTGTTTGCATCTTTCAGTTTTATTGATATTGTGCTATTAATACTCAGCATTGCAGTAATGAAACCTTTTCAGAGCTATTTGTTTTGGGATTTTCCCCCACATAGTAAGTGACATATATGATGCATTCACATCTTTTCTAAGTGCTCTACATTGAAGTTGCTTCTATTTTATGGTTTACTTGGAAGCTGAGAAATCACTTGTTTTTCTAAGAAAATAGTTTTGAAAAAAAGTAGAGCTAATGTGGTAATGAGTTGTATTCCACTCATCTCACACTTCATAGTTAAATTTAAAAGCAGAATTATATCTAAGGTGGCTTTGAAAAGCTGTTAGAAAGATTAAATAAAGTTTTACAGTATTTTTCTAAGAATCAAAAAGCTAGTGTTATTAAATGTATATTTATTTATATTTCAAAGCATTTGGATTTCAGTTGTGTTGCTAAGCTGCTTTTTTGATAAATTTTATTGGTTTGTAAAGGACAAAAGTAACATTGTTATTCTCACTCTAAATGCATTTGTATTGCCATTGTATTCTTTACAAATTCATGTCTTATGAAGTTTCCATATCTGCAGTAGGTTTTATGAGGCATTTAGGTTCTCAGCCTTCAGGTACTTTTTAAATGGAGACATAAGAGAATAGTAGAAAAATAAGCATGGCCTTTTTAATGTTTTTAAAATGCTGAAAACTTGTGCAAGGGATTAGATAAAGTGGGGTGGGGTGTTTTTTGGTAAAGCTTGTTATATGTTTTAATTTTAAATAACTTGCTCCCTAAGTTCTCATTTTTCAGATAAGTTGATTTCATTACTTGGTTTTCATTAATGATGTTGCAGCTTTCATCCGTTGCACAGTGAAGCAGAGGAAACTGTACAAAATATGGTTAATAACGATTAAAACTGAGACTTTATTTTAATGTGTGGGTGCCTCTTACTCAAGCATGTAAATGAATTGAAGCCCTCACTGCAGACTGTTGAATGGAGAGACAGCCACTTTTTCCCTAAAAAAGCAATCAGAAAGGGAGACTGAGCTTTCCTGTTTTCTAAGCTGCTCCTTAAACTCCCCATGAAATGTTCTTACTCCATTTTGGTGCAAAGTGAGGCTGATTTGCTGAACTCAGAGAATTGTGTGCAGGGCTGCTGATGTGTGCCAGGGATTGTGTTGATGCTGGGTAAGTGTTGCTGTGTACTGAGCAGCCAGGCAATGGCCTTTTCATGGAACAAACTTCACATCCCATCAGTTCACCTGCGTGTCTTGAGGTGCTGTGTGCTCGTGGCACTTGACAACGTGCAGAGTAATTATATCGGTGCAACAGTTTTCACGGCAATAATTTTTTTGTTAGGAAAAATTGTACGTGTCAGACTTTATAGCCTTTGACAGTTTTGGCCTGTGATCTTCCAAATAATTAATTCTTCCAGATTAAGTAAATACTTTTGACTTTGGCTGTGTAGTTGGGTGGAACTAAGGAAAGCAAAATAATCTTTTTTTTTTTTTTATTTTGGCTTTGAGAAATGCTGTAGGCCTTGGTGATGTGTTGCCTTGGGTGATGGGCTGAAGACTGTCAATGAGATTGTTACACACATCATAGGCTGAGCACAGAATGATCTTGACAAGAGTAAGAAAGTATCCTGTTTGTAGTGGTGTGTGTTAAGTGCAGGCAAGGTGAAAATACATTATTGAGTATTAGCATGCTTGCAAAAATGTAAATTAAAACGATTCACCTGGGATTGCAGTGGCACGAGGGGCTTTTTCTCTTGGACTGTTGGTTACATTCTTGGGTTTTTTGCACAACTGGGCAAGTAGAATTTGGTTGGTTTTCAAAGCTGATCTCTAGAATTGTTGGGACACACTTGCCATGCAGGCAGTTCTTTGCTCCCCCAAATTCAGTCAGACACCCCTCAGAGGCCTAATGCATAATCTGGGTGTGTATCTGTGTCTGAACAGTTGTACCATGCACATGGCAGAAACTTTTGCCAGAATTAAGCTCTTCTAAGACCATTTTTAGCAAGTGGCATTCGAGGCTGTATCTCCCTGGGTTTTCCTTCTCCTGGTGCAGGAATTGGCCTGTGCAGGACTCACCAGCTTTTGTCATCACTGGTCTCAAAGGGTGAAAATCCCCTCCTGGCAGACCTTTGCAGATCTCTTGGTATGTGACAGAAGGAAAGAAGCTCTTGCAATCACCCCAGGACCACAAATCTTCAGAACTGTGGATAACCATGATTTTCGAGTTCTGTTGCATTTGAAACTGGGCTACTTATTACCATACCTAAATTTAGGCATCTAATTCAGAAGATATTAGAGAGGTTTCCCAGCTGGTGCTCATGGCAAAAGTAACTTTTGCAAATGACAGAAAAGGTAAACAGCCTCCAACCCCCTGATTTTATCTAAACAATATTTATTATTAAGGAGAAAGGAAATATTTTTCTTTCTTTTTTTCCTCCCTCCTCTTTTATCCTATGTAAAAAAAAAATAGGTTTTTTATTTAATTCTTGCCTATTTTAGCTACTAAAAGGTGCTACAACCACCAAATGAAATACCAAATGCACTCTCATGTGACTGAATCCTAAGGCGTGTGTATTTGTTCCTGTTAGTTCTGCACATCTTGATTTCTCTTTGGATTTTAGTGTGTGTTTGATAGTTACTCACTGTTTCTTTTGCTAATGTACTCAGAAGAGGATCCTCTGGGTTTCCTGATGCTGCCTTTCCATACAGAACCATCTAAGCCCTACAAATGAACAGATCTCCCTTAGCTTTGGAGTACAGGAGCTGCATTTGGTGTAGCATGAGTTTGGGAACAGCCTTGCTTATTCTACCAAATCATTAGAAGCTCTCTATCTGGGAAGCACAAGGAGCTGGAATGGCTAGGTGAAAGTGAATAAAAATGAGGAGACTTGCAAACTGCTTTTGCTCCAGGGCTGGTTTTAATGAGCTTGTCCCTAATGAGTTGTCCCTGCAACTAGCTTCAGGCCTAAACAGATGAGGCAGGGGTTCTGCTAAATTTTTGATGGGATTTGCACTGGTTTTATGAGAAAGCAAGCAGCAGAGAGTGCAAAGTTGTGTCATGAATCTTTTACGAGAGTGGATTGTTGTCCGTCTTGTCAATAGGGATTGTAAGACTTGATTGCTAATAGAAGACATGCCACATGCTGGTTGTACTGACAAACCTGGGTAAACGGGGAAGTGAGCATGGCAAGGGAGGGTTTGCTTTGTCAGGAGCAGGGATTTCATGACCAGTACATGATGCTTTCCCTAAGTTCCTGTCACCTGATGCATTGATCAGTGAAGGGTGGTGGTGGCAAAGGAAGGTTTGGTTTGTCAGGAGCAGGGATTTCATGACTGTCACCCTGCTTTTTTCAGCCTTCTGATGTTTTGCATTTCTGGACTTGGGTTCTCACGCATGTAACATAAACAAAGAGTGATGTTTTGAAAAACTGTGCATTCTTTTCTGGAGGAAGGACAAATTGATGGACTTCTAACTTGACCAGTGGGATCAGAGAGGTGTCAACCTCATGGCCCAATTACTGATCAAGTTCCAAACACTATTTAAACCCTAATCCCAAAAATAAACTTCCTACTTTCTGCTCTCACAGCTGGACAGTGTGAGTGTCGTTCTTGTTGTCAGTCTTGTGACACATGACCAGTACATGATGGTTTCCATAAGTTCCTCTCACCTGATGATCAGTGAAGGATGGTGGTGCCAAGGGAAGGTTTGGTTTGTCAGGAGCAGGGATTTCGTGACCAGTACATGATGTTTTCTCAAAGCTCCTCTCACCTGATGTATTGATCAGTGAAGGGTGGTGGTGCAGGCAGGTGTGGTCACTCCTAGAGCCTGTTGGGCACAGGCTCACAGGGACCACATTGAGTTTGTCCTAATGCAAATGTCTTAATGTCCTAATTAAGGAATTAATTCAGCATTTGGTGTTTCTGTGTTCTAAGGCTTGTCTTGGTAGTCTAAGTATGGATTTCTCATTGTGTTCTTTTAGCAGTTTGTTGGCTCTGGGAGTAAAATGGAACTTCTTTTTGACATTGTCTCCAATTTGAGAGTTTCTTTTTGATGTTTCCATTATGTCTATTATTACTATTAAGAACTATACAAAAAACTATTTCTTAGGTTTGACTTATCCAATGAGATTGTCCCAGTTGTTTAGGTGGTTACAAAAATGGGATTTAACCTCCTTTACTGAATTTCACATCAGCTTTTGACACTCGGGCTACGGTGTGAAAGTTTAATTGCCTGAAAATTTTGTTTCCACTGTATAAATGTTATTTGGCAAGTGTAGGAAACACATAACTTCTTTGAAAAGTGATATTTCTAAGATCAATTAACATCTTACATTGTTCCTTGAGTGCAATTTGACTTCTTGCCTTTTGTATAATTTTCTTTAAAATTATGTGGTGGAAGGAAGATAAATACATGTTGTTGGGGTTTTGCAAAGGTAAACTAAAGAGTACTTGTGGGAATAAAAATTAAAATAATTAAGATATAATTCTTTTTAAATCATGTAACTCCATAAAGTTGAGCAACTGATTAACAATTGCATTACCATTTTCTCATTTTTTATAAGTATAAATAGCAGAAATGCATTCCTCAGGTAATTCAAAGATGATCCTGTTCAATATATATTCATGTCTCCATGGTATTTAATTGAAATGCAAAGTCATGGTAAATGAGGCCAAGACTTAATGTGTCATGTACAACATTTTCTTTGCCTGTGTTTTAATTTCATCCTCTCTTTTTTTGCCGGCTGCTTCTTATTTCTCCCATTACATTTTTATTTCTTTTTTGTCCTAATCTAATTCTCAGTTGTTTCTTTTTGTAATACTTGGTCTTTAAGAGGTAAATAGGATGAGGGAATAGTATGTTCACATGAGCAAAAATTGCAGAGAATGGCTAAAATGGCTTGTCAGAGGTCGTGGGGAGGATCTCAGAAGGTAATAACACAAATGTGTGTGGTATTACAGGAGAGAAAATGAGTCAATGGGCTTGTAAAGGCTGTTCTTAACTAAACCAAACTTTAATAGATGTAGGGACTGTGTCAACGTAGGTAAAGTGACCTCCTTACCAGACATCTGGTATGGCACCAACTAGAAATGACAGATTTGTGAATCACATGAGGTGATGAGCATCTGAATCGAAATTTCAGATGATTTCATTCCAGTTTTAGCAATGATTTCTGTTTTCTTTGTGTAGTACCAGAACACTCTGGAATTTTTCATATCAAGGTTCTGGTGAACTTTGTTTCATGAACTGTGTGTATAAAGAGTAGCAATATTTCACTGTGGGGTTTTAGCAAATGCTGTATAACTTCTGCTCTCACCATTGCATTTTAGAGCTAAGTCATATAGCAGACTTCCAAACCTATTTTTTCCACTATTGTAATAGGTCACATCATACTGCCTAACTGTTCTCCCTCAGATATCCTGAGTGCTTTGCAAGTCTTCAACTATTTTATCACAGCTCTTCCTTCCTTGCCTCCTGCTGTGTCTGCATTTGTTTTTCTTACAGCTAGAAATTAAACCAAGCGATTTCTGCTGAATTTGCCACAGATATGGGGTTCTATAAACAGGAACAGAATTTAGGAGACATGCAAAAAAATGCTATTTTATCGATTCAGATGGATAATATAAATCCTTTGACTGAAGAGAAAGTCTGCCCTTCATTTTAAAATTTAGCATTTCAGCTCTGTGTCCAAATCAGTGTTTGAAAAGCTTCATGGCAGTAAATTTCTCTTAAAATTTTCTCTGGCTAAAAAGCAAAACAGCAGGGAGAGAGAGGTGTCATCACAGAAGCATTTAACACTCTTCAAAGACACAAGGAAATTCTTCTAGATGAAAGAAAAACATGAAGCCAGGTTTTTCTGCTGGTCAGGTCATTTCTGAAGAAGACTGAAACAATCAGCTTCTGTTGCTAATTTTGACTAATGTGATTTTTCTCGGTAATTTCAAGTGCTGCTCTCAGCCAGCCCAAAGAGTAGGATCACAAGCCCATGGAAGCATTTGCACGTTCTCTGGGGAGCACAATGTCAGCTGCTCTGAAGGACAGGGACTGGAGCCACACTTCAAGGGAAAATAATCCTTCATTCCCTTTGGACCTGCTTTTGGAGGGGCTGATTAAAGAGGAGAAGCAGCTTTGATTGTCTGAGCGTTCCAGTTGTGTTGTTGCTCAATTTCACATTCTCGGATTCCTAATCAGAGCGTGAGAGGTTCCCCTGGCTTTCAGCAGTGCCTTTGAGTGCTTGGCAGGCAAGTTTGCACCCCCTGCCTGGGGCAGGAGCTTCCTGAGGGTTTGTGTGTTTCCTGGCGGATCTGTGGGGATCACTTTGGGGCAGATGTGTGCTGGTTTCTCCTTCCAGGATCTGGGCTTTCATCAGGAAGGATGTGTGTGAGCATTTTGTCACTGCTGAGATGATCACACCTGATCATCTTCAGCAGCAAAACCAAGTCCTCTTGTCTCACTTGGCAGCTTTTATAAAGCCAGATTCTCAAAACAGCTGATGACTGGCTTTTAAAAAGAAGTTTACTGTTTGCAAGGTCTCAACAGAAGCAAGAAACTAAGCTGTGTTTTTAAATTTGGCCTTATTTTGAGGCTGAGTGAATGAAGGTGAACTTGCTCATTCCCAGCTAAGACACAAATGAGGTTTACAAATTGAAGATTGTTTTCTTCAATTGCGTGAGGTTTTTGTGTTTTGTTTTCCTGCCTGTGCCTCGTGAGAAATGCCCAGTCTTTGTCTTTTCCTCTTCTCTCCTGAGATGTGGTTGTCATCAGGACAGCAGCAAAAACTAGTGCTTCACATGTAGTTCTGATAATTTTAGTATAGTCCGAAATTAATTTTAACAATAAAAAAAGTCTTTCACTTCATTACTGCATTGTCTCTCATTTAGAGGCGCAACCTGAGGCGTCATTTCGCTCTCTAAACACTCAGTGAACTTAGGTTTGAGATTTTTTGATGAAGTTTCTTTTCAATCAGCAGGAAAAACTTACTACTGCCATGTCAGTTTAAGGAAAAATTACAGTATATTCCTTCTTTTTGTCCCTTGCTGCAGTAATTTTGTAACTGTTGGCCTTTTAACTACACAAGAAGGCTTCCTGTCTTCTCCTCATAGGGACAGGGTTTACAAATAGGTAGAGCAGATGTTTTCTTAGAAACATGTTAAATAGGTTTTTTTTAATAGCTTATGCAAATGCCCATAATTTTATAATAATTTTTAATATATTGATTATCTTTCATTCATATATATTTTCCCTCAATTTTAGTGTCTTTTAAATACTGAATACCTAGAGGACTTTCCTTAAAATTAATTTTACACGTGCATGTTAGGTTGTGTTCTCACCTGTGTTAAATATGAAGCAGTATATATATATTTAAATACAATTTATTTATATTTAATTATATATACATTTTATAGATATTTAAATATATATATAATATATAAAAGTATGACTTCATGAAGTCATGGAAGATTCCTGTCACACGTAAAGATTTTTATGCTGTAGATTTCCATTTGTATGTTTCAAATGGCTCCTGACAAACTCTTGGACTGACATCACAGAAACATTTTTTGTCTGCCCAGCAGACTGGCCCAGAGTGAGTTGTTCTCCAGAGCAGCCTGGCTCAGTGTTCTCCCAGGGTTGCCTCAATCCCATTACACCAGGCTTGCAGTGCTCCTCCTGGGATATGCACAGAGGAACTGGAAATTCAGTTGTGTTTTTAAATGTCTGAGGGTGTGGATAGGGGTGATCAGCCTTTCTCAGAAGTGTCCAGGCACTGGATGGTCTGAGCAAAGCAAGAATAAAAGTAAACTGGGGCAGCCTGGCTGTCCCCTGGCTCATTCCAGCATTATTCCTTGGAAAGTGGCCATGGAAAGTGAGGCATCAGGGCTATCAAATAACTCAGTTATTTGAATAATAGTAAAAATGGATGTTGTGGTGCTGATGATAAAATTAAGTTTATTAGCTTTGTCAGCTAATGTTGCTTTCTTTCCCAGGAGCAGGCTCACTGAGTGTGGGAGAGCACTGTGCTCCATCACAGCCACACACAGCCTGCACCAAACCCTTCTCTTTTCCAGTGCAGCCCACTGGCCAGCCCTCCTCCTCACCTCCCAATTCCCTAATCTAATCCAGCTCCGTGGGCGCTATGGGGGTTCATTTAGGCAGCAGAAGCTGTGCTGGAATTGTTACATGTGCCAGCAGCGATTTGCACCATCTGGGTACAGGAAAGAGAGGTTAGTGCCACCGTGGAGAAAGATCTTTATTCTATTACTGAGCCAGTGTGATTCAAGAGTGGCTTTAGAGCAATTGGAAACTGAGAAATGGGCAGCTCTGCACTTCTAGTGAAATGTCAAAGTATAATGAAACAAGGGGAACGTGCTGCTTTGTGATGTGAGCCAAGTTACAAGCAGGTGGCAGCAGTAAATATGTATATAAATAACAATATGGATGAAATGTCAAGGTTTCCAGCTGGCTTTGTAAAGGCATTTCAGGAATATTACACTTAGAGTAACAGCCCAGCATGACCACTCAATATAAATATGTATCATTTCAAAATGCATATATTTACATTAAAGGCTTAGGTATCCTCAGGTTTTATCATGCTGAAAATATAGATTCTGGTCAAAAACAGCCCAAGAATTTGGGAAACCCCAAAGCATGCTGTTTTATGGGAGACTTGCTTCCATCTGACACCTTGTTACTTCACATCATGAAACCTGCAGTGTTTCCACCTGTACCTTTTCTAAATGAATGTAGACTGAGACAATGTGCGTGTGTTACTGAGCTGTCTGCGTGCCAGGCCCCTAAACTTGCATGGGATGAAAAATGCACTCAGGGCCTTTGCTGGCTGGGACAGAAGTTCACACACACAGGCCTTTCAAACTGGAGAGCAAAAATCTGTCAGTGCCCTCTTTAGGACACTGGAGTTCCACCTTCTGCTCCCAGTTCAATGATTTTGTTAGCTTTGACGTAAGACTTCTCTATAATCAACATTATAAAAGTTTCACAATAGAGAGCATCAAAACAAAAAAAGAAAAAAATTCTAAAATAGATTCTTTACCTGGCTGTTCATACCACCTTCTCTGAAAGAGCTCTGACATGTTTCAGAAACTTTTGACTCCAGTATTCCTAGTTAAGTTGCAAGCAAGTCACATATTGATTGGAAATGTAGATAATGATAATGACCTCTTAAGAAAGCCTCTAAAGCCAAATACATTAACAGTTGTTAAACAACAACTGCATTTTCTTTGCTGTGTTGGTCCTTTAGAGAGCTCCATCCCGTGTCCTGCAGATCAAGGAATTTGTTTATACCCCAGCATAGTGTAAAAATGAGATGAGCACAAATTAAACTGCTTTCAACATAGTGATATTATAGGAATAATACAGACTTACGTCAAGGACTAGGACATTGTCCAACATTATTGCCTTTATTAGTTTCAATACTTTTAAAAGACAATTAATGAAACGATGAAGTCCTTAAAACTAGAGACTGCCAGTCCACTGGTAGTGGATAACAGGAGTTAGCACAGTAGATGCTGATAAGTTACAGGCTGGGATTGTCAAAACCATCTTAAACTGGTTATTGAGTTTTTGTAACTAAAGCAGATCTCCTTATAATGCAGAGTCACTTAAGCACATCTGTTACATTGATGTATCACTAGTTTTATGGACCTGGATTAATTCCAGAGTAAACAGTGAGCACTCTGCTGAAAGGCTGTAAACATAGACACAAGTCATTCATCTAGAAATCCCCAAGCATCATTTGCCAACGGGCTGAGTGCCTCAAGTATTTTACCCTTTTTGATGTAGCAGGATGCTGCTGTTCTGTGTTCTGTCGTGCTGAGGGTTCCAGGGGAGGGGTGGCAAGGTTTTCTCCTTCCATTACTTATGGGTAAATTTGCCTCCCTCTAGTACTGAAGTGCTCTCAGTCCTGAAGTTGTTCCAGGAGTTTATGAAGTGTTATGAATTTGCTAACAGTGAAATCTGCAGTTTTTCCAAATCAAACTCAGCCAAATGAGGTACAGATCTTCTAAAACTGAATATCATACTTCTAAACTCCTCTTCCAAATCAAATGGGAGTCCCTGGGTTGGAAGGACCACGGGGCCTCAAGCCGTTAATTGGATATGAACTGTGTTTAACCTGATTTTAGAGTGGTTTTAGCCATCTTGAAATCTTAGAACAATTTGAGGGCTGAATTAAACATTTCATGTTCCTTCCATTTATTCCGTTTTGTGGCTTTTGCTTTGACATACCTTCCCCTTTTGGCCATGGTACTTATTAATATGAATAAATGTAAAATTAATAATATGAATCTCTTTATTTGAAGAGATTAAACTTGTCTTCAGAAATTCACACTGGGAACAGGTTCAAAATTGTAAACTAACTTGTCCTGGTTGTTGTTGTTATTTAATTCATGCTAATACTGAAAACATGTATTTCATGTGGCTACAAAACATGTATTTCAAATGGCTACATAGTAATGTTATGCACTCTTTATTGAATTGTGGTAGGTAACACCTTTTGTTTTGTTGTTTCTTCAGTGTTCATAGATTTAAAAAAATGGGGTTTAAATGAGCTGCTTCATTTGTTGCTGCTACCAATCAAATACAAGAGTGGGGAAGTCTGTCTTTTCTTTATTCAGGCCCCAAAATGATAGCAAAAAGTAGAAGTTTCAGTAGGTCAGGGAAGGTAATTTACATTACGGAACTGAGTTTTAAATTCTTGGATGTTAAAGAGTCATAAGAATCTTGCTTGTGTAGAAGTGTCAAAATAAATCAGATATGAGAGATTTAGTCTCATAAACAGGTATTTACTAAAAAAAAGCCAAATCCAAATGAACTTATGGAGGAACTTATTTCAAGTAATGCTGAATTTTAAAGGACTAACGAATGTAAGAGATTAATCTTTTGCATATTGAAATACATCTCTGGATCATTTGTCTAAGTGGGAAAGAGAATAACTCTTAGTAGCTCTAATGTGAGGAAGAGCTTGGAAATGGTACAAATTAAGGATTCTAAGATTTAGTTTCCAGGTGGCAATCTTAAGATGGCAAGGAGCTGGTGCAGGAGAAAGCAAACTCTGGTTTGTGGAGTGTCATTTGGGAATTGGTCTGTCTTGAGTAGATGCAGACTAAAAATTGTGAGTTCAGCCTAGTGAAAAAGGACTAATAATTTAGGTGTAACTTTAATGGAATTGTCATCTATTCTTAAAATAATCAGCATAAATTTATTTGGCATCTTCCCAGCACTTAGAATCATTTAATTTGTATCTAGGACTTAGATGTAAATGTAACAGTGCTGGATCTGAGCCTACAAAGAGGGAAAGCATGATATCTTCTGTAGAGATCAGTTTGGGCATTTTAGGCTGGGGTGAATGCAGAGTACAGCCTTGCACCTAAACAAGGGAAAATTTCAGAAGTATTTCCAGTTTACAATATGAATTTGGAATCCGAATCTTCTTAATGGTAGCTGGAATCAGCCTTAGAGGTCTAAAGGCGGTGAATTTTAAGAAAAGCTGAGTCATCATCTAAAATCCAGATGTCTGTCACACTATTTGTAACAGTGATAGGTCATGAAATATTGAAGGAATTTTGTAAGGATGAATTTATTTTTAGGATTATGTATCTTTAATATCAGTGATCATTATTTTTAATTGTCCCAAATCTTGTTCAGGGGGATGCACTCTGAGGAGGAAGACTTAATTTATCTTTACTGGAATTTTACCCAAGGTCTGGAAAAAACTAAAATTATTCTTATCAACAGGGCAACAGGGAATTAGTTGAATTGAAATAAATAGGCAGATTTTACTCCAGTTCTTAATGGATATATATATAGATATATATAATCAATTGTGAGTGTCATTATCTTCCATAACGTAGAAAAGATTTGGTGTGGATGATTCTGATACAGCCTCTGCTTTTAGGCATTCAGAGGTAGCTGTATATCCTTCCAATGTAGCTGTATATCCTACCTGTCTATCATTCACATGGATATTTAATATCCTGGGACAAAGGCAGAAATGACAATTGAGCACGTGTGCTTTTGCCTTGGCAGATGTGCTATTTGGAGTGTAAATAACAGATAAATAATTTGGTTATTTTCAGCTGCTCTATACAGTACTTGCTACTTCCTGCTGCAGATTTTGTGGTACCTCTGGAATTTTTCAAAACTGAACACAGCTACAATGTAAAGTGACTGGAGTGGGATTTGTGAGTGTCCTGAAATTTTAGCTGTTTATATGATATTTTTATCACTGAGTATTAAATAAAGCACTGCCACTTGGAACTCAGTTTAAATGAGCGCAGTGTTCGGATCAAAAGAGGAAACGCTCTCCTTAAAGGACAGGTCACTGCTTTTCCCTCAGAAGTGATCAAAGCTGCCTTCATTGAAGCTGCGGTTAAACACTGCTGCAGCATCGTGGTGCTTGGGTTCCTTTTTTCCATATCATTTTCTGTACCCCCTACAAGGACAGCGAAGGACCTCCTAGAAGAAAGGACAGTGTGTGTGGCAGAATTCCCCATGAGGTTCCATCACATTTGGTTTAAATATTTTGTATTCCTATTGAGTCCCTTTTATGCTGGTTTTATGCTGATTATACCTAGAGGCCATTAAATGTTAGCAGATACTTTAGATTTGCAATTTTGAATGCAATACATGGCATGAAATTCTTTTAAAGGGTGATGTTTGACATGCAGCATGAACGTATTAAAGTGGAGGTACTTCCAGAAACTCATAGAGGTTGAGGGCATCTTGTTTTGCTCTTTTAACTCTCAACTGCTGGCTATAGCTTTTGGCTCTGAGGTGGGGAAGGTGAGGTAAATTTTAAGCATCCATTCCTGTGACTTGGCTGCTTTGAAACACTAACCCACAGAAGTTCATACAGATGATCATGTTTGTTTATTCAGGCAGTCCAGAATATGGTTTTAAGGACTATGCTGAGGGAACTAAATCTGGTTCTATTTTATTATATTCCCAAGAACTATTCAAGTGGACATACTGGAGATATGGAGTTGAATGGAAAGGAGTGCTGAGCAGAGTCTGATGTGAATAAATTGGTATTTCTGAGCTTTCACTGAGGAAAGTTCTTAACCTGGTTGTGTGTAAGATAAAATTTTCTCTGTGGAGAGAGAGAGCAGCATATTTGGAGTATATGTAAAAAAAGAAAAGTTCAGTTTGCAGAATTTTAATTTTCAGGGTACCCAGGAGCTGTAACCTGACAACAGACGTGTTGTAGGTATCCAATATAATCTGTTTTTTCCAAGGAGGAAAGGCAAGGATGTGTATCTAGGCAGGGCTGTGGATCAGTTCTTAAAACAGTCTGAATGTTCTAGAATTATTTGCTTGTTCCATGCCTTTATGATCAAGAGCAGCCCTTCTTTAAAGTGAAGGAAATCATACAGATATATTCAAATAATGTCTTATTTCCACATTTTTCTACAGCAGAAATGTAAAATAAAAATGGCCTAGTGTGTTATTTGTGTCATGTGGGTGGCACACACCTTTAGAGAAGGTGGTCATTGGGATGAGAATTAAAATATTATAAATCTTGTTTGGGATTTCAGAACTGCCAGAACAAGTCCTACATGGATAAAAAGGGAAGCTGAAAATAGCATTCCACAAGTTAGCCTGTTTTAAAACGTTTTTAATAACTTTTGAAATCCTATTCTTTGATATTTAGCAAACTTAGGTTTGAACTTTATTTAGACTGCTAATGTTGCTTGTATGTACTGTTAGATGCATAAAAAGAGAATTTCAGTTCCTGTCTATAAATGAGTATTCCTGGATCCCACTGAGGAGCTGTGGGGCCTTGGACAAACCATGGAACCTCTCCATGCTTCATTTCCCATACTTGAAATGGATAAAATATGATTTATTTTTTGAAAATTAACACTTCTCAGCAAAGATGTTGCATACTCAAGGGGAGTGATCAGCTGAAGCATCCTTTTCACTTTGGTTGAGGAGTGGGCACAGCACCTATTTCTGTTTTTCCAAGCTGATTTTGGTGTTCTTCTTGAACAGAGGAGTGGGACAGGCTGCTGGGAGCTACAGGCTCCTAAAGCCCCCAGGCTGCAGCCCAGGGAGGGGAGAGGCAGGGCAGGGAAGGCAAATGTACTCCCCTGGCTCTGACAGAGCTCACATCACTGCCAGAGCTGCCTCTGAACAATTCAATTATTTCAGCTCTGGTTAAAGTGGAGTAAAAAATGGATGTCTTTTTCTGGTTTGCTGTAAAATGGAGTAAATGTAGCACACTTCAATTGTCATTGAAGAGATTTTCTTGTGCTCTTCCTATAAATGGTAGAATAGGCTTGATGGGCATTCAGAGGCCAAGAAAAACAAACATGCAGAACAAAGGCCTGCAGAAGGGAAATCTGAACCAGAGATGCTGCACTTGTCATCTTCTTATAAAGGAGCTGCTCTTTCGAACTTTTGGAGAAAGAAAGACGTCTTTTAAAGGCAGCAAGAACCATTTAAAACATGTATAATTACTTCAGTAAAATATTAAGCTAGTGATGCAGCAGTGTTCTGTAAGAGAACATTGTTAGAGAAGCAGGTTCACTTGTTACTGTTGTGTGCAGCTTTTTCAGTTGGGAGGACAGAAAGGATTTTGTGCTTTTAAGCTTTTAAAAATCTTTTTCCCCAATTTCAAATTTTAAAATTACAAGCCATATGATTATTTGAAAAATAAAGCAAAGAAATGTGATGGTGCTGTTGCCACCTACAAACCTGAATCTTTGCACAATAGGTTCTATTTCACTTTTTGAGCATTTCTTCCTTTTCCTGCTTGCTATAGGCACACCATTCCTTTGCATCAAGGATCAATAACTTCAGACCTGTCCTCAGGTGATGCCTTGCCCAGGTGTAAGAGTCCACAATTCTCACAGGTGGAGTAGTGCACACTGTGTAGACAAATAACATCGTGTCACACCAATTTTACTTTCTTTCTTTTTTTTTTTTTTTCCTTTGCTTTTGGAAATAAAGTATTTAGGGACTTAATTCCCATTGTCTAAAGAAATGCTAGGCTTTTAAGTCTGAAGTGTTTCAGTTTGTTAAAAGCTGCAATCCTGAGCCCTTTGTTTTTACCTCCATTTCCTTCCATTTTCTTCACAAGATCCCTTCATAAAGTTATTTTGGAGCTCTTTCAAAAAAGTATTTATTTCTCTGCTCCTCTCTTTCACACAGCCACCATTCATTCCTTGCAGTGTCTTTATAGCAAAATGCAAATTTTTAATCTGATCTTTATAAACTTTGGCAATATTTGCGATGAAATCTTCATGTGCTGTTTTCTCTTTAGATACGTGTTGTATAAAATGTATAAAATCTCTCCAGGTTGTTACAAGAGCATAAAACTTTGCACTGGTTAACAGGGATTTAGCCTAACCAGGTTAAAATAGGGGGTTTACTTAGGTTTTACTTTTTTTCAAGCAGACCTAGTTTAGTCTCAGCCCCATAAATACATCAGGAAACTGTGTTGAAGTGGAATGAAGGTAACAAGCTGTGTCTGAGAGCTCTAGGATTAAACACATCCAGCAGAAATATTTGACAGAGCCTTTGAACATCCTGTTCAACATCAACAAGAATGAAAATATCCCATCTTCTGTACCCTGTTTTTTTGTCATCATAGGTACATAAAAGAATACACGCTTTGCAAATGGATTGAAATAGGATCCTATGTGACCTACCTTAAATTTAAATTAAACTTGAAGTGTATTTAGGTTAGAATTGGTGACAGTATGCCAAAAACCTTGCTTACAAGTCTCTTGAAAAACAGAATTATTTTTTATTTTTCCACACCTTTAAAGAAAAAAATCTAAATGTCATGTCTCACAAAAACCTACCTAAGTTTGCAATCATTACAGCATCTATTAATCTCTTGTAGCCATTTAAATTCTATTCTAATTCAAAAAGAGAACGATTTTTTAAAATATTTCACTCCACCTGAGTGCCCCAATGGCTAATGGCACTACAAAAACCCTAAAAAATCAGTATATTGGAGAAGAAATGCTTATTAATGACCCAGTGACTCTTCTGAAGGGTTTGTTCTTGCAAGGAAGGACCAAGATAACCGTGAATTGATCAACTTCCTCACTGCTGTCATGGGCACCGTCCAGATTTTTATGGTCATTTTCGTACTGCTTTGAAATTGGTACTTCCTAGAACACACCAAGGGGTTCTCCAGACTCAGAACCTCCAGTAAGTTCTGAAGAAAATCTGTAGATTTTCTAGTTATTGAAGGAAAAAAATGAACGAGGAAGGGAAACCTGGAGGCTGCAGGGAAGAAGGGGGTAAAGATTAAGATATTATGGAATCATTACTGGTTAGGTCAGTGGATTTGCAGTTTGTTTTAACTGATTTTGTTGTTGTTATTTTTTAATTTAATGAAAGTCATAGTCAGCCTTCATCAGTCTCCAGTCACTAAGTTCTACACTGTCCTTTATCCAATTTTGCTCAACAATTGAAGAGTGTGTAAAAGAAAAGTTACTCTTTCATATGTTTGGCTTGTGAATAAAGATATTTCTCTGACCATCAAAGAAATGTTTAATGACAAAGTAAAAATCTAATTCAAGACTGTTCTATTCAAAATTAAGTATAACATAATTCTATTTATTTAATATTGAGTAGGAGAATAAAACATTGCTGAATAATACCTTGAGAACTTCAAATCAGATATACTGAAGTCAGATAAACATGACAAGAAGTCCAGATATCCTTACCCATTTCCAGAGTATACTGTGAAGCATAGAGACAGTAAAGAATTATGCCCCAAATGTGTCAGGATGGGAATAAGGGTGAAAATTTCTGTGATCTAATAATGGTGTTACTGTTAAATGATTAATTACATTTAATTATTTCAGTTGCTGAATGTGTTCACTGTTAGGGTTGGCGGACTGGTGTGACTGCATGACTTCCAAACTCTCATGTGGTGACTGTATTCGCAAGGTGAAGGGATAGGACCAGCTAAAATAAACAGAAAATGAATATCTGAAAATAAGAAATAATTTAAATCAAAGGCTATTAGCATAGAAACACTTTTTTATCAAAATAACTTGGTAAATACAAATACCTTGTTAAGTATGATTTACTCGTTAGGTTCCCAGAAGCCTTTCCTACCCTGGTGACCCAGGTCAGTGTAGTTTTCTTTGCTTACTTTATGTAAAGAGATAACTTGAATTCCCTGGATGAATATCCTAAGTAACACCTAAAGTATTCAAAGAAGTGTTTTGTTGGGTTTTTTTTCCAGTGCAAGCTACCATTTCTAAAGAGTTTTTCTCAGTACATTCTTAAACAGAAAATAATTCTGAAAAATATCGAGGCAGGGCAAGTTCATCTTGCTGGGGGATGTGGTAAAATTCGACTTGTTGCCTGAAAAACAAGAGAAAGCTGAAAAATGAGCTGTTTTAACAACTCAGTTTAAAGTTTAGTCACATTAATCCTACAGTAAAATGATTGTTTCTCATTCTTCTCCCCGTCCATCTTCTGTCTTGTCCAGTCCATGGTGCAGCAAGCTGTGTTCCCTTTCCTACCTGCACAGTCCTTTCCTCTCAGGGTGGTCCCATGGCAAGGACTGCAAGTGTTTATCTAGAAAAATAGCATTAAAAACGGCATTATGTCTTTTTTTGTTTGCCCCTTTTCAGCTCTGTCTTTATAGGGAATAAACAGAGAGGGGCAAGGAGAGGAGCCAGCTCCAGGTGACTGGCCAGCTGCCTGTGGATCAGCACCAGAAAGTGCTCCACAGATTGCAATCTGAAACCCATTAATATAATGGATAAAGTCTATGAAGCATTTTAAAACCTCCCTTGCCTATAGTGCTGCATTTTATAAGCTAGGTGACATCAAAAGAATTGGTTCTGGCTCAGACCAACTAATAAAAATGGATAAGGCTTATTTTTATGCTGAATAGCAGTAAAAGCATGTGCAGAAGATTACATTTAACATTCTGGCTTTTACCCAGAGCACAACAAAGTCTATCTTATCCCCATCCATCAGAACAGAATTTGATAGGTTTGGAGACCCCAGATTTTCATCTCCCATCGAAGCATGAAGCTGCAGCTTGGGGTTGCATGGAGATTGTGTGAACATGACATTGCTCACTGTGTTATGTTTCCTTGAACACTTATAAAGAAGGGTGTCTAATTAGGCACAATGTTTAAATAAGATATTTTAAATTATTGATGCTTAATGCTGATGTAAATGTTGTCGTGATACTTTTCTATATTGGGAACAATGGAAAGAAATGGAAAGTCTGGTTATTTCCTGCAGGCAAAGGGAAAAGAGCGTCTTTCCGAGCCCAGTAAAAATCCCACATAGTTGTTTTTGTGCCTATACAGCTTTAATTATGTTTAATTTTTCTAGGTACCACATGTTTATTTAAAACTGATTTTTGTGGTTCAGTAGTCCAGCCTGTACCAGCATTAGCTTCCAGATCTCAACAGCATCCTGTTTATTCTGATCTAGCTTGCCTGACTGATTCCCCAAAGATAAAATTCACTAAGTGAACTTGACAGATTCCAGGCTGTCTCCATATGGCAGGGACTGGGCTGCAGCTCCTGAAGCTGCCTGGGATTTAAAAGCTGCTCTCACCTTATTAAGATGGCAGCAGTTACATGCAAGGCAGGTTCACAGGGGCTTGTTTTAATTCTTTTGGTTTCTGCCTGAGACCAATCCACACCACTTTTTGTGCGTGTGGATTAGAGCAGGACCAGGATGACTTTCCTAAACGGTGCTCACACCAGCAAGGGATCAGAACAGAAAATGAGTCTATACCTCAGCTCTTGACAGTTTTTAAGAGGAGTTTAGGCTTAGCAGGTGCTAAATGGACCAGACCGCAAGAGATTTCTGAAAAAAAAGTGATCAAACAGTGTGAATTTATTTGTTGCTGGGTCTTTATTCCCTTTTGCCTTTGTGTAATATCACTTATCTGTTTGGGTTTGGGCTGTTAACAAAATAGTTTAATTGTCCTATATTAAAAAATGTCCAACCTGTATTCTGGCAATATCAAAATTTTGAGCTGAATTCAAGGAGCATTTTTGAGAATGCACTGAGGATCTTTCTGTACACATTTTAAATCTGTGTGTGGCAGACAGCCATAATCTGTCACACAAAAGGAGTTCTCTTAAATTGACTCAATACTAGTGAACGAATGCAGTGCTGGAAACACATAAAATATTGGTACTTGTCATTTAAAAAAGATCTTAGATCTATTCTCTGATTGTAATTTTTTGAGTGGATTCACAGGTCTAAAATAATTTACTCTGGTAGCTTTAAGCAGACCATCCTTAAAACCACAACATTAGAAAAAAAACTAATTCAGAAAACGTAGACAGATTATCAGAGGTCATTCATGCTTGTCTATGAAATAAAGACACTGCAAACACCAGTTCATTAAGGATTGAGTTTAAATTAATGGTGTTGTATTGGGATTGATACAGTTATATTTTTCTAAGCAAATGAAAGTAGAAGTTGATGTTTCCTTGATTATTCCTGTTCCTGCCTGACATGATTTTTCAGGAGCCTGAGCATACCTGAGAGATTAAGAATGAGTAGCCTTTCTAAATTTCCTTTGTCTTATTGTCTCTTCTTTACCTAGTCCTAAAAGAGAGTAGAATTGATCTGATGTGAGACTTAAAAAAAAAAAAAAGGGGAAAAAAAAAAGTTAGAAACCCCCCCAAACTTTTGGGAGTTAAGTTTTGCATTTAAATTTAAAGTAACTGTGTTGACTAAGACAAGCAATGATGTGTCATAGTATCTCCCTGTGGATTGTGTTGTTTCTTTGAGAACTAATGTGTGATTTTGTTGTTTGGTTTTGGGGTTTTATTCATAGATATTGGTTTGAGATTTGGGGGGTTTTGATTATGTAGAGGCACTGGGGTTTTCTGGTTATCTGTGCTTCTTGCCTTTGCATCTTGTTCATGGCAGAAAGTGAGGATCTTGGAACCCTTTAATCAAGTGCTACATTCCTCCCTTTTCCAGAAAGAGAAGCTCTTGTGGAGCCCCTGTTCAGCATCTTCACAGTTCCCATTTTATTGTGTGAATCAGTTTGTGAAAACTGATTTTTCTCTCAGACATGTTGCATGTTTAGAATCATCTGTGTCATATGTAATGTTTTTTATCTTCAGTTAATTTGCATTTAGCTGTAGATTAGTTTGTAGCAGTAACTCCCTCTTTATTTGCTTTCTGAGGCATTGTTTCTTTCTGTATTGTACAATGTAGACTTGTGCCAAATAAGCCCAGTAGTATTTGAGCTGGGAACAACAGGTTTTACCTCATTACTGTTTCTCAAAACATTTGTAATGCTCCTGTGGGCACATGTGTAAGAAATGTCAACTGAGTCATTATTGGGGTGGATGTACTTACAGCAGGTGTTTTAAAGGCAAAATTTCAAGTCTCTGAATGAAAGGAGACCAAATTCCCAGTCAGGAATTTATAATAAGCAAATAGGTGAGCCTTTTCTCTTAGGTCTGGTAGGGTTCTCTTTCCTGACAACCCTCTGTCCTGCTGCAGGCCTAGGAAGGCAGGCTGGCAGCACCAGGGCAGGGTTAGTGTGTAGGGACTGCCTTTGAGATGGAGCCTTTCATGTTCCTTCTGCATTAAAAGGCAGGTGGGTTTGATTTTTAACAATGCACCACAGTCGTGTTGTTAAACCTTCTACAAAATTCAGACATCTGCCTTTCGGAGCAGCTGTAGCAGATACATGCAGTGCCTCTTCCAGACTCAGGTTTTATTTTGCCCAAACCTATTTGAGATTTAAACTCCATTAAGGTTTTTGCTTGTGTTTTTCATAAGTTTTTGGTATGCCACTCATATGAATCACTTGATGCTGCAGCTGTACATCTCGTGTTTGTGAAGTGAGCATTTTTTTTATTTTTGTTTTCTGTTGTATGGGCTGGCAGTAGGAATTCCTAATGCCACTGACGTAACAGTAAATTGAAATCCATTATTTGACTGAACAATTAAACAGCTTCTCTGCTAAACCTGGATGTTAATGACCATGGAATGGCATAAAATGAAATGATCAGAGCAGGCAGCTCAAGCTCACTCTGTAAACATCTAGGTTGGCTGAAGTGCAGCAGTGTGTGTTTACAGCAGGGCTGGCAGAGGGAGAGGTGACTGCTCACTGCACAAAGGCAAATCTGAGTCTAAGCTGCTCACAAGGAAATTGGAGGCTTTCTTGATTTTTTATTTTTTTATTTATTTTTCCCACTGAATCTTATGCATTGTCTTGGCACATAAAAGATGGCAGGTTATACTGGGTTTGAACTGGTGTTGGCATTGCTCAGCAGAGAGAAAAAACACCTAAGAGGTGCTCAGTACCTCCAGGTTAATGTGGAAAATGTCATCTGAACAATGCTTTGAGAGGTTTTTTTAATCTTTCTAGAAAAGTGGTTTGAGTTTGAGGTGGGTTTGTTTGGTTGTTTGTTTTACCTGGCTGTGAATTTTTTGTGGGATAGTAATAACAAGAAATAGGATAGGTTAGTCATTTTGGATAGTCCAGATCACCAGTTTATAACGTTTCATTCCCCTGCTTTTTTCCATTCTGTGTTATTTTTAGAACTTGGTAACTTTAAATAACAATCAGTTTACATTCATTTATATAAGGTTGGATTGAAGGCATGCATCTTTTAGGTAATAATGATATACCAAATGTAAGGAACTGTCTAGTAACACAGAACACACTGGTTTAGGTTATAGTTTACTTTATTGCCACTATTTGTGAATGAACTTACCCATGAACATTAGTTTGGTGTATAATAATTAGGAGACAGAAACATTTCTGTATTTTAAGATGGCCTAACCTGTGTCTGAATTATAAAATATAGAATAGATATTGTTTATGATTATTTGAAAGCTGAGTTTGCAGCAAAGGAGCTTCACAAGTTATGTTAACGTGTTCATTTTAGTTAAATTATTTCAGAGTTATGCAAGTCTCTATTGTCTGAATTAGGACAACAGCACAAAGGAAATACAAGAAATACACAAATCCCTGTTGTTAGTTGAAAAATTGACAGGTAGTTGCTTTGGTAGTAGGAATGCTTTGCTAAATTTAGGATTAAAGGACCCAAGGATGCTGATTCAGAGTGTTTGTTTCCCAGAGGAGCTGGGAGCCAACATGTAAAGGGTGCAGAGAATGTGGAGCAGCACTGGCAGCAGCTGGTGCTGTGGGTGCCCTGCTGTGCCCAGGGTGCCCTGCAGGGTCCTGCACCCTGTCCCTGCCCAACACCTCCTCATCAAATACACCCCAGCAGAGTGGGCCAGACTGGGAACTCAGGAAAGCTGCAAGAGCCTCCCCAGAATCAGTGCAGCTCCTGGGTGATTACATCATGCAGAGGAACCTGGGAACAGTCCTGACCATTTTTTCAGGAGCAGTGACAATATCTCATTTCCCAGCCAGGAGTGTGAGTCAGGCTGCTCAGCTCCCTCTTCAAGAGAAAGGGCAACTCCACAGACTGCTTCAAAATGTCTCTTGTTTGAACAAACCAAGCTTTTCATGTTGGCTTCTGCAGAGGAATTTTTTTGCAGGCTAGTAATCTCAGTTTGGTTCAAACTGTAAATTTACTCTCCACCAGGCTGGTAAGGAGCTGGATTTACACATTTCTAGAGAGCAGTGCAT
Source organism: Argya squamiceps (assembly GCA_037834095.1). Lineage (NCBI taxonomy): Eukaryota > Metazoa > Chordata > Aves > Passeriformes > Leiothrichidae > Argya > Argya squamiceps. Next base: position 4,267,912 of record JBBMKD010000040.1, read on the forward strand.
TGGAGACACGTTCTGTGCACAAGAAACTGGCCCAGGTTGCCTTCTGTTCTACATTTTTACTTCAGTTTTTTGAGGAGGTATTAACAAAACAGTTCACTATATTTAGAATGCTAATGGTAGTCAAGTTACGTCAAAAGAGGGATCTATTATTACATTGACAGAATGTCAGTGGCAGAAATCAGCTATAACTTGTTCTGCATGTCATTAGCTGGGAAAAAATCACATGCAGATTTTTAACATAGATCAAAATTCCATTTCTCACTGATTTTTTGCTGTGTTAGACCTGGGACAGAATAAGAAATTTTTCTTGGGTGTATTTTAGTGCACAACAGAAATTGCAGTGCTCGGAGCCCATTTCTGCCTCATGATAGTTTATGCATTCGTTCCTCCCTTGGAAATTATGTTTACTTAAGTTAGTGAAAGCTGGGCGAGGTCTTTTTACATTTAAAAGAGATTTCCCACATATCTCCCTGTGATTGTCAGGTCCTTCAGTGCTCTTGTCCAAATCCTACCCACATGCCGCTATGCAGATGAGGCACTCCCACATAGGGAATGTTCTGCTCAGAAATCATGGAACGCCTAAGCAGCCTTTTTATTTCTTTTTTTTTTTTCTTTTTAAGAAATAGACTCCTAAAAAACTATTCTAAAGACAGCACAATTCTGCCCACCAGCTGAGGATAATGTAGGGGTACCTTTAAAATATATTGTTATATAAGCTGATAGAAGGGGAAAAAAAATTAAGCAAAAAAGGCAAAGTTTTGCTGCAGCTTTAGAAAAGTTGCCAGCTGCCTGAGATGGCAGAATAAACTAGTTTAATTCACTTAAGCTATATTTATTTATAAAAAAACAGATTTAGCTGGCAAACCTCTCCATCCTTGACTGAAGAAAACTGCAATGATAAGACCAGGGTAAGATTCATTTGCTCTCAATACTTTTTGGAAGCATCAGCCATCGTTCCATTGCTGGTGAGGATGTTTTTCACAGGAGCAGCAGGGCTGCTGTGCTGGTTGTCTCTTGATTTGCACTTTAATACAGTTTTAATTTGCTTTCCAGATTAGCAAAGGGAGCTCTGCTCTCCTGGCCAGTCCCAGGGCTGCTCCTCCCCACATTTACTGCTCCCTGTGCTGGGGATTCCTTTGCTGCCTTCTCAAAAAGTCAATTGCTCCCTTTGCAAATGGTTTTTGTGTCCTGTCTGGGGAGCAGCTTTGGCTCAGAGGGAGCTCCAGGAGCTCCTCAATGCCTGCTCATGGTGAGAGAACTTTTTACGAAGGAATTTACAATTGTAGGGGCTTTAAGGTGGTAGATGAATGTAAAAATGTACATGCATCACAAATCACTATTTTCTACAAAAATTATGGGTTTATTTTTTCTATTCTATTTTTTTAACCTAAACCAGAATCTAACACTGTCACTCAAACAAATTAATTTTTGAAACCTTCCTTGTTCTGTTGCAATTTAAACTAAAGCAGACTTTAGTTTAGAAGCTAGATTCTCTTACGTGTCATATTTTTCTTATATTTTTTTTTTATTAGTCAGAATTAATAATGATAGAGTTTGCTGTTTGATGCTTCATAGTTCAGTGGTTGGTTTCCATATGTTGAAATAAGTAACTATTTAAAGCCATCTGTTTCCCTTGGAAGTAAGAGTACTTTCATTAGTGTTTAGCGTTATAGTTGAAAAATTAAATTCAGGCTAAGTTTAAGTTGATCTTTCTGGACATTATTCAAACAACAATGTATGAGTTACTTAAAAAGCTATAAGGTTTTTGGATTGGTAATATTTGAGGTGTTAGTTGCATTTGGAAATCACCTCAGACATTAAAAACAACTGTGGTACACAAAAGTAAACAAGAAAGCCTCCCCCTAATCAGCTGAGTGGGATGTAAGCCATGTATAGACCTTATTCAGGTCTCTTCCTTAAAGGTAAAGTAATCTTTTTTATCTGATTTAACTCTAAAATTTACCTTTTCCTTAAAGGAAAATTTTTGTAATTTTACTGGCCAAAAGCAATTTTCCATTTCCATATTATCGTCACTAAAAATTAGGAAAACATTTAGTTTATCACTCAAATCAGAAGTTCTGTTTCCTTCTCACTTTTGCTCATGAAAATGCGATTTCTCTGCTAAGTTTTGGATGCTACTGATATTCTCAGCTTGTTCCTGGGAAAAGCCATAAAATCCTGAGTCAGGTCACTTGGCAGTCAAGTGGAAGAGAAAACTGCTTTTCCGCTATATTGTATTGCTTTAAATTGCAAATGTCTTTCTATTTGCTTCAGGTTTTTGTTTCATTTTGTTTTGTTTTTAATCCTGCTGTTGCACTCTCTGTGTTAGAATCTAAGATTTATATTTCTTTGACTGTTTAATGTTTCCTTTCATCGCCTTCATAAATAGTAATGACTAGCTTATGTATATCCAGGGAAGTAAGGCAAAAAGCCCTTGAGTGTGCCAAGTCTGAAAAAATTTAAATTAGTGTATCAAATGTTAGAAGAAGAGGAATTAAGGCTCTTATCAGCTAACCATAAGCCAAGAATCTTTTAAATTCTAACAATGGTCTGGTGGATATAGCTAAATCTGGCTTTACTTAAGACAATAGCAGGCGTGTGGTTCAAAGTAAAAGAAAAAATATTTACCATATTATTCTAAATCCACAGAAAGGCAGTTTTTATTCCAAAGTGTACATCATTTCTGGTAGGGGAATCCCACACTTTTTAATGAACACGTTTCTCTTTCTCATTTCTAATTAGCTCCAGCACTTAGATTGCAGCATGCCAGCCTTCAACGCTGAGATTTCTGCTGGTAATAAAGCACTCGAGGTGGTATTTAATTAAAGCAGAGTGGTGCTAGGAAAGACCTGAGCAGGGCTGAAACACTAATCCTTCCGCATTGCCCAGTGTCCCCTTGTGATTGTGATTGATGAGTTGATTTCTCTTTACAACTTCATTTGCATTGCGTGGCAATACCCGCAGGCAGAGGTGCTGAGCGTTTCTGGATCAGAGCTCCCCATTAGGACAAGCTAATGTGCTAAATGGGCTCGGGCTAGGCTGGAGAGCTCTCCTAGCTCTTAAGCAACCTATTAAATCACGGGTTTGTGGTGGGTGATGTGACTCCCCATGTAAATGCTGGTGTTTGTAATACCTTTATCTCTTTTTACCTTGAAAATACATATCCTGCCACCCACTATCTGTCCTACCCTTTCCCTCTTCTATTTATCTCAGTTGTTGTGTTAAAATGATCATGTCAGGTAGTGGCTGCTATGAGGAATGGCTGTAAAGATTTTTTTTTTTTAATTGATAGAGGTAAATATTGACCAAAAATAAATTGGTCAGGATTTAACTAAAAATGCGACACATTTTCATCCCTATTGCTAGAACTCTTCGTTTCTGACATTCTGTCTCCAGTTTGAAACTTCTGCAATGCAGAGCTGTTTCTTGTTTGCAAACAAAGGGTTTTAGCAGGGTGTCCAAGCTCCTCATGCTGTCAGTGTGTGTGGCCACAGAGAGCCAGCAGCTCCCTGCCCTCAGACCTGGTGTTTCTGGAGCAGCTGGGACGTGCTCACATCTCATCTCCATGATCCTGCACCTCTGAGCATTTCCAGCAGTGAATTTCCAATGGAAGAGTGTATTTATTCTGGCAGTAGAGGAAGGAGGAACCAGTAAATTGACAGAAGTGATTTTCTCTCTTTACCTGGCACTTGTTAAATTGCATCCAAGATATTTGACCCAGTTTGTGGCTCTCCAACACCAGAAAGAAGGTTCAGCACGGGGCCCCCAGGATGGCAAGAGGCTGAGGGAACTGTGCTTGTTCAGCCCGGAGAAGGGAAAGGCTCCTGTGTGACCTAAGAGCTGCCTCTAAATGCTCACAAAGGGTATCAAGAAGGAGCAAGTCTCTTCCCAGAGGTGTATGGTGGGAGGAACAGAGACAACACAGACTGCAAAACTGGAATAAGGGGTTATGAAGAGAAGCTTTCCCCTTGAGGACAGTTTTGCTTTGGAGCAGGTTGTCTGGAGAGTTTGCACGGCGTTTGTCTTTAGTGCTGTGATAAAAATGAGTGTGGCACAGACATGCAAAGCTTTAAAATGCTGTCTGTACCTGCAGGCTCTCCTACCACTGCCTTGCTGCCGCTTCAGGGGTGAGGTTTGTCCAGCTGCCACGTTCTCTGCTTTCTCTTTAGTGAATGGGATCCTCTGTCAGCCTTCTGTTTTTAGATCAAAGTATCATTGAACCCAAAGAGAAGGGGAGAAATATTTTAAATCTGTGAAAAATAGCAGCCTTAGGTGTGCACCTGTACAACCTAAAGGTTGTTCTGTTAGACTTTAGGCAGATTTTTATTTTCCAGTCACTGCTAATCTCTCAGGTCAAGTATTTATTCCTTTTGCAGCCTTTCTTCTCATATGAGTGAATGTGTGTGTTTTAAGCTAGCAAGAGTATTTGCTTTTCTGAGTTCACAAGTGCAGACTCTTTTCAAATCCAGGTGTTCCTGCTCACATTTGAACATAAATTGTCAAAATGAATGGTTATAGAGCAGTTACTGCATATTTTCTTTTTTAGGTCAAGGGATATTCCTGCATATTGTCCTTACCTTGTTTGTTTTCCATAAGCCTGCTGTTAAACAGAGGGAGTGCCCACCCAGATCATTGCAGGAATACTGCTGAACTTCAAGAAGCTCCAGCTGGATGCTCACAGTCTTCTGGCTGAGGCAGAACAAATATATTATGTCACCAGAATTTGTTTTAGTGGAGAACTGGGTTGCACACACTGAACCGTTTTTAGGGTCCAAAAAGCCAAACCAGCTGATTGTGCAGATACTTGTAAGGAGCTTCTGAATTTCCTCTGACCTTGCAGAGGGTGACATGTTGAGCATTGTTATTTCCTTGATGATCATCTGACTGCAAAGTGCAGTATATTCATGAAACCTCTCCACACCCCAAAATGTGGTCTAACAGTGTCTCAGGAAATAGATTAGTCTTGCTGCAGCACAACTGTGCTTCTGCTGCCCTGTTCTTGCTCAGTTCTGGGGCTTTGAGTTAAAAAGATGGAACAATTTCTGCAAAGCAATACCACTGATACTTGAAACAAAAAATACCTTCAGCAGAGAGTCTTCATGGGACATGTTTATCTCTGAAAAGTGAAATGCACCTTGGGCTGAGTCTGTGCAAATCTCCCTGTTGCTGCCAGACAGCTTCAGTGCTTTGCCATTTACAGCAGTGTGCAAAAATTTTGGGTTCTATTTGAATGTCAAAGTTTGGATTCTACTGAATTCCTAATGCTGGTGAGCTTAGTTCAAGGGAAGGGACTCCCTTGTTTGAAACCTTGCTCGGTCTGGCTACTTTCTTGAAAACATCTAAAATTCCTCTTTTCTTCCACTGTCACTGTAGAGAGGCAGTTTGATTGTCAGAGGTGATCCTGCACAATAAAGTTTTCTGGGTAGTAGAAGCTGCATACATGAAAAAAGAGATTAATTCCAGATATTAAAAAGAGATTAATTCCAAAAATTATTTATGAATATCGGTCTCTCTTCTACTACTGGTTTTCACAGAGCTGTTTTGAATCAAGTTAGCCATGTTAGCTGGGTTGAGTAGACTGGAAATGCAAAATGGTAATACACATACTTCTAAGTATCTTCACCCATTTCTGATTATTTTTATATTTATGGCAGATATTTTTTTCTTGTTTCCTCCTGAAAGCATATATAAAAGCTAGGTTTCATCTAAATTCCAGGGGGGATTTTTTTGATGTTGCAGTTAACACAGAGCTGACCAATGGCACATACCTGGCAAACAGTTGTGGAGGGTTTTGTTAGGGCAGATTAATTATTCCTGTCTAATACTTAAGAAATTTGTATTTCAAAACCCATTGCTATATGAGAATGAACCATGGGTAATATTTCAGTAAGACTTGCCTGAAATTATTCTGAAGAAACACCAAACATAAAAACCACAACAACCAGAGATTATTTTAAAAACTATCAGACAAACTTGAGGACTGCAAGTTACACTGTTGTGTTGGAGTTTGTTGGCATCAGAAATTTTCATTGCTGAAGGGAGAGCTTACTTCCTCCTGCACAGATTCTTGGGTGCTCTGCTTTCAGTTTTAAATCATTTGCCTTTTTGTTTTGTGTAATTCTGTTAAAACTCTTTTCACCTAAGACAATGGGAATCCCCTTTCAGGTGGGCTCTGTGGCTCAGGGTGTGCAGTAGCTTGCTCATTTTTTAATTTATTTTTAGCTGCTTTTTGAACTGCAAAGGTGCAATGATGTTGCTCTTTCAGGTTCACAAGATGTAAGGTGTTAACTGGCAAGTTCCAGCAGCAAACTATGCTCTTAAATTTCTGGTTTATGTTTGTAAGAAACGGAAACAAAAATAAATAGTTTAAATTGTCAAAAACCAAGATAGGGGGAAAGTGGGATTAAGTTCAGGGTGGCCTCACCCTTGCTCTCACTTTTCTGAATAGAGCAATAGAGGCTTTTGCAATGTGCACTGCTTGAATTGTTTGAATTAATGTCATATTCTCTGTTTAATTGGAAATATTTTATATCATAATTTGTTTGCTTCTGAAGCATGTGAAGAGGCCTTGAGTTCAGGTTGTTTAACTGGTTTTCAATCTGTCTTACTAAAATGAAGTTAAAACAATAATTTTAAAATTTTATTTCATAATCCTTATTAGCAAACAACATATTCAGATCAATTTACTATGCTTCATAAGTCTCCATTGAATTTGGTTCTTAGTATGAACACATAGATGTGTGTGTTACACTAAAATTGAATTTAGTGTGCATTGCTTTTCTTAATTGATACTGTTAGTCACTGCAGACCTCTTTATTGGAGGTTTTAAATTTCCATTTTGACCTTTTATTAACTGAAATTATCTGATTTGATGTTTTATTTTTCCTTTTTACCCCCTACTATTCTTTAGAACTGTTGGCAGGGGATATATTAATAGCTGTAGAATTTAGGAATCTATTTTAAACACAGAACATTTTTGTTAATACATGAAGTCAGCCAAGGAGCAGTGAAGCCTTTGTGGTGATTTACACAATACATATATATATATACACATTTATAGTTATAAATTTATAATTTACATCTGGTAAATGCATATATGTATATATACTATGTAAGTATAAATTAATATACTTAGCCTTTCATCAAGACCAACAAATGTATATTTCTAAGGTTGTGTCAAGTTCCAAAATATGTTTTCACCCTACCAGTCCTGGATCAATTGGCTACAGCAGTGTCTGGAATAAATGAGAGCAAATGAAAAAGTATATTATGCCAATCCTGCAGCCTGTTTCTGTTCAGAATAGGTCCCAATTACATGAGGCATTTTGCATCCAAGTTAAGGTCCACGTGGAGGTCATCCCTTGCTTTTCATTCAGTAACTTAGGCAGAATTAGTGTGCTCCCATGTCAATCAGATAACATTTTGTATCTATTGTATTCTCAATTGCTGCAGTAAATAATAAAGGGGAGAATCAGATTGCTGTGGGTAGGTGTAGAAAGAGGAAATAGTAAAGGAGGACAACATGGGGAGGGGCAAAGGGAGGTTTAAAATATTGGGAAAAGTGAGTCAGGATCTGAATGAGAAGAGAGGAGAACCCTAAAAGGCTTGGCAAAACAGACCTGGTGCATTTGCAGAGGTGGGTTGTGCCTTTTAGGTCCCTATTTTGGATCCTGAGTTTTATCCATCCAGTCTTCATGCATTCTGAGGTACACTGGGTCTGCCTAAGTGCATGCCTGACATATGTGTCACTTAACAGTTCTGATTGCTTTCCCAGAATTCAGTTCATGGTTCAAGATTTTTGTTGTATTTAGCAGCTGAAAAATGGTTTATTTATACAGTGATCATTTTTTATTACTTTTCAGATAAGCCATTAGATATGTGTAGAAAAAGTGCATTTCAGTAAAAACCCATCCAGTTTGTGTATTGCATTGCTCAGATACCTTTTCCAGAGCACAGTCCTTCCCTTTCCCTGATTCTAAATCTGACAAAAATCAGCAAGCATTAGTGAGCACATAGGTTATTGTTTCTTTTTAAACCTGTTCTTAACACATTTAAAAGCAGATGATGATATTGCTTTACTCTCAGGGAAATTAGCAGCACTCCTTATGTCTTTTGCTGTTCCAAGGAAAATGCCTTTGCTGTTCCACAGGAACAGCAGTAATTGGCAGGACACACGATGCTGTCACCAGGAGTTCAGGCATATTTGCTGTGCATTAAACTGATGATGGAATAGATTACTTTGAGGGTATAATACATACCAAAATTGTTCCATACAGATACCAGAATATTAAATAAAAGGAAAAGGCTTCATAAAGTCTCATATAATCCCTCTTGGCATGGGTATATGAGCAGGTATTCATTTTTTCCTTTAAGTACATTGATATGATTAAATTTAACTTGACACAAGTGATGTACTATACCATGTGATTGTAATATTTAAAAGAAAACCACTTTTCTGATTGAATACCTACTTGCTATCAATTCCTGTGTAGCAGCATCTAATCTGAATTTCTTCTGCAGCTAAAATGCAAAGGCATTTGCTGTATTCTCCATCTCACCGGGTGCGCACTCAGCAAATGCAGAACCGCTTCAATATTTTTGGTATCTTATTTAATCTAATGTTCTACTATAAAAGCCAGCCAGTTCACATTGATTATAAACAGTTTCCAGGCTATAACTTTTCTCTCCCAGAAGTGGTGTGTGTATTCTCACTAATTCTGGAGCGTGGATGCTGTGGCTGCTGTCCAGGCCCCTGCACTGTGCAAACACAAACGCTGTTGGATGTGGTTGCTGTAGATTAGCCATATGGTTCTGCTCGACATGCCAGAGCTTTTCTCAGGGCTCTTTCAGTTTTGGAAATACCTCTCCTTCTGCTGCCCCTTCCTCACAAAATAGAACTGTAAACTAGGAAAGGTAATTTTCATCCAGTTTCACAATATATGCTATTTTAAAATAATGTATTGCTCCAAGTAGTGTTTTTTAGGCCTACCAGGGTTAAGCACCTGTAGCACAGGCAGAGACCAGCTTTGCAGCAAGATTTACTGTCGTATGAGTGTGTTCAGTCTTGTGAAGAAGGTCCAGTAATAAAATAAATCTCCAAAGGAGATGTGCAGGGAGAGGCTGTATAGATTTGCAGATTTGAGATCAGTTTTGGTCCTTATTCTGGGGGACTGTGGAAATGAAGGTACAGGGACAAAAACCTGGCTATTGCTTTCATAGTGACAGAAGGTTATTAGAGATTTAACGCAGAACTTGCCAGTCAGTATAGTCAGTAAAAGTCTTTCCTTTGCTATAGGAACCATTAAAGAATTTTGATCATTTTCTTCATAACTGGAGGTTCCGTGTAGCACACTGTTAATAGACCTTTGTTTGTTTTAGGTGGTTGTGGCATTCAGCATTGTTTAGAAACAAATTTTTCTTTGCATAAGCACATTTTAGTGCGTTTTTTGTCTCCTCATTGAGAAGGTCTTTACCTTCCTTCAGTACTGTGGCTTAGGTTGCTGATGACAAACATTGTTGGATAAACAGTTCCTTGGTAGTGCTACAACAGCATCTTCACATAAACATCCACTGAGGTATGCAAATGATCTCAGTGATAAACAAGCATAGCAAAGTGTGGCTGAGGCAGGAAGCCAATCTGTCTGTTCCTTGTGCCCAATGATATTTTGATTGTCATTTTAATCTTAGGAGTAAATAACAGCAGCGATCATGTTCCATCATTTAATTTCAGTGCCAAGAAAACGAGTGATGCTTTAACTGGTGTTAAAAGAGATAGCATTGCTGTGGTGGCTGGTCATTGCAGCTCAGGTCATCTATGTTCCATTGTAAATAACAAAATGGTGGAAATCCTAAACAGAGATTGGAAACAGACATTCTCTGAAAGCAATGTTAAATAGTTAATGTCTAGATTTTTTTTTTCCTGGGAAAAACCTTTCTTGCAACCCTTAATGTCTTTGAAATTAGAATGTCTTCTAGCTAGTCTGGACTAAAAAATCTTCCCATTTTTGTCCTCAAGTACCTGAGTAATACTTCTGTGCTTCTCTTTTGTTGCCAAGCCTTGACTCTATCACTTGTAGGCTCACATTTTATGTCTGTCTTCATTAACCCTCTTCATAGCCATGGAAGCTGCTAAGTATCTTCTTTCGTAATGAAGGGTTTGTACCTGCATGCTGAAGTTCTCTTTAATGGACATCTCTATCAGGCAGCTACCTTGGACTGTTTCCTCTCCTGGGTAAACCTTAGGGATTCATAACCTTTCCCTGGATATCCTGAAGTCTCTTTTTCTGAAGCCCAGTTTTATAACTCTACTGCTGACTTTCCTGGTCTTCCTCCAAATTCCCAAAGTCACTCATGTCATTGTCTTTATGGAGCTTACCACATAAATGAAACTCTTAAATTCACCTGGTTTAAGCAAAGTAAAACAAAACAAACCAGCTTGTGTTTGATCATTTGGCACAGCTTTGCAGGAATTGTTGTCACTTAACCCGGCTCATTCTGGCTTTCAAAGCAGCCCTGTGTCCAAATAGCTGAGCAGGGATGATCTGTCAGCTTTGCTGCTTAAGGCAGCTTATGGCATTGCATTCTCATTTCACTCACTAGCCAGCTGTGTTCCTTGTTTCATTTCAGGTGAGTCAAGTAATGATCTCCCATTTGTGATACTGGGCTGGGACCTGTGTCACACCTGATGGATGAACTGTGACTGTCGTGGTGCTGCCCTAGGAAATGATTCATTGGGAGGGTTCATGAAGAGAAATGTCCCCTTTCTTTTCTGAGGCTCCATCAGAGCTCAGCAGTGAAAGATTGTGCCCCTGGTTAAAAGAGGTCAATAAAATGTCCAGTTTAAAGAGATGACATTGGCAGTTCAGACTCTGCTGAGTGCTGCTGCCCTTAGACTTGGGAGGTGGCTCTGCTCATTCTGGTGCAGCCACTCCACAGGTGCCCTTGTGAGGCACCTAAAGGTCTGCAGAAGTCTGCAGCCCTGTGTTCTTGTTCTCTGTGTGCAGTCCTAGTGGCACTTCTCACTCATTCTGCCCCGTGTTTGGTTTATCTATCACCATCTAATCACTAATTAGGTAGTGTGGAACTCTGATCCCATTTCTCTCTGGCACAAATGTCTCTCAGGAATGTTTTTGTAGGTTCACCACTTTCTCTGGCTGGCAGATCTGGTAAATAGTTGACTCTACTCTGTGGTGTGTCCGTTGCAAAGCCAGCTGAAACTCTGCATGAGGTGGCATCTCTAAATTGGGAATAACTTGGTGACAACTATTAATATTATATATATTAATATAAATATATTAATATTAATGATATTAAATTGCTCCATTTAGACACCTTGAAGAACCAGCTCTATCCAATCCCAGTCTCCTGAAAAATTTAGTCAGGTGTTTTCAGAGTAAACCGGAATTGAGGTGTTGAACTCTACTGAAAACAAATCTTGAATGAATAATTTTAGCTATGTTACAAGAACTTATCAGATTTCTAGAAATGATATGTTGAAAACCATACACCTGCAACTGCTTTTGGATTTGAATGTGCTCAGTTTTTTCTGCAGACTCCAAACCTTTTCAGAGTAACATCCTTTACCAGTTAAGGTGTCATTTAGAGAAGTCTTTTGGCTCAAATTCTGGAAATGTCTGTGCCTGTGCATGGGTTACAAGGCAGGAACTGTCCCAGTGGAATCCAGAGGAATGGGTTACAAAGCTCAATGCAGGGTTGTGTCTGGACCAGACACAGTCTTGCTGCATAAGCATGGTTTGTCACCTGGGTTGATATGGCCCATATCTTCAGTGTTGCTGTAAAGAAAAAAAGATTTAAAGAATTGGTTTTTTAATCACTTTATTGAAAAATAAGAAAATGGACATACTAGTTTTGTTACAATCCAGCTTTAAAAAGTGGCAGTGGTTTTTGATAAATTAATCTTTGAAATTAATTTTATTTCAGATAAAAAATTAGAAAATTTGTATGGCTGTAGTTAGTGTTTTAGATGTCATGCAGAAGGTGGAGAAAACTACTCCTTTCTGTGGAGATGTGAGGCAGTGTTTCCTCTACATATGCTGAGAATGGTAACGTTTGGCTGAAAATGAAAACATGTCATGGTTCACAGCATTAAGTTATTTGTGAAACTCGTCTTGCCTGCATTATAAGAATTGCTGCTTCCATACTGCTCTGGCTGTGGATTAAACAAATGAAAACATACTTTTCTAAGGAAACATTGCAAATACATCTCAAAGACCTGAGAGATGGTTTCTTGAGGACAGAAACAGGCTAAAAGTTGTAACTAGTCTCTTCCTTCTCAATAAATCCTTTATGAAGAAAGTCATCAAATAGGATAAAGGTTTATAATCCATTTTGAAGCTATTCTGCTACTGTTGAAACCACATGGAATCCCAGAATGATTCAGATTGAAAGGGAACTTCAGATGCCATCTAATCCCAATATCCCTTTTAAATCAGGGGTAACTACACAGCTTAGGTTGCTCAGGGGCTTTTGGAGTTCAGGTTTGAAAGTCTTCAGGATGGCATAACCTCTCTGAGCAGCATTTTTCTGTGCTTAGCTTCCCTCATATTCATTATCTTACTCTTTAGAGTGAAACAGAATTTACCTTTGGGCAACTTTTAGCTGTTGCTCCTTGTTCTGTCACTCTGTACCTGCAGGTTCTGTCCCTGTAACCTTTGGTTAAGTGGAAGAAGATGCAATTAGGTTGTCTGAGCCCTCCCTTCTGCAGTCCATGCTGCCCCAGCTGCTGCAGCCTCTGCCATGTGCTCCAGCCCTGCAGCTTCCCTGGCAACCCACCACCGAACTCCCAAACACAGCTCCTGTCCTGAGGCACTGCAGGCTGGTGTCCCAGATGCTCTCCCAAGTGCTGTGCAGGGAGGGATGAGCCCTTTCCTCACCTCTCTGACCAGCCTTTGCTAATGCAGCCTGCAGAGCAGATCACACTGGCTGCCTGGAGGGTAGAGCACTGCTTTGTACCCAGCTCTGCTCACCAGGACTCATTCTTCTCTGCAGAGCTGTCCTCTGGCCAGGCAGCCAGGCCATGGGCCAGTGTGAGGGATTATCCTGTCCCAAGAGCAGGACTTGGCCAGGCTCTCATCAGCCCACTCCTGTAGCTTCTGCAGAACCCCAGAACTGCTCCCTGATTGCTGTCCTGTGTGAATTTGCATTCTGACACTTCACATATGTCTTTTGTGAAGATGTTCAGCAGTTTTGGGACTTGGTGTTGATGCCCAAGGGCTGGAACTCACAGCTGAGTCAAACTTTTAAAGTTTGACTGCTACTCCGTTTAAAAGCCAGTATTCCAGATGGCTTTTCCTGCACCTTTTATGTTAACAATCCAACCTTTTATTTTTGCTATTTGGGTACAAGAATGCTGCATCATCCTCAGTGTGCTCTAGTAAAGGTGTAACACAAATGAGGTGGAGTTTCCTATACTGACTTCTGGATAAATGACAAGATCCTTTTATACTTTATACTTTTTTTAGGAAATTTTAAGAATTAATTCTCATTGCATATATACCCGAGTTCTTCAGAGTGTCTTGCTGTGTGGCTCTGAAGGCCATTTTGGAGAGTTGTTCTTCAAATGTGATGTAAAAATTTTTCCAAGGGAAATATTGATTGATGGAATACAAGGTCGAGCTGCAGTTAGAAAGACCTTAAGAGTCAGAGTTGGAGAATGTGAGGGAAAGGCAGAAAACTTGAAAAGAAAGATTTGGGTGTTAATGTGGAAACAAAGCAAATCAGTGTGGCAGAGTCATGTCCACTTGGGCCATTGGAAATAGCAGGAAAAAGATTTTCCTTGTAGAATAAGAAAAGCTCTGATAATTAATGACAGCATCATAAAGGCAGTTGAAAGTTTCAGCAGCTGGAATGAGTGAAGCTGTGGGAGGGAAGGCTCTGTCTGTGTGTATTGGTGTGTCCACAGTGTTATGTGCCCTTGAATTCAGGCAGGAATTCAGACTGAGTTTTGGCAGGTAGTTTGCTGCTTTCAATGAAATGTGAGTAAATGTCCTTTGCAGGCTGTTGGGAGGTTTCAGCTGCCGGTTTGTTCCACACCTCAGGCACTGACACAAAATGAACGTGTCGTTATCAAACCCATGTGCAGCATAGCAAGAGCACAGCCTTTTATTGGAATATAGTATGTTATATGTAAAAAAGACCAAAAGTAAACGTTCCTCTGCAATGGGAGACATGAAATGGTATTTTCCTGCTAAGGTAGTAAAGAAATTCTCTGTTGCTTATTTATTGTTATCTTTCCCCACTATGCTTTCTAAAAAAGGTTATTCTGCATTATCTTACTTTTGAAAGCTGAATTTGGCTTTGTCCTGAACCTTCCAAAAAAGAGAGGTGGCTGGAGCATTCATTTTGTGTGATTGCAGAAGCAAATGATGCGAGTCAAGTGGCCTGGTCAGATAATTAAGCTACAACAGAGAAAGCTCGCAGAGTCAGTCAGTTGTGATTATCAGTCCGGTGTGGTTGGATGTCTGATTCCTTCTGAAAAATCTGAAGTGGCTGCTTTTATTATCATTAATTGGGGAATGCCAGCAACAAATCTGGAAGAATTACACTGCCACTTCAAAGAATTCCAATATATTTCAGTTGGAATGTAAGTTTAATGATGAATTGATGACTGTTTGTTGCTCTGCCCACCCCTTAGAATTGGAAGGTTTGTTAGAATAATTCCAGTGTTACGTGTCTGCCCTGCTTCTGAACCCTGATGTCTGTAGGCAGTCTGCAACAGAGTGGCAATAAATGTATATTCTTTGGGGCTGGCTGAATCTTTTTAGGTTTTTTTTTTTGGTTATTCTTTTCTTTATTTCTTTAGATAGAAGTTCAATCATTTTGAAGCTATCTCTGGAGCATCTAGGAAAGTTCCTTTAAGAGTGAAACATTAGGTTGCTTAAAGTGCCTCACAGAACTAAACCTTGGAAGCACTTCTGAAATATTTCCCCTGCTAAGCGAGAGGGATGTCATGAAATGAAACAAGAAAGGAAACAATATTTCATTTGAATGGAAGGATAAAGTACATTTAATCCGAACCAGGCTAGTTCAGTATCCACAGTTTGCTTGTGGCGTTCAGCAGTTTTAAGATCAGAACCTTATTGGTATTAACTCTGCCACATGGAGGAGGGATTAATCCCACAGAAATGCATGTGTGTAACTGGACATCGTAGCTATAACAAAGCCAGAGCCCTGGGAGTTCAGGGTGGTTTTTTTTAGTTTTGGAAGATTTTTAGTTTTGGAGCTCTGAACGCAAACGCGTTATTTTTAAAACAAAAACCTTCAGCTTCCGGCAACTTCCATAGTAGCATTCCCAATGTTTTTTAAACAGCTATTAACGTAGTCAAGCTGTGTTTTTTCCCTCCTTCCCTGTGTAATCATCTGCTCAGTGGTGCACTCCAGGAGCAGTGGCAAGAGCCAGAGGAGTGGCCTGCTGTGATTGATGGGGCGCGGCCGGCGCTGGAGGAGCCCCATCTGGACAAGGTTTTGGGAGCAGTCAGATGCTGCCAGGGAGGTCAGAGAACCCTGCCTGGGCTCTTCCCCTCCCTCTGCACCCCCATCTCCCACAGCCCTGCACTGCTCACACGCCCCCAGCCAGCACTGATGCTCCTTTGGGGCAGATGCTGCATGGCCTGGGACCAGAGCAGCTGCCAAGTTTATGGAGAATAGAGGCAGCACCATGGTACAGCAGGTATTTGCACTTTTATTTTCACTTGGAAATCTCGATTTTTAGCCAAGCCAGGGCAGTTCTTATGAGCAGCTGCACCACTGCATGCAAGATTTCTAAGCCATGTTTTGATGCTTAAGTCTGGAGGAGGGCAAAGCTATGGGGAATCCTGTGCTTGATAGATGTAACTGAGCCCTTAGAACCAGCAGGTTTGCACAGAAAATGTTGCATTTTTCTTCTTTGTTTCCGTGCCCTAAGGATACGATGCAGTTTGGCTCGTTTAACTACAGTACAGGAGGCTTTCTCTAAATGTGAGATATCTCTTGCCAAAGAAACAAAATGCACCAAACGGAAAACGGAGCAAAACAAACAATAAACTGTTAGTTTGACTTCAAAATGCAGGCAAGCAGACAGGTTCCCATTGAATACATTTTTATGCTGCAAATGTGTTTTTAAAAAAAAGGAACACTGCATAAGTAATGTTTTCTATGCTCTCTCCTGTGTGTACAAACATAACAAGCTCAGTTTATTATGTTTTGACATTTTTTATACATTTCTTAATTATGAAATCCTTTCAGAGCAGGCAATGCTGAAAAGGCATTTGAGATCTGAGATAGCAGGAGCGATTTAAATTCTAAGCTTTTCTTCAAATGGGGTAACATGGATGAAATAGGAGAACCTTCACTTACCTACATTGTCTGAATCCTTTTTTTTTTTTTTTTTTTGGTTCTTTAGAGTTCAACATTTGACCAGAAAGCAATAAATTTGGTTTTATACACTGCCACGTAAAGCATATTTTTCAGTCAAAATGTGGTTTTCATTAAGACTTGGGCCAGAACATTTAGCAGAGCCTGACTGTCTGCCATCCTTTGTTCTCCTTGCTCTTGCCAACAACTGCTTTTTTAAAAACCCATGCACAAAGTGAGCATTAAGGGGTCATTTAATCTTAAAGATACTTAGAACAGAGTCTGAAGGGACAACTTCTGTTTTGCCTCTCCTGCCTAGGTGGTATTAAGCCATGCCTGTGTACTGTCATACACAGCTTTGAAATTGCTCCAATACCTGAGTTCATAGGCTAATGTAGGATCAATATTTCCTCTTGCTTTTAGGGCCATTTCATATTTTCAACTTAATGCATTAGAATTTATTATTTCTTTTATTCATTTCAGTTCATTGTATTTTAAAGAGCACAATAAAGGAGCATTTTAGGTGATTCTATTTAAAGGATTCTTGGTTCCTGAAAATCTATTCAAGTGTATCTGTGGTATAGTCTGGGGTTTCCATCAACCACATGTATATACAAATGTGTGATAACTGAAATTTCATTGTTCTTGATAGAAATTAGTATTTTGAGCAATTAGCTTTGTCTATTATTAGCCAAGTAAATAGTAAAGAACTTGCTTAAGCATACATGCTTTTATATTACATTGTAATACTGTGTCTATTGAATTAATTAGGAATAATAAAATCACACTAATTTTAAAGGTTAGGAAAGGCTTCAGCAGTCACTTATTTTAAGGGATGAACATCTCACATTTATTGTCACTATCATTTTAAACTTAGGGCCTGCAGTAGCATGTGCAAGTTTAATTTCTTTAATGTTCCCTGCCTTCTAACAATTAAATGAACCCACAGAGCCTGCACTGATAATCTTATGTCAGTTTTCTGCTGTAAGCATAGTGGGGTTGGTTTCCTCAATGGCAAGGCTCTAAATCTCTGAATATGTACAAGTTAGAAAAAAAAAAAAATAAAAAGGAGACAAATCCCTGACCCTTCATTGTTTACTAATTAATGGGGGTCTCATTTATAAATAAATGAGCCAGACCTCAGCTGAACAAGTCTAATGGAAGAGGTAGAAGAATCTCAGCATTGTGGAGGTTCTGAGATTTCCAGTGCAATTTGCCATTTGGTGATAAATCTGAAAAGTTCGTAGTTGCTGGTAAGAATAATAGAAAAGTTCAGCCCTCTTAATTAAATATGAGCTGTAATTAGCACTAGGTGTGGATGCTTTGAATATTAATTAGGGTCCTCATGGAACTGCTGTCAAGGTTAATGAGAAACAGTGGGGGTCTCAGCAACATCTGGTTTAGGAATGGAGGTGGCACAAAACCCTTTAGATGAAATGTACCTGGACATCACCCCTTGGTCCCTCTGTTGCCATTGCTCCTCTTTTTTAACAACTGCTGACTCTGAGGCTGTGTTCAGCATCTGACAGGAAGGAATAGCTTAAGGACCAGCCCTAACCAGCTCCTGTGTTTCAAAACCAGCACAGGGAAAATGCTTATAGAGGCAGAATCTGGATTTGCTTTTGTTCATTCTTACCCTTTGCTCAAGTCCCTCCTGAAACAGCTGATTAAAAAATTTAAGGTTGGCTGCCTCCCACACAAGTTTTAAAAGTACTTCTTTAACATTTAATGAATGTCTCTGGTGTAATCCAGTCATTCCTGGGTTTTGCTTCATCTGGATTTTTTAAAATATTTTTTTTAATAGAGAAAATACTAGGTAAAAGAAATAAGAAAGGAACGTTGTCATTTTAATATTAGAGGGTAAAAGTACACATTTACAAGAGTTTTTAACCTCCACAGAAATTTAACAGGGCCAGTTTCAGTGCAGCATTAGCCTTGCTAAGACTGTAGATATGCAAACAAATCTTAGTGACTAAACCCTGTGAAGTCAGTAAATGACACTGGTTTCCTGCTAAAGATGTTTGAATGAAGCAATGGAAACCACTTGCTCAAGGCCATACACTAAACCAGCAGCAAAGATGGGATTTAAATTAGAGAGGGTTTGATTGCTAATATAAATTTCTAATTTTTTAGGACACACTGAGTGCCTTTTACAAAGGAAAATTCAGTTTTCTCTTTTAAGCCTGTCAAGCACCCAGACTTAACTACTGTGCAAATTCTTAAAAGCTCTTGAGTTCAGAATGAGTTCAGGTCAGAGAACTGATATCTGAATTAGTTGAAATTGGCTGGACATGCCCTTAAGTATAAAGTGCAGAAGAATTTCTTTTATTCATCCAGCCTATTTTAAATTAGGAAATCATGGACTCTCTGAGTTACGGGTGCGGGACCTTTGCTGATTTTATCTCACACCACGTTTCTTCCTTTTTTTTTTGTTATCATTATTATTATTTTTCTTTTCCCTTTGATTTCCACAGGGTAATCAGGAAGCTACAGCACCTCCTGACACAATGGCACAGCCTTATGCCTCGGCACAGTTCGCTCCACCCCAGAACGGCATCCCTGCAGAATACACAGCCCCACATCCGCACCCAGCTCCAGACTACACAGGCCAGACCACTGTTCCAGAGCACACGTTAAACATGTACCCTCCTGCCCAGACACACTCTGAACAGAGTGCACCTGACACAAATGCACAAACTGTCTCCGGCACAGCCACAGTAAGTCAAGGTTACTGCTCTTTCTAAAGCTCTGTATGTATTTATCAACAACGTTTTTTTCCTTGACACACTTCATTTCCGTTAGGCTTAGTCACCATGTTATGGTTTAAATTCTGTCAGAGTTTGCTGTTGAACCTGGAGAATGTGTTTTCACTGGGTTTGGAGCTTCTCAGTAAGTGTTGGAGCTTTGTAGGACCTGAAGTTTCATTTTCAACAGTGTTAGACAAAATGATTAATAGCCAGCCCGTGAATCACAGCATAAATTTTAATTAAGTCCAATATGGAAAAACATTGCAAATGAGTGTTTGTAGGCATTCATTTGCGGGGCCAAAGAAAGCAACCAAAAAACCCAAACCAGACTAATTTGATTATTTTTAATGACCTCTGTGTTTTCGACACGAGTAGTTTTAGTAAAAGTATTACTTGAATGATCCTGTACAAAATTTACTGTGTGAATTAGTATTGTGAAGAGCATGTCTGCAATATTGTATTTTCTAGAGAGCTTGTTTGTGCAGCCATTACCCAAGTTGTGTGTGGATCTGTGCTAAACAGAGCAGAAATGATAGACTTTCCATCTATTTGATTTATATGTGAAGTTCTGAAGTGTCATGAATTATGCAAGAGACTCCTTGGATGGCTCTGCCTTGTAATTTAAGTCGCAAATTTCACACAATGATAGTTTAGTGTTTCTGTCTTAATTCTAGACTGGGACCCAATGTATCCATTGCCAAGGGCTGGCAGATTTCTGAGCCATCAACCAGCCCCCTGTGCTACATGTGCAGGATGGAGCACAGAACAGGCAGTGCTTGAAACTTCTCTCCTGGCTGTCCTCTTCCTTGCCTCAGCTTACCTCCCCTTCCTTCCTGGCTCATATCCAGCCTAAAAAAGGTTTCGTGCATTAGGGAAAGAAGAAAAGGAAAGCACATTCTCTTAAATGAGCTCTGCAAATTTGTGTTCGTTGCCATGCCACTAATTTCTTTATATGGGTTGAGCAAGAAAGGAAAGCAATAGCAAAGGCACTGAAGAATTTTCCTTGCTATTATGACAGAGAAATCCTTGTGAATTAATTATACATTTTTTGTGGTTTATGCTATAAAATGTTTTGGTCTTTTTATTTTGAACTTGGTAACTTTTTATTGCCTGGAATTTCTCTTTTCTCTGGGAGACTGAGAGAAAGTTTAAATTGAAGAGCATCCTATTTGCTGATATCTCATAGTATTCTTTGCAGGTCTACTGTGTCTGCTCTTATCCATCTCTTTGCTAAGTTAAATTCCTGGTTCTTTCCAGCTTTTAAAACTTGCTTCTGTAATCATTTTTGATTGTTGTCCAACTCCTGTCAAATACCACTGTCATTGGTTTAGAGCAAGAATCTTAAGCTGAATAGACACTCCAGAAGAGATTGGATATTGACTAAAAAGATAGTCTTTCCTACTGTACCTTTTTTGTTCTTTTATGTTCTCTGATTTTTCTTGGTTTTTGTGACCACTGCTGCAACTTGAACAGTCCACTGTGATGGCCAGCTCAGCCTTTTCATGTTTTGAAACTGTTTCTGTTCAGTCCTGAAGTAAAATACTGACAGTGCTAAAATCAATGGTAAAAGACCTGTCGATGGCAGTGGGACAGGAGCTCATCCCTCATCATTTATTGCTTTCAATTGATTGTGTTTCCTCACCCCGTTTTGATTTTTCAGTTTGAAGAAATGTCAGTCACTTTATCAGAGAAGTCAGGGATGTGTTTTCCCAACATTTTCCATAGCAAAGGCTGGTGAAAAGACATAGTTTGGATTGTCTGCAATGCCCTTATCTTCTTCAAGTGCTCTATTCAATCCCAGCTCTAGCAAATCCAATGATTCCCTGCAAAGTTTCCTGCTTCTGATATGCAAATAGGCTTTATTGTTATTTGGTTTTGTGTCCTTTGCTATCTGCTCTTACTTGCTTTTTGCCTTCCTAATATCCAGCTTGTATTTTACCTGTCAGACACCTTTTCCCTTCTGTTTCCCCTTGGAGTGAATTTCCATTCTCTGCAGGATAACACTTCAATTCCACTAACCTGTTATATTCAGGGAATATGGTCTAGTTATTTGCTCTTTTTATTGTGGATCCTTCCTTCCATTCTGGTTTCCTTTCTTACAGAGGAATGGACAGAAAATTTTGAAGTAGCTCTCATGCTGTTTATAAAGAATTAGATTTCCTTCCTTTTGACTTTAGGGTCTATTTGAGAAAGTTTTGGTATGGTTTGGCTTTTAAAAAAGATATTTTTTTTCTAAATTGCTATGTTATATTGAAAGCTGTGGATGCTGTCCCTCAAGAACAGTGCAATGAAAAGGCAGGTTTCCAAGAACTGTGTTTATCTGTGGATCTGCACTGACATTTAACACATTGTTCACCAATCAGGTTTACAAATGTACAGACAAATATTGTTTGCACAATTTAATTACAGGGTTTAAAATCTGTTATGCTGGGTGTCATTAGCCATTGCTCTTGGCAAACTGTGGAGACGCCATAAATAGATATATGCAGATGGATCCCAGGCAGATTTAATATGGCCTTTGTAACATTATGAGGGTCCAGCTGTGAACATCTCTCTGTAGGTTTAATAGTATAACTTTTTATTATGAAAGAGAGCTTCAATAGCACTGTGTCAACATTGCACCTCTATGTGATCTTTATTGGAGAAGGAGAAAAATTATGATTTTTTCCAATTCCTGCTAGCTTTGAGAACAGTTGATTTCCAGTCAAGGATTTTTAAGTGGAATTGGTGTGGGGGCATAGTGGCATTTGTTTGGTAGGTCCCAATGGTTTTACTTAATTTCCTTTCAGTAAGCTGTTTGTGACATGCATTTGAAAGAAGAATAATCAATTGGCCAGTCATTCGCAAGAGAGTGCTGTTGTGATTAAGGACAAGCTGCTAGAGGCAAGATCAGTTTTTGAATTTTTTTACTTACAGATTTATATATGTGTGGAGGTGGATACAGCATTAAAAATTGTAACGTAAAATTTTGCAATGTGAACCTAAAAAACTGCAGGGCAATTGTCCAAACTGTAGAATTACTACCAGAAGTGGCTTAATCTCCTCCATGAAGGACTGAATCCATGCTGAGGTGAGATACATCCCAGGATTTCTCTGAGTGTCTCAGGTTCTTTCTTTGTGTCTGAAAGAATGTCTAGTGCCACCTAAACCCCAATAAGACACAAATAATAAAAATAAACTCTTTTTGTGCAACTTCCCTTGAATCCTTAACTGCAGCCCAGGGTGTGCTCCTGGCCCAGCTGGAGCCACTGCCAGGATCCCTGTTTGCCACAAACTGAACAAAATCCAATCAGTGGTTTTATTACAGGTTTGCAGTTTTGTGCAGAGTGCTCTTGTGATTCACATTCAAAAGTACTTCATGTACTCCTGGACATGCTCTTGTGCTTCTAGTAAGTGTCTTTCCCAGTGACCAGTTTTAATCCATTTAGATAAAATAGTGTAACGTGGTATTCTGTCAGAGTAAGTGCTGGAACAAGAGGTGCTCAGATTGTACGTGCAAGGGTTGCTAACTCTGATTGTGGTGCTGTGAAACAGTAGAAGAGGGACAGGATGAAAGGGGAGTAAATTATTAAAGACAGGATGACTTAGCTGAAATAATATAAAATCACCAGTGCCAAAAGTTACTTTGAGTCTTCTCTGAGCATCTCTGGTTTTCATCTCTTTGGATCCATATGTCGGTTAACTTTGAGTCAGGAGGAAGTGCATGAGTATATCCATAATCAATAATCATCCAGCAGTGGGTTATTTAAGTGCTGGTAGACTTTTTGGAGTTGCAAAGCATCAAGCATGCTTTAAGTCATTAACAAAAAATAGTAAATGGCTTCTTCCTAGAAGGTTGGATCTATGAGAAGTATGTCACAAAGTTATGCTAAAAGTAACATCTGATGATTTTGTAGAGTGGTTTGGAGTGCTACATTAAATAGTTACATGTATTAAAGTATTTTTAAGGGAGACATTTAATCATTTTATGAAATCAGCTGTTACCTGTGTACAAATGCAGATGCAATTGTATTGTACATAAATAATTCCGAGGAAAACTTGTTCAGTTTTTGCCTGTGGCTTTCCTGTACCACTCCTGTTAATGACAGCAGGAAATGTGTGTGTAAATAAAAAGGGCATTAGCTGGGCAAAAGGGAGCAGGTAATAGTAAAGTAAATGTTTCTCTAGTGTTTCCTGTTCTAAGTGTATTATACTAATAATGGAAGTAATTATCATGGTATGGTGAGAGCTGAGGTTGCAGTAATGCTCTGTGGTTTACGTGTATATATAAAAAATGTGCTGCTTTAAACTTAATTCTACTTTTGCAAAAAAACTTGAGTTCATTATGCAGTCCTTTTGTTTTGGACTGACCCTTCACCAGGGTTCAGGAACTGAAAAGTTGTGTGATAAATTGTGTGTTTGGATGGGAGATCTTGAGGCAAAAAGCAGTTAATGTGGAGGAGTGATCCAGACATGTCTGGAGTGTTGAGCACCAGCAACCAGCATGGCATAAGGGCAGGCAGTGCTGCTCATGCCCTGTGAAGATGTGCAGTGCAGAGGTGTGGGTTGGCTCTGGCCTGGGAAGATGATAAGGTATTTTCCCTCTAACTTCACTGTTAAAACTGAGTTTCAGCTTAATTACTACCAAAATTCCTCTGGTGACTTCTACTGTACCTGATACCTCTGTGTGAAAATAATTGATATATTAGATATTATGTCTGTTGTTCCATCTGCCCTGTTTACCTTGAGATGTTTTGTATTCTTTGGGGTGTAACGGCCTGTAGGTTTGATGTTTTCTTTTCTTCATGTTAATTTGTCCAGGTTTGTGCCTTTTGTATTCATGTTGCAGAGCCCATCTCTCTGTCTGAGGATTTCTGAAGGCTTAGTGATGCTCTGGACTGCAGAATTATTTACCATGTTGAACTTTGTAGTTTTGAAAAAGAGAGATATGTACAGCCTTTGCTGATATTTTGGGGGATTTAGTGTACCAATTACTGAGTTGTGCTGATTAATTTGGGCAAGAAATCTGGGAGTAGGAAGCATTTAAAGTCCTTTAGTGTGTTGTCCAAGCCTGCAGCTGAGTAGATTATTACTACAGTTTTCTACAGCATATTTCTGGTTTTTACTAGCTCTTTTTCCTGCTCTGTCTTTTATGTAAGTTATTAGAAAATGTGGTTTTCTCCCTCCCTAGTTTCTTTCTTTTCTCCCTTGGTTCACCTCCTCTTTCTCTCCTACTATTCAGTTTATGACCTCTCCATCTCCTGGGGGTGTGGGCTGCATTGGCTGCTTCACGCAGCTCTGTTCCACATGAAACAGTGAGCTGTATCCTCTTGGTGTCCAGGTGTCCGTCTTGCAGCAGCGTGTCAGGGAGGCAGAAATGTCCAAACCCAAATTCTCTGTGCTGTGCTGGCTCATCTCTCTGCTCAGGAGCCATGAGCTGAACTTGCTGGGAGTCCAACCTGCCAAGTGTCTGCAGAGTGGGTGGGACATTCTCAGTGCTGCTGAGCTCAGGGTGTTATCCCTGGCTCTGGATGTTCTGCTTCGGCCTGGGAGGTTTCCATGGGGTACCTGGAACTGTCTCCCGTGGCTTGGGAAGGAGTGGCTCACTTACTTCTCTCTGAAATTGTGACTGGTAAGGAGCAGAGTTCCAGGGCAGAAAACCACACCAATTCCTTCTCTAGGGGATGGCATTGTGCTCCCCCTGCAAAGGAAGTGGAATTTTCACCACAGAGTGCCTGTCTTGCAAGTCAGATTCCCCCACGGACACTTTTTATTGCCAAATGGTATCAATGACCCAGTTTTTATTCTATTTCCATGCCATATTTTTGTCTCTAGATGCTTGCCACCAGTATGCTACGTAGCTGATAATGCTTTGACAACTCTTACAGCAGTGTTTATTCATCTAAATCATACCCTGCTGGCACAGGCTATTCTATCAGCATGGTGTGCTATTTCATTTATACTACCTATTATATCTGGTCCCAACTGCTCCTTGAAGGAAATATTTCAAGGAGCTTATTTCGAGACCCTGAGTGCTTCAGAGCTGCAGAAGCAAGGAACCTGGTCCAGCTCCTGCTCCACAGTGAGGAGATCAAAACTGACATCCCAAATAGATAACATAATGCTGTGCTGGGGCAGTGAGGCACAGTAATGACTTGTGATCATAGGCATTATTGCTTCTAAGAGCCTTCCTTGCTGGGAGCCCTGCCTGCCAGCTTTGCAACTGTGCCCCACGTGTGCTCCTTTGCTTATGCTAAGGAATAGCAGGAACACACTGCTCACTTCAGCCCCTCTGCGTGGCAGTGCCAGCTCCAAAATAGATTCTCCTTGAGGATACACAGAACCTGACATTGCCTGTTTCCTATGATGCTGTTTATGGAGTGCCTGTTTGTATTTTGTTGTTTTGGCTGGGAAGAGGATAAATAACCACCCTCTTATTCCTGTGCTGCTGAGTGAATTTGGGCTTTGTGGTGCTGTGAGTGGGTATGTGGTGTGAGGACAGCAGCCTCACCCTGCTAGCTGACTGCACAGGAGTGTGTCTGGGGCTCTTCTGAGATCTCACTGCCTGATCTTTGTCATTAAGTTATCATCTCAGTTTCTTTTACCTTTGGGTTCTCACAGCAAGAAAAGTTTGCAAATATGATGTTGAAATAGAAGACAGAAAGAAAAAAATATTATTCTTCTTTTATGGGCTTTTATAAATGCTGTGATTTTAACTTCCCTCATTTTTTTCGTGCTTGAACTTGGTGAAATGTTAAAGATGAAGCTCCTCCACAAAACAAACAAAAAAACCCCTCACCAACAAGGATAAAGAGAGCAATTATGATCTGTCATCTTTAGTCATATTTGCTCAAATAAATTAGCTGAATGCCATTGATTACCCTTCTGAATGTTCTTCATAGGGCACACTAACGGCTCGTAGATCACTTCAGCAGCTAATTCCAGCCAGCTCTAAGGCAGATATGAAGCACAAAACATTGCAGAGGTCTTTCAACCACCTTGTCAACCAGAGAGGGTCATAATACTGTGACTTGAAAAGTTTCTTCTAGAAAACATTGCCAATTAATTTCTAATCTGTCAAGTTTAATTGACCAGTTAAACAATTTAGGATTTTCTTCCTACTTGTCTCTGAAAGAGCTGAGCTAATATTGTTTTTTTAAGTTTTCTTGTACTTTGTATTGTCTCTTGGGCTCCTTACTTCTCCATACCAATTATTTTACATGTTGCATTATTGACTTTTTCTTCTCTCTGTGCAGTCTAAGTAGCCATAGCATGCAAATGCTTTGGCTGTGCTTTGGGTTCATATGTAATGAGAAAAATCACTGTTGCACATTTTGCTGAATACACTGAGCATAAATTTCAAAGGGGACCTTGGTGTGATGAAATAGCCAATTTCAACTCCATTTATATTTGACCTTCTGCATCTTTGCTCCACATTACAACATGGGAATTAAAATTGATCCTTCTGAGGGGATTTTTTTGGTGAAAATTAGCTCATTGTCACTACATGCATGAGTGGCTGTGTTAGGCTAGCTAAGACCAATGATGTTTTCCATTCTCTTGTAATTGACATAATTGATTGTTAATGGCTTGCAACTTTATCAGAAGTTGTTGATTTCTCCATTCACAAACTCTTTGTAATTGCAGTATAAACTTGTGTATTGCTTGGAGATGAGAATAGGTTTGTAACTTTTTGTTTATCCAGCAAAATTCTTACCCTTGCTTGCAGAAAACTGGCTCTCCATTAGAGAGGTCAGAGTGGTCAGGTAGCACAGGCAGGACTGACCAAGTTTGCAGTTAAAAGCTGTGAAGATCCTGCAGAGAGGTCTCCTCTCCTTTCCTTTTAATCGTGAGGCTGAATTTCTATTCCTGTCCCAGTCTGTGCCTAGAGCTAAACTTACTCTCCTGCATGACTACACGTGGGTCTCAGCTAAGGATGGCTTAGTGGGTTATTACCCCCCTACTCTGAAAATACTTTTTTTTAATCCTGTTTATACTCTCAAGTTTCCATTCCTCTCCCACACATCTCTCTCTTCAGCTTCCCCACACACCCAGCCACCCACAGAATTACTTTAATTAAACGTTACTCATGTGTGGGCTTGCTTACCGCTTCTCCCTGCTTAATTTGTTCCTTTCTAGGGTCAGTGTGAAAGAGTGGCTTGATTCCAACATTTACCTTTGCTATCCATCAGTGTTAGAAAGACAGTAACGAGGCATGTCCGTCTGTCTGGCGTGACCCACAAGCAGGTGAATCCATCTGTGATTCTGAAGCTGCTTTATGCTCTACCAGTGGCTTGACAGACTGACATAGACATTGCAGGCAGAAGCAGACAAAGGAAAATGTTCTTAGTTACCAGATGCGCGTTTAGGGAAGAGTTAGAAGTTCTTCTTTTCAGACTTTGCTGAAAAAAGAATTAGACTGAGCTAAAGCTCAACCATGCACATCACGCCCCATTTGGTCTTTCTGTGATACGCAGAAAGAATTGGTTGGTTGTTTTAAATTGCACAAATCTAGACCTTAAATGGCCAATAATGTATTAATTAATTGTAGAAATTCTAGAGAAGGGATAAAGGAGTAGCCTGTTTTTTTCTGTCTTTAATTAATCCTACATGTGTCTGGCAATTTCTTTACAAAACTGTGACACAGTGTCGTGGGTTGACCATGACTGACCTCCCTAATACATTGGGAGGTTTTTTTATATAGAAATATAAAATAATTGCTAATTTTAAAAAAATAATTATGAAGCCTTCCTCTTCTTTTGCTTGCTTCTTGTCTGCTTTTAATATTCGTGTGCATTTTCATTGTCTTATCTTCCTTTTCATCTCTACACCATTCCTTTTTATAGTGTTTCTTTTGTTTCCCATTTATGCTGTTTTATGTATGCTTTGTCTATTTTCTGTCTCTTCACATTTTTTGCTCATTCCAATATTATCTACTGGCTTGCTTTTATTTCCTCCTCCCCTATAGGAAGTACCACTGATTTTTAATGTGGCATGGAGAGACTATGGATTCTCTGAAGGAAATATACAGTGGATGTGAAAAGCATACATGAATTCTCTGGTATTTTTGTATCTAAATTGCACCAGCTTGCTGGTTCTAGATGCTTTTTCAGCTGATATCCCACACAGTTGTGTTGAGGCATCAGAATATCATGCTGCCTTTTTTGATTTAGAAAAACTTCTCAACAGCTTTTTAAGACAGATCCCTTAGATCTTCTGCTGTTCTTGCTTAAAGGGGCTTCTTGCATTTGCTTTTCCAGCAGAGACCTCTTTAAATCTCACTCACTGAAGCAGCTGCCACTGCCTCTGGTATCTTTTCTGCCTGGGAAGTTGCCACTGCCTCTGAAATATAACAAGTTTACCCCAAACTACAAACGGAGCTGCCCATTTAACACCAGCCTGCTGATGGCAGCAGGATGTGTCAGTGCTCCTTCCCTGCCACAGCAAACAGCTCTGCAGAAATTCCTGTGAAAGGAGGGTTCAAAAAGCACCTGTGTGGCGGCTCCTCAGCCCCTCTGCCCCCAGGTCTGAGCGCAGCCCACCTGGGGGAGATGGAGGACATGAAATTCTCCCCATGGGGCAGAGGAACAGGCTCTTTGCCACTGAGGACATCTTAATCTCAATAAACTGACTGGCTGCAGCCTCTGGGATGAGACTGGTGCTGCCTCCCAGCTCCCTTATCCCTTCCAAAGGAAGAATGAAGGGCTTCTCTTCCTGTGGTTTGTTGTTTTCTTTTTTTTTTTTTTTCCTTTGGATTGTAATTCAAATACTTTTCCTTTATCCTCTGATTTATAAAAGATAAAAGCAGCAGACTGATTCAATCAGAAGAGGAGGGCGTGCTTACAATAGAGTCTTTTCTGTGTTCTGTGGGGTTTTTTTGTTGCTGTTATAAAAAGTGCGTCAGAAGATGTCAACTATTTAATTTCATAAGGATTCACATAAGTTCCAGCTGTTCCAGAGTAGTATCTAAATATTTGATTTGAAAACAAGATGTGTACCAAGGCTGCAACATATTGCAGGCATGTTCACCCAGCTAGCCAGGAAGATCTGAGCCTGCCTGTGCTAATTAGTGTTTGCAGATGAAACTCCTCCAGTGGAAGCTGAAGTTAAAAAAAGATCTAATGGCTTATAACATAATGTGTGAGAAAAGAGAGATCTAAAAATCTCAAAGTCTGTTAATTCACTATTTTTCATGTTATAACAGTGCCGGGACACCTAATTTTGCTTTTCATGAGGATGTGATTTATTTTTTAATATGTTCATGTTACCAAAGGTATTATTGCTGCTATTGTTTAAAGAGATGTATTGCCAAAAATGTGGTTATAAAATGTCAAATTGTTTAAAATATTTGCAAGCATTCATCTTAAAGCTAGAAGATACACAAAAAGAAATCTTCTGGATTTTTACTTAGAGAAAAAAATCATATTTTTTGGCTGGAGAAATTTGCTTTAAACTTATGCATTTACTTGAAAATGTAGCAATTCTGTTGCCTATGTACTTAGAATCCTTATTCTTTGGTTTTAAGGGTATGGAAGTCTTGGTTATGCTGAGAAATATTGGCTTCTCGAGGACATATTCTACCCTATTTCCTTTCTTATATAGTTTAAAATTACAGTGTTGCCAAATTTAGTGAAGCAGATGCCAAGTTTCACCTCTGAATATTTGTGTTTCCTTGTTCTCATACAGAAGCTTCCTTTTTTTCTTTAAAGAAAATCTGACAGGGACAGGTGGCAAACCTATCCCAAGCTGGAGCAGCAGAGCTGGAGCTTGGTTGTTTATACATGAATGTCACTTTTGACCTCTTTTTAAATACAGAATGTATTCTAGTTTTGACACAGTGTTTGGGAAAAAAAAAAGCTTGTATTGAAAAATAAAGGATGTAAAAGAGAAATTAAAATGAGATAAAAATGTAGATTTTGAGCAAATTGAAAAACTTGTATTTTATAATAGTCCCTTAAAGTGTTGATCTTTAAATGCATGGCAATTAGTGTAATTGGAGGAGTCAACATATTTGCAGTGTAGACATTGAGTCATTTTAATAGATGACCATTGTTTGATCCTCCTGAGCGGGTGATGATACATCCCAGTAAATCCATACCGTGGTACACAGGAATTTAGCTACAAAATCCCATTTTAGACTGAAGGGATAAACCTTGCAAGCCCTTCCAGCTGAAAGGGCTGGAATTGCCAGGAATTGGCCAGAGCTGCTTCTGAAGGGATTGGCTTTAGGAACAGGTCTGGGATTGGCTTTAAGAACGGGTCTGGGGTTGGATTTAGGAACAGGTTCAGGACTGGCTTTAGGAACAGATCTGGGACTGGTTTAGGAACAGGTCTGGGATTGGCTTTAGGAACAGGTCTGGGACAGGCTTTAGGAACTGGTTTGGGATTGGCTTTAGCAACAGGTCTGGGACTGGCTTTAGGAATGGGTTCAGGATTGGCTTTAGGAACAGGTCCTGCCCCATGGGGTGCAGAGCTCCTGGGAGCTGCTGGCTGGTGTTTGAGTGCAGGTGTTGGGACGTTCCTGCAGGCTCCTGCACCCTGAATTGCTGGAGTTGACATGCAGGCTGGCAGGAGCTGTACTTGTGAAACGGCTCACACATGCAATAAAAGCACTTTCACACCAGCCCAAAATGCTGCTATTGGCTCCTTCCCGTCTCCAGCAAGCATTTCCAATTTTAGAACTTGCTCTCATTTCTGAGCTGGGCTCCCTCTTCTCTTTTTTTCCCCACTGAGTTGAAAGCAGTGCACATCCATCCCTTTTATCTCTCTGTTCTCTCTTGAAAGGATCTTGCAGCCATTTCCCGTGTTACTTCTCTTTTTGCATGTACAGCAAAGTCAACTTTCCAAAGATTTTAATGCATTTTAGAGACAAAACATGTTCAATCAAAGGCACCAGTGTCTGAATCACTGGTTCTATTCTGTGCTTTCTAATGGAGGGAGCCCCCTTTTTATCATTTTACTATTACTGTGCATTAAGAGATGCTTCCATTTTCAATACAACTGTAGGGGGTTTGTTTTAATTTCTGGGTTGAGGTTTTTTTTAAATTATTGTTTTGCTTTGTTTTTTTCTCTTCCAAATACATACTTTTAGGACAACAGATTTGTCACATCCCAGGCTCCCAGGTGTCCCCCTTATCCCAATTCACCTAATTTTTCTGCCTGGAAATTTCCCCCGGTTGTAATTTGAGGATATGGGACATTTGTCTGGGGTTATTCAAAGTTAAGTTTCCTAAACAAACTATTGCATGCCTAAAATTGTAACATCTACTCACTCTGTGCCAGATGATAACAGGTGATGTTAATCCTAACTAGGCAAGTGTAACAAAAATCAGTCATTTTGTGTGTCACGTTTCTGACTGAGAAATGTGTCACCCCTCCCAGCCATGTGTGCCCTAGCCACCCACTATCAAAAATTGCTTTCCACTGTCATCAGCTGTTTAATTTCTCCACAGACAATCTACTCGGTAGCAGGCTGAAGCTGCTCTCAGTATCTCCAGTTTCCTTAACCTAAACAGTCATAATGTATTGCCCCACATTTGAGTGGCTTTCTAATTAATTGAATTATTGATTTGCCATATTTCAGACACTGATCATTTACAGCTGCTAAGTTTAGAACCAGCTAGCTAGGAGCTATAATTTAGGAACCTGATACTTTTTATTTTGATTGAACTTACTGTGCCCTGTGTTTTAAAGCCTTTTGCCTTCAGTGGTAAGAAAGGAGTGCTTGTATTGCTGAATATTCAAGTTTTCAGTTATCTATCTATCTGTCTATCTATCGTCATCATCTATCCATTTTCTTCCATGAAGAATGGTGCTTTGCCTTTTTTTGTAAGAAAAAGGAGACTTTTTGCTTCATCACAGGGTTATTTTAGGCATTCACCGGAAGGTCCCTATTGTCACACACAGATGTCAGAGCAATGACTCCATGCTCTTCTGGAAAGCTCTGTCCCCTTGTGTGTGTTGCTGCTGGGACTAAAAAGAAGGGGAGAAAGATGGTTGGTGCATTTATTACAATGGATTGTTCTTGAGCATACTTTTTGGGTGAAGAAATGGATTTTAACCAGAAAATCTTTAAGATGCAATTGAAAGAACTAATTATTTGAGGATGCTTTGTGACCCCTTGCCCTATTGATGAAATGCAGAAGCAGGTGTGGCACTTGCTCAGCAGTTTTCAACAAGAGCAGATATTTCATGCCAAAAGCTATTCACATTTTTTGCAGCTGGGCTCTTTGGTGATTTGAATAGAGCCCAGGTGATAAATTTGTTCCTCTCACTTTGATAAAA
Source organism: Argya squamiceps (assembly GCA_037834095.1). Lineage (NCBI taxonomy): Eukaryota > Metazoa > Chordata > Aves > Passeriformes > Leiothrichidae > Argya > Argya squamiceps. Next base: position 4,300,272 of record JBBMKD010000040.1, read on the forward strand.
TACATTTGCACCATGCCCTTCTTTTGGTGAAAACAATGTCTTAGTGCAAGTCGATGCCAATTTTGTCACTGAGAGAAAAAGCTTGGAGTGCTGTGAGGGCTTGAAGGTTTTTCTGAAGTTTTGCTTCAGTATTTTGTCTGTAGTCATTGCACAAGTGGCCTGTCCCCTCTCTGGTGTATTGGAGGTGGGAAATGCACAAAATCCCCAAGGCTGATGCTGCAGGAACAGAACACGAGCTCTGAGCTCCTTGGGGCTGATAATTACCTTGACACAGAGATGGAACCTGTGCTGTGAAATCCTGCAGGGGTTTTGTCCTCACTCAAGTGTCACAGGGGCTGCAGGGGGATGTGTGACAGGCTGTGGTGCAGCTCAGGGTTTTTTATTACCAGCAGCTCTAGGGCTGCTCTCCTCTGGGTGTGAATGCAAGACAACCCTTCTGTGTTTTCTCCAAAATTACTGATGTGTTTCCAGGTGATCATTCATTCTAGGAGGGGTTTAAATTGCATTTCCTACCACACTCATGGGGTAGCACAAAACGATTTGAGATAGAGACTTTACAAGTCTGTGACCTCAAATGATGAAGGCATTTCTTTATATTCAGGAGTTCTTTAGGTTCGGGAGTTGGCTGGAAGACTGAGATATTTCTGAATGTGCTGCTGCTGATCTAAGCTAGTGTGATTCTATCTTGTTGAGTTTAGAGGAGGATCCTTTCCAAGCATCTCATGAAAAGATTTATTTAATCCTTATGACCATTTTGTGAGATTTTGCTGAATTACAATTATTGTTTTTTCTGCTTTTGTTGAGAAGGAACTAGGATACAAGTAGTTTAAATAACCTGCCAGAGGCAAATCTGTGACAAAATTGATTGCAGAAGCTGGCTGTCCTGAGCCCAAGTGTCTAGACTGAGGAATAGTCTTTTTTCTCCATAACAACAGATTGCTATTGCTGAATTTCATTTTGAACTGATGCTTTAGGAGCATTGAGCTTTGAATAGATCACAGCCTCAGCTTGATTTGTGTGAATGCTATGTTTCAGGTGTATGAATAAAAAAGAATGTTGGTGAGATACTCTGTTACTTAGGAAATTTTTTAATTATTTAATTTTTTTTCTTTTTTTAAAGGCAAGACTGTGCAGCTTAGTTTAACTTTCAGACATAGCAAGCAGTTACCAACTCCTCATTCACCCCCACCCTGGGGTATGTGATGAGCTGATACACACACAATGACAAGGTGCATCTGCTCCTTTGCTTTGGCATGGTTTTCATGTTCTCTTCCAAGGAGGAATGGGATTGAGGAGTCAGGGATGGGGCATGAAATGATGCTACAAGGAACGTGTCTGCTGCCAGGATCATGGCAAGGGTCTGAAACTCCCTGAGTTATATATGTGTGAAATATGGAAGTGCTCAGGTGTGGTGTGTACTGTACAAACATAGGGGCCTGGGGCTGTTGGGACAGAGGGGGTCTGGGAGCTGGCCCTGGGTTTGTGGGTGCTGAGTTTAGAACCTGCTCTGCACAGGGTGAGAAAGCTGCAGGAAGGGTGGCAGGAGATGCCAATATGCACAAGGAGCACGACTGGGAGGGAGACTGACAGCTTCTTGTTGCAGAAGGGCACTTCAGCACCTCCTTAATCTGTTCCATCCATAACAAAGTCATTTGTCTTTGGGGTTTTTTTCCCCTTTTTTTTCCCCACAATAACTGCATCAGGCAAGGCCAATAATGATCTGTGTCTAGTACAATTAGCAGCAGGCAGAAACTCCTCAGCACCTGAGACTGACTACTTCTTCCTTCAACCATCCCTGTATAAGTGTGCAGAAAATTGTGACTGAGCAGCTTCTTCCCTTTCCATGGCATTTTTCCTCATGGCTTTCCTTTCACAGCTTTTTTTTCTTTTTCCTTTTTTTTTTCTTTTTTTTTCTTTTTTTTTTTTGCCATTTCTCAGGTGCCTGTGGGGAGGAGGGTGCTGCCTCACCCTGTCACACACACCTGAGAGAGAACAAAGACAAGACAGCTCTGGACAGGCCTCCTTTCTCTCAGAGATATAAAAATCCATGGTGCTTTTTAGCCCCAAATTTCATAGGAATGTGTGTGAAGCTGCAATTTGGCCTTGCTCAGAGCACATTTCAATACCTCAGATTCCACAGTGAATCACTGGGAGGAATATTTACAACCAATACTGTATTTGTGCAATATTTATTCAATGCATTAGTCAGCTGTGGTGTTCTGTTTTGTTGGGGTTTTTTTCTCAAATAGGACTGTGCATATGCCTGAACTACTATATTTTGTGTGTTTGTTTTTGAGTGTTTTTTGTTAAATACGAGCATATGTAGGTGAGGCAGCTATTACTTGAGGAATTGTGACAGTTCTCATACCAAAAGTACCTCTGGTTGTTTGGCTCTGATACACTATTCTAAATATGTAGGAAGCAAAGCAGCTATATTTGCTTTTTCTAACCATTTATTATTTTATTTTAGAGTAAAATATGTATGGGAAGTTGTTTTGTTTTATTTTACATTGACATAAGACCCCATTTCATAGTTTTTTGTCATTTCCATGGATAGAGGGAAATTCAGTTTTACTTTGCATTAATATCTTTGCTAAAAACACAGACTGTAAACCAAAGTGATTCTAAATGCAGGCAAAGAGAAATTATAAATGTCCCTAAAACCTGAGAGCTAAAATACAATGCTGTATATGAGCTTTCAGTTTGATAAATACTTACTTATGAGGTCATAAATACTTGAGGTACAAAAGGTTAATGTAGTGTGAAAGGCTGTAAAACACAGCCAGCAACCTGCTAGATCATAATGATGCATTAGCACCTTTCAGTATGAATGCTTGTGGTTATAAAAATCTTCAGCTTGGATTTATTCTGTAATACAAGAATGTAAAGCCAAAGTATCTTCCCTGTGTACTTTTACTTATCTTCTCATATTTATTTCTCTTTGGGAAAAAAAAAAAGAAAAGAAAGAGGCTCTCATCTGTTCATAAACGTTCACTGACTGAAACTGATAAAAACCCATTTTTGACTGATGTAATTTCTCAAAAGCATGTCAGGTGTTGTCTGGGTGCTTAAAGAAAGTAATAAAATAAAATAATACTCAGTGGGTTTTTTTTTTGTCTTCTCTGTATTAATAAGTTTCCATGAGATAAAGTAAGCAATATAATGCATAAAGGAAACAAAAGTGATATAAATTTTGGAAAGCAGCAACGCAAGTTACCTTTGAAGGGAAAGAAATTCAGTACTAAAATCACTGAGTACTAAAAAACTGAGCATTTACTGAGTGGTAAAATTGACTTTATCATAATAAATATAGCATTTCTCAGTCTCAGAAATCCTCTGCACTTTATAATTGTCTCCAATGTGCTGATGCAGCTAATATTTCTCATTTAATATCTACCTCTGTGGAGTGTTAATTTTCATGCTTTGGTGCTCATTGCTTTTTACTAAAACAAATTACTTCCTCTTACCTTTATATCAGGGCTTATGACAGATTAGGATAATTTTACTGTCATTAATCTTTGGAGTCCGTTCCACTCTTTTCAGTGAAGTGCCATGCTTTGGCCTGGCTAAATTGAAACACTTAATAAAATCTGGAATCAAATATTAAAAAAATTGCAGGCTGTTGATACCTGTTTTCATCCTTCTCTACTCTCTGGTTACAAAGGAAGTATTTTATTTTTCAATTTATTCTCTTCATAAAATACATCTGCATCTGGAGGATATCCAGTAGTTTTGAGGAACTAGACAAGAAAAAGGTTGAAGTGAAAATATTTGATTTAGACGTATCCATCTTTTTTATTATTATTATTTTGTGGTGTTGAAAATCTACACATTCTGTTCTTATTACGATGCAGTTTAATATGATAGTGTTTGGATTGTGCAACTATATCTTCAGGAATCTCTGTAGATGATTATTTTTAGTTGAAGACCTTATTTAAATTTGCAAGGAACGCTGTGAGCACTTGCTGTGCTGACAGAATTAGCACAAAAAACCTGTGAGAGACCAGACAGTGAAGCATCTTGTAAAAGCCCTTATAATTTCTCTGAACAAAATATTTTTCTTTACAAATGCTGAGGTGGTTTGCTTTACTTTGGAGCAATTGGTCAAGCTATAAATCCAAATCACAAAGCCCTGGTAGGCCAGTATTTCAGATACATGGCTTGCCTTGTCAAATGCTGCTTCATAGTACAAAATACAGGATTTTGCTGGTAACAGAAAAAAATATTACATATTACCAATTTTTAGCTGCATATTAGGTTATGATCCTCTCTGTGTCATACTTTTGGGCAGGAACTTTGTTTGTTTATTTTATTTGTTCAGATTTTTTGCTGTAGCAGCCTCAGAGCCTGCAGTGCCTGAAAGCAGCTCAGTCATTGTGATGGACCAGCTCAGTATTTCACCAGGGCCTCTTCCCTCTCTCTTTCCTTCTTTTTTGAATTAAATGTCCTCCTCATGCTACACTAATCATGGATATTGTTAATAGAATTGCGTGGTAGAACTTAATTAACCTTTTCTTCTTGCTTTTTATTTAAAGGAAATTTGAGAGAGCTCAATGGCATGGTTCCTAATTTAATGCATCCCCCCAGTGTCTATTAGAGCCTCTTCACTTGAGTGAGTCAGGTGAGACAGAGCTGCCCATCCTTAGCTCACAATTCATTTTCCCTCGGTTGAAATGTTCACCTGACATTCTAATCAGGGGAGAGTAAAAGTGCTGAGTATATGTGTTAATAAATATATATTCTTCATGAATTTAGATAATCTCATAACTGCAGCCATTAAAACATATTGGATGGTTATGCAAATAACCGAAGGAATTTCAAATTGCACCGACAATTTTTGATTTTCACTTCTTGAACTGCTTTTCTTTAATTTTGTAAATAATAATTAAAGCTGCTTGTGGTAGTTTTTCTCTAGCTATTGAGTGGTCAGTGGATGAATTACAGAGATGGAAGTGAGTGGACAGTAAAGGCTATAATTTACAATTTTAGTTTTAAATCCACTTCCAGAAGTGCAGAAAAGAGCATTTTTTACATTATTTCTTTTAGAAGCAGAATAAGAGGAAGGTGTTACAAAAGTTGATGATGTAAATGGAAATGCAATTCAGGCCATTTTTCTGTAAGCTACTCTTTTATCTTTCCCTGAATGAAGTCTGTTTAAGTGTTCTCAGTTCATTATATTTCTAAATGAGTTTTACTTCAAATAGCTGTTAATTATTGCCATAACTTCCTCTCCTATTAGTGCCTGAGTCCTGCTCACACAAAGATTCTCAGCTCATCCAGAATAAAGTCTGGTTTTATGGACTGAAAAACCCCTGTGCTTTCCTCACATTCTCAGAGCCCAGGTTATGAGGTGCAGGCTTGGTTGTTAAACTGATTGACCAAACTCTTTTTGCCTTAAAATGCAGTAAAGGCAGTCAGTGGAGAAAGTAGAATGAAAGTTCCACACCTAGAAAAGAGCAAAAAAGAACCATGAAATGGTTTCTTTTGAGTATATGTTAGATTACCAAATATTTTCTGAAGCAGCATTGAAGCTAAACGTAACTGCATTTCCTGATATCAACAAAGAAACTGAAAATCTGTTTGGCTGGCCTCTTACACAAGTTAGGGAGACAAGCTTAGGTTTAGAGGCAGTTTCATAAAAATAACTGAAACGTATTTTCTTCTTTTTTCCCCCTTTTCCACTGTAAGTCCACTCACCTACAGAGGTGGTTGGGATTGGTGGGGCTTTCTTTTGCAGTAGAAGTATGAAATATGATTTAAAAAAGTAGATCATTCATGAAGTTTGATGAAAGACTGGCTTTGGGGTGTCGGACACTGGCATTATTCTCACAGAGGTTGGTGGCTGATGAACTGACTTTGTGATAGGCATCTGGCAAAATTCTCTTTTCAGTTTTCCTTTGTGTGGTTTTTTCCTTTCAATTGGATGGAAATACTAGATCACACTTTAGTTGTAGTTCAAGGTGATCATTACAACTTTGTTACTAATATGGGAAACAAAGTGTGTGCACGGAGAGACATCAGTTATGCTGTGCAAGTGGAAAGGATACTGGAATGCAGAGAGGAACGAAAAATCCTAGGAACTAACAAATGATGCAGTGATCATGACTGCCCAAAATAATAAATGTATTTATTTACTTACATGGTTATATTATTTTACAGTATACTCAATTTATGTGTCAAGAGAATTTACAAGAGGAGTGTAGGGATTTTAGCTTTCCAAGTGAGCTTTAAAGGTAAAATAGTGCAACCAAGTAAATCAATGCACAGTGAGGAGAGTAGTGCTGCTGGAGTGCCCTCCTGTAACATTAATCCTTCCTCCCTGAAGAGTGCCTTGTTTATTTGGGTTGTGGCCATTGCACAGTGGAGAACAGTGATGGGAAGAGGTGACCTACAGCTGTCATTTTCTGGTATAATAATATTGCTTTTTTGTGTGATAATTTGCTTTATGTAATGTCTATTCTGCTGCAATGCCATGCTAAGGTGTGGAGGTGTCTGTTCCTCTGTCTGGAAGGGTCTCTCTCCAGCCAGGTCACAGAAAACAAGGATGTGTGTGTGGGGGGGGTGTTCTGTGTACCACAGAAAGTGGAAATTTTTGCCCATCCAAATGAACGTTTTTCCCACTCCCTATTTCAATGTTCTTCGTTTGCATGTTGTTCTCTCACGATATTTTGGCATCAGCCTTTGTGAATGGTCCTTGTCAGGGCACTGCTGGTCCTTCCTGCCCTGCCCACCTCCACTGGGCTCCCCATGACAGCCCTGCCTGCCCTGGGACCCACTGAATGGGTCTTTGACCCTCTGGTCCAGTGGGTATTCTTTGAACCATCCACTTCTCTTTAGATTTGTTTCTTTTTTGAAGTGGGAGAAGGGAAGGACAAACAGATGTTTCCTTAAACTTTAAGTTATCTTTGTCATTAATGAAGGAAAGGTGTTGGGTGATCTTGAAGAGAAGGATAAAAAAGAATGATTTATATAAACCATAATGTTCCTTGATGTGAACTTCTCTGTGTCTGGTTGTGCCACTGGGAGACTCCAGGCAAGTTGCTTTTGGAGAAGAGCAGGTGCAGACCTGCTTTTCCATTCAAAATGTCACAATTCTTTGAAACTGCTGCTTGCCTTTGGCTGCAACCTGCTAAGATATGAGACCACCAAACACCCAGTAGGAAAAAATAAATTTAGCTGGTTTTTTTCATGAAATGGGTAATCTAATTTTGAGAAATTACTATCTTTCAAGGAGCTGAACTGCTGCTTGTTAAGCTCGTAGGTACCTCAGTATAAAAAGAGCAATGTGGTTTAGAAAGTGTCTTTTTGTGACATGGAGAACCCTCAAATCCCTCTGTATTTCAGAGGGTTCAACAACTGACTCCTTGGGCAAAGATATGCAAGTGAGCAAATGGAAAGTCACGGTAGGGATCCAGCAATAGGTGAGGGGTCAAACAGAGAAAAACCTTTTATCACGCTGTCACATTTTCTTTCTTTTCCTGAGCTGGAGCAATCAGCTGTTCTCTCTCAGCATGAAACTCTGCTCTCACAAGTTCACTCAGCAGTTGGTTGTGTCAACACAACTCTCACAAAAAGGGACTTTACATGCATGACATAAATCTAGTTCAGAGGGGAATTCCAGAAACTAGTGTGCATTGATTCAAGCTGAGGGTAAACAACTCCTAGCCAAACCTGCAAATGTTCCATCTGAAGACACTTGCCTTTTTTTTTTTTTTTTTTTTCCTTTAAGGAAGTAATATCCCCTGAAGCTGTGTAGCACAGTATTTAATTAGTGATTTTCTCTTTGGACAAATATTGTTAAATGTCACAGCATTGTGCAAGTTAGTTAAAGATGTTGAAAGTTATTTTGTCCAGATAGAGCCTGCTGCCAGAACAAAAGTTTAATAAGCTTCACTGCAGCACTGCAGCCTTTTATAATGTTGACTTATGAGGGATAACACTTGAAAGAATTTTTAATCTAATTAGAACATTTAAAAAAAGAATCTCATTCTCTGTTAGAACAGTAATGCTTGTGCATGAATGAATGGCCACAGGTAAAAGTACAGTTGCCTTGCTGTGTATTGATTTATGTTCTTGTCTGAATAATTTCTCCATAAATCAAGGTAATAAATGAGGTGGAGAGGAGAACTTGGGGAGAATCAGTGGATTTCCAGAAACCAAGTAATGCCAAGTTTTGCATCAGTCAGAAAGTCTTACTCTCAAGGGCATTGTGTCCTGATTTATTGCCCATCAAAGTGTAACTTTAAGTGTTTTAAGGACTGTCAAAACCATTAGGTATATTTACCTGGAAGCTTTACAAAGCCTTTCAACATTTCTTCATCTATTTTACACCTCTTCCCTTAAACTTTGTTACTTAGATGGCACATCTGTATTTCTGCATATTTAGAAATACCACAGCTATTCCCTGTTGATACTTTCAGATGCTTTCCAAGTCTTATTTTATATTATTTTATATATCTTGTTTCATATAATCCAATTTATGTGGAATGGTGGGGGAAGGAGCCTGAGCCCTGAGGTGTCAGGAAGGGCAGGTGTGGTTTTGAGGCTTTAGGTGCTCATGAAACTACACCAGGAGTGTTGTGTGTCCTCAGACACACAGGGGGAAATGAGCTCCAGTGGGAGAGAAAGGAGAGATGAATCTGCAGTGTAAATGTGCTGAGCAATTTGTGAGGGAAAATGTCATGAGCAGGGCATTTTTTAGTGCTGAGGATCCTGGTAGCTTCTTGTCCTGGTAATACTTTGTAAGGCAGCCTGTGCAGTGTGAAGCTACAGCTCCCACTCAAATGATAAAAATCCCTCTAATCAAGATTCCTATATTTACTGTCATGGGGTTTTTTAATATGTTTTCATTGGTTTCCTGTCTGGATATTACATTAAGCTTTCAAGCATTGAAACAAAGTTATTTTTGAACACTTTCTTCCTGCAGGAATTACATCAGAAAAAGAAACAGACTTCTGATTTAACAGATGAAAGAGGAATAACAAAATCAATTGAGTATTTCTTTGTCTCTCCGTGTCACTAGTTAAGATTTTTCATGTGGATTAAATTAATGTTTTTGTCCTTTGACAGTATAATATTTCCTAATCTGTCTGCTAATTTTTTTAAGGATAAAGCCAAGGAATTTATTTTAATATTATCTTGTGAAAATATCACAATAATTGAGTTTTATTATATGCAGTGTGAACCTTTAAAGATGTGCATAGTGTGTATGCCTTTCCTTCTTGGCTAATGGAGCCAGGATGCAGCTATTTAGGGAAAGGTTTTGTTAATTGCTGTTGTGATGTTGTGGATGGGATCAGTAGGTGCTCAGAAATATTTATTGAATCGATGCAAGCAATAAATAATTAATTGAGGCAACCTTTTATCATTCCTTCTCCCATTTCACGTTACTGATATGCTGATGTCAGCTGTATGTCCTTAACTGAACTTGGCAACTGCTTGGTTACACTCAACTCTGTTAAAACATTTTACAAATATTCTTTTAAAAATAATATCTGCTCTTTATGCCAGCAAATTTGGCCCAAGTTTTGAGACATGTTCACAAGTCAAAAAATGTATGGCATTTGGTGATTCTCCACCAGACATGATTGATATGCTATTCCCTGAGACCCTATTGAATATTTTAGAAGAAAAATGATGAACCAGCAAAGGCAATGTAAAGCACTATATACGGGCTATATTCCATATTGTTAAGGAAGATTAATTGGGGAAATAATTAACGTAGCCAAGTTATTAATTACTCTTTGGCTGTCCTGCACTACCAGAGGCTTAAGAAACCTATCTTATTGCTTCTATCTGTCCTCAGAATTAATGATCTCTTATTTAGGCTGCTAGCTCTCCATGCATAAGCTATCACAATAATAGCAGTGCTTTCTTGTAGCCTGTGGTATCAGCATCTAGAATGCATCCATCTAGAAATGAGAGAAATAATCACTACTGCTTGCAAGTCTTCAGCCCCGAACAATACCCAGGCTGCTGAAACCCCAGAGCATGTTCAATAGTGGAACGTCAGGAACTGCTGAAGCAAAGCACAAAATTATTCAGGTTCTTTTTCATTTGTCAGTAAATTGGATTAAGGGATTCTAGCGGGGTGTGCTTGTGTGTGGCAGTATGTCTAAAACAAATGCCCCAGTCACAGTCAGCCACCTTCCACTGTCTCTCTGGGAGTAAATTGTATTCATGTGACTGCTCTGGCAGGAAATATTCCAGCAGGGAGGTGGTTGTGTGCTCTCCCTGTACCAGAGGTGCAGTGACACCCTGCCTGCATCGCTCACAACCCAAACGTGTGTGTCTCACATTGCACCTCAGCTCCCAAAGATGAGTTTTATTAATAAGAATAATAGGCACAATTGAACACTTAACACACTTTTACCACTAGTGGAGTGGGAGGGAGAATGGCTCCTTAGGCATTAATAGACTGGCCAGTGGCCAGGGGGAGAGCTCAGCACTTTGGAAAGGGGACAGCACTTCAAGACAGGGACTTGGCTCCTCTGCCTGCTCCTTTCAGAGCTGTCCCAGGGATTGCTTTGTTCACTTTGCGATTAGTGCTTTGGGTAGTAAAATGTTTTTGTGAAGAATATGAAACCGGGATCATTATGCTTTTTGTAATCTGGGAAACAGACTGAAGTTAATGGTAATGCTGAAATTACTTTGTCAAGCGGGTGTGACATCAGGGTGAAGTTGTGACCCAGCTGAAATAAAAGGGAATTTTACCATTAAAAACAGGGGGGTCAGGGCTTGCCCTGCAGGGTTTTAGTTGCAGTGTCTCTGAAACCAAGCATCTCTGGAGTGTGAGATACTCAGCTACACCAGAAATTCAGCAACATAATCATGGAAGGGTTAGTGTTGAAGTGACCTTAAAGATCATCTAGTTCCAAATTATCAAATGCAGGCATGATTATATTATTACATTTCTTTATTTCTTTTTGCATAGCAGCAAGTCCCACATGTGTCTGCTTTCTGCATTAGATCAGAACAAGAAACAGTGCACATTGTCTTCAGGAAAGGATTCTCACGGGGTTAAATGGATGTGGCATGAGCTGCATGCTGTGCAGTAGGAGGTACTGGAGATACTTTTATCTTTATAGTTCATTTGAAGAATTAATCTCAACTTTTAATATCCTGAAAGCAATGAGATCTTACTATTGATCTTATTCATGAGAGAAGGATAACAGAGATGCAGTGCACAAGAAAAGTCACTGATACTTCTGGTAATGTTTATCACCGTTGTGAAATAGCACAATAATAGAACTTTTTTCCTGTGTACCTCTTTGTGTGAACATTTAAGCCCAAACAGATGGATTTGCATATATAACTTCATTTTTTCTGTGTTGTTGTGCTTCTGGGAAGCACATTGCAGAGCTGGGACTTTTCAGAATATAAATTTATCAAAACAAGTATGATTAATTAATCAGTCGATCTACTTAAGACAACAGGAAAGCTACACACCCATCACTTTGTCACTTCTCTGTTAGGGGTGTATCTGGGAAACAGCATTTTCACAAAGTCCCAAACTCAGATTTAAATTATTCTCTTTGCTCGCTTTTTAATGGGAAGGTAACTTCCCAGGATCTAGATCCTTTTAAAATGGAAAATGTGCAATATTATCTGAGTGAAGTATGAAGATGATTTACTATGCATGATTTTTTCAGTTTGTACACATTGGGCATGGTTATATTTTTGCTCAGGACGTATATATATATTTTCTGCTGAACTTTTCTCGATTGCTTTTTTTATCGGGTTTACAAATCAAATCTAACAGGTATATTGCAGAGCTCTGATATTATTTTCTGCACTTATAGCACAATGTATTGAATTATGCTTGCTCATGTACTGCTGCTGCTATTCTCTCCAGATTGAGAGAGAATGACTGTGGGGGCTGTAAATTCACTTGGCTTCCAGCACCACCAGTTAAATCAAGAGCCCTGTTCAGGCTGGAGAAGAGACAGAGCAAGTGTTCATTACACAAATAAATTTGGTCAAAAGTACAGCACAGTGGGTACCCAACCATTGCTCACATAATATTGTCAACTTAATCAAATAATGCCTAGAAGACATTCACAAGCTCTTTCTCTCTGAGAAATAACTTGATTGGTGCAGCAGGAAAAAACAGGTGCTGTTTTGAGCATTTATTAAAAAATTCAGTGGGTGCTTTCTTTTTGTGCTGAATTTAAAGTTCTGAAGAGCTTTACCCTATGCTGGCATGTATACATGAGATACTCAGCACCTAATTTACTATTGAGCATATTTTTTAAAAATAATAGGTTCCTTTTTCGTTTTTCTCTTTTTTTTTTTCTCACTGTAAAAATGTAGAGGTTATTCCTGCTAGAATTAGGCTGCTCTTCCTCTAGACTTGGTGGGGTTTAAAATATATGCAACAGATTTGTGTTTGTTTGCAGATTATGGTAGAGTGATCAGGACCTGGTAAAGCTTTCTCATGTTTCAATATTACTTATTTTCACTTTGTCCAGAATGAGATAAAAGGTTTAGTTCCATTTCAGGCGTTCCTACAATCTGTGTTCCATCCAGTCTTTAAAAGCTGAGATTAGGAACAGTGTTCTTGTAGTGGTGTGCAAACAGCTCCTCTGTGACTGCATTTAATTGTGCTGGAAACAGGATTTGAGAGTGAATGGCTTTGTGCACACCATCATTGGTTTGTAGGAGATGAAGGATATTAGTCAGTGAAAAAATAAGGGGGGGGAAGTGAAACACTCACAATTCCAGTGTGAGGACCATTCCAGGGCTGGCTGTCTGCAGTGATGGATGGACAGGGACACAGAACATTTCCATTTGCCAGGAAGGAGAATGGAATGGGCTTTTTCCACCAAGCAATGTGCTCAGGGCCCTCTCTGATTTCAGGTTCACTGACCATTGTTTTATTGTGTGTGCTGCCTTTGCCACCAGTGCTGAAGGTGGGAGATGAGGCTCCAACGTCCAGTCAGAGAAACAGGGCTGCATTAGAGACTGCATGAAGGTTTTGGAATGTATTTTTGAGTGAAATTTGCTGCAAATTTGGATTAAAAACAACCTTAAAGGAGGAGATGTGTGTGTGTGTTATTTTTCCAAATAAAAAATTGTCAAATTTCTTTTATCCAAACAAAATTTGCTTTAGTGGTTTTCTTCACTTGTAAAATTTTTGTTTCTTAAATTCTCAGTGGAATCCAGAAAAATTAATTCAACAATTTGACTTCAGTGTGAAGTCTTTAAGAACCTGAGTGAAATCTTTTAGATAACAGAAGCTTTCTGTTTCTAGAACTGAGATAAGGAAACAAAAAGAAAAGTATTTTGCTAACGATAAAGAATTTCTTTAGAAAACAATAGATATTACCTCTCCTGATGATGAATTTGTTTCAAAGGAGACCAAATGTTTATACTGAAATTATCTTATATGAAAAAAAGAAATCCTTTTCTGAAATGCCTTCTTTGATATATGTTTGCTTACCTGTAAGAATGTTTCAATTCTATTTTATTTTAACACTTAAACTTTCAGTATCTTACTGAAGTAAAGGGAGCTCACCCCAATTTGTTTCGCTGTGAATGAGAATTTGATGTTCTATTTCTGCATTCTGGACTTAGAACTTGCAATATAAGTTTTAAGACTATCATATATTAAGAACCTTTAATATTTTATAATTGCAACTATGTGGTGGAATAGGGGCCAGAAAGCAGCCTGATTGCATGCAAGGCTGCAGGGATGGAGGAGGTATAATGCCACATCCTAAAACCAATTAATTTTTAAAGGACTATCAAGCACCAGTCTCCAGGTCCTCTAGCAATGAAGGTATTCTCCTGAAATGTATTATGCATGTGTGAGGGAAATTACATTCTGGTTCCGTGAGTCCACAGAGCTCTGAAAGTTGCCTGGCTGGGATTTTTCAAAATCCGGCTTGTCCTCTGCCCCGTGTGCTTTACCTCCTTGGCGTCACTTGAATTTTTTGCTAAATCTTCACATTCCAATTTCAGTTCATGGTTATCCTTGTCCAGATCTCCCAGGCACACCTGTGGGTTTCTGGATGATAATGTGCTTTGTAAAGAGCCTGTGACATTGCCAAGCCTTTTAATATGTTCTAAAGGGTTTAACCCTGTTAATTCTGCCCCAGGGATCTCCAGGGTCATGGACAGTTATGAATTGTTGATGACAGTGACTTGCTAGAGTTTCTGGTTTTCAGCCCTCCCTGCCTAGACTGAGACATTCTGTGCCCAGAGTGTAAATTCGAGGCTTCTTAGAATAAAAATGATTTTAAAAAGTGGTAAACCCAACCAAAGGCCTGGAAAATAACAGTACCTGGATTTATCCTCTTCACCCATCATTTATAGCTCCATTTCAATGCCACCTTCAGAAACCTGACTGGATTTTGTTGACCATAATCTGTTCAGCTGCTTAGCAGTTGCTCCCAGAGTTTTGGGATGTTCGTGGTGCACAGTTCAGCCCTTCCACTCCTCATTTCTATGAATAAAATGAACAGAGGTTACTCTTTTCAATTTGCATTTATACAGGATGCAGATTATAGAATTTCTTCCTGGGGCACCCTCTGTTCCTGAAGCTTAACGGCACTTTCAGAATTCTTTAGTTCTCTTCAGATTAATCTGATTGACCTCAAATTCTTCTGGAATGTTGTATTTCAAGAGTTTCCAGTCTCATCCCCCACCTGCTGTCACATACCAAATTTCTTCCGTATTTCTCTCCTTTTCTGCCTGAAGGTAGAAAATAATCCCTGTGGTGTCTCTGGGTGAAACTGTTACCTCAAAAATCTAAATTTTGAATTTCTCAGTTAATTTTAGACAACAATAGATTAGCATGGAACATTTTTGTCTCTTGACAGCTATATACCATATCTTCTGATTAAGTCACTAAATATTCATAAAGATAAATTATTTACTTTGTGGGCCTGTGAGTTCAGGGAGTAGCAGATGAAGAGATGTGGTGGCACTGACTCAGTTTTAGGTTTACACTTGATCTGATCCCATTATTTGTTTGGATCACCTGTAAATCTTCCTTCAGTGCACACAAAAGTTTGTGTTTGTGTGAGTCTTATCGTATCCTGTGAAATATCAGAGATGCTACTAATGCTGCTGGAGAAATGAGGACCTTTATTTATAAAGTGTTCTTAGCACAGAAGTATAGGCAATATAGATGTTAGTACTTTTAATTTGAGAACATTTGTATTCCCTAGGGAGGATATTGAATTTCACTTGCTAGAATTCTATTTATATGTAGTTATTGCTGATGTAAATGATGTATTCTGTTTGAGTTCTTTTGCTTCCTCTTCAACAGGCTTGTTGGTACTAAAACTGTGTGGTAAGGTTTATTTTATTTAACCATTTTTATGTTGCTTTAACTGTTGTCTCCTAAAAGAAATTTCATACTAGCGGGGAATGGGCAATTTCCTCTTTTTGTTCTTTACATGAAAAAAGTCAGAAAGACAAATTGAATGTAACATTAGCACAAAAGGGAAAGATGACTACTTAGATTAGAGAAACAACATGGTCAGATGGAAGAGGAAAGAGCAGACAGAGTGATGCTGTCAGATCATCCTTGTAGTTTTTCATTCAACTATTTTCTTTCCCCTTCTATTATTTCAAACCTCTCTGCCCCTGCAAATGAGTATGACTGTGCTGCTTTAACATACCCATGCAGAACCTTCTCTAATGACTGTGTGCTGTACAAGCAGTAATTAATTATGCACTGTAGGATATAATTAAAATACAGAAAAGAGTAATTTCTATAACATACTTATAGACCAGCATTGGTTAATTTTACTTTTTAGATGAGGGGCATTTTATGGGTTTTTTCCTCATTTCACTGAGGATTTAAAATTTGTTTGTTAAATCATAACACATGGCAATGTCCTTCAATTTTAAACCAGAATTTTAAAACCAGGGAACGCTGTCCCTGTAAGAAGTACCATGACATAACCCCATTTTGGCAAGGAAACAAATCTGTAAAACTTTGTTTCTGGGTCTCACACTTCTGCCAGGCAACCTTCACTACTGATTAAACTTCTGTTCCCTCTCCCAACTCAAGGCCTTTTCCATAATGGCCAACATTTATCTGGACAGAATGACCCTCCAGTGCCCATCAGCACTGCTGATGGAGCAGCAAGGAGGATGAGATGTGTTCCTTGCCTGCTGGGGAGAGTCCCCGTGGCTCTCAGTGAAAGCACTAATCTGATTTGGATGTGTCTGACTTGCTCTGAGAGCAAGCAGCATTTGGACTGCAGATTCAGCTCCTTACCTTGACAAACACAGAACAGGTTAAAGGAGTTCCTACAATCTTATAGGGAGATATATTCATTCATTATTTAAGAATAGCTAAGCAAATCTACAAATAATAATCTACTTATTCTCCAGTTTATTCCAAATACTGAAAATATATGCTGTCGAGACAGAAATTGATTTGATTTTCATGTATTTAAACTTCTGGTATTCCTCATGACTTTGGAGCAGATTTAATTGCTTTTTAGTTTGGGTGTGGTTTTTTTCTTTTTTTTCTTTTCTTTTTTTTTTTTTTTTTTTGAGAATTTAAGCCCACCCCCTTGTATTAAAAATGCCAGAAATACTTACCGTGTGCTTTATTTTGCTTTACCCTTTTAGCAGACAGATGATGCAGCACAGACCGATGGCCAGCAACAGACACAATCTTCTGAAAACACAGAAAACAAATCACAGCCAAAACGGCTCCACGTCTCAAATATACCATTCAGATTCCGGGATCCAGATCTTAGACAAATGTTTGGTGTAAGTGCTTGTCATTTATTTCTGCTTTTTTATACATTTGCAACAGGTATTTTGTGTTATAGGCAGCCATGAGGGCTGTATCTCTGATTGAGGCTGTTTAACTATTTTTCAGGAAAGATTCCCCTTTAATCTATGTACAATTAACCATCTGATTTGGCAGTCACAACTGAGAAAAGAAATTACTCTGATTCTGCTGGATGTGGTGCACTTGGGTGCTTTGTACTGCATTCACAAGAAGCTATCTGTGGTCGTTTAGATGCATACATGCTGCTGCTGTGCACATCTAGATTTTTCTGCCTGCATTTATTGATTTTGGAGAGTGTGATGTTGAGCAGTCAGTGCCTGACCTCCTGAGTAAGGGACCCAAAAGGAAGGCATGGCCTAAATTTCAGAATGAAGTTTAGACACAGGAATCCTCACCCATCTCCACAGGTTTTGTAGGTCTGTGGGCTTTCAAGGTTTTTTGTTAGTATTTTTCTGTGAACCTCTCAGTTTGTGCTTTCCCCCAGGCCACAGATGCCTTCAAGCACATCCCCTGTTTTTCACACAGGCCCTGGACATGCCGTCAGCAATAAACAAGAGACCTTACATTGGGCTTCTATTCACTGATCCAAGAACTCTCAGATTTAGTCTGAAATGCCACAAAACCTAGAAAATAATACCCAACCTTCTGTTAGAACCCAAGTCAGGACTCTGAAGTATTTATGTTACTCTCACTGTCTTTATTCTGCCTGACTAAACCCCAATTTTCTCCTGCATTACAGCTGGTTATTCAGTGCAGCACCAAGGGCCTCATGGCTCTGTACTTCTTTCCATCTTTCATGTTCAGCTCAGATTTTTAAGTTCTAACAATGTGTTTGTATGTGAGTCAAAAGATGGTCTTTCTCAGTATTTATTCCTCTGAAGGAAACAGTTACTGGAAAAAGCAGCCTGGCGTAGTACTGGGAAATGAGTGACTCTTCTGCTGGATCTGAGGTACAAGTTACCTTCCCTGAACGCAGCTTCCAGCTCATCAGCAGGATAGCAGAAGGCATAATAATTAACCCTCCAGAGAAAAATATGCTAATTTATTTAAACTAAACAAACCACTTAAAATAAGTTTTATTTGAAAAAAACCCCATTAAATGAAAGGATTTTTGTAGGTATTGTAGTAATTTATAAATGAATAAACACAGTTCCTTTTAATGTTTCTTAGTCAGGTCTCAAAAGACTGACACTGGAGAATGGCTGGAGTTTCCAGCTGACTTCCAGAATGACTTGACAACAGAAAACTTTTAGCTTCTGAAATGATAGAAAAATGAAATTTCTGCATGTGTGAGTTGAAGTATGGCAAGTCTGCATCATGTGCACGTTATACACACAGGAGATGATCTTTTTACATTGACACAAATATAACAGAGGAGAATTGTTTAAATATCAAATCCATGTCTGCATCAAGGCTGAAGTTGCAGTTAAAACATTAATTAAATGGTGAATGCAAGAACATGAAATGAGCCAGAGTACACCAAGTGATGGTTGATTTTTCGTGGTCAAGTTGAAACTCTTTCATAAGCTAGAGAAGGAATACTGTCCTTTCTGGCCTGTAATTGTTTATTGTATCTTAAAAGACTGGAGTACAGGCTCATTTCTGCAGATCCTGAGGCTATTTGGATTATTCGCCATTTGCCTGCCTCTACTTTCTGCCTTTTTTTTAAGATATTGGCTCACTTTCCAATGCCAACACTGACTGCATGTTAATGGCATATGAAATAACAGAAATGACCCTCTGATGCATTACATTGTCACCTCACAAGATGTGTCCCAACAGAAAGTGTTCTAACATTTATCCTCTTTCTAAGCCAGGTCCAACAGGACTAGCAGCTGGGTTCAGATTTGTGGGTGCAAACACTGTCTAGGGACTTGAGTGCTATTAAAGGTCAACAGGACTAACAGTCACTTCTAATATTATAATAAAAATACAATTCTGAGCAGAGAAAACATCCCCCCAAAGTCAGTATCCATTCTAGTTTTCCAAATGATGCTCCAGTAAGACAAAACTTGTTAGGGAATAATGGTTACCCATTTCAGCAGGGGTGGAAAGGAATCCTCAGTCCTTGGAGCCAGCAGCAAAACTCCCTCCTGGTTTAATCTTATTCCTGTAATGCAGAAGTAACCAAACTCCTTCACCTGAAAATGCAGAAATTTGGGACTTTTACTTCACTGTGCTCGCAGTTTAATACTCTTTCCTCTCTGTTAGGGGCTTCACTGAGCTTCAGGTTCCTCTGTGGATATATTGTAATGAGCATAATGATGCACACAATTTAGAAATAATATTGGATCTGACTCTATTTAGTGTTGGCTTTTTTTGTGTTTAACTATATTTGGTTTTATGTTCTTTAACATTTTTAAAGCATTTTGCCATTTCCTGAAACAATCATTTGTACTGTATATGATAGAAGGGTTGAAGTTATCTTATTTTCATGTAACTTTTTCTGTTTCTTTGCAGCAATTTGGTAAAATCTTAGATGTTGAAATTATTTTTAATGAGCGGGGCTCAAAGGTAAGCAGTTTAATTCACCTCTGGATTTTTTTGTTTTGTTTAAAATATCTGAGTAAAAGGAAACAACTGCACTGCTGTGACAAAATAATGTCTGAAATTTTATGTTAGTGAAAACATCTTCTGAGCTGTCAGTCAGCTTTCTAAGCAGTATGAAAATCATTGGACTCATATCTTTTAAAGGGGGTAATTTTAACTACTCCAAACTGTCATCTGTTATATGGGAATGTTGATTTTTGCTGTCCTTATTCTTCAAGGGTAATTATTTCATTTATTTTATAAGATGAGTCCATAGTTAAAGATATTTGTAGGCAGGTCTGTATTAGTACAGATGTTTTCTTTGCTTTACTGAAATGAAAGATGATAATGATACTTAATAACTATCCTCTTAAGTAATTAGCTGAGAAAATATGTGATTGTTCCAGATTAAGTGCAGATGTTTTCCTCTTTAGTTAAAGCCTTAGTACACCAACCCTTTGAAAACAATCTATCTTAGCATTTGTTTTATTAAAAGGGTTCTTATTGTATTGAAAACATTTAATATTTCTTTTTCCAAAATTACTTTGCCTTAAATGCATACTTCAATTTATTCTGTATTTAAGAAATAAAGCAAGATAGAATGGCCAGGACTCCATCAGCATCAGCTGGTGCAGAACTGTAGCCCAATGTGTTCACTTGTGATATCAGCTGCAGTATAGGGGTTTATGTCTGTCATATGCATTTTTTTTTCCTTTTCTTGCCATGTCAGACACACTAAAAAGTTTATTCACTAATGTTTCAATCTTCCTGTAACTCATATATCATTATTAGCGATGGAGTATTATCCCTGTTCTAGACATAGTGTAACCTGTCACATTTTAAGAATCATGTACATCAAAAATCTATCTTGAATCAGATATATTTTAATTCTGTTAATATTTATGTTCTAAAATGAAAGCCTTTTTTTTTTTTCCCTAAATGGAACAGCTGAAATCTCCTGGTTTATTATTCAGACATTAATTAGACCCCTTGCCTGCCAGCCCAAACTCAGTTGGAACATTCATCACTAATTCAGTAAACAAATAAAATGGATGGAATTTGGTGGCTTAGAGTCTCCTGCTCTGGCCAGAATTTATTATTGTTAAATTATGGTTGTTCAGTAATATTTACAAAAGACATGGATTGTCCAGGCCTGCTGCTGCTGCATAATCCCATCCATTTCCAGAGCCATCCCCCACTGGCCACCTTTGCTGATGGGGTGGAGCTGAGCACACTGGGAGGAGTTTAAACTTTTATTTAGCCACTAAATCTTACCCAGGTGGGCATTTTAATCACCATACCTGCCCTGGGCTGCATAAGTATAAGGTTTTGTCAAAGGTTTGGGTGATGGCAGAAGGAGGTGTGTCCAAATTGAGCTTTTTTTGATGTTGGCTTTGCAGTATGAAAACATCCCAGTGCTTTGTGCTAAAGGCAGGATCCTAGAAAGGATTTCAGAAGGAAAAGGTTTTTCCTGGCTCCTGGCTGGGTTTGTACGATCCCTGCCTCAGTTACACACTTGGGCTGTTGTCAATAAATGCTCCTGCACCATGGGAGCCCAGCTGTCCCCAGGGGAGCTGCTCACAGCTCAGGGCTGCTGCTTCTTACCTAGCTCAGAGTTATTTCAGCTACAGCTACAGAATATTTTGGTAGAAATACCTTTAGATTCTCTCAATTAAATGGGAAGTTAAGGAAAAAAGAATATTAGGAATGAGAGGGACATCTTTTTTCTGTTTTTTCTTTTTTTCTTCTTTTTTTTTTTAATCTGATCATTTCGTGTCCATTCTGTAGGAATTAAGATGCACCAGATTAAATCCCATTCCTGGCAGTGCTTATCTATGTTTTCATAAAATCCCACTGAAACTGAAAGGACTACTAAGTGGTTTCAGACTGAGTACAGGTAACAAAGTTTGCAGGATCAGAATTCAAATTTGTTCCTAGCTGCAGTTTGGCATAAGAATTGCTAGAATTGTTTTTGTTTCTGTTTCTTTTTCTTTCTTTTTATTCTAATAGTTGATGTTTTAAACAATTGTTGCAAAAAGAACAGAAGAAATCTCATTCTCACGCCATAATAGTTAAGAAACATGGAATTGCATATTCAAAAAACACAACGTTAGAACACCACCATAAATTATAAAATCATTTTGCAGAAAGAAGCCCTTCCATAAAAGAAAACCTTAAATCAATGAAAGTTTCATACTACGAATTCCTGCTTATTCGAATGTGTAGTAATAATGAATGAAGCTTTGCTAAAATATACAGCAACACTGATGACTTTTGAATTTTTGACCATTTTCTATTGGTTATAAATCAATGCTCTAGACAGCTCTGTATATACATTCAGATATCTGTTTATGTGTGTATGTATTAATGTGTATCTGGTGTATATTACATTAACACCTATTTCTTCAAATAAGGAGAACTTCAAAGTGCCTCCCAAATTAAATCAGAAGCTTCTCACATACTAACTTGGCTATTGTTAAATCACTTGACAGATTTTAAAAATAAAGTACATATATTTGCATTACCAGTTAATACAATGCAGCTGTTAACTCAGCTGCATATTAAATTGATGTTAGAGTGTTTGTGTAGGTATCTCAATGTGTGATGGGTGAATCTGTGTTTTGTTCTTGAGTTTCTCTGTCAACCAGGTAAAGTTAAAGATTTGCATACATAGTAAGAGCTTAAGTTAAGTAGTGTTGATTATGAGTGCAACATAAGAAATTAAAAAATTACAATGAGTATTATTTTCAGAATCTTTGAAGTTCCTGTCTTATCCTGGCTTGTGGCTCCACTTTGTATGTTTTTCTAATTGTTTAGTATAATTGGGTTTTTATCTTTCTCTTTAGCTGTTTGAACAAAAATTAACTGCTATCGCTGTGAGCTAGAGTGACAGAAAATTTTGACTAAATTCCCACCAAATGTTTGCAATTCCGAGAAGGGACAATTGCTCAGGCAAGAGAATAGGAAAAAACAAACAGAACTGGGGGAATTTCTGCTATTGAATGGAGTCACTTTGCTTAGATCCATGGATCCAGTGACGTTTTCTTAATGACATCCTAAATTAGGGTTTTTTTACAGAGCTTTAACAAGATGGGAAGAAGCAGTTGTAAGAGAAATAAAACTATGAAGTTGAGGATGGGTTTAGGTATAAGAAAAGCCTGTACAGGGATCTAAACCATGAAGATTAGTGCTGAGGAGGGGGATTTGCTTTCTCTCACTGCTCCTGGTGCTTTGGGGAAAAGAGTTACATCCTCAGTGCCTTGTGAAGTGAGGTCGTGGCCTTGTGCTGAAATTCTGGAGAGTGGTGTGGAGAAAATGTGTGGAATCAGGTGTTGTGAGAATGGAGAATGGCTTCAGCTGCAGCTGCTGACAGAGCATTTCAGAGCTCAGGCTTCAGGCTGGATTTATTCAGGGAAAAAAGGAGTAGCTGTGCTTGAGCTGCTTTGGAGAGCACAAAACAGAGACCACTGCTGTACCTAAATGCACTTTTTGCATTATAAATCAGAATAAATAACTGAGTTTCTTGAGTAGGTGAAATAACCCAAATAACCCAGGCAATTATCCTGAGAGTTACTTCACTTTTTTGGTTGATGGTTGATTAATTAGTATTGTAGTCCACACCCATTCTTTTCCTCACTGCTTGGTGTCAGTTTTGCCTTAGTTTGATATTTGGTCTTCCCTTTGTGTAAATGAATGTAGAAATGTCTTCCCTTTCTTTTTATTATTATTATTTCCCCCTCTACCCCTTAATTTTTTTTTCACAAACCAGTCACTCTGTGTAATAGGTAGCACTGCAGAGAGGAAGTGGGTGAACATTGATAAAACTCAGAAAAGGGAGATGAGGAGCTGTGGTGAGGGGCTGATTGCTCAGGAGCAGAACAGAATTCAGGCTAAAATAGAAATAAAAACAAACAAACAAAAAACCCCCGGTTTAATAGCTTTTAAATTCTGTGAGCACTGCAAAGCACCACATGCAACCTGCAAATGGTTCTTGGTGTGAAAGCTCAGGGATGTAGAGGAGTTTATTTGGATAACTTTGGGAGGCATGCAAAGGCATTGTAGTGCTAATGCAAGAATTACTTCAAAGGGTTGGTGTATGTTACTAAAATGTTCCTCACTGTCAGATTTTTCCAAAATATTTGCCATTTTAAACAGTGTTTAATTTAACTTAGGGCATAAAAGGCGTTTTGGTAGGGTTTGAAATGTTTGTTTTAGCCTAGTATTATAAAGGAGGGCGTTTGTCATCAGCAGAATTTCAGATTTGTCCCACTAATGTGGGATTCTGGAGTTTTACCAGTTGCATGTTCTATATGTGGAAAATAATATGCAGAACAAGTAAATGAAGCAGTTAAACTTACTTAAAACGTTTGCATTTTTCTTCTTTTATCAGAGTTTCTTTTTCTATTCACATCATGTGATTTTCTTTGATCTGTTAATACAAGAAAGTTTATACTTTGTTCTGAAAGTACTTTTGTTTTGTTGGTGGTTTTCTTTTTTTTTTCCTTTTTCCTTTTATAAAAAAATAAGTAAAGGCTGTATAGTTTGACAAAAGTTTAAGTTACCCTAGTGTTGCATGGGAACAGTGTTTCTTATGATCACAACAGCATGACTAAGTAGGCAATGTTTAGAGTATATTGACATTCAGTGTTGAATTTTGTGCACATGTTTTTTATTTTGTTGAGATATCTGCATGTCATTAAAATGTGGTTCATTTTCTTTTCTCATTAGTTCATTTTTTTCTATGTGAAGACACTGTAATTTATTTTAATTTCATTTTCTTATTGTTAGATTTATTTTCCTCTGTAGTGACATGTAGAAAAGGTATTTTTGGTATCATTCTTTGACTTTCTCAGAGGGTATTATGTAACTGATGACAGGAAAAAAAAATTTGTTCACATTTGTTGCTTATTTATTGCACATCTCAATACAATTATAATTTTTTCTAATTTGCATGTTACAGAAATGAAGCGAGGACAAGAGAATATTAAATTAAAGAGAGAGAGAGAGAACATAAGCAAACAAGTGGTCATTGACTGAAATAATAATGTGCATGTTGTTTTCCCCCCTTCTCCCTCCTGCATGCAGGGATTTGGTTTCGTAACTTTCGAAAATAGTGCTGATGCGGACAGGGCGAGGGAGAAATTACACGGCACCGTGGTAGAGGGCCGTAAAATCGAGGTGCATGTTCAAAATATTTTCCTTTTCATCTTTTTTATAAATGTCTGGTTCACTCTCATTTGTTGTTTCAGATGCATCATTGGTGTCTTCTGTGTGCTCCCCTTCCCCCTTCCCATTGTTTATATATATATTTATATATAAAGAGAGAGAATCTGGCCTTACTTGGGTTTTTTATTATTATTTCTTTTGTAATTATTATTATTATTATCATTATTGCTGAAAGGTGGATGACAGATTTGGAAAAAAAAAAGCTTTAATATTTTGAAGTGATTATTTTGGATGTTTTGTAAATCAATGGGTGCAGTAGATTCCAAAAAAAACAGCCAACAAAAAAAATTAGAAAAATTGAGAACAACAACAAAAAAAAAGTGTGACAGACAAAACAAAAACAAACAAAAGGTTGTTTTTTTCTTTTTTGTTGTTTTCTTTTTTTTTTTCCTTTTTTTTGGTTTTTTTTTGGTTTGTTTTTTTTTTTTTGCTGCGGGGTTGATGTGGGATCCACAGTGGCTTTCAAAAAAATTCCGATTGGAAAAGAACCATCCAAAAGATGCACAAGAAACAAAGCCAAACCAGAGAACGGAGCGATTTTCACTTTTAATTTTAAAGAAGCCATGATGCTCTTTTGGCTGGGTGGCCTGAGCCATCCCCATCTCCAAAACAACCTCAAAAAACCCAAAAAAATTGCCACTGGATCCCCTCCAACACTGCCTCAAGTTGTATCTCTTAGAACTGTAAAAAAAAAAAAAAAAAAGAAAAAAAGAAAAAAAAAAGAGTTACCAATTGAAAATGCTGTCGTCTTTTGAGTAAGATGTTGCATATTTTGCCTTTTCATTTTCCCCCCTCGACGGTAGCGCTTAGGGCCCTCACCAAACTCTCAGTAACCATGGTAACTGTATACATACCCATGCTGGCGATGGTGCTGAATGGTAAGTGGAGAAGTCCATCTGCCGTTTCACGTATTTAGCGCTGATATTACCACGTGGATTTTTTTGACTTGTTGTATTAAGTTTTCTTGATGCTACATTTTTTTCTATATATTGGTACGCCTGTAATTGAGTGTACGTTTTAAGCAAGCCTGGGAGGCACTGATTGGATTGAGGATATGACTTCGTGCACATCTTACTCAGATTGTTAACTCCATATTGTGTTAAATAATGCACCCTCTTTTTATCCTTTTGTTAGCTGTGATTTTAAAGCTTGAATGATTTTGTTAATTCTTGCAATGAAAAAGGCTCTTGTTCCAAGTGTTGAATGCTAGATGTTGCTTTTCCAATGGTACTTCTCTTCTAAAGGGTTATGTTGCACACTGCTAAAATTCGTTTGTCCCTTTTTTGACATTTTCTTTGTTTCCTTGTACCTTGTCTCTTTCCTTTCTACTCCACTGCATGTTCCTTCATATAATCTTTTTTTTTTTTTTTTTCTGTTTTGAGTATTTATTGTATCAGTGTTATCATGGAATACAAGCATGCTCTTAAGTCTTAAATTATGCAGTACCTTTTAATTTGCTTTTAATGTCTTTTTATTAAAGTTTAAATGATATGATGTTGCTTTATTGAAATGATTTGTAAGTTAAAATGGTTATGAAAGTAAATGTAATTATAAATAGTATGATTTTGTTATGCACCTGTTGCCTTCTATAAATTAAATTGCATTTTATTTTCACATGACTAATAGCAGTAATAATGCATGCATTTAATAGTGACACGGGCCCTCCTCATAACCCTCTCTAATGCCCTGTTCTATGTGCTTAGGTAAATAATGCCACAGCACGTGTAATGACAAATAAAAAGACCGTCAACCCTTACACGAATGGTAAGTGCATGAGCCCCCCTGCTCCGGGTGACTGTCCCTGCATGCCAACCCTGCTCCTGGGGTGTCCCCCTCTGCACCTTCCTGGGGCTCACAGTCCCAGGGTACAATGGGGTTGGGCATGAATTCCTCCTCTGCAGGGCTTGGCAGAGCACAAATCCTGCTGATGGAATCCCAGTGTTTGATCCTGGTGGATTTTGTGTAGGATGGGGGAATGATGTTCTCTGCTGGCTCTGTGCAGTGTTACTGTGGTGATGAGTGTGATGCTGTTTTACACCACAGTGACACAGACTCTGACCTTCAGAAGGCTGAAAATGATTCCTTTATTTTTGGGATGTGTCTCCCTTTTATACTATTTTACACAGACCAATTTGATTGGTGACACAAAGACAACCCTCTTCAATCACATTGATCAGACCAAAGGGACATCAAGAAGAAGTCCCTCCTAGGAAAAAGAATGAATAATATAGTACAGTTTACAAAAACACTTCTCTTGTTTAAGAAAATTCTCTGGGAAAAGAATTTCAGAAAACCAAAACATCTCAGGCACAAAACCAGGGCTATACTGATGGGAGGATTCAGCTTGGTTTGGGGGGTGGAGAGAGGGAGACCAGCGAGAATGTCTTTCCTGTAGAACCTTTTAGTACCAGGACACACATCTGGTCAAAGATCATTTTCTGTATCTTCCTTCCACAATTTGTTAGTAGAAGGGCAAGCTGGTATCGGGTCTACTTCCAGATTTTTTCTTTTCCCATGGAGAAATCAGAATTCCAAGCTATCTAAAAATGACATTCATTCATTCTAATACTGACCTAAGTTGTTGCAATGTTGTACATTAATGACAGAAAAAGAATCCGTAGCTATTTGAGGGATTTGGAAGGAATGCATTTTTAAAATGTTTCCTTTGGGAGTGTTTGATCACCTGCTTGAGTGTGCCTTTACTTGTTCAGAAAATTCAAATTCAAACAAGTTCCTAACTCAGTCAAAGAGTCAAGAATAGCACATGAACTGAAGTTACTGCATATGCTTTCAGTTTTGCTAGCCTGTGTAGTTGGTGGTATTTGCTTTTCAATTTCATTGCTTTCCCGTCCAGTAGAAAGCAGATGAAATGTGCACATTAAGGTTTCCTGAGGTAGATTAGACTCTTCTCCATTTTGAAATATAATGGATCATATTTTCTGTGTTTGAGGTCTCATTAGTGAGGGTTTACTAAAATCCAGGGCACACAGTGGCTTTATTTTTTAATGAAAGGCCCATCATTTTCTCGTAACACAGTAAAAGTAAAACACTGGGATGGTTTTCATGTGACGTGATAATTGAGCTAGTTAAAATGAACTGGAGAAGAAAGGGCTGAAATTCCTCATGCTTTCTTAGAAACTGTTTTCTTCCTCCTTTTGTATGTACATGTGAAGCTTGGTAAATTTTGCAGATGCGAAAATCTTGGTTTTTACTGGTTTTAAAGCATCCCAGTGAATCTAGAAAGAGACACAAGGCTTGACTGGATGACATAAATAGGTTTTGTTGCAATACAGAGCTAAATTAACCATGTGCATATGAGACTATGAAGTCTGCCTGCTATATTGTAATGATAAAAGTAGTTTTTCTATACCTGATGATGCATATTTTGTATTCATATTATCCTAAGGCTATGAAACTGTTCATGAGCAAATAACATGTTACATATCAGCACAGGCAGTGCTGAAGGAGGGGGATGCTGGCAAGGAGAGATGGGAGATTTTTAGCCATGTGGTTTTAGAGGAGGCTCATATCTGTGCCCTGCACTGTAGGATTACTTAGGTCATACATTCTCATTTATTAATATCCAAGACCAGGATGAGCAAAATCTGCTGTTGTTTCCCTCTTGATTTGTTTGTCATTTTCCATCCTATTGCATCCAATCTAGACCTCACCAAAAGTGTCAAATAATTAGCATTTATTTATTGTGAACCCAGATATCCAAGGTCCTGCATGCAGAATATTCTTAAGCACACCTTTTGCTAGGTACCCACCAGGCAAACCCTTGATTGCAATTCATAGCTTTTGATTATTTTCATCTTTTTTACCTTTTTTTTTTTGCTAAATGTCTGAAGTCCCCTAAAGTAAACACACAAGGACAACCACATCCCTCTTGCATAATCACCACAAGCAACAAGGAATGAAGTGCAGGGGCTTCATTTAGTTTCATCAGTGCTTATACTATCAGTCATCCTGGCATGGTATGAGTCTAGTTCTTTATCATTTTGTCAAGAATTAACCACTGCTAGATCTGATTATTTATTGAAGATTATTGTTGTCTAAAGTAAAGGTCTCATCTTTTAAATAAACAATAAGGCCAGGTTTTTCCACCAGCACGTTAAAATTTGCAAGACTCTTCTGGTGCAGGTAGCCAGAAACATTTTGTTTGCACATGCCTTTTTGTTTGCTTCAGAACCACTCACTTTTTAATGCCTCTCTTTATCTTTCAAAGTGTGTCTTGTGACTGGCATGTTGTTGGCAGGTATTCAAAAGGTAGTTGGGGCACATGTTGTATTCCATCAAAACGTCAGGAACTGATATTTATTTTAATTTAAAAACAAGATCCACTCTGTTTTGTGTTTCATTCCTGAGTACAGCTGCTTGTTTGATAACAGGGCTCATGTTGTTAATAGGATTGAAGAAGTCAATAGATTTCAAGGCATAAAAACTTGATTTTTTAAAAAAATATATACAGCTCTGGTTCAAATAAGTGGTGTGCTTCTGTGTCCCAAATGGTTTTTGAAATAAGTATGTTTTCCAGTGACTTTTGACTCCCCAAATGAGCAGTTGCTGGAAGAGCTTTTTTTTTTTGTGGGTTTGTTATCAGTCAGGATGATTTTGACGGCTCACCTCGTGCTTTGGAGATACAACTGCTTTCTCTTTGCAAAGAAATTTAGTGTCAGGAGTGCTACGTGTTGGCAAAAATATGAGACATTTTTAGGTGTTCCAGCCTATCCTGTTCACAGTTGTACTTTCTTCTGATGCCCACATTGTGATTCAGGGTGCTCATTCAGGGGTTGTAGGATACAGAGGATTATGGGCAAGTACCTTCAGAGAACTGCAGCAATAAAGGAGGAACATGAAACAGAGATCTGTAAAAGGATAAATGTATTTTAAAGTTTATACTAGTGGTGCTTTGGATTTGAGCCTTCTGTTGTTTTAAATTTAGATTCAAAATCACATCTAGTGCCTATTAGCACAGTTAAATCCTATCCCACTCCCTGTCCTCCCTACCTGGCTAACAAACAGGAGGGAAGGAAATTGAGTCACAGGGTTCTTTCCT
Organism: Argya squamiceps; assembly: GCA_037834095.1. NCBI lineage: Eukaryota > Metazoa > Chordata > Aves > Passeriformes > Leiothrichidae > Argya > Argya squamiceps. The sequence continues at coordinate 4,329,848 of JBBMKD010000040.1, forward strand.
ACCCAAGCCTTTCTCTGGCCATGGTGGCTTCTCTGGTCTAGGAAGCAAAAATAATCCTCTCTGTGTTGCTGTGCCCCTTTTTCCACCACAGCTTGTTACCCCAGGATCATTTCCTTCCATTCAGCACACTGGACACATGCTGCTCTAGATGTCTGGGGACCTGGGTCAGGCAGAGGGTTTTTTCTTCCCTTGAGAAGGGTTTTTGAGTTTCAAGCTTTTACGTTTCAACTCAAGAAGGAGATTAATATTGTGACAGTAAGAAAAATGCACAAAATTACACCCACAGCCGAGAATTTGCCTCCTCCAGCTGCTGCAGAAGGGTTACTTGGCAGCTGCTGGCTCGGATACATCAACTCCCATCACACTTGATTAACCCACACAGCTATGGGCCAGCACATTGTTGGCTGACAAGATAAAGTTAAGTTTAATTACTGTTATTTTCACGATGAAGTATTTCCTCCACAGGCTTCAAAAAAGTTAGATGAGACAGCCGTCACTGGGAGAGTGGTAAGGAGCTGAAATATGGGACTGCCTTTCAGCTGTGAAGAACAATCTGTGTCTTCCAAGATTTTTTTTTCTTTCTCTCAGACAAATTGTAGCACTGTTAGTGTAACTTAGAAGCTGAGAGATGTCTGTCAGCTGCTTTGACAGCAAAAGCTGACAGATCTAAAATTCTGTCCAATCTTTCATTTTGGGTGGTGTTGATCAGTGGTCTTCTGAGGCAGTAATGAGTTTGAAATATTGGATATTCCCTTACATATATAAAGTTAGATTTTTACCCAGAGTCTCAAAATTTGAATGTTTTTTAATCACACAAAATTTTCCTAAGAGATATGTTGTACTCTGGTGTTCCTAAATATAATCCTGTGGAACGAAAAGTTGAAGGATCAGGGAAAAACTCTTGTGGTATTTTCAGGAGGAAAAACCTTTTTGCCCTTCTTGACTGGACATTTTCCAGCTTCCCTAACTGTCTTTTGGATACACAGAGCAACTGCAGTCACTTCTACAGGAAAGGTGTCATGCAAAGCTGCTTACTCTGAACTTACTCATGAGTCGCCTTTCAAAACTACCTCTCCCTTCTCTTACTGAACAGTTAATTACTGGGAAACAATTACTGTGCATGAGATAGAGGTAGCTTGAAAGGGTAGGAATAGTTTGTTTGTTATTGAGACTTTGCATTGCATTTTTTCAGTCTTATAATGCCTTGATGCTTTATGATTTCCCACTGTGCTTTTGCATTACGTAGTATGGCCAAGGCAGAAATAAACCTAGTGTGCATTTAAATTCTTCTAATCATGGCTTTTGTGATTTTGAAAAGCCTTGTTGTCAGTGTCTGGGATTGTATTTTGATTCCAGAAGCAGTTAAAAGTTCTATTTAAATACCATAGCGCTAGAGTTTACAACATGCTTTTGTCAGGGTTTTTTTTTCTTTATTCCCACTTACAAAAAGTGCTTCCCACTCCTCTGATATGAGGGTGCTTTAGGAAAACCCCCTAATTTTTCAGTTCCAGTAGTTGAAAATAATTACTCACTTAGGGAAAAAAAGAGTGTGTAGGTGGGGGGATGTTCTGTGGAGTTTGCAGTTAACTGGGAGCTCCCTGTGGTTGAGCAAACCACAGTGACTGGCACTGCAGCACAGCTGAGAACACGGATGAGTTTGCAGCTCTTGCTCTTCCCTTGCTCCTTCCCCTGCAGCCCCTCCAGCCTGCTTATCTTTGACATCCCCCATGCTTTGCACACCCCTGGGTGTTCACAAGCCTGGGTATTCCAGGCTTGCCTAGGAATGCTGCATCAGGTGTAAAATGCAGGGAATCATTTGGAGTTTGGCCAGGACACAGGATCTGTGAGTTCTGTGCTTTGGTTCTGTGGCAGTGTTTAGTAGGAGCATTTAGTGATTATTTAGGAGCAAGTGGCTGATCTGTATACCTTAAGACCTGGCATTTCACTGGATCCCACAGAGCCTCTCCTTCCTGTCACAACGGGACATTTCCATGCTGTGGCTGTGGTTTCATTTTGCAGGGCAGAATCAAAATGCTCCAATTATTTGGTTGCGCTGTAACCCCTGATAGCAAAGGCTTCTCAGAAATGTTTGTGTCCAGAGAATGAACTGTCCTGGCTCCTCTGGCTCATAGCCAGAGAGCCAAAACAATGGCTAAGAACTCCTTTGCCCTGTACTAGCGGCTGTGGGACTACCTGAGCTAGAGCTGACTTCATTCCAGAGTTTAAGGGAGTAAGTCCATGTGCATTTCAGCCAGGGTAGCTCACCTGGCCATTTACTCCTGTGCTACATGTCTGGCGAATGCCTTGTTTCATGACTCATTTCCATACCTCAAACTCTGATATTAAAGATAACTAATCAAAGATGCCTGTGAAACTTGAATTACAATGACCTTTCTTGCAGAAATTTTGTTTTCATTTTCTATACAATAGTAGTTATAGTAATAATAATAATAATAGTTGGTATTATGATCACTAATTGCAATATTAACTGTTATGTTTTTGTTTGCTGCAGGCTGGAAATTAAATCCAGTTGTTGGTGCAGTTTATAGTCCAGAGTTCTATGCAGGTAAGGATTGCTCTGTGATTGTCCCACTGGCCTTATTTCATTTTAGTATTCTTTAAAACATGCAAAAGTACAGAATCTGTGTTTGGTGTGAGGTTTGCTTTCTTTGTGTGATTCACTTTATTTAAAAGTCATTTATACATTTGTGATTCAAGATTTTACCTTACCTGGGTGTAATAAACTTTATATAGAAGATATATGAATGCCTTTTTATTGGAAAATAGATAGTATAACATGGAATGTACTGCAATATCCTAGCCTTACATAAGATTTTATTTTATTTCATATTTTAATGCAGTTGCTTTCTTCCAGGGATTCTTTAGTAAGGAACAACAGTAAGGAACAGGAAACAAATCTTATCTATAAATATACATATATATAGTAGGTACATGTATGTAGACATACATAGGTATAGAGTAAATGAAATCATATTTTTTTCCTGAGCATTTTTCTTTACATTTTATAGTTAGGTTTTCAGTTTGATGTTTTTGTGTTTTAAATCTATATTTTCATCTGACTGAGACCAGATTCTGATTCTGGTTGCATCTTAGAGTGAGAGATTCAGTCTTTGTCTGCTGGAAGTCAAGTCATGGCTAGCAGCAGTTTCTAAATATGCTTTAGGAACAGAATTGAAAATAAACTTATTTGTAGTCTGAAACCCAGTTGATTCCAGAGGAATTTCAATGCTGCCCACAAACAGCAGGAAAGCTTTTTTGATGGATGGTAGTTAAGCATGGGAAGAGGTTGTCTGCAGAGGCTGGGGAATCTCCACTCATGGAGATATTCGAGTCTCCAGTTGACAAAGCTGAAAAACTTTTGTTAATTTGAGAGGCTTCAAGAGATGAAAATTGTTGAAAAGGACACTGTTACATATTTGTGGTTAAAAAACAGCTTCTACTGAGATAGAGAAAAATCTTCCAATTAGGGTAAAAGTGGCACAGTATAGTAAAAATACTAACTTGGCATTCATGGAATTGCAGTATTTGGTGCAGGCAGAATTTATTTCCTTGATGATGTATGTCTATGTTGAAAACAGAAATTTAACATTGATCTTGTTTGAGTAGTTAGTGAACCAACCCTGAGCCTGCATAAATTAGAACGTCAGAGTTATTAGTCATTTTATATAAATGACTTTGTGTTAATGACAAATATAATAATATTCCCATAGTACAGTAATCAATTTTCTAATACGTACGCAGAATTAACAATCTGACTTATAATTGTCTCATGAAGTAGGGCATGAAGAGTTCACATAGTTTGTAAATTAAAATCAATATTTTCAATCTCTCCTGAAGGTAATTTTCCTAATTTACTGGACTTTTCCCTAACATTTATTTTGTCTTTTAATTATACAATGGCAGGTTATTGATTTTTTGGTATAACCTCCTAAAGTCCCAAGTGCATTTTTATTGCCAACACTAGGGAGGTGTTTGCCCTTCTTAATGAGAATCTTTAATTACCATTAGAAGAGTATTAATTTAATTTTATGAATTATGACACGAACTCCACCACACCTTTGCAGAAAGTTCCATCAAGATACTTCATGTATTTCAGATTTTTTTTTTTCAGTTTATACATTCAGGCAGGTTTATGTTTGGGTTTTGTTGGGTTTTTCAGTTCATGTCAAATGCATTTTTTTTATTTGTCAAATGCATTTTATTTATTTTGACTAAAATACGATATCTCTCACAATTATACATATAAACTTTTTTTAAAACAATTTAGTTAAAATCGTGAAGGTCTGCTAAAGTTGTTAGAAAATGAAACAGTAAAAAAACACTGCAATTCTTGCATGTCAGAATAGTACAGTGTGACTTACCTTTACTTTTGGGTTCCCTCCACTACCTTCTTTAGAGAAAAAGCCATTGAATTTTTGAAGATTATAAAATTAGAGATGTGATTTTTAAGACAATCAGAGTTCTACTTGTTTAGTTTACTTATTGTCTCCAGCACTGTCATGATGAAACCGTACCAACTTTTTCACAGTCAGTGTGAGAAGTTCCTCGAGCTCCTAATAAATGATGAAAAATTTGGCCACTCCTGAAATAAAGATGATACATTTACAGAGAAACTGTTGATTTAAAGTACCTTTAATCTTCATAAATAAGTGAAAAACAGAAGGTTATACAAAGCTGTCAGGATGGCACTGATGGATGGCAAATTCCCCCGTCTCTCAATTGCCAGCGGCGCCCGCAGCCGCGAGGCTTCCCTGTATTGTACATCAAATCTGCCAACTCATTTCTGTGATTAAATATTCCATCAGTGCGGGCTGGGAGGCGGTAAAGCTTAACAAGATTCATAAGATGCACCACTTGAATACACATAACTCACTTCCTCGGATGGAGAGCACCCCGCGTGCACGGGGAAAATTAGAATTGAGTTAAATTACTCCGTGAGACAAGATCAATAGAGAAAGGAGAAGATCCCCCCTAATGCAATGCAAATCTAAGATATAGTTATGTCCTGACAACTTGAAGCAGACAATTAAAGTCAAATAGGGAGGAACGCAATGTAAATCAACCCTAAAACCTTGAAGATAATGGTAAACAGTAGGACCAGTGACATGATTGTTATAGCTGGGGGTTTTTTTGGAGTGTGCACTTGTGTGAAGAAAAACCTTTATTGAGGAGGCGCGTGACAGCTAAAAATGGAGACTGTGAGATGCGCAGCAGACACTGTGGTAGGAAAGTATTACCTGGGGACTGCAAAATACTGTGTATTTACAAAGCACTATGGATTTTTCTTCCTGGGTAGCCCTTCTAAGGCTGTTTTTGTGCCTGTGAAATGCTCGTGCTGCAGTAAATTCCAGCGCTCTGCCAACGTGGCTCTTTAGCCGTGGTGGTGTTGCTGTGGATTTCCAGGGACACCTCTGGGAAGGGCCCTCTGGAGCCTCCTGCTGCACTTCCAGGGCCTAGCAAGGCTCCCTGATGGCCACCAGTTCTTGCCCTTCCCACTCTTCTGCTGGGAAGTCCTAAAACGATATTTTAGAGAAAACTAAAGGAAATTCTTTTTCTACGTATCATTCCAGCTTTTCACAGAATTGCATTTTTCCGTATACGATTGTGGATAGGAAATTTTTCAAAAGATGACTTACGTCCACACAGTCTCCCTCTAGTAAATAAAAGCATTCTATTTAAGGGGGTTTTCTTCTTATGAGAAAGGAATGCTTAATGAAGTTGTGTTATCCATTTCTTATCTTTTCCAGTAAAATATTTATTAAATTCTTAGGCAGGTCCCAGTAAGGAAATTGGTAAGAAGCACTCTCTGATTTGTCTCACAAAGTCTTCATGGAAACTGGGATATTTTTTTCATCTATTTGTGTGTCCATCCAGTTTTAAATACATCCCATAATTTTCCTGCATTTAAGCTAGAGTCTGTTCTTTTCCCCATTCACTCATTTATGGCTGGGAAAATACAGATTTGCACCTGAGTTTCTTTACTAGCTATGCTCTGGTACTTTCTTTGTTTCGCAGTTTGTTATTATATAATTTTCACCTGCTTATTTTTATATAGTGTATATTTTATCTGTAATACCAAGCCTTTCTTTCTGCCTCAGGCAGTCTGACAGCCAAGTTCCATGTTGTTCCTCTCAGTTATTGCAGATCTTTTTGGTTTTCTCTTTTGGGTTTTGGAGCAATGAATTTTTGAGCAATCTCTTGCACTCTCCTTATTGAAATATAGGATATTTTTGCACCTGTGCTACTACAACAGATCAGTCCTGTAGAGCAGGTAGCTTCAGACACAGTAAGGCCATTTTAAAACACTTTTTTGTTCTTGGCAGAAAGCAGTTTTGTTATACCTGTTGGAGAGGCTCATTTTTGGCAGTTTCCAAATGCGAGGTGGAGGAAAAGATGTTATAGGAATTACCTGGAAATCTTGTGAATACTCTTTCAGAGAACAGTGGAATTCACAGCAACTCACATGAAAAAATATTCTTGTCTGCTCATAACCAACAAAGAGTATTTCAGAAATTTTAAGATTTGAGTTGACAGTGGAGAAAGAAAGGACTGAAGATCAGAGGTGAAGCACCATTGGAGCAAGTGACTGAGCACAGCTCACTGGAAAGCAGAACAGCCCATCCTCCTTTTACTTAAGGCACTATTATTTTTCCTGAGTTTTATTAAGTTCTAGGAGTTTCAGGAGATAGTTCCAAGTCATCCCACATAGTAGCTGTATTCACTTCATAAATAGCCTTAACCCAGTGAAGACTATTGTACCCACCCAGTTTCTTGGGCACTTATTCCACAATCACTGGCAAAATTTCCCCCATCACTCAAAATCAAAGAGAGGGGAAGAGTCTGTGCATTTTTAACTATTCTACAAGCCTTCAGAAGATAGAGAAGTTTTAGATGATGGGGGCTTTTTTTGGCATTTGGAAGCCAACAGTATCCACCAGCCAGCAACAATCAGATTCTGTAACAAACTTCCGTTCAAAAGTTTGGAATAGAATGGTATATATAATTAGAAGTAAAAGACTACCATAGCAATAGATATAAACCCATGCCCTTAAGTAAGATGAATCCAGGGGAAGAGTGGATTCCTGTACACTTGCTAATACTGATTCTCTTTGTTCATGTCTTAAAACATCTATTTCTGGAGTGTAAGAGCACCTGGGATTCATTTCATCTTTCTAGTGTTTCTCTTTGAATTTAAATGAGTCTTGCATAAGCTCAGCAAATACCCTAGAAACACTTCTCAGTGAAGATGTTTGGAGTCTGGGAAGCTGAATTATATGCTTGCACAGCATTCTAATCCTGGGATAAAAGTTCACTCTATCGTATCTCTAAAGCAGAATTTTTCTAAAAGCTCTCTGCCACTCCATAGATTAACTCATTTTACCATTTGATTACATACACTAGGATTCAAACTTTGCTATTGACTAAGCAGACTTTCCTAAATAAATATATTTGCAGTAGTGTTAGATAAGCAGCCTTAATAGTTTTCTAACTACAGTCAAATAATTATTGTTTAATATTCCACCTGTGTTATATAGATGTCTCTTTTCAAAGCATAACATTTAACTGTAAATGTTGGTTCAAAAATCCTAATGTTAAAAGCACCATCACACAAATGAGGAGTTCCTAGGTAGATTAACACCACTGATGACAGCTAATGCATTTCTAAAACTCTGTGGAGCTTTTACAAGCCATTATAGAGGAAATGCTGGTTTATGAAAGATGGATAAAGCCAGTAGAAAAATGGAATTCAACATCTGCCCTAGCTATGTACTAAAAATAATAAAAAATTACAATAATAATCCAGAATTAATTATGTCTTATGCTGCTTTATAATGAGTTCTTCATTAGAATGTATACCCTCATGGAAACTAAACAAGGCTTATTCAAAGCTAATGCCAATGACTTATTTTTTAAACATTAATTTAGTTAATTGGTTATATATTTAAATCTGTAGCAGGATTAATCTACCTATATTCACCACTGTTTTGAAATCTGCACATTTTAAAGGGATGACCAGAGATACTGTCAGTGTTGCCCTTTTGAAGGTGTTTCTCTTGGATTTATATCACACAGGATAAACTTAAGATTTGATACTCTTCTACGTGATCTTTAAAAGAATTTCCATAGATTTGATTATTTAATTGTAAATCTTCAACCATAGATACAGCTTAATGCCAGAAGGTAGGGAACTGTTAAGAAGGGAATTTTTACTTCTTCAGTGTAAAAGTTTGTGAATTTTGACCCCAGTCCAGTATGGAGAACCATTTGATATTGGATTATGATGGATTTGTTCACAAACAGGAAATCTGTATTTGCTGAAAGGTGAAGTTCTTTCAAAATAGGGGAAAGGATGTGTTTGGGGATGGGTGGTTGGATCTCTTTGCTTGATGGTAAAATCTTGCTGAGATGTAGGTCCTGATCTGATGACCACGTCTCCATGTTTCTCCTCAGTTCACATTGTAGGCTTCCTTGTTTTTAGATATTACTTAAATAACCCAAAAGAAAACCTTCTGAGCAAGCAGGAGCTGCACTGTCCTTTCTTTGTCATTGTTTCTAAGTTCTTGTGTTTGTTCAGATGTTTTTATTGTGGATATAATTGACCAAATTTTAAAGGGCTAAAAATAGTTAAGTACTGTTGTTACTCACAAAGAAAATCTTCAAAGAAAAATTATCCTTGGGCTTCTCTTAAATCATTCTGCTGCTTAGTGAAAATGTGTTCTATGGTTAGTGAGAGACCAAAAAATAGCTAAATAATTAAGGTGACAGCCTCTCCAGACTGTGTATGGTGTAGGTTTTGAGGTTGGGTATAATTCCAGCTGTTTTACAGCTACTGCTCCTGTCTCACCAACTGCTTGGGCAACAGGGGTGAGCCTGGGTGGGCACTGCTTGGACCTGAGCTAAGGCTGCAAGGTGCATTTTTAGAATAAAACTGGGGCTGTAATCCAAGTACCAGCCAGGGATAGATGTAAAAAACACTGGCTTAAGGATCTCCCAGAGGAAAATTTAAGCCAAACTACAAGGTCATCACTAAAATGTTTGTTTGTTCAGAGCTGGGTGGGATATTTGCAATGCTAGATAAGTTAGTAGCAGTTATGTGGAGGAATAAATTCCTCTGATTAGAAGAATAACCAAGTTAGGAAGATCCATGTGTTAGGATGGACAGTCAGGCAGACAAACTGTACTGAAATGTAAAGTAATAAAGTAATATATGAAATGTAAAGTTAATACACTTAAGTGGAATGGAAAACAACTCTGCTCTGTGTTAAACCTTGATTACATCTGTAAATTAATGCTAAAGCAGTTTAAGATTATGGTTAATTGTATTCCAAACATATTGCTAATGTTTTCCCTTCCTTCTTATGCATTTTTTCCCATTTTGGGCACTGGATGACAGGATCCCCAATATGCACTGTAATTGCATTTCATAATACTTATTTGAGAGTATCTCTCACAATACATTTTTCATTCATTTATTAGTTATGGAGGGAGCTGAGAGGAGGATGAGCTTTACAAGCTTTACAAACTCTTGTTGGTTTGCTGCTCTCAGATTTTCTTTGGAAATCTCCAAGCATAGAATTGCTTCCTCGTAAGAGTGAGTGCTTTGGAAACTTTGGAAACATTGCATTACCGTTTTTGTAATGGTTTTTCATGCTCCTGAAATTCTGGAACCTGTCTGGGCTAAGGAGAGAAATAGACTAGCTAAAGCCAGGATTATGCATGATGATTCAATTTTTGGTCTTTTATATTCTCAGTTTGCCATTCAAAATAGAATTTTATTTGTAAGTCAGAACCAGCATTCGCTGGTGTAAGCAAAGAGAACTGAGGGATTAGCAATTTGCATCTGTGCATCTAATTGCATTAGATTTGCATCTCTGTCTTACAGATTTACTGAAATAGGTAATTTACACAGAAAATAGTGTCTTGACACCATATGAGAGGATAAAGCATAAACACATCCACTTGTAATCCCTGCAGGGCCATGTTGAAACTGCAGGGTTTGTGTTTGGGCAGAAATGCTCCAGTTTCATCTATTCTGTGATTCTTTTCCCATTGCAATCTTTATTCAACAGGCAGACATATGAGTGCAATTCATTTTAGTTATCAGCAGAACATGAGTGTACTTTGTATATTCTCAAGTATCTTCTTTCAAGAAGAGTATTAATTCCAGCTCAGAGTTTACTTCAGAAGTTTATACTTCAGAATTTCTCTTGTGTTTTTTTCTCACAGTTACAAGTAAACCAAGAATAGTCATCATTTACCTGCTAACCTGCTATGTCTGCTTGAGGACCTGGAAAGATTAGGAAGGACAACTTGATTTTTGAAACATCCTGAACAACTTCAGTGGGATGCATGTCCCAGTATAAAATAATGGCACTGAATGTCACAGAGTTTATGTGCACTTGAGGTTGTAGAGAGGCAGCTTATAGTAAACTTATTTTGCAGGAAATCCTGATAGTACCACTCCTTTTTCTTTTTCATGACTACATAATGCATGCCCAGTTTTTAGACTTTTCTGTGTGGATAAGGATTTGCACATGGATGCTAATGGTAAAGTTCCCAAAGGAACACAGATAAACTCTCTAAACACAGTGCAGATTTTGGTACAAGCACCTGTTGAGCTTGTGCAATTTAGTTTCAGTTTAGTTACCAGACAAGGAATGCTGCAATTGCTCTACTTTGTGAATGGAAGCATTACATGAATTGTTCCTGCAGTGCAGCCAATCTATGGGAAGGCTGGGTTGTTAATTAAATTAGAAACAAGTCACTCACACTGTGTTTTTAAGCAGGCAGGAGAAGGAGAGGTCCCTGTTACTGTGGGATGAGTTCTGTGTCCTGCAGGAGGAAGATATGGGGACAAGGGGAATTAGGGAGGGATTATCACATACCAGAGCTGCAAACTTTGTTGCTTCTCTGATTTTTACTTCCATGATATTGACCCCTTCCAATCCCAATTTGTGACAGCATCCTGGGTACTGCCCAGGAATAACTGGGGGGAGAGATCTGTTTCCAAAAGCTGAGTAATGTATGACATGGCCAGCAAAGAATAATTGGAAGGGTGGTTTACAAGTGATGTTTGCTGTAACATTCAGTGCTGTTCCCTGAATCAGTGCTGCACTCATCAGTGCTAAGAGGGGTGGTAACAAAGAAACATCCCCTAAGCCTAGAAAAGTGATGGAAAGGAAAATTAACATCTTAAATAGAATTTTTGGATAGAGAAGTCCCAGGAAATGTCTTAGAAACATATACCTTCACTGCCTGGTTTTTTGATGTGTGTTGTTTTTTTTTTTCCCCTCTATTTTAAACAATGTAGATCAGGTTATATGTGAGTCAGGGGCTTACTACATAAATGTATGTATAGAGCACAGATTCTCATTACCAGCAGCAAGCACACCCAGGCTGTTCAATAATTGAATGTATTTCAGGTTTGCTGTCAGAAGGCAATACAGAAAGGGGTTTGGGCTTAGGAATATCAACTTTAGACATCAACTATTTTAATTCTCCTCCCAACCCTCTTGTTTAAGTGGAACTACATATAAGCTTTGGTGGGATTAAACATGGGTTTTGTTTGTATTTTTAACATATTGGAAGAAAGGAGGCGTGTGGTTTGGGGTTCTGCTGCTTTATTCCTTGTTAATAATGGATGAAAGAATCCAGTGTATCAAGCCAACCATCCATGAGTGGTTGTGTTAAAATCTGAAGGCTATTATTCAATTTATAGAGATCCCAGATAATTGAAGGCCCTCACAGAGCACTTCTTTTTGAATTAACAGCATATTTAAAAGCATGCTAAGTCTGTGGAGTTTGACTATTGATATTGAAGGGCTAAGAGAGCACTTAACTACTATTATGTATTCAAGAGAGAGGCTGTAGAGGCTCTCTTTAAATTCCCCAGTCAGAGGGGACAATAGAAGCTAACAGACACTATTACTGCACAACAGGAGCTTTTTATTAGGTGTTTCTGATCCATTTCTGTGAGACATTTTGAAATAATCCATCACAGAACAATATGTCAGACCAGAACAAAAATAGTGCTATTTTTATCTGAAAATGCCAATATTAAATTACACTTTTAGAACAGCAAACCAAGAGTGGACGTGGATTGCTTATAAGGATCCTTGATACACTTGCAAATCTCTTGATTTGTTCATGAGAGATGCAGCTTTACAGTTTTCTTCATGCATTGAACACCAAAGTGTTTAGGAATAATAGCTGTTGCAAAAGGCACAAAGGAAAAGAGTGATCAGAATGATCAGAGCTAACTCAGGGAGAACTCACTATCATCCAGCTGGACTGGGGGAAAATGAAAATGAAAAAAACAATCACTGAATTCAGTAAAGAATGGATTTTTTTTAGATTTAGATTAGACTCTTAAAACAACAGCTTATAATAATGTAGGCAAAATGAGATTCAAGTAGCTTCATTTTTTAATCACTTTTTCCTGTGGCTTTGTTTGGATTTCTTTGTAAATAGTATTAAAGAATGGATGAACTGGTTAGTTGTGAGAGGCAGTAAGAAACTCCTTTTGGTAATACAACAGAAAAAATATGTGTAAAGAACAGCTGATTTACCTGGAAAGCTGAGAGTACAATGGATTAGTGTAATGAAATCATCACTAAATCTCCTTGTGTGCAGGAAGTTACTTAGTTCCTGTATTACAAACACTCATGTCAGTCACCTGGGCACTAAAGCCCAGCCCAGCCCTGAGTATTGAGTTGGTTAAGTCCTGCCACTGGAAAAAGCCTCTGTGCTTACCCCGTTGTGAAGGCAGCAGCTGGATGCTGCAGAGAGCTCAGCACCACTGCCACTTCCCAGTTCTCCAAAGAGTTTTCTGGGAAGCTGTGCTTCTTTAGGATTCCTGGAGTGAGGAGAACATTTCTCCCCCATGTCTCACTTGGTTGTGTTCCAGGGAAAAGCCCCAGTACGCAACCTCTGTCCTCTTCTTTGTAATTCCCCCCAAAATTCTTGGTGAATAAATAAAATTTCCACGGTAAATTAGAAACTTTTGGTTCATGAGCCAAGGCACTCACACCGTGTGTACAGAGAGGTGGTGCATTGTGAGTTCAGGTTCTCTATCCTGGTTTATAAACTTTAAATCATTGCCAGGAAAGATTTCTGGAAGTTTCATCTGCTTCCTGTGACAGGAGAGAGCTGGGCTCATCATTGAGGCCCTGCACCATTGTGAATTTTACACCAACAGCATGATTTTAAATGTTAAATGTAAAATTGTTAATTGTAAATTTACAAAAAATTAGCTAATGGTATACGTTTCTTTCTGCAGAAAATGTTATTTCAATTTATACTTCCTCAAACAATACCATGAGAGATTCCAGCTAATAGTGTAAATTCTTTTCAACTAATTGTAGATCTTTACTTCTAAGCTGCTGGCTACACAGTGGTTCCAGTCAAAAGCTACTTTTAACAGAAGGGGTTTAAAAATCCTTTATGATTTAGTGGATGAATCCACATGTTGATCCTTGGTGTTACTTGTCTGAGTCTTTGAGAAATGCAGTGATTTTTTTAGCTGTGTTTTACATGAGGCAGTGAGTACTCTGTGCAGCACCACGAGTACCTTGGCATTTCTGTGGATTGGTTTATCTGCATCGTGTAAATAACTGTACACAAAAAACTTATTTTTGAAAGTATGAAAAAATGTGGGGAAAAGTATTTAGTCAGAGATCTTGAAACCACTGGGATCTGAATTTTAAGTGTTCTAAAAATATTAATGACTGCACATCACTTTTTTTTTTCCACAGTCCTGAATATTTTTAGAGTAATTATTTCTCAGAATAACCATGGTGGTTCAGCAAAGGACCTCATCAAACAGTATGTTCCTAATCATGGGCTGGAGGAGAAAACAGTGGAGGAAGAGAAGGGTGAGGGGGAATAGTCTTTGATCTTGGGAAGTCTGATTTTGTCCACGCTGCCAGGCAGCATTCCAAGAGTGAGGCTGAGTCTCTGGAGTGCCCCTGCCCCCAGGCTGGTCCCCTCAGTGTCCCCTCTGGCACTGCTCCCTCAAAAATTTAGATTAAAATAATCTTTCTTAAAAAAAACCCCAAATCCTTAATTCTATCGCACTAGAATTTAGTGTTCTGGAGGAAAAAATAATACTTTTTTTTTCCTTTCCATTGGGAAATTTATAGATTGTTTCTGCGTTCTGAGGTTTATCCAAGATCTTACTGTAAATAATTCAGCCTTCCATCAGTTGTATGAATTGCAATTTAAATATTTTTAATACAAAAATTAGATGCAGATGAAGTAATCTTTGCTTAGTAAAGTAGGTTTAAAAAGTTCCATTATTTTTTCTAACACAATCTAATAATAATGTTTTAGTTATCAGCATTAATATTATGTACAAATTCAAAGGCAGATTGTCAAAATATAATTAGAAGGCTCTGTTCAAGAAATTAAATACACTCTAGTAGCAGAGATGTAAAAAGCATCTGTTTTGAAATACTTTAATTAGATAGAAATTAGATGACTAGAGTAGGGAAAAATAGATTGTATGAGATGAAATCAGAAAAAATATAAGGATCTTGGCTACACAGAGTAGGAAAACACCTATGGAGCATGGAGGAAGCCAAGTCTATCTAGGATTCATGGTGAATAATATAAATAAACTGTAACCTTTGACTTCGAAAAATCTTTTGCTCTTTTTTCCAGATATACTTGAAGTCATTGTGTTTATATTATTCTTAAATCCTAATGAAAATGACTGATTTTCCTAATGTGTTTCTCTCAGCTGGATGAATGCCTGTAGGTTTTCATCTCGCTTTCATTTGCAGCCTTCTGCTGTAGCTCAGGTTTTGAATCATCTGTGGTGTTAAATTCATCCATATTCCAACACACACATTCCTGGGGTCAAACAAGTGTGTGGATAGGCTTTATTTATTCATTTATTTTATATTTAACCTGAAAATCTTGTTGCAATTAGGATCTCAGTAGCTGCGTGTTCATTTGCCAGTTTTCACACAAGGGCTGAAGGCTGAGAGAGATATCAATACAGTCAATGATGTGTTGTCTTATATGAGCTTGTTTTATGTTTTATCTTTTATATTAGTTGTGGACGGCTGGAAGAAATCAAGCATCTCTAAATCCTGTTAGTTAAGGGTGTGCTATTGTCTGGGAAGGTTAGAAGCATAGTAATTAATGAGATTTCCAGTGGTCACAGTCTCAGTTAAATTGCATAAATTAAAAGAATTACTTTATTACTCTTCAGTATTTCCAATATTTCTCCTTCAAGTGACAGCTGCAAGCAACAATCAAAGCACTGGTTAATGGCAGAAGTTTTTTTAAAATCTATTTTGACAGAACTCTGGCCCAGTGAATGGATGTTGAGAATTGCTCCTGTAACACTGTGGAAAATGTGCCTACCATTTGTAATTAATCCTGTCCTTCCAAACACGCTGGGCTCAACTCAGTGCAGTTCCATTGCATGTCAATGCACAACATTTAAAATCTCACAAATTCCATATAAATTTGATGGGTTTGAATTGTGTGATTCACAAATCCTGACAGCTTGAGGCATGTCAGTGTATGGTGTATAAAATCCTGTGTATATATATACCGATATATGCACATATATCTGCAAAACCAGATGTCTCATATCCCACTTCTCCTGGTGGACTGTATTGCAGAAGTGAGGAAGTTTCTCTCCTAGTTTGAAAGTGCAGTTATTTCAACCTCTGATCAATGTTCCATCTGTATTCAGCTAAGACTGCTAAAAATACAATTTTAAGAAAGCCTGACATGTTTTATTTAAGTTCATTCAAAAGAAAAAAAAAAAAAGGAAATAACCTTAAACTTGTGTCATTTGTTCAAAATGAGCATTGCTAAAGTGTTGGTTTAAATTGATTTGGTTATTGCTTTTACTTTTATTCTTTTGGAAAAAAGAAAAAAAAGGTGTTGTTTTATCTGGTTTTGTTCTCTACCTTGAAACCAGATTATGTACTGGAAAGTAATATATATTTGCACAAATACATTTGTGCATTCCTCTGAGGGAAAACCACTGAATTGAGATGTGTCAGTGATCACTTGGTGGCACTGGGAGCGATGTGCAGGTCTGATGTCTGTGCTGGGAATGGCTTTCCTGCCGTGCTGGCTCCAGGAGCCTCATCCCAGCCAGGGCCAGGGGGCTGAGGAGGGTGGGTGGGTGCTCCCAGTTTTGGGGGTGGGCAGCAGTTTTGGGAGAAGCAGGGTGACAGGGTGACAGAGAGCAGCTGGGCGGGCGCCGGGGCTGGCGGGTCCCGCAGCAACGCTGGGGTCATGTCTGTCTTCTGCTTTCTCCAATGTCGAATTGTTCATTTGGGCTCTTTTCTGCTTTGAAACGAAAGGACAAAAATCACCCCTGGTTTTCGGTGGGTTGTGACTTGATTTCTATTGTTGAGATGCAAACTGAGGTTTAGTTGAAGTGTTCCAAAACCAGATACCACTCTCTCTCTCTTTCTTGTAGGCAGGGTGCTGCTGTGCCAGGCAAACCAGGAGGGATCTCCCGTGTACAGTGCCCCCAGTTCACTAGTATACACATCCACAAGTAAGCTAGTGTTATGGCTCGTTTCTTGTTCTGTTTTTGTGACAAAAGCAATAATTGTGCAAAAAAAAAAAAAAAAAAAAAAAAACAATAAGCAAAAACAACAATTGTGAACAAAGCCCCCTGAAAATGTCCACTTTCCCAATGGCTCTCATTAAGGTAAATGTGGTGTTTATAAACATATGTAAGTAATGTCAACAGATAATTGAGTGTTTTCATCTTTATTCTCAAAGTGTATTTTATTTTAAGAAGAGAAAAAAAAGAAAAAAAAATTGCCTGTATTGCGGTGTTGTACAGAAATGGTCAAAAGTTCCGCAGTAACAGTGAGAGTTTTTGGAATCCAGTACTGTTGTGTGCTCTGCGTTTTGTGTAGAATGTGTTGTGTTTCTTCTTCTGTCCTGCTCACAACTGTAATTTAAAACACAAAATGGTCTGTTACCATGTTCCTGTTTGATTGGGTCAGGGAGCAATTAGATATCAAGTCTTTTTTTACCAAAAAAACCAACTTTTTGAAAGGGGGCATTTTGAGCCATGAAAAGCTGCCCTGATAAAAAGAGCAGAGACAAGCTGACATGATGGATGCTGCCATTGGCCATTTTTCTGTACAAAACTGTGGGGCAGAGATGTGTCCTCTGAAATTCTGAGCAGAAACCTCTTCTTAGAGTGTTTTAGATTGGATTGGTGGCACCACTGATGCTCATTCTGGCATCCAGTGGGATGAGAAGCCTGGAGCTGAATGCAGGAGCAGGAGCTGCGGCTCGCAGCAGCCCTGGCTCTGTGTTCATTGTCGTCCTCTGTAAAGAAAATACATGATCTGATTTAACAGCATTATCAGATATGCTCTTTATGGAGATTGTATTCAATCCAGAATGCAATTCTGCTCTCTTAGAGCTTATCTAGACTACTGAAATAATTATTTTTTAAAATTAAAACGAGGAATTAGGACAAAAGAGTTCCACAGTGATCATCTCTACAGTCATGTAATTCTCTTATGTCAAGTGTTATCAATGGCATCCCTGGAGCTGCTGCTTTTCCAGGATTCATATGGGATCCACTTTAAATGAGGAGTCTGGAGTCTACAAATACATAGTGAACTAACCACATACATCAAGTGTTTTAAATTGCAAATTAAATTGTCAGTTACGTCTGCATTTGCTTCCAGGTGCTCCAAGAATATTTTCTAATATGTCACCTTTCCCTAGCAGTGGTTTTTTGATTTGTCTTTTTTTTACTTCTTGTAGTAACACAGAGATATGAAGTACTTTCAGTTAAAATAATGTTCCCTTTTGGACATTTTTAGTGCACTCCTCCTTTTTGACTGACAATTGTTTTCCTAGAACATGATCCAAACATTTCACTCATCTCACTATTAGAGAGCTTCTTTTAGAGAAGAGGGGGCAGTGTTTGTTATAATTTTCTGAAAATTGCTCTTGTTTGAAAGCTTTTCATAAGTTCACCCTGTGGCTCCTATTGTCTCACTGAGTTGTACCCCAGGAATTTTATTGGTGGGATTGTTGTTTCCATCAGATGATATTTCCACTAATATTGATTCCCCAAAGAGACACTGTGAGCAAGCTGAGCTCTGGAGTTCACTGTTTCCATCATGTCTCTTGAGTCAGTCCTGCTGAAAAATCTTATTTTGCAGTGGTGCTCCTTGAATAATGATATCCTAACAAACACCTGTTTGTTTTCAATTATGCCAAATACATAAATAAACAAGCTTTGCCTATCTGTCTCCCACTGGGCGATGTGTAATACACAGTTTCATAACAGGCATTGCTGGTAGCCCTTGCAGGAGAATTTATTACACTTTTGTTGAATCTGTGTGTTGGCAAGTCACGATTTTTCCTTCATTATGTACAGAATTTCCTCTTGCCAAAATGCAGTTTCCCCTACAGGGTCACAACTCCTAATAACACGAAATTACTGCAATTACTAAATATTGCAATTAGGTTTTTTATTTCTCCTTATTAAAAAACTTTCAATAAAGATGTAAATTTCTATAGGAAATTCCACTAGAAGTGAATAGAAATGAAGGTAGACTTTAGTCTCATTTCTTTTATTAGTTTAAAGATCTTCTATATTCCTTTTTTGTGCACATTTTGTAATATTGAAATTATAGCTGATAAGTCAACAGTGTCTAGGAGATGAATACTTGTACTATTATCATTCCATGTAGACAACAATATTGCAGCCTTCCTTTTTGAATAATTTGTTAATCATTTATTCTGCTGCTGCTGATATTGTAACTGTGATACTTTACAACCCCTTGCAATGTAAGAATTAAGAGGTTTTCAATTTGTAATTGTTTTAGCAGAAGGGAAAGAGTCTGCTGAGATTTTTCTAAAGCCATCATGAAATTCATGGAGTGTTAAAGGCATTTAGGAGTTTTCAGATATTTGGAAGAGGATGGTCCCCAGTTTTCAAAGTGTTGTCTAACTTGACTCTTCATCTTTTGTTCATGAGTTGTAAGGCATGAAGGACTGGAGCATGGCTGTAAGATATATTTTTCTTAATTTGGTTAGCTTGGTTTCTCACTGAACTTCTTGGTTTGTAATTGTTCTGGCCACTGGGTAGCCTCTGACGACTCCGAGCACTTTTATCTACTGGCTCTCCAGAAAGCAGGCTGCAATTCTTGGAGCTACTCTTTCCCTTCTGATGTTTTATTTCTCCAGGATATATTTTATGTATCACACTGTACATTTCCCAGCACAATGATTAGTTACACCTCTGAATATGTCAGGAGATGGAAACATGGCTCTGCTTCCTTCCATCACTTCTGGCCCTTGGCATAATACAGAAAGAAATGAGCTGTTTCTTCTGCAAGCAGTGGAACAAATCAGCAGCAATAGTCTCTCATGCCTCATCTGTTCTCTTATGCTGAAGGAGAAGATGGGACCTGGATCAGCTTTTCATTTGCACATCTATTGTTGGAATAGATAATTTTTTATGTAGAAAGCAGAGTTTCAGCGTGCCAATGTTTTCCCAATCCCTGGGTGGGAAAGGTCCTGTGACAACCACAGCCAGGAAATCCAGGCAGGAAACCTTGGCTGCTCCAGATTCCCACAGGACTGGCATCTCCAGGGCAGAACTGATACAACAGATCTCAGTTAAATCCCTCATCATTGCCATAAAGCAGGATGCAGACAAGTGTTGAAAGGAGTTCTATCCAGTCAGGAATGATTGGAGTTCACCAAATCCCAGTGAGTCAGCACTCACTGGAATCTTCCTACAGGCCCAGGATATCTCACTGAAAGTAAATGAAACAGTTTGACTGCACAGTCTTTTTTTTACCCTCACTTCTTTAGAATAGTTGCTTCTACAGAAAATTCTAAAATCCTGAAGAAATTTGTATCTACTGGTAAATAAGAAATGTGTCAAGAATAGTTTTTGAACTTTTCCAAATTGAAGCCACACGTGAGCAGGATCCGTGAGAATATTAAGACCCTGCTGGACAAAAGGAAGATTCAAAAACAGAAGAAAAAGAAATTCTATTCCTGAATGTCTGTATCACTGTTATGCCAAGGACAGTAACACATCCGGGTATGTATGGTCAAAAAGGCAAAAATACAAATCTGAATTATGCAAGAACTTCTAAAAACTGTTTTGTGCCTATTCCCCCCCATTTTTCTATTATGTAGAAGTGCCTGAAAATGTGAATGAAGTAGAAGCTCATGAGAGCCAAAGCACGGGGAAGGAGGAAGATGTGAAGTGGTAGAATTGTCAAGTAATTCAGGTTGGAAGGACCAGGTTGCACCAGAGCACCTCTGAGGATGGAGACTGCACAATTTTTTGGGGTCATCTGTTCCAATGCCTGAATGTGCTGCCAGTGGAAACCTCTCTTGTTGCAAGTGATGTTTGTTGTCTCTTGTCTTCCCAGCCTGTCCCAGTCCTTTGTGGCAGGGTATGGAAGAGGAGATGCATTTCCAGCAGAAATCCTTGTGCTCCCAGCACTCCTGGGCTTGCCCAGCCCTGGCCTCAAGCTGTGCATCCCATCCCTCAGGAATGTCCAGCTGTGCCTACCATGGAGGGCAACAGGAGAGAGATGGGATTAAAAATTTAATGGGAAATTCAAAGGCAACTAAATCTTTTTTTACTCTCTAAATCAGCACTTTGATCTCTGAGACTTTTAGGCTTCATTTTAGCTCCAAGTAAGCATTAAGTTACTGAGTGTGTATCTGCTAGTAGGTTTTTGTGAGCACACATCGAAGGGATGGTTCACTGTTAGTATGGGTAGCTCACATGTATGGTAAAATATTTTAAGTTTCTCCATGCCTTTGTTCAGAATGGTGTGCAGATGAGCACCTCTATTTCCCAAATGTTTAGCATGCCCATAAAAGTGAATTTTGCCTTGAGTTCAATGAGTACATTTTAAACTGAAGTCAATTTTGGCTTAGATTTCTTAAATGTTAGAGTTGTTTCATCTTCAGTAAGCCTGCTTATCAGCTCCTAAATAAATCTTTCATACTGCAATCAAGTGGTAGAATTAAAAGAAGAAAAATATGAAAATGCAAAATCCGATATTAATTCATTTTATTTTATCATACTCAAGGGCAAATGAAGTCGATGGCCCATTTTTTAATTGATATATTGATTACAATTTTGGAAGAAGTGGTGGTGGAATTCAGCAAGAATGATTGAGGTGGTACAAATGCTTATAAATCTGTCCCACATTGTTCGTGTTCCTTAATTGTAATTGTCTGATAAAACTTCCATCGCTTTCTGTAATTAACCTAATGGTCTAAATGAATTTCCAGATCACTGGTTATTCATTTCAATATAGAAAATGCCATTACATTGAGTTTAATTAATACTAAGTAAGTTCACAGTCCATTGTACCATTAGAATAGAATTTTATTGTTCTAACTGTTTAAATTATGAATATTATTTTCTCTCATCTTGTTTGTCCCATTTAAGGACTTGAATGTTCATTTTCTATTCATACTAAAATAGCATAAACCCCTTATAATTAAAATATTTAAAACCCAATGCTCTTCAAGCTCACATCCTCAAAATATCAGTGTAGATGGGTTTTTTTTATTTATTGTTTCAACTATTTTTAAACAGAATTCAGTCAGTGCCAAGCTCATAATCCCATGATATGCCCTAGAACATCTTATTTATCTTGATATTCCTTTCACAGAAGTACATATGACAGAAAAGCACTCACCAGAGAATACTTGTGCTTTGCGTCAGACAGATATTAAAACAATAAACTATGTTGCCCTGGGATTTTAGCTTATGAGCGACCAGGAAACAACAAGGCAAAGATGAGATGGTTTTGAAAGGTGGGAAGGCAGTTCCTTTGGAAAATTCCCTGGAAACCTTTGGTCCTGTAATGTTTTTGACAAGAAATATTTTTAAGGCTAAAGTTTTGGGTTTTTTTAAAGCAAATCAAGAAAACATGCTTCATTCCTCTGAGCAGACATTAGAAGTGTCCCAAAATTATCCCAATATTCCTACTATTCCATGCATTATGTGCTAGGAGAGAAGGAAAATCTATGGCACAAGCATGAAATATTAATTACATGATGTGGGAATTTTGTTCTCTATTGAAAATATTAGCACTTACATATAGCAGACATATGTCCTAATTTTAAAAAGATTTTTTTTCCTGTGGGTGCTTTGTTTTAATTCATAGATGGAGGATGGTTCAGGATCTTGCTCATAGAATAAATGGGGAAAATCATAAATATACATTTTATATTTGTAAAGAGTACATCCAACAATAGGATTTAATGTATTTGAGGACTCATTGTGCTACAGAAATGAAAATTGAGTCAAGCCTGTCTGTGCACTATGTCCTTGCCTTAGAAATAGGTTATTCCTTGAATTAGGAATATTAGTAAAACACCTAAAAAACTGCTGTATGAAACTATTTTCGTGTTGCTTGTTTCAGTGAAGACATTCCAGGTTTTTATTTTCCTGTGGCGTTACTAATGGATTGAAGGAAGACCTTTGACATCTCTATTATGTTCCAGGATATTTTCAATACCAAGAAAATTACACAGGGAAAATAAGAATTTTCAAAAGGTGATTCAAAGTGCTCTTCTGAGCCAAATCATTAGTGGAAGCATTCTGATTGGAAACCTTGGTTCCGTTGATTTTGTCAGGTTTAATCTGTTGCACACATGTAATTACCTGAAAATTACACTATAATGATGGCAGCTTGCTGCCACTCCAGGCAGCTGAAGAGTGGATGCTGCTGGCACTTGGTGTATCCCACTCTGAGTTTTGTGTGTCAGTCATGACTGACCTCCTTCAATCCAAGTGGATATATATTGCACTGATATCAACAGTTAGTTTGTTCTCATTTTATTGTTGTTGTTTTTATTCATTTAACTGTTTGGCAGGCTTGCCATTTTGAATTAGAAGATGGGTCAGGACCAGTTTAAAAAATGAGTATTCGTGTGGTATAAATAATTTGCCAGTGCAAATTAGTTATTTCTGAATTGAGTGTAGAAAGGTTCTGCAAACTAAATTTTTAATTGGTCTTTATTCTCTTAAGCTGAATTGGAACAGGAGGTCATTTCATCACTTATAAAATATATATCAGTGCATTGTATTTACACCTATGTGGTTTTGTCTGCTTCTTGTTGCTTTGTAGGAAACAGAACACCCCAGCAAAGGAGGCTGTGATTGGGCCATTAATTAACCAAATTAACCATTGTAGGGGTGCAGTTCCTGCCAAAAATCCTGCCAAAGGGAAATGTCCATACATCTGAGAAGAGAAATCCCCAATATGATTTCCAGGCTACAAAAACCTTATTACTGAACGTTTAGGGGTCAGGCTATCTTTTGATGTGCTTCCTGAATTAATTACCTTTATTTATGAAGAGAATCACCTGATAGTAATCAGGAAAAATGTGCCAATTGTCCTCCCTGCTTGTATATTAAATGCAGTGGGTTTAAGTGAAAGCTTAAATAAAGAAGATAGTAAGTAGGAAGGGAATTGTTTTCCATAATTCCCTTGCCAATGTATGGAAGTATAGAAAAAGGTTGATGTCATCTCATGTTGAAATGTCTTTGAAAGGTTTTTAAACTCTGTTCTGTCCCATTGTGTTGGGCCTTGATTTGATGCAGGATACCACTGGTTTTCAAGTAAGATGAAGATGGTACCAAATTTAAAAAAATTAGGTAAAACTGTATTCATATGCATTGCATTATATTCTTGATTTAAGTATCATCCTGGTTTTAACTGTAAAGTCAACTTCTTTGGGTTTCTTTTGGTTTTTTTTGTTGTTTCTTTGTTTGTTTTATTGTGTTGCCTGAAATACCTCCTATGGCATTTCTGATGTTGTGTATCAGTATATATTGTTTTTTCTGCAACTATTTTCAGGATAAATCACATTTTACCTCCTGCCTATCCATATTTTAAATGGCTACTTATAAGTCATCACTAAAATACATTGTGTGTGTCCAAAATGTGTAAACGTGGCTTTCATTGCACTCCCACAAATGTGTTGTTAAGGGTCTTGCTCTTTACCCTCATTCTTCTCTTGATCTGTTTGGTGCTGGAGCAGTGTGTCTTCACTAGCAGGCTTAGGAATTTTGGAAAGAGAGACAAGTCCTGATTTGTGTCACTGATGGTTTTTTCCACTTACACAAAACCCTACATGTGGGTAGTGGGAGATAGCTGGAAAGATAGTAAATTGTGAAGAGTATCTCTGTCTTTCAGTTCAAATAACTGTGTGTGGCCAAGGACAGTTGGGAACTCAGGTGCCTTCCCTTGGTGTTCTGCTGTTGGTGGACACACAGCACCTGGCCACTGGCAGCACTGGTGGCTAACCTGTGATTTAGGGCAATAGGACTCTTTGGACTTTCTCCTCTCAGAATGCAGCTAAATAGTGAGAATTACATTTAGTAACTCAGTTTACTATGTACATCAAATTTACATAGTGAGAATTGCATTTAGTAATTCCATTTACTATGTACATTACATTTACATAGTGGGAATTACATTCAGTGTTATCTTGCGTCATGTTCTGTGATGCAATTGTACATCAGACAATTTGAGCACAGACCTGGGTGCCACCTTCCCTGGCTCTGCCTCCTGTAACCTCTCTGCTGTGACACCCATTTTTAGTACCAGACCCACAGTGCTGACTGTACATCTCAAATAATCCTGTCTGGCATATAGCAAACTCTTAATTTTGTGCTTTGCAGCTTAGCCTGTAAGATTTGGTTTCAAATAAAGACACACCTTAGTGTCAATCTATTTTGTGATGGTTATTATTGAATCCGTGGCTCTTGGAACTGTTCTGTGTACAGCAAAATTCAACCTGAATTTCACAGATAATAAGTGCTTTTTAGGAATTAACATTTTAATATCAGTATGACTTTGCAGGAGCAATTCTTTGTTTTGACAAATTTTCCTTTATGGTTTGGATTAGGTTAACAGCTGGGTTTTTCCTCCATTACTTCCTGCCTAAATTGTTCCCAGTGCATTCTTACAGTGCTCTTTTTACAGTTTACTAATTCTGTTGAGCTTTAGGAATCCTTGTGTCATCTAAATAGCATTTCTTGTCACTATATAATTGACTTTCATGAACATTCAAATTACTAAATTTTGTCATCTCTTTGTAGCAGTGCTACTCTTCATCCAGCTTTCCACAGCCGTGGCCTTTTTCCTTTGTCTTGGAAATGGTGCTTTGTTAGACACAGGGGATTTCTTCCATTTGCTTGAAACTTATAGATGTCCAATAACTGGGAACACCAGACAAGATATTGATCACTTTGATCATCTATATTTGAAGATTGTTCTTTAATTTAAGATCAAACATGTCTCCTGTGATCTCTACTGTTTCTTTTCCTTTATGGTTTGGGTGCTTTTTTTACCTCCTGAGCTTTTCCTTCTTTTTCAGTTGCTTTCTTTGTGAAAAGCCAACTGTTCTTTGTACCTCAACTATTTGTAATTTCAGCTATGCAGTACTGTCATTTTGATTTCAAGTACATCATAAGTAATTTCACCACCAGTTATAGCTTTTTTTTTTTAAATTCAAAGTTGTAGGTTGGTCATTACATAGGTTTACAAAAAGAGTTCTCAATTCTCTCATCCTTTCCTTTGTGCCCCTTCACATCCTCCATTTTCTTCTGCTTGTTCTTGGAAACCCCTTGATGTCTTAGGGTGATGATGTCAGGTGGCTGCATGTGCAATCCAGTTAAAGAAGGATGGGGAATAAGGGAATTTCTGATAACCACAGAATCACTAAATGGCCAAATCTGAGTGGCTGAGGCTGGAAGGATCATTGGAGAACATATTGTCCATTCCCTGCTCCAAAGCCTCGAGCAGGCTCTCCAACAGCTCATGAACATCTCCAAGGATGGAGATGCTACAGCCCCCCTGGCAGTTGTGCCAATGGCCAGTCACCCTCACGTGGAAAAAGCTTAGACAGGGAGAGATGAGACACTTTCCAGGCTTGGGCATCAAGGTTTTGCTCAGAAGGTTACAAATTAATGGCATATCTTGGTAGCAATGTACAGAGAAACCAGTAGTGGATTGGTTTTTGGCACATGAGAAGGGATGAAATAAACAGAATAGCTCCATCTAGACTTAAAATAATTACAAAGAAGTCAATATGTGGAATTCACGGAAATAATAGATCAATTTGATCTGAAAGCAACTTTAAGATAACCAAATGAATTTTTTTGTTCGAACAGTTAAGTGTCTTCCTGTAATTTAACATAGGAATAAATAGTAGGTTGCTTTTTACTGAGATATTTAGTTTATGGGGTTTTTTTGGTGTGCATTTGATTGTAGTTTGGTATGGAATAATCCAAAAATCTGATTCTTCCCATGTCTGAGGCCAAAATATTTGAAAACAATGTTTTAAAGCAGTTGTTTGTCCCCTTTCTAGAAATATCTATATACACATCAGTATAAAAAATCTCATCACATTTATGTGAAATTTGGTGCTAATTTGGATTTGACAGGAAACTTAATGCAGTAGTGTTGTGTAAAGGGATTCAATTACAGTGTGCAGTGTTTTGTAAGTAACTGTCTTGCATAAAAAAGTTAATTAATCAGAGCTGTGTCAATTTCCTCGTGCCATGTCAATTTGCAGCAAGGTAATTAATCACTAATCGCCCGGCATGCAGCAAACTAAAGGACAATCCATGAGTCATTTGTTGTTATTTTTTTCCAAATAAATGGCACACAGAGCCATGAAGAAACACATCTTGCCTTTCATAATATTTTTATCGACAGTTTTGCATGTTGTAATAGACTGCAGCAACAAGCAGCTGTAGTTCAATGGAATATGAATATTAAAGAAACAAATGAGAACAGATTTATAGGCCATTGCTTTTCTGTTATGTCAGTTTTGAGATTACACTGAGCAAATGAACAGTGAAAAATTACTCTTCCATGTGGAGAATGGTGATTAGACTTGTACATTAATTAGAGAATTTTGTTTTCCTTTTTAATGCATTTCAAATGAGAATGTCCTATAAGTAGGGGTTTCTCCAAAATACAGATTTATTAATTCCTAAACAACAGTGTATAATACTGGCATGTATTTTTTTTATAATAGTAAGGAAATAATTGGACTATAATTTTAAGTATGATTCAAAAAATAAATAGCTTGTGAAAGAAAGAAATAGAAGTGACCAGTTGTGACTGTGGTTGATGTATATGGGAAATTTCCTTTGAATGCAGTTAATTCCCAACTAGATCCCAGGGAAAACCATCTCACAACAGTGACAGGTGAAGAAATGTGTTTTCAGCCTGTAATTTTAAACACTGTGAACTTTCTAAAGGTTTTTTTTACCCTGAATTTGAAGTGCGTGTATGTACATATATTTATATATAATTTAAATGCCTTTTCATGCTAAAATCTGTGTTAACAGAGCTTACATTTTGCTTGCAGTGTGCTTTGGTCTGTGTATTTAAATGCACAAATCCTCTTTAGCTCACTGTTTATAATTCTTTCAAAGAATGCCACTTAATAATGCTTATTACTATTACAGTGAAGGGAAAACACAGCACACATTGGGATAAACTGCTGATCCTGTTCCTGAAATCTCAGATAATATCATATAGATTATTCTGTTTAGCCTTTCTCAGCATGCTACCCATTATATCTCTTTGTTTTTAATTTATTGTGTTTCCTCAATGGGGCTCCTCCTGAACTCTGGGAATGATGTAAATGTGTCTGCCTGTCTTTCCAGCAGTTAAGCCGTGCTGCAGTAAATTAGCAATAAACCGATTCAAACACGACGTAGCATTAAAATTCCTCACCATAAAACACTTGCAAACTCTTGGTGGCAGGTGACCTGCTACTCTGTGCGGAGGAGGAGAGATTAGGAGTGATGAGAGGTAGATCTGCTCATCCATTTTGATGGCACACCTTTCTTGGGGCATATGGCACCCTCATACAAATTCAAACCGCAGCACAAATGTGAAGAATAATTGCCCATTAAAGTGGCTGTATATTTTTATGGCTTTGATACAAAATCTGCCCCCTGTTGTCTTTTGCATCTGCTGCTCTTTCATCTATCCCAAAGCTTTAAAACTTTAATATGCAGTGTATAACCCTTAAGTATTTTTTTGCCAGGTTATATTCCTCTTTTTGGGAACTTGAGTTTTTCGTTGTTCCTTCAGCCTTTGTTTTCCCAGGCCTGCATTGAGATATGATGCCTACAAAGTGCACCTCCCTGCCATGTTCATTTAATAAAAAATTAGTAAAACAAATGCTTATATTATGTCCTCTGGGAAAAATTGAGATTTGATTAAATTTCATCTGTGAACTCAAAAGATTAAGTTTTTCTTCCTTATGCTCATATTTGCTTTTTCTATAAAATCATTAATTATCCAAATTTTGCTGATATATTACCATGAATCCTGTTCATTCCAACGGCCTTTTTATTTGATTAAATGTAGCAATTTGCTGGCCATATTTCACATGTGAGATCTAAACTGAAGGTCACTGAAGTGACAGTGATTCCACCTTTACAAAGCAGAAGAGAAAACTTTGTAGACAATATTCATTGTAATAATATGTTTTAAAATTGTATCCCCCTAAGTATAAAAATAGAACAAACAAGTTCAAAGAAGAAGTCTTACCAGCATGATGTTCTTAAAACAATTTCATTTAGGCTGTAGTAGATGATTTGTTTGATTTTGGATAATTATATTGAGCAAAGCAAGGATTTCTACAGCATATTATTTATACTCTAATTTTTTTAACTTGAAAAATGAAAATTGCTGAGTGACTGTAGGAACTGAGTTTTGTGGTTGTAGTCTCATTCATATTTGAATAGCTGAATGAGTATCTATAGAATGGATGGGGCCATTAGATGAAAATGTAAATTGTTTTCTATGGCTTGATGTTTGATTATATGTTGTCCTTAGAACAGTCTTTCTTTTTATAACCTCACATTATCACCACCTATCATCAATATGCATTTGGAGAAATCTGCCTTTTCTCAGTCACAGATCAGAAGAATTCCAGTCATCAAATTACTGTGATGAATTTAAGCTACTTTTGCTTAGAAGTGGGCTCAGATGCTTCCCTGCTGAGAGTCAAACACATTCTCAATCCCATTATAATGGCATTTTCACTGACTGAGTTTCAGCAGCCTGGCACTGAGGCACTAAGGAAGGTTGACCTACAAACTGTAAGTCATTAAAACCTCTACCCCTCCTGGCTACTGTCTTCATTACTTTTGGGACTGGTTAATAGCATTTAATGCTTCCTGATGGGACAGCCCTTTTCATAAAATTCTTTTTATGAAGTCCATTCTTCAGTTGTGTTCTAAATGCTGCCACTTCTGCTGGTTATTTTGGGGTGAGGATATTAAAAAGTTGGTAGCAAAATAAATTCTGTGATTATTACATATTCCTACCCATCTGATTTCTCAGCTGGGCTGAAGGAGCATTATGTTTTTTTTTTCTGAACTCAAATCCAGGGTGACAAAACCTGTTGATTATTTCACCTTTAATCTCAATCTCTAATATTACTGCAATAGAAATAGAAAGTGTGTTTTCAGATACTCTGATTTTCAGATGGACCCAAATCAGTTTTTGGGACTGATATAATTCTGGTATGAACAAACTCAGCTGTTGGACCTCACTTGATTGTCAGGCCTTGCAAGGCCACTCTTAGTCCCATGTTTAGTTTCCATCACATCTGATTCTTTTCCTGAGAGAACTGCACCTCACTGCTCTGCCTTCCACTAATTGCATCCTAAGTTTCTTAGTGCTTTTCTTTACTTTAGACATTTTATGCTTAATGACTTTATTAAGAGAGGAATGCAAGGCAAGCATAGCAAAACAATTACATTACTACAGGCTTCTAATTCAAACTCATCCTTTGTGTTGCAGATCCTTTGAAAATTATTTTAAAAAAATCACTATCTTAGCATTTCCCATGACTGCTGAGCCTCCCTTACAGGTTTTGGGTTTGGTAAACTCTTATGGACTAAGTGACTCTCCCTGCTATGTCTGTTTTCTTCCTTTTTCACCTCTTTTGATAAGAGAAAGCCTTTTTTCTCATAAAAATGTAATTTAAAAAAAAAAAAATTATTTTTGACTCATTCATTGATGGGGCACTCTGCTTTTCCAGTGACGTTTTTTGAGGAAAACATTCACTGTCAAAGGCTTGAGGTCAGTGACCCTCCTTGTAATTCTTTCCAAGGTGTGACTGCCATGAAGAATAAAGAGAATTAGGATAAATGCTCAACTGTTGCAATATATGTATCTTAATATGTCTGTGTAAAAGCTGGGTTGAATGGTGCAATTCAAAGGAAAAAATGTTCTCAAACCATGCTGGGGATTCATTCTTTCACAGAGGCATTTCCTCAGTGTCTCCCCACAATTCCAGTTGGTTTTAATTTATTCCTTAGGACTCCAAAAGAACAACTGCTGTAAATATTGCCAAATGTAGATGTTCATTACAAAGAATTAATTACAAGAACAGATCTCTGGGCAGGAATTTGCAGACCATGTCTTGCAAGCCCACAATGCTGTTACATATGTTACATTGCTGGAGCTTGGGCTGTTTTTGAGTTAGCTGGATCTTCTCTATCACTTCTGTTCTTGTGAAAGTGTGTTTCCTATCAATATTTAGAAAACTACAGATGCAACTGAAGAAATTCTAAGGTTGTCTGACTGAATTTGTTTGTTTGATTGTTTGTTTTTTGGTTTTGTTTTTTTATTTTTTTGTAGCTGCCATTTAGGTCAGTGAAATTTCTCTGAATTTTCACAATTTAAGAGTGTCCCTAAAGGCTACAGTTTATCATTTAACATGTCCACTATTTCAGATATCTGTTTTTCCTGGCCATTCTCTCAAATCCATTTCCACAATTTGCTTAAGAAAACTCTTCTCAGCACTGGTTTATTGTGTTTGTTTCTGTTTATTTAGTTAGTTGCATTTTTTTTTTTTAAGGACACAAATTAACAATCCATTTATTGGAGAAAGTTACTTCTAGAAATCCCTATTAGTTGGAAAGAAGTGATTTTTCTGAGGCAGGCAGACTGCAGCTGAACATCACTCTTACACAGGGATAACTGCACTGGATTAGATCAGTTCTCCATCCAGTCCAATATCTGTAACTGCAAAGGAGCAAAAGTCAGATGAAGAAAGAAAAGAAAAGCTGTAGGACTGGAGGCAGTGTGTAGGTCTGTAGTTCTGTGAACATTATGTAAAACTATCTTTTGCCTTTTCCTCTGCATATTGTATTAGTTTTATTAATTTTTATACAAGGCTGTATACTTGGAAAGGAAAATGACAGAAGTTAATGTTTCCAGCAGCAGGTCATAATTCTGTCACTAGTCTATTTACACAGGTCAATTCTCAATGCTGTTGAATATGCAGAAGTACTTACAGCATCCATATTTCACATAGATGATGTATATGTTGTTTTTCCTTAAAAGAAATGTTTTCCAGTACAATTCCTTTAAGACTTAAATGCAGTTGCTTGCAAAGTTGTAAACAGAATATCAAGTTATGCACGTTCATCTTTCTGATTTTGACACATTGCTTTTATATTTCGTATAAAATATGGTATTTGCACTTTCTAAGACAGTTCTAATTTATTTGCATTGCCATAAGGTTGGTTTGTACTGTATCAGAGGCATGTAAATCTTTACAGAATTACTGTGTAACCTTTTTGTCAGAGAGAAGGACCTAGAAAAGCCCCAAAGCCACAGCAGTAAGGCAGTAATACAGAAATCACCATAATTACAGTATTTGCCTTTACAGGTTTAGCCATCAAGGCCTAAAATATGTGAATTTTTTCATTTTCTTTTTTCAAATTCAAGGCTTCTTTTAAAATGTTATGCTAAATGAGGATTGAAATCAACTCATATTTTAGATTTGAAATTTTTTATATATCAGTATTTCCATTTACTTTCTTTTTATTAGTGCCTTGCTAAGCAATATTTGGTTTATTTCTTTATTTACATACTGAATAAAAAAATTCAACACAATGAAACACATCTGATGTAACGTGACTGCCAACAGAGCTGGATTTGATTTTATCTGTCTCACTGATGAATTCATTCATGAAGTACTGTTCTAACATTGACATGCAATATATGTGCAAAGGAGAAATGAAATAATGAAACACTGCTTAAAAAATTGGCAGAGGAAACAAAGTGGGAAATTTTGTTTGTTGTTTTGGGGTTTCATTATTTCATTTAATTTTTTCAATTAAAAAGTTATCAAGAGAGAAGTTTTAACAGAATGAAAGCCTCTAATACTGTATTACTGTTCAATTTCTGATTAAAATATTTTCAGTCTCACATGGAATGGTAATTAATTTTCTCAGTTCCAATGACCATATAAAAATGTCTGAGTTAATTTATTTGTTATATGATTAAGTTATTTCTGTTTGGTCTGGATATTATGTGGATTCAGATGTATTCCTAAGGTGTGCAACTCTTGCCTTTGAAGGACTGAAAGGTGCTGTTATGTATGCAGTGCAACCCCAAAAAATGAGAAAAGAGTGGAAGAACTCTTTCCACTATTAACACTCAAGAGCTGGTTAATAATCCAACTCTTGAACAAAAGCAAAGCTCTTTTCAATTGGCAAAATCACTGGATAATTTAGCTGACCTGAGGTCACCTAAGTTTCCAATGTCTCACCCCCACTGGAAACAGGGCTGACTTTAGAAGACTGATCCAATAATGTGATGCAAATGTCTCTGACATTATAAATCTGAGCCTGAACTTGGACCTTGGGAGTCTCCCGGTAGCAATGTTGGCTGAACCAGTCAACAGTCTCTTTAATAGTGTCTTCTGAGAAACCCTGAGCCGTGTGTGACACCACCATCCAAGTTCCCAGTTTGCCGCTGTTGTTGTTGAAACATATAATCACAGAATGATTCTATGCAGGTGCTTTTATTGAAGAGCTCTGGGAATCAGGGGTACAGGGTACAGACCCAAATCTGACTTCAACATGGATTCGAGATGGACATGTTTTTATACCCTTTCATTATATAACTATATATATTAACTATTAAACTCATATTGTTCTATTGCATACATTGATATTATCCAAGCATGAATTCTTGTCGTTTCCATCAGGCCCCCCAAATATCATTTCTCATGATTCTTGTTTAAGATAATAATCATATTCAATTACCAAACAATCACTACAATTAACAGTCATATCATTTATCATATGATGATTACGCAGGTGCAGTTTACATGATCTAGTAAAGACAAAACCTAACCTTTGTTTCCAGGGCCTACGCACTTTTGGTTCCCTTTCCCAGGCCTATCCAGGCCCAACCTTCCTTTCCAGCTCCCCTGAATCTATTGTATACAATTCCCATGATTTTTAGAAACATTTTAACCCTGTGCTATCACCGCGTGCTCTTTGCGTGGGGAGATTGGCGTGAAAAGATGAGTTAAAACTCTTTGGTGACTCCCTCATCCAGCTACAGCCAGGCTTTTTTTAAGTCCAACTGCTTGCTCCAGAACGTGGACACTTCACACTAATCTCTGTTTTTTTTCTTTCCCTCTGCAGTGCCAGGATTTCCCTACCCTGCTGCGACCGCAGCTGCCGCGTACAGAGGTGCCCACCTACGAGGCCGAGGCCGCACGGTGTACAACACGTTCCGGGCAGCAGCTCCCCCTCCTCCCATCCCAGCCTACGGCGGGTAAGGAGCTCTTCATCCCTCACCTCTGGCTGAGCAGGGATCCCTGGAGCCTGGGCATCATTCCCAGCCCTGCCTCATGCGGGTCGTGCCTGCCCGGCGCCAGCGCCTCGCACAGCGCCTTGAAAAATGACTGTAATTTGTACTGCCATGCTCGGCGGCCTTAAGCGTTTCAGATGTCACATATTGTTATGTAAATGCTCCCGCAAACGGAGCGCTCCGGAACGGGGGAGATTGTTTCGGCTAAAGGTATATTTTTGATGATTGCAAACATCTGGTTATTAAGGAGGTTGGATCAAGTTAACTTCTTTTTACTTCAAATCGCCTGCTGAAAGTTGTCTCTGCACCTGAAGGCTTAGTGCTGTATTTTTTTAATGCATATATTTATTTCTTTTTTTTATTGCAGTTTGGTTAGTTTTTCTAATTGCCACCCTTGCCATGATAGAAATCTGGGATGCTCCTCTCAGGGCCATGGGTTTTGTGTACGTTTTTGCTGAAGATTTCGCTGTCAGTGACCTGCCTTTAGTAAAACAGAGTAGTAAACTAAGGAACCAAGAAGAGAAATTCATAGTATTAATTTCTAGAAACTCTATAATCTTCTTTATTTCAGAAGATTGTTTGGGTTTTATGTATATTTTTGAGGGAAAGAAAGAAGAAACAATTTCTCCTGTAGCTCTGCAAAGGCTGACACAGAAGGGATTCGCAAGCTCCAAGTAATACTTAAAAACCCTAATAACATTAGCTACAGATTTTCAGCTGTTAAGAAATTAGGAAATCTGGAAAATCAGAAAACATGGCAGATCCTAGGCCAGAGCAGTATTTTGTCATAAAAACTTGATTTGCCACTACCTCTCTGTAGAGCCGCTGGATGTTTCTGGGGAAGGGGTCAGGAAAGGCTGGCATGGGCCGTGAGAGAGGGTGATATTTCTTTCTCTCTCTTTCTCTTTCTGTCTCTCTCTTTCTGTCTCTCTCTTTCTCTTTCTCTCTCTCTCTTTCTCTCTCTCTCTTTCTCTCTCTCTCTTTCTCTCTGTCTCTTTCTCTCTTTCTCTTTCTCTCTTTCTCTCTCTCTCTTTCTCTCTCTCTCTTTCTCTCCCTCTCTCTCCCTTTCCCCTTGCTCCATTCCAGTAGGTGATGGGTGCCCTGTACCAATTCCCACAGTTTCTCAGTAAACCTTGCTTGCACTAAATCAAAAGGAGCATCATCTTCCAGACAGATTTAGCTAATCTCATCAGTCAGCCTTTGGGCTGACTTTTCAGGGATGTATTTATACAGGCAGTCTGACCATTCTGTCCCATTGGGCAGTTATTATCTGAAAGAAATAAGATATTCTAAACACTAATGTAAAAATGATGCCACAGAATCAGGTTATTTTTTAAAAGTGTATTCTACTGATTTATTTGACTGTTTTGTGTAGTTTATTAAGCAAAACAGTATTGCAACTACTGGAGAAAGACACTTTTCTGAAGTTTGCCCGAATTACCTTTGGAAAAGGATTTGGTGTCCCACCAAAGTCATCCTTCTGTTGCCATTCTCTCAGTTAGTCAGTCCAGGCATTTGTACATGGCGAAGATGGAAGCAAGTTCAGAATGCCCTGCATTCAGATTGCAGTCAGAATTCCTCAGCTACCAAATGGATACTGCACCTAAAGAAAGTGGACTCTCCACCTCTACCTTGTTTAAAAACAAATTTTTAAATTTGAACATAGAGTGAACATTTAGTGAGATAACAAGGTGGCCACTCAGTTTCATGTTATTAACATCACACCTTAGTTAAATACAAAGTCATAAAGGTATATACAAAAATAATTACCATCTACATGTGATTGGACAATACTTTTTGGTTAGTATTTCCAAAATGAGTAAATACGTTCTGACTAGTAACTTAAATTTGCCTTAATTTGAGGCCACATGTGGATCCTCTATTGGTATACACATTATTATGCCTAGTTCAGTGACTCAGCAGCAAGAATTCCATTTCCATGTAGCACATGGGATATCCTCATGTGACTGTACTGCTGCTTGCCAGTACCTTTAGCAGTAAGTTGGATGTCAAGCACAGAGAACTCCTGTTGTCAGTCAGAGCAGATGTTTTGCAGTCAGGTCCAGCAGTGCTGGTTTCCAGGAGATCAGCTTATCACTCCCTCTCCTCTGCAGGGAGGTTTGACAGGGTGGTTGAGGCTCATTCCCTTCATGCTTGTGCCAAATCTGGCTTCGGAGGGAGCCATGCATTGCACTGGTCACAGCCCCCATCATCTCCTTGCTCTGAGGGCTTCCAGCTGTCAGAGAGGAACCCCTGCTCATCTGGGGCTCACCTTGCCAGGAAACAGAATTTTTTCACTGCAAAAGTTTTCAATTACTAAGCCCTGTCTTAAATCATGTAGGTCTTAGTTCAGATATTTAATTTTCAGATAATTAATTAAATTTAATTTAATCCACCTGTGCTTTCCAATAAGGCCCTGCTTTCTGAATTGCCCATTTTGTAACTCATGGGTCAGTACAGAAGTTATACATATCTCTGTTGCACTGATCCACAGCTGGGGTATAAAGCTTTATTTTCCCTTAATTTCTTTGGCCGGGAGTATTAGCTCTCATGTTGGTATCTTCACTGATACAAGAGTGTAACATGAAATTTCTGTGTGATTCTTTGTGCTCTGCTTACCTTTTCTATCCTGTGACCCATCAAAGAAGCAATAAGGAATTTCCATCCGAAAAAAAAAAAAAAATTCTTAATCAATGGACATAAATTATGAGAATGTGGTTTTTGGTCACAATGTGAATGTGAATGTGAAGTCAAGGAAAATTACTGGGATAATAAAGAGAGCACAGAGAATGAATCAGCTTAGAGAAGGAAGCAAACAACTTGGAATATCATTTGTTGATAAGAAAAATGGAGTAAGTTCTGAATGCTGTTTTGCAATTAATTTAGTAGCAATTTCTTATTTTTCACTCAAGGAAGGAGCCCAGCCTTACAGCCAAGTAAACAGTTTCCTACATAAGTATTTTCAGTCATTAAAAAAAGAGACATTTTCTATAATGACAGATACAATTTTAATAATAAATTTACATTCAAATCCATCAGTGTTTAGTTTGAAAAATCTTTCCTTTCAAGAAAGAACCTACATGTAGTTGCAAAATATAAAGCTAAAGATTGCAATTAACTTCTTTTATTTTGTTCTATTTCATTAACTTTAGATCTTGATCTACCTCTATGTCTCGTGGTCATGAGGCAGGATGAGTTATGGTGGTTCCTGTTGGAAGGTGTCTTTTGCTGTGCCTCCCACTTACTAGGGAGCAGCAGACAGGCTTTGCTGGGTCCCAGGGAAAGTGCTGGGTACAACCAAGTTTAAGGCCATTATTTTCTTAGAAATCAAAGGACAGCACATCTGCTTTAAAATGTGTCATTTAAAAATGGAGTTACTGTTAATGAGGTACATGGCACTGCCTCAGTAATTAATGGATCCTTCACTTCTGAGTGAGGCATTTCACAATTCCTTGAGACAGCCTCTTGTTTATTAGCTCATGGAAAGTGCTTCACTTTTAGCACCTGTGGCATCATCTCTAATGCCTTGAAATATGAGACTGTGCAGCTTACTTGTAACTACATATAATTAATGTATGTATCATAAACCCCCTGACACTGAAATGGGGAGTAAAGCTTGGTTTGTGTGAGAATACTGAACACTGAAATTTAGAGCTTGGAAGTCTGCACTGCATGGGGCACTTAACCTCAAAATGGTGCTGCAGGAGAGGGAAACAAGGGATCTTTAATCTGCTGTCAAGAAAACCCAGATTCTGTGTGTATCTGGTAGTAGAGCAGTAGTAGACAGCAGGAGTAGTGAAACTAATGAGAAGGCTTTCTGTTTCAGCATCCTTTGCTTTAAATTCTTCATGAGTTTAGTGTGTGATGACTTTGTCTTCACATTTCCTCTCTGCTGCTTTCAGTTCTGATGAAGCTAACAGAGCATTAGCTTTGTCTGTATCTCCTCCTCTGCTGTCTTTCCTGGGAAAGCAATGGAGAGCAATATGCTTTTTTCTCTTTGAAAAGAACAGTTAAAAAAAAATCCCCAAACCCCACCCTAAATAGAATTGTGAATTTGTGGAGAGTGTGGAGGAGAAATAACAGAGATAATTCAGAAACTGTTCCTCCTGTTAAAATAAACATTCTCAAGTGCTACTTGTTAACTGATTCAAAATGAAAATACAGCTTTATTTTTAAACGCTTATTCTGAATTCTAAATTTAAGAAGATTAGTATGAGCTACTACATCTCCTCTGATTGTTATGGATTTTTCCTACTATATTTCCTGGGGCTCATGTAAATTTCCTCTTACTTTGGACTCTGTGTGTACATGCAATTGTTGGAACAAAAAATGGTTTTTGCCAGCATATATTGATTCATGTCTGCCAGCTTTGTTCTCTGCAGCAATGCCCTCAGTCAGTATCACAAAGCAGCTTGTCCATGGCAGAAACTGTTGAAGCTGGAAAGGCAAGAAATTGGAATTAGAAAACATCCTGAAAAGTTGAAACTGCCTCTTACAAGAGTTTCAGTTCTATGTTTACAGCACTTACTGTAATAACACTTACTGTGTTATTAGAGTATGGAAAAATGTTGCTTTAACTCTGTCTTTGGTTTAAATAAGGCTGTAGCTTTATTTATATCTCTTCTGTCATTTGTCTCATGGAGGCCTTAGAGAAGGAGTTCATGTCAAAGGTGATTTCCAGAGCAGGGCAGTGTAGGACAGAGAGAGGGCCCTTCCCCGCAATCAGAAAACACAACTGTTGTTCCTCAGCTGCTTTTTGTACTTGTGCTGGAGAGGTGATGGAGAGCTATGGCCATTGCAGTGCCAAGGGAGGGAAGTGATGCTGAGAATGGCTGCCTACAACAGAGGCTAGACAGAGTTAGAGAATAAAGTGGGTATTTATTAAAGGCCTTTAACAGATACACCTTGGGCAGTGCAAGAGCCTGGCAGAGGCTACACCCAATGTGGACAAGGGTCATGAGTTTTTCAGACAGAAATAAGTTTGGTCTATTTGCATATCAGAGGTTAATCCTCCAACTGCAGCTTCAGGTAATGAAGGCAAATTCCCCCAGTTTGTGTCTCCTCCCCAATTCACTTTTGTTTCTACTTTTTGCGGCCTGAGGAAGAATGTCGTTGCCTCTCAGGCCTGGAAGGAGTGTTTTGCCCAATCAAAATGTGAAGACGGCTTGCTAACACTTCCTATGGAGTTCAGAGTTACACACTAATGCACTGCAGGATCTGAAAAATATAAAAGCTAAAAGTTAAGGCATCAGAATCAGGGGTGTGATGCCCGTTTGTTCCCTTGAATCCATGACTCTGGATGAGGCTCAGGTTGGGTGTGCTGCCCTGGCAGGACGTGTGTGGCTGAGGGCCATGGATGCTCAGCTGCTGGGAAGTCACTCAGCTAAGGTTTGTGCAATCAGGGACTGTCTTTTCATGTCATTGATAGATTATTCAACTCAATCCTTTACAAAGATGAGGACAGAAAAATAATAATGAAGACAGATGTAGTTCTCCCAGGATATTATAAAGGTGGAATCTAAACTAGTGAAGAGTTTGTGTTAATATAGTTACAAAAAGTGATTCTAAGACTTAAATAAAGGAGTTAAACCCACGAAAGTCAGATGTATAATACCTGATGAGGAAAGAGTTTCCTATTTAGAGAAAAATAATTACAGGAAATGATTGCCACATATGATGTTATTTGGATGCACATTTTCATATTAAATCAAGATTTCTCACTTCTCTGAGCTTTCCTTAGCAGAATAAAATAATAAAATACAACTGAATAAACCCCCCAGATTTGTTCTTTTTAATGCCTCAAGGAAGTGCATTAACATATCCATTCCTTGGGCGAGGTAATTGAGATTTCAGTAACGTGGCTATTTGGAAATCCTATGTTGTTTTACAAGGAGCACAAGACCTACCAGTCTATCAAGATTTTTTTTTTTTAATATAAAGTGTAAAAGGAGCTATTGTAAGATGGGTACCTGTGTGATGCCTTCAGTCTCTTCCCATGCTCAAGACGAAAATCTTTGTTTTCTGCGTAGAGCCTCAGAGAGAGAAAAGGGGGTGATAATCCAAGCAAATTAAACCAAATTAAAACAAGCAAGCAAACAAACAAACAAATGAAAAAAACCTTGGAAATTTATATACTAAAGGAAGGAAAAGCAAAGGTTAGTTCTTGGTGGTTTATACTTTGTAATGATGAAGGCTGCTGTTAGAAAATACATTTGGCTCCATTGCTGAGATTTGGTCAGGAATCAACAAATGAAAAGAACACTGAATAGAGGAAATATTCCCATAAAAATCTATGGAAATGTGAAGAATTACTTTTCCTCAAACTTCAGGAGAAGCAGAAGGGTTTTTATTTAATATCACTGTCATAATACAAGATCATAGGGAGGAAATAAGATGAAATCAGCTGATTTTTTTTGTAGTGCAAGTCGTGCTTGGGACTGCTATGCTCATTTGCCTGATTCTGTCACTTCATCTTAATACTGGCCATGTCTAATGATGGAGTTATGCATATATGTCTCACTTTAATGATGGGTACATTTTTCAGAGTAGTATTTATGGAGTGGTTTCATTTAGAACTCAAAATAAGTTTCTGTCTGTACGTGACTGGAAGGAAGACTGGGGTGGATGAATGAACCTGTCCAGGATTACAACCAGCTGCACTTAGGAATGAAAAATTTCTCAGCCCCTATTCATCTTTGCTGTGTATCCACAGATCACCAAGAGGAGGAAGAAAAAAAGTTTCCCTCTCTGACACATGCTTTCTCCAAAGCATTATTTTCTGAGTAGCAATGTTTGATGGTAATTCAGGGTAGGATGGTGGGTGATGGGTTGGCCTCGGCTGGCTGCCAGACCCTCACCCAGCTGTGCTCTGTCTCCTTCCCCCTCTCAGGAGTACAGGGGGACAAAGAAGGATGGAAAAGTTCCTGGGCTGAGATAAAGACAGGGACGTTTTGTGCCAATTGCCATCATGGGCAAAACAGATTTGATTTGAAAAATGAATTTAATTTCCTATTAAAGTGCAGTTAGAGGGTTACAAACAGAGGCAGGACCTAAATAATCTTCCCCCAACTCTCTCCCCATCTCCAGCAGGAGTGGCACAGGGATGTGAGGACCCCAGGGTTGGGGCTGTGGGGCCCTCATCTGCAGTAAACTCAGTATTCTTTGTGTGTCATCTCATCCAAGTCCTCCCATGCTGTCCATGGTCTTGTGCTCCTACCTCACAGTCATGTGGAATGCTTTATTTCTTATGTGCAAACAGGTAGAGAACAACATGGAGTGTTTTAAAATAATCAGAGTATCCCAACTAAAACCAAGTTGAAGGTACACTGCAGTGTAGGTGACAAGCTCTCTGAAAGCTGCCAGTGCAGACCAGGTTTTGCATATTTTGCTCTGCAGACATAATCAATGGAAAAATATATGAGTAAAGGTCTGACCCTACTGAAACAAATGGCAGACACTCTGATTTAGATGGAGGTAGTTTTCACCTGTTATTATTCCATGGCAAACTTTTATCATCAGTAGGGTTTTAGCCATGTTGCTGTGTGCACATTTATGATTTTCTCATATGATTTAGCCATATACCAGCTCAGCCCTGTGGGGTTTGGTCAATGACCTCGATAGATCAGTTATATTTCTGCCATGAAAATTCTTCTTGGAATTGCAAAATGGCTTCGGTTAGCAACTTGGTAATAACTATTATTCCTAGATAATAGTATTCCTAAATGGAAAATATTGTTGCAAAAAACCCTGTTGTTTTATTAGCTCTCATGTTTAGCTTGGGTTGATTCTGATATAGGAAATACACATTTCAAGTAGCAGAACTGCCAAATGGATGTAAAATTGCAGGAATGACCTAATGGGTGTAATTGTTAGGCCACTGTTGTGCAGTTCCAGTTTTATTTAGTGTAGTTGTTTAAGCTGTCTTTGTCGTAGTGTGTCATTTATCCTGAAGGGTTTAGACTCTTTCACTGTTTACAGTGATGATTGATCTAAGCTGAAATGAGACCATGTCTGGGTGAACTGGTAACAGCAACATTACCACTTTTTTTTGAGAGAAGAAGTAGTAATGTAACAACCAACCAAAACAGAGGAACTCAGGACCACTGACACGTTTGCCAAAGCTGTAAATGCTCAAGTAGGCAAAGTTATATCTTTTTTCATAGGAATAGCACCCTGAAATTCTCAACAAACCAGTTGTCACTGTTGGTAATGTGCATTGAGCCAACAGTGCATTACCTATGGGTTCTCTCACCTCTGTGTGGACTGAATATTGAGATTTCACCCAGTGGGTAGAACAGTACCAGTGCAATTATTTCACCCACTCCTCTCACCATTTCAGCTTAGGCTGTGTTTTGTTTGCCATGTAAGTGATAAGAAGTAACTCTTTATTTCAGAGGGTCAGCATAACTGCAGGACAAGGAAGCAGTGCTTCAAGAGTTAGCGTTTTGCAAAAGTGTTGAATCTGGAGGTAGGATTGGCCCACTGAAAATTTTTATAGGAAAGAAAAAATGCTGTCAATATGTGGTTTGTTTAAACTAAAAACAGGGGAAGAAAAAGCCCCCCCAACTTAATCAAAAGTCTTTTCCAATCCTGCCATGCTTTGCCTTCCTTTGGCTAAGCATTTGGCATACTTGATAAGATGATGTATTTGGTACAGGTTCACTTCTGATAATTACTGCCAACCTCCTTAACCAATGTGAAGAGTGCCTTCCTCCCCCCTCCCCTCTGTTCTTGTGAGAGACTAACCTCAGCTGTGCAGGGGTTGGTGGCATTTGCATGTGGAAATGCACTAATATGGATGTTTTTCTTTGTGTGTGCATCCTTGCAGTGTTGTATACCAGGATGGATTTTATGGTGCAGACATTTATGTAAGTATTCATTGATGTGCATGCTGTCCTTGTACATTACCAGAGTCATTCTTTTTACAAGTTTGCTGCCTAGCTTGACTCTGTTTTGTCTATTTACCATCCCTTGCCTGTCAGAAAGAATTGAGAAGAATATCTCTCACATTGGAAGACCTTTCTGTTCATTACATCTATCATTGTTCAGTGGAGCTGAATTAACTCTTCAATCAAATGCAGAATGAATGCAAAAAGATGTGAAAAATGTGTGTGTGTGTGTATGGAGGGGCGTCTCCCTTTGTAATTGAAGCTCAAAGAAAAAATAAAACAAAACAGAAACATTCTTTTGCAAATCCCCACAAGCTTTTTAAAAAAAAAAATCAGGGCAAGCTGAATATTATTAATACTTGAAGTATGAAAATACTTCATGGAGAGATACAGGTTTCCCAAATCCAGCCAGTACTGGGGATATGTAGGTGCCATGGTGATAGTAGAGCTTAATGCCATTGCAAGTTTAAGATATGGCAATGTATTGTCTGTGAGCTGAGTAAACATCCAAAAATTGCACTTGTAAAATCCACTAATTTCAGTTTAAAGGAGGGGGTAGAGACTGCTCACAATACAAGTGGATAATTTGTTAGGAAAGATTCCTAGTTCTGGATCCATCATTACCTATGCACCCAATTGTTCACCAATTTCATCTTAAATAATATTTTTAACTTTATTTTTTGCTATTTTTTTCAAATTTTCATACATTTTTTTTTCTTGCCAACTTTTTTTTTTATTTTGAATGTGTCCAAAGAGGCTCCATATGTCTGAGTATGCAAAAGGTTTCAGAGGTTGAGGCTAAATTTCACTCTTCTAAAATTGTTATACCTAATGT
The DNA here is from genome assembly GCA_037834095.1 of Argya squamiceps. Lineage (NCBI taxonomy): Eukaryota > Metazoa > Chordata > Aves > Passeriformes > Leiothrichidae > Argya > Argya squamiceps. The sequence continues at coordinate 4,373,263 of JBBMKD010000040.1, forward strand.
GTAGATGTAAAATATTTCACTGGTAGTAAGCAATATTTATTTTTGTTATTCTTTTAATAAGACAATCTGGTTCTAAGTTACAGGTCTTTTTTGCACCAGACAATTTTCTGTAACCTACTTGTGTTTCAGTTGAGATAAAATGAGACAGATGAGTTGAAATTTGTATGAATATTAAAAATTAAATAGGCAATGCTAGGAAACATCCCTTGTGTTCATTATCAGCAATCTTCTAGAACTATTCCCAGGGGAACAGATTTTTGTTAGTAAGTTTTATGTAAAGAAGGAAAACAGTTTGAATTTATGGAAGGAGTAGGTTTTGTTTTTCTGATGTAGGTGGAAAGGCTGATCCTTATCTGAAAATTCATTTGTGCAGCTTAAAAACATATTTAAAATAAATTAGCAAGGGTTAAAGCCCTCTCCCTATATATTTATGTGCTCAGTGATGTTATCAGTAAGAAATTGTTTACAACACAAGAATCACCCACAGGCTAAAGGTGTGCTCAAGCCAAATAAGTGGCTCTGATCTCACCCAGACATGCTGCTGCCCAATTTTTGAGCTGTGTAGGACACATGTTTACAGTGTGGAATTTCTTCAAGTGTGGTTTCCCATTTTCACGTTCCATCAAACCATCCAAAGAATTTGACATCCATTTTGCTCAGTTTTACCAACCCAGAAATTTGCAGGGCAGCAAGAGACCTTTCTCAGGGTAAGGGAATAGGTGGCAACTGGATGTCACTGGAGCAGTTTGTGGATTTGGAACCCACTGCTGCTCAAAGCCAGGAATAGCTCCTTGGTGACTGACAATATTATTTTTAAGTGGCCTCACACCCTCTCACAGACCTTAATATTTTGTTTCCAAATGGAGGGTGGTTTCAATGAGAAAGGTACTAAATAAATTACTAATTCCTAGTATAGCCTTAGTTTTGTTGTCTACAATAGTTGTGTGCATTAGGAAATGGGATAACTACATTTGTTTTCACTCTGTTGCAGCCTCATATTTCTGATTGCATATATTAGTTCTCTTAATGCAACAGAATGTTTATCTTTATAGCAGGTGACAGAATTAAAACACTCTTCTGGAAACTTAGTTTCTTTATAATATACAAATCTTTTTATTTTATAAATAATTTTTCTTCACATTTGTGCCTTCTTGCATATAAAGCATTTGGAGGGGAGGGAGAGAGAGATAGAAAGAACTGGCATAAATCAAATGAAACCTTAAAATTCACAGTGTATTAGTTCTTAGTGCAGCAGTTTGCAGCAGACCAAGTTATTTATTAAATCCCAATTGTTTATGACATAGCTCCACTCAGCTTTTCATTTTAAGTGCAAAGCTGAAGCTTTGTGAAATGACAAATGCTCTGTGAAAAAAAAGGAGAAAAAACATTTAAACAGTGTAGGGTTTAATGGTAGATTGGAGGGAAAGGAGCCTTAGAAATACCACAGAAGGCAAAACAGGAGGCACACTATAGTGAAAAGTCAGATCAAAAATGCATTAATGGGTACATCAGAGGGGGTTTCATCCTGCTCTGATTGAGCTGAGAAACAATAGATGGACTCTGTTATTCTCTGCCTAACTCAGGATCAGCAGAGCCTTTGGTGACAGACACCACAGATTTAGGGGAGGGAAGGGAGGGCAGACACAAAAAGGTCCTGGCTGGGTAAAACTGCAGGGTGAACCAAGAACAGCAAATATCCAGAGCTGCTCAATACTAACCAGTGGAGTAGAAGAGATTAGGAATATAAAAATAGGTAGAAAGTACAGTCTAAAGAGAAAAATCAACAGCCGTGATTCTAGATGTAATGTAATATATTCTGTATTTCATATAATTCTATATGGAATGTAATAATCCTTCTGAAATAGCTGAGCTATTGAATTCCCTTTTAAATGTGCCTTTGAGTAGAAAAAATAAAGGAGATTATTAGGAAGTAAGGAAGACCTTTTAAAATTAAGTATTGATTCACTAAGAGAAAAAGTCATTAAAAGAGAATTAAAGTTGCCTGCCAGCAAATATAGAAGTTCTTAGATGAAGATTGACACCTGTGAAAATAAGAAAATACACTCCACAAAATGAAGCAAAAAATAGTAACAGTCTCAGAAATATGCAGTTAGAATAATAGCTCTGCTTTATCTTAAATCTGTTCCTTTTTTTATTATTATTATTATCATTGTCATAAAGAATGTTTTCAGAATATGTCAGTCATCAATCCACACCTAATGTGGGAAGGCTCAGAAAAATGAGAACCTTCCCCATCCTGTCACCAGCAGCTCCAGAAGCCCCTGGGTCATGGTTTAACCCTGGCCATTAGTCAATTTACTGCTCACAGCAGGGTTTTCTAAACTTCCCAGGATTCTGGATCTGTGATACTGCAGCTGGAGAGAATCATGCTAAAATATGCATGTATAGGTTTTAATTTATTTTTTCTTTTTTGAGCTGCTGGGCAAGAGTAAGGCAGATTTTTATGGTCAGGGGAATGGAATGAGACAATTTCCTAATAGCTATTGCCATCAGCTTTAGCTCAAAGCCAGGGTGGAGCTGGGGATGGAGGATTTATTTGTTTCCCAAGGGAAAAGCAGAGGTAATTCTCTAATTAACATTCCCCTGACCCCAGGTGAAGTCCCTGGAAGCCATCAGGTCCCCTGAAAGGCACTGTTCTGATGTGAAAAACAAGGATTTGCAGATAGCACTGGAGGTTTTTCTTTGGAGAACCAAAGATTTTTTGTGTTTTGCCAGTGGAAGGGTGTGCCATTTCCTGTGACTCACAGAAACAGAGCAAGAGGAGGAGAAATGACTTTGCCAAGGGCAAAAGGGTCTCCAGGGAGCCGTGGGTTGTTCCTTCCACTGCTCTGTGTGCTGGAACACTCCCTGATAGCCTTTTAAAAGTTTGGGTGCGTAGGGATGAAGTGTCTTTTGATCTCATCTTTATTTTTGGTGTTAACAGTACATTCAGAAAAGTACCAGACCAATCCTGGTTGTTGTGTTTGGCTGCAGTTCGTGCAGATGGTGCCTGGATATTTTACCAAGAGTTTTTCTGAGGCATCAGCTACCTCCGGGAACATGATATAGAAATACCCCAAACCCTGCACACAGGCCAGGCCCACAGTTTGAGCCAGCACAAAGTGGAGTTGGATTTTTGTCTATTTTCAATTTTCCCAGTCAAAGTTTTACTCAGTGGACAGAACAAACGCGGTTTAAATCTCACTAGCATGTGAGTGGAGGAGAATGAACTGACACTTTCTGTGTTCTGCAGCTCTGGGTGTAAATCATGTAATTTTTAATACCATTCTTCTGTTTTTAGTTAATAAGGCAAGTCTAATTCTCAGTACTAGAGAAGGTTTGGAAACTTGATTAATTTATGTTTACAAAATACTCTGAGATCCTTGAGTGCAAGGAAGTATAGGAAGTATAAATTGAGGAAAATTAACTCTCAGGATTCATATGAAATATTAAATATGTAGCTAACAGAAAAAGAAAAAAACCCAAAAATACTCATTATTTAGAGTTACTTTGTGTTTCATTACATCTGAGATCATGAGAAAAAAAGTGTTTTGGCTATTTTATGAGGAGGTGCAGACATGGTTTTGTAATCTCTAGATTCTGTCTGGATTTTTTGTGGAAATTAGCCTTACTGCAGATACACACACACTTTACTTAAAAATTCAGTTGTATTTTTCTGTTAATTTCCATTTTGTCATATCTTATTCAAACTGTGTGTGTTTTCTTTCTAAAATTGATTAAGATTTGTCTATAAAAATCACCAACTGATCTCTGACAGATCCCACTGCTCTATTTCTGTTTGCCTGAGATGTATAAAGCATTGAGAGGAAAACTCTAATGAACTGCTCTGGGGAATTTTACTAAATTCCTTCCTTACATCTTTCTTTCCATCCTTCCTTCCTCATTCAGATCATTCCATTTCTGTTTCTTTATAGAGCAGTGCTGCAGGAGCCTGTGTATGGCAATAAGTTACCACAGGTATTGATGGAAAATCCTCCCCATGCTGGATGTAGACTTATGTCAAATCATACTGAAACTCAAATAAATATGTGAGGAAATGGATTCTGTGTGTACAAATAACAAAAATAGTACACCAGCTGCATTTTATTTTCCAGATTCAGTCACAAAGTCACAGATAGTGATACTATTGTTAATTTTTCAAACCACTTAAGTTACTGTAACACTGTTTTATCATTGTTCTGGAAGTAGCAAATAGGGGAGCACAGATAAGGCACTAATCTTTTTTTTTTTTATTATAGTATCTGAATTATTTATTTTCAAGTGTTTTAAGTATTATTATTTTCAAAATAATAATCCAAAGCATAAAAATCAGATACTTTCTGCCTTAATTTAAATATAAGGGAAAAAAAAAAAGAATTCCTAAAACATTTCTAACACATAGGAACTGAAAATTGTTTTGTTTTGGTTTTTTTTAATGTAATTATTGCATAAGTAGGTTCTGAGTGTTTTATTTTGCAGTTTAGTCTAAGACATGAGGATAATTGTGTAATGTTACTCAAGAGATGTAGTGAAGATTACTGGTGTATTCTTCACCTAAGATATCAGCCAAGTTCAAAACTAGAGAAAAAATGTCAAGTAGAACTTGTTACAGAAGTTGAGTTCAGGGGTTTGAACTGGAATCCTACCCCAATTTTCAATGTAAAGTGTACCTCCAAGTATTTTTTTTTCCTGCATTAATCAAAAATCACTTGAAATAATTGAAGTAAAACAGTGAGAAAACTTGGTACAACACCAAGTGCAGAACTTTGTGCAGAACACAAACCCCATAAAAATAATTAGCTTAGGCATGTTTTAATATGTAATTTATGATAGTTCATTTTAAAATTATGAATACATGACATGGGGTGGTAAGGAATTAGGTTTTCCCTGGTACCCAAATACATCAAATACATACTGGTTTTTTAGTTATCCGGGTAATTCAGGCAAATTCAATGCCTTCAATCTCTTTTTATTTGTATTGCTTTACACTCATTCTTGCCAGGGCTCTCATAAATGTCAGACTGATTGCTGAATCCAAAACATCTTAATAAACTGAGAGTCAAGCTTCATTGTTCAGCAGAAATTCTTTAAAAGCAAATCCAAATCTAAGCATAAAAGGAATGTATCTCTTGTGTTTAGGGAGCAAGAAAGGGTCTCTCATCACACACTGACTGATTTTTGGTGATAGTTAAATGAGGGAAAGAAAACCAATCCTCACAGAGCCCACCAGGTTTCAGATCAGCTGCAGTGGGAACAGCCTGTCTTGTTTCAGTCCCATCCAGAACTGCTCATGGTGGTCTGTTCTCAATTCCAAACTGTGGTAGGAGCTGTCATGTGTAAATCTGGATGGACTTGGAGTGGCTCTCACTTTTAAATCCGGGCTTTTAGGAGTGGACAGCAGGACAAGCAAAGGAGTTGGACACTCTGGTGAACAGAACCATGTCAGAGTTCAGATCTGCCACACACTGCCAGGGCTGGATCATGAAAACAAGGTTCAGTATCTTCCTCATATCAGGAGAAAAAAAAAGCAAAAAAATAGTGGGGAAAAGGTGTCATGTTTCACAGAATCACTGGGAAGAGACCTTCAAGATTATCCAGTGCAACCCAGCCCTAACACCTTAACTAAACCATGGCACTGAGTGCCACATTGAGTCTTTGTTTAAACACATCCAGGGATGGTGACTCCACCACCTCCCCAGGCAGACCATTCCAACATTTAGCCCTCAAAAACCAGGAGGGGAGAACAGATAAATTTGTATCATCTCTCACCTCTCTCCCTTTGACAGAGGCCAGCCAGGTGTGCAGTTTGAATTTCTCTCCTCTCAGCCTTGGCTCAGTTTGTACCTGGTGACATTATTTGGTATCCAAAGGCGTGTGTACATACACACCTGCAGCAGTGCGTGCCTGTTCTACATTTTTGACAGTGATAGCCTTCTGCTGGTTTATAAAAATGAAATTATCTGAAATGAGAAGGTGTTTTGTCTCCCAGCCTCTGTGGGCAGAGGAGCACAGGAGAGGGCACGTGGGGGTTTAGGAGCTGCTCATTCCTGCCTTATCCCAGGGCTTGTGTGACAATTGCTGCTGGCAGGGAGCTGGCCAGGAGCAGGGAGGGACATGTCCTGTTCTCTGTGTGAGCACTTGAAAAAAAAATCAGAAAGAATATTCTTCAAATAAGCTGACAATTCAAAGCCTGGGGTTTCTAATGAGCTGTCAGTGCATGTAAAACTTGTGTTTATTCTTAGGGTGATGTGGCATTGTCAGCTGAACGATTGATTTCCAAACCCAACCTGCTTCAAGTCTTCAAACCCACCAAGGTTTCTATGTGTTAGGGATGAAAGCCATTCACCAAGCAAAGTGGTAGAAGGGGAAATGGTAGTTCAGACTGCTTTTCTGAAAAGAATGAATTTTTATTTGCAAAATCAAAACAGAAAACCCACAAAAGTTACTGCAGTAAAAATGTTCTGCTGTTACACTAAGGGCTGGCACATTGTGGCCTGTTCTTCCTGCCTCAGCACAATATCTGGGGTGAATGCAGCCTTCCGAAAAAAACCAAAAAAATAAAAGAAGAAAGAAAAGAACCAACCCATTAAAGCTTACACTTCAGCAAAAGAGTGAATTTTATTCAAAGCTGAGTGAGCTGACAGTCTTATTCAGCTCTTTGTCAGGGAGGGGGTAGGTGGGGAAGGCACCACAGCAGCCCCTGTCCCAGAGGGTGCTGGGGGGGAGAATTCTAATTGGGACGTAAATCGTGTTTGTGTTATCAGCAGGCCTGGGCTGGGGCTGTTAATTGGCATGCTGAGATCATTTGGAAATGGTTGATATAACACCGTGGTCCATTGAACAGGAAGCTCTGCTGTTTTCACAGTTTGATAATCAATGCATCACTGCACTCAATTCCTTTCCAATGTGTGTTTGTTTGTCCTGTTTGCTTAATTGAACAGCTGGAATTACTGTTACATACAACTGAATGTTAATTCATGGAAGAAGAGAATTTTGCTTCTTCATTATAATTTTATGTATAAATTGGAAACCTAAGTAACATTAAGTGTTAATTGAGTGCACAAATTCATAGGTTTAATCAACCAGGCATGATAAATCATATTTTGTACAAAAAGAATTGATTATTAGCTGAGTTTGTCTTTTAAGTTTAGCACTGCTTTGTGAATATGCATACACTTTGTTCATACGAACAATTGCTGCTTGATAACTTGGAGAAGAATCCAGAATTGCCTTGTAAAAAAGCTTACACTGATCAATATAGTTCATTGCTTTCTCCTGAGCTCTGGGACAAACCTTAAAAACTTTGTGGTGCTCGATTTTGCTTAACGATTCACCGAAATATCTCCCTTTGCATTTCACTGCAGTATTTCCTATGCATTTAAAGTGAACTGCAGCATGACTGTCACTCTTTCAGTTGTTGTCAAATGTTGCAAAATGTGCTTGAAGGTGCCACGGCAATGCAGTTAGAGCGTGAGTTTGTGTTTCAGGGTGGTTATGCTGCCTACCGGTATGCCCAGCCTGCCACTGCCACTGCAGCTGCCTACAGTGACAGGTAAGAACTCCTCTCCTGCTCACAAATATTTGACCAGTGGAAGTTGAAGATGGTTCTATAAATTTGCCTTGTTGAAGTCTCATAACTGTCTTGTTGCTCTGCGGATAATTGTGATTTCTAAAGCAGGCTGTTTTATTATAATCCATGAATAGCCATAAATTGAGAGACTTTAGGCATTTAATTGAGAATCAGGCGTGAGATGTGCACATTCCCCAACTGTAGATCATCCAGTTAACGTCTGTGACCCTTGTACAATGTAGATAAATAAATGTACAGATTCATGATGGTCTGCTACTAAGGATCATTATTTGTCTTAGGAGTATTATTTCAGGTGTTTTAGAACCTTGAACCTATTGAGTGCCCTCAATTCTCATTGACGTTGTTTTAGTCAGTGGAAATTGAGAATGAACTGTGTCTAAGCTTGAACTATCCAATGCAAAACAGTATTTTTTTTCCATTTGCTTTCTTCTCAGGCATTTGATTTTTTGCAATACCTGAAAAAAAAAAAGTTATTTTTCTTTTGCTCTATATTTTTATCCTCAAAATGTAAAATGTATTGTTTCCATATTTGGTGGAAACAATTTCAGGAATGGAAGATCATTACAATCCACACATTCAAAGACTTAACTTTTATCAACTGTGAGTACTGTCATAAATATTAGTATGTCTTCTTGAAAGATGGATATTGGAATCCCTTAGAAGTCAATGCCTAAATTGCTGCTGACTTCAGTAGGAACAGGATTTTATGAAATTTCATAAAATTAAGTCTTCGCAGTATGTGGACATGATTTTGTAATGAGAAGGAGGATTATCCTACATTTTCTTCAAAACTTAAAATCTATTTTTAATGTTTTTCAAGTCCTTGAGGAGTGTTCCCTTCTAAAGGGAGGCTGTATATGGTGGCAGAGACACACATGTATATTTATATATATATTATATTTTTATGTATTTTTTGCTTTATGATGGTAATGAGAAGTAAGGTCACACTTCTCAATATCTGATACAAGAAAATTTTCCCTTGGAATCATGGAAATCATTTCTTAAGCGTTAAATACATATTGAAATTTTTCTTGAAATGCTAAATTAGATAGTGTTACAAATGCTTCTGTTTCTTAAAGAAATCAAGAGATTCAAAAATTCTAGTGCACAATTTCTTAGATTGAAGTGCTGTTCATGGATTCTGTATTTTTAGAACCAAGTCCCATGGTATGAATGTTACAATGCTATGCATGCATATTTTTGCCTTTCAAATGCTTATTCTGGGTAATGAAGACATATTTTTTAAAGTTATGTGAATAAAGTAATTTGCATGTATGGCTGAGGCATGCTGTGTCAGACAGGTAAGCAAGCTACTTTTTATTGATTTTGGGTGAGTAATATCAATTAGATCTGTGCTGTGTGCACTTTGGTGGCAATGTGCTGTTTCTACTTAGGGGATCCTGCCCAGGTGAAGTGCTACTCAGTAGTTTCATTTCATTTCCACAAAGGTTTGTTAGCATGTTGCAGCTCTAGGGTTTTAATGTGAGCTTTTCTGTAATGCAAAGCAACTCCTGCTTCTAAAAGCCTGCTAAACCAAAAGGACAAAACTATAAATAAACTCCTGTGGTCAGCCAGGTTTTGCCAGCTATCGCTCAGGTGTCCCTGGATCATTTTATAAGCTGTTTATTTCTATTAATTAGACCTATGCATTACACAGAGAAACTGAACAATATCAAGCTGACTTTTAAATGCTTTAATTATGAATTGATATGCCTTCTCATAAAACCAGATCAAAGGCTGTAAGATAAAATATCAGTTGGTCACATGTTCTGCTATGGGCAGAGAGTCAACATCACTAAGAGTTATGCTGCCAAAAAGGTAAAGGATTTGTTTAGGAAGATAGTGCTGTTAAATACTGTAAAGAAAGCTGGAGATGGCCTCAGAAGTAATGCAGTTGCTACAACCCTTACTTATTTTTTAAAAAAAATTGTCTAATTTTTAGATACACTTTGTGTATAATTGGAATTGCAATAACCTGTCTTTGCTTGCATAATTTTAGATATCTTTAATGAATTTTATATCTTTTGGATTTTTTTTTAATTTTATCTTCTCTTTTTAAATGTGGTTAACCTTCATCTTCAATCTGCTTCCCCCAAATGAATATGGTTTCTTGTCTTAATTACAAATCTTATAACTGAATTTCTTTACAAGAGAGTCTCAAAACTAGCATCGAGAACAAAACAAATAACAATCTGGTCAAACATTTCTTTGCATGTGGGAAACTATGTGCAAACATGGATACCTCTGATTAGTCACAACTATAGTTTGTTTAATTTGATTAATTTTTGTCCATTTTAAAATTAATTTAGCTACTTTTGTGAAATTATTAATATTGAAAGTCCTGAAATATAGTTCAGTACAACTGCTTGTATCTGCTCTTCTTAATGTAATTATCACCTGCTCTCCTCTCACAACACTGACTATTCCACATCTCCTTATACACTTATTTAGTGTTCATATGAGCCCTTATTTAATTTAATTACACATGAACTACATTTACTGTTTCTATGAAAAATGATGCCCAAAGAAATTGAGTACCAAGTGACATATCGTGGAAATACTACTTCATACTAATTTAAAAAATAAGAAAAGCTTTATTTTTCGGTCACCACCCACATCCATTATGAATGGCAATGTTCTATATTTGAAAGACTTCTTAAGTCAGGAGATGGAAAGAGGAAATCTTTAGATTGGAGACATGTTTTGGTAAATTAAAAATAAAGGTTAACAGAAAGATTTGGGACTCTGGAATCAATAGACCAAGTCGATTGATAATGATCACTGTGAGAGGGCTCCATTTGAAGGAATGCCATGGTATCCTTGTTTGTCACAGTTGGAAATATTGCTGGAAATAGGCGAGGAACAGATATACAGGGGAGGAGAATCAGGTGGCAAGGAAATATTAAACCAATCAATGCAAAGCCCAAAGTATTTGTCAAGACAGATCATGTACTTCTAAACCCAATTTCACAGCAGGAGTAGGACTGGCAGATCTCTCCAGTCATTTCTTAGGATCATAAAACAAAAACAACAAAGAAACAGGTACATTCTGTTTTATTTATGAAGCAATACAATCACTGGATAGAAATTCCAAATTCAATTTTTATATTGTGCGATCTATCATATATTAAATTGCACGTACAGATTTGAAGGTCTTTGCAGAAGTGGATCAAAAATAAAATTATGTTTAACTTGCCAAGATTTAAAACATTTCTGATAAGTTTTCCAATTAGTATAAGTCCTAAAAGGGGACCTATTGGTCTATGTATATTCTTCATCAGTCTGAAATTTGCCTGGCAAACTCTCTAAACTGAGCATATTGGGAGAATGTAATTGTAAGGACATGCAAAAGACACTAAATCAGATGTCAATAAAATGTCTGTACAGCTCTTATTCATCTTTCATGCAATATTTAAAAATAAATAAATGAATAAATAGTTGCTAGATTTCTGTCCCAGTCTGAAGTAAGAGAAACTAGCAAGGTCATCCAGTTTTGTGTTCCTGAGGTAGAAGGAGTCGGAGCATGGCAGTGGGGCGTATTGTCATTTTGTCATTGCATGTTCACTTGGTGTTGCTGGTATGTCTGTAATGCTGTACTGGATTTGACAGACCCATCACATAGCTCAGTGAATGGCTTGCTTGACTTAAGCCTATGGGCAGACTTATTCACATTGATTGGCTATTGGTTTTGTGTTCCATGATTTGGTTTTTGCATCTTCGATCGGAGTAAGAGAAACCGTTCCTTTCGCGCATATTAACCTTGTCAGCAATATTTGTGCAAGTGTGTCTGGGAGTGCAGTGAGCAGAGCCCTGACAGGAGGAAGGAGCCCTGTCTGAGAGGCAGAGTCACCCCCCTGTGCTGCTTGCTGTCCCCGAGCAGGGCCCAGGTGTGTTTATACATGGATGGTGCCGTATCCATATATACACACACATTCCCATCCATCACACACACACACACACACATGGACAGAGGGGTGCTGCCCTGAGCACCAGCCCCTTCTAGAATACAGTGCCAAATTTAAACCTCACTCCAAACTGTGGGGACATTCCCACTGACCTCTTGGTTGTCTGGATTAAATCCCTCATCACTGGAAGCTGACTTTTTTTTTATTGCTTTTGTTTTCTTTTTTTTCTTTTTTTCTTTTTTTCTTTTTTTTTAATAAAATAAGGCATATTCCAAAATATTTTGCACATAACACTTTGTAGTAAAAAGTATGTTTTGGTTTTTTCCTCCCACTATCAATTTGTGTTACATGTTCTGTGGTTTATACCTAGGGTTTTATGAAATTTGAGAGAGAAGCTTTTGTCATATGGAAATTATGTATCTTCCAGGTGTGAAATCTTACTCCTGATAAACTCCTGATATTCTAATAGTTTCCATATTTAACATGTCTGTGTGGAACATTCAGTTTTTCAAAGCAGTAGTGTCTACAGAAATAGTTTAATAATTTTCCAGTTCTCTTTGGGCAAGTAGTTGAGAGTAATACATGATATTTGTGCTCAGGTTATCCTAAAATAGAATAGGAGCAGATTTGATTTAATAGTAAACATGCCCATTAAAGAATGAAAATTTAGAATGAAGAGTAAAAAAATACAAAATATAAAATGTGAGCATTTATAGCTGAGGATGGTTTTTATTATATTATGGACTATATCATCTTCCATTTTATGATTAAACAATGAAAACCACTATATTTTTATTCAAATGATTTTCTGTTATTGAAGATTACTAGATACATATACTAAAAATTAAGTTTTTGATTGCATATAAAATATGATAGCATCTTGAGCCAGAATTTAATTTTCCATTAAATAATTTTATAGAAGCATAAATATTTTAAAATCTATTGCCTCATTCATTTCATGATTATACCTTCTTAGATTAAGGAGAAAGAGCTTCTCTACACAGTTTTAGTTTGTAAAGGAATTGGTTTGGAAGAGGAAAAAAAAATTAGAATATAGTGGAGTGGTAACTTTTCAACTTCCAGCTGGAACATTCAAACATTTGTGTGTTTTGCTATCCCAGTGGAATCTTAGATGGAAAGGTTTGAGGGTTGATCCATAAGGAGGAAGTGTAAAGCCCAGATTGTAGGTTACTCAAATTTTGACAATTAAAAGTTCAGTCAGCACCTTGACCAGGTACAGAGGTTGTGTTTAGCTTTTCTAACAGCAACAGAGGATATATTTAACACTCCTTCTGCAAATGCTTAGGTTTGTTGTGGTGATGCTTTACTGGTCTAGTTTTGGGTTGTTTTTTATTCCTGGACAATCCTGTATAGTAGCTAAAGCTTCTTTATTCCCTATTATTGCAAATAAAAATCAAATTATTGACTTGGCAGTTACAGAATGGTAGTGGGTTTGGCCATCTACCTGTTAGAACCTTATGCCTGTGTGATCTCTGGCAAGCTAGAGCATCACTGGCATCAGGTTAATATTTCATAATCCATTTTCACCCCAGTTCATTCAGAGTTTTGGGGATGACTGGAGTATATGACTCATAGTATAACCATAACAGTACCTTTTAGTGAAGAGTTAGAAAGTAAAAGTGGGTGAATATGAATAAAGAAAATGTTATAGGGGAAAAAATAAAAAATCAAAGCATTTGAAATTCCATGAGCAGGGACTTCAGTGTAGTACATTTTGACAGGAATTCCCTGAAATTAAAATATGTTGCATAGAGTACTTTCCAATAATTGAAGCATGTTTCATTCTAAAATATTGCAGATATGACATTTTTGGGGGAGACTCATTGAGTCACATTAATGTAGGAAAACATTGCAAACAATTACATTTCTTAGAAACATAATCTTCTACCAGTTCTAGGAAGCTGCTTTGATGTTTTAATACATTCCTCCACTGGCTGGAATTAACCTGTTTACTGGTACTTTGAAAAATTGATTCACCTGGGTGTAGTTTCACTATTCATGTGACATCCAAGGAACTGCTAAAACTCCTCCACCAGTTCAAAACTGAGGGGACAGAGTAGTGAAAAACTTAGTGCTATTGCCCACAATTGTGGTAAACACCAATTATAAAACTTCTGTCGTGCCAGAGCTGATCTCATTCATACTCTGCTTCTACTTCTCTTACCTTTAATCTCCATTCTCATTCATTGCATTATCAAGGGATATTTTAGGAATCCCCATAGACAAAGAAAGGGTTGGCTATTACTGTGTAATCTGTTTTGGCACCCATGCTGGAAATCATGGAGAAAAAATTGGGAGAGAAGGTAGAGGTGGACTAAAGCCCAGATTTCCATACCTGGCTTCCTGATCTGCTCAGAGCTTAAGGTGCTCAGCACTTCTGCTAACAGGTTCTTCTTGAATGTAGGGAGAGCTGTTAAATGCTCATCATGTTCCAAAAAATAAATCAGTGCACCTATTCTGCACCTATTTATATCTCAGCTTCAGTAGTCTCTCTTGGTTTTGTTTAGCTCATCCAGTCTACATCTGGTTATGTAGCATGACTTAACTTGGGAGTTCGTTATTCTAATGTAAAAGCTCATAGTAAGGAACTGTGATTCTGAATATATTAATTTGATGAATTTTCATACCTTTTCTCTAAAAGGAGGGGGGAAAAGGACTGGTTAACATTTTCAAAGTAGGAATTATCTCATTACTAGCTCATAAAAACTTCTTTGCTCTTAGAGGATATTGGAAGAAAGTGCAACTTTACAATCTCTCAGTGTTGTATTCAGCAGAGTGGATAAATGCGGAGTTGGGGAGTTACTGAAACATTGATTCCTGATCCAGCAGACCAAAACTGTTCCAGGGCATTGGGTCACTGCCTGTGACATGATAGCCCATAACAGTTCCTTTGGACATGTCAGTGGCTAATTACACACTCTTCAGTTCTGAGATCATTGGCTTGATAGCCCACAAAGAGGGAGATTAGAACATGCTCTAATGTTGTCAGTCTGAGTGCTTTAAAACCAAGGAGGAATTAAGAGCATTGTGCAGGAGGCAGACAGAAGATAAAGGCAGGAAATGTTATTAATAAAACTGGGGTGACATGGATGGAGTCTGTGTGGATTAGCCGTGTAATTTGCAGTGTGCTCTGGCAAGGTGATGAAGTATTAGAAGAACAAACTTTAAATAACAATGTTGATGAAATTAATCAAGGAAGAAGCAATTTACACCCTTGCATGTTTTTACTGTAGCGTTTCGCACCTCCGAGGAGTCTAAAGCATTTGATTAGGTATTTAAGTAGATTATTTTCATATTCCTTTGGGCTTGTCAGGCTTCTGATACTCTAGGAACCCACCTGAGGCAAACATCAGACTGTAAGAATAGTGCAGGAGTGGGAATAGAATGTTTATCCATATCTCCTAAAGAAAATTTTTTGTGAAGATTGCTGTAGGGTGTTTAATATACATGCATTAAAAAAGAAAAAGTAATGACTTTGTTTAAACCAAACATGTACCAGCTTCTAAAGTTTGTTTTGTTTTTCTTGAATGAATTCTTAAATAATCCTGGCAAGGCTTTCATGTAGATGGTATTTTAGTTAAAATATGAAAAAAATTATGCTGTCAACTAATTTGTAAAGTCATTCCAAAATTAATATAATGTAAAGGGAAAGAATTGTTGTGATTCACAATTGCTGAAGTTTATAATTATACCTCTGTATGTTGGGAAACTTTGTAGTGGATAAAATGGTGGTTACGAGTAAACCGTAATAATTGTTATGAAATCAAAACAAATATAAAGTATGTTTTTGAGGCATTATTTTAAGGATGCCATGATATAACTAAAGGACAAATCCTCCAATTAAATAAATGGATGTTTTAAAATGCATTTTAGTGAACAAAATACTGATTCTTTACACAAGGCTGACTTCAAAATGTGCTTTTCCCTAAAGAGAATGAACAATATGTCCAAAATATAGTCATAAACAAAATTTTCAAATATAAATGTTAAGACTTCAAATATAGCCTTAGTTTAGCAATCCTGGATCATAATGACATTGATTTATGTTGCTGAGGTGGAGCACTTCTGAAATAAAATTCCTGCACTACTTCCTCAAGTATTTAATTTTAGTGCATAGACTGTTAATCACACTAAAAGGCCAATAATTTTAGAGCAGTTCTGCCACTGAGATGAGTATGAATTCTGCTATGGATTTGTGTGGTATTCAGAATTTCACCTATTAGGTTTAGGTTTTACTTTTATATGTCCAGATCTACTTAAAAAATCACATGTTCCTCTTGCAGATAAATATTCATCTTTAGACTCTGTATATTGCATTATTAATAACAAATAATCTCATACTAGGTATAATATATTAAATGATCATGCATCCAAAAAATTCCACTGATGCAGCAGGTAATATGAGTTAGACCCAAGTCTATTTGTATAGCTCTTTTTTTTTATATTAAACAAAAAAATCAGGAAATAAAATTTATAGATATAAAGTATGAAAAGTGAAAGACCAACAGCGTTTTCCCACTGGTTGTGATATAAGACATTGTCCACATTCTGGCAATATATTAAAAATAAGCTTTTTGTTTTTTTAACAACAGTACTAAGTTGGAAGGTTGCATCTATTTACTAGAAATTTTCTTTATACCGACTTTGAGGGATAATGGAAGGAGAGTGAGGGGGAGTTTGTATCCAAGACACTGCCATGGCAGAATTACTTTATCCACCCTGTGGACATTCCTGCAATCTGCTTTACAGCATCAGTGTTGGACTGTGCTAAAAGAAGTCTCTCTCTTCTGGAATTTGAGTGAGTTGTTTAGCTAGTTCAGTATCAGGGTTAAAGACAATGCCTGCCCATCTGCTGGGGAAAGCCTGAAATAAGAATACCAATTATGAGACAACACCTTCTGTTGACCATTTTTCCCTTTAGGTTTTTTTAATCCCTTTAGGTTTTGGGGTTGGTCGGTTGGTTGTGTTTTTGAGTAAATGAAATAATGCAGGAATTTCACTGGGCTTGGGGATGCACATTTCCATTGGTGTCCAGGAGAGCTGGGGATTGTATTTTTTTTCTTTTCTTGAAGGCATGTTTTTTTAGAATTGCAAAAGTACTTTTTTGGTATTAAAACAAATTATTTCTGGTCAGGAAGTTGTGTGGCTGGTAGCAGGATGAAACAATGAGAGATTTTGTTTCTCGTCTCTCTCCTGATGTCTTTGGCACTCTGAATTTGGGTAGAGACATCCTGTCACTGGCTAAAGCACACTGAAATGCCCTGCACTGAGCACAAAGAGGATGCAGAGGAGAGCAGTGCAGAGGTGATGAATGTGGCAGGGAGATGAAGGGCTGGCTGGGGCTGCCTGAAAACAGGACTGTGGTGCCATTTCAGACACCCTGGAGCATAGGAGGGGGCAGGGGGGACCCAGCACCTTCTGCAGTGGCAGCTGAGCCCAGGCAGATGGATGAGCTGCCTCTGCCTGGAAAATGCAGATGGGCTTTGGTGTTTTCTCTGCAGCAATAGTTCTAGAAATAGCTGCATTTGTTTGTTTTGAGTCAGGATTTTTCTCTCTCTGCTTCCAAGGCCTGCCTCAAAATTTCAAGAAAGAAATGGTCAGGGATGATGGATGTAGGAGAACATCATTCCTCATCTCTGAGGAAATCAGAGGACCTCAGTGAGAGCCAAATATCCACATCCTCCTCTCTGTCTTGACATCATCATTGGTTAGGTTGAGCAAGAAATTCTGCAGGGAAGAAGAACCTGACATTGAAGAAATTAGTCTAATTACCTTCCTAATGCACATCAGGTCAAACAAGTTACTGTTAGTGTTATTGAAGCTTGATACTGCATGAATTATTTATAGTTTTCTTCTTATTCATTTAATATATCATATAGGTGTGGCTGTGAAGTTGTTTAGTTGTCTTTGTGTTGTGATTCAAATGCTATGAGTATGGTAATGTACTTTGATCTCACAGTAATGGGAATATAAAGCATGATAATAGCAAAATCAACCTTCTAATTGTAGCTATTATGCTAATATTAAAAAGTTTAAATTCTTTGATAGCCTTGATATTTAAATTTAGGACATCAGCAGGAGAGAGTTGGGAAGGACTTAATAACATGATTATAAGGGAAACTTTGTCCATCCTTGACTATTGCAGAAGCCATTTAAGGAGCCAGCAGTCAGCTCTATTAAAATTCATAGTGAAAACCCCTCAACATCAGAGTTCTCACAAGAGCAGCAAAGTCTTAACGTTTAGAGCACAAAGGATATATGTAATAGCTTTAATAATATAGTGGAGAAATATACCAAGGTATCACATATAACTCTGCTGGGAAAAATCCTTGCTGCATGTGATAGTTAGCAGCAGATCCTTGGGGAATCCAGCTTGGAGCAGCTCCAGGAAGGGAAGGCAGTGCTTTTGGTTAAGCTGCATCAATTTTACCAGCTGAGATTCTGATCACTGAGTTCTAAATACTGGCTTTTTTGTCAATCCCACAGCGGTCCTACCAGAAAAGGTCAACAGATTAAATATAGTTTAAATATAGTTTAAATCTTCCCACTGTAACTTCTGTTCAATGTTGTGTTTGCCTTCATCCTAATTTTTGATGTTCTGGGGCTCTGAACTGTTTTCAGCAGTTGCAGCATTTTTGAGTGGGGGTCTGAACCTCTGTATTAAGCAAAGTTATTTCTGTCTAGTTTTGTGAAGTTTGTCAGCAAAGCCCAGGTCTATGAGGCATAATCACTGTATATTAGTGGATTATCATTTCTTTTACACTTTCAATTTCCTAGAGCCAGTGCAATTAATATCTTAAAATCCCCTTTGACCTCTAGTATGGCTTCCATTTTAAGGAAGCTGCTGAGGAGGAGGGATTGGAAACTTCTGGGACTCATGGGTGAGGTTAGGTGTCTGCCAAAATGTTGTTCTCAGTCATGTGCTGTGTGAAACAGTGGTGAGCGTCCCAGTGCCACCCAGCATTTTGGGGAGAGGAGAGGACACACAGAACACTCACTGGCCCTGTGTGCCCTGCATGGGTTTTCCACCCAAAATGACCTGAGTTTATAAATTCCTTGAGTTTATAAAGACACCTGGGAGCTCTGAGCACCTGAGGAGCAGCAGGGCCAGTGACTGCAGGAGAGAAAGGAGGTGGGAGGCCAGTGCTTTTGGAGGAGTGGGGACTAGTGCAGACACAGAGGAGCTTGTCCTTCTCCACGGTGGGATGACTCGATGGAAACTTTGGAGGGAGCACTCAGGGTAGCAGTTTATTCTGAACTTAGGTTGGAATTCTGTTTCATGATAGTTACACCCCCCAGATCGTAAAAAATGAGTGTCTGAGATGCATTCTCTGAATCATTTCCTCTCTTCTCTTCCAGGTTCTGAATTTTCCAGTAGTAAAGTGGCAGATCACTTATGGGTCAGGCATTTCTTCACAGAAGTACTTGTGTATATTAGACTTCCATAGCAAGGGCAAGGCTCAGGGTCCAGTGATTAAAGAACTTAAACCCCTCAATATGTACAAAATCTCTATTCTGTACTATGGCATGTTTTCACCAAACAGTTTCAAGAAGAGAGAAAGCAAGCATGTCATGTATTGGATATGCAAAACGGTCTGCTGGATAGAAAGAGCAGGTGCCAAGAGAGAGAGGTTTCTGTAAGATGTGGGGCCTTAGGGGCACACATTTGTTACTGCCAAAGGGACTACAGGGAATGGAGCAGAGGAAATTACAACATATTCAAATCTTTGAAGATAGTGTGATGCAGGTTCAATAACTACCCCAAAGGAAGAAAGCTCATCTAAATCATTTAATAGTACTTCTTGTTGTCCTCCCCTTCTGTTCTTGTTTGAATTCAGGAATAGATCAAATGTTTAAACTTTTTTTTTTCGAAATTTAAAACCATCTTTATTACCATACTGGTAAAAAATGAGTTAGTTTTCAATTTGCTAGAAGAGATAAAAACTGATATATAAGCTTGAGAGAAGCAGTAGTATGCAGAGTGTTTGCCCTTGGGAAGTAGCTGCTCGGATGGAACCCAGCCATTTGGAGTCCCAGCAGCACATTTTCCTGACCCACACTGTCTGGGAGACATCAGAGAGCTCAGACTGCCAAAGGGTGCTGCTCCTGCACTTAAAAGGATTGCATTTAGCCCAGGGTGTGAGGATCTGGCAGGTTGAATATATCCAACTGTACATTCAGATCAATGTATTTGTCATGTTATCCTTTCAGGTTTTATTTTTTTTTTCTATCTCACAGCCAGTAACAGCTTTTAAAAATTTATTTTTAAAAAGTTTCATTTGTTTAAATCTGTGTTCTTTTACATCTGAAGTATTAACCAGTGAACAGTAAAAAAATTTGGTCCTTTACTTTCACTGTTAATACACAAATTAAATTATGGAAGTGATTCTGTATCTTAATTGAGCAGGGCTTATTGTATAATAAAATTGGGTCCACTTACAGTTCCTGTACTTTTTTGAATCATTAAAAGTGTAGCAGTGATGAGGAACACTAAACCAACCTAAAATGCACCATGAATTTTCATCACAGCTTCCTTGTGAGATTCTCAAACCGTGTATGCTCGACAGAGTTAGTGCAGAGAGCTGGTTCCCTTTAAAGGGAACACATACATTTGAGAGGGCTGGGCAAGGTGAGCTGTCCTTTGCCACCTCTGCTCTCCACCTGCTTTAGGCAGAAGGTATCTGGTGCCCCATGGAGCCAGTTCCACCCCAAAGGACTCCTTTTGCAGGCTCTGGGGCTGTCCCCTGCTTTGGCCATCAGCTGTGATGTCTGTGGTGCCTCTGATGGGCAGTTTCCCCTCTAGGTCTGTGCAAGCATCAGTATGGAATTTAGCTAAACAAACCCTGCTGCTATAGGAACATTAAAGCCATCAAAGTGCTAAAGAATTTCTAGTAATTGCTACAAATAACACCTAATTAGTTATAAAATATTGAACTGGATTTTTGGACTCCAGCCTCTAGTCTTCTCATTCTCACAGTTGCTGTGCTGACCAATATCTAACTTCCTACTTTTAAAGGTTATGTATGGAGTTGTGAAATTAATTGTACAAAAATAAAATAGTATCTTCCTATGAAGCAATATAGCACGAGATGTTTATAGTGGTTGTTTTTTTAAATAGGTATCACTTTGGGTTTGTTTGTGTTTTTTCGGGGGTTTTTTTAGTTAGTTTTTTTCACAGTAATTAATAAAGACTTGGTTAAAAAAAGAGTAAGATTTCAGAACAGTTTCAATAATATTTGTCATTTCAAAGGACAAATTGCAGTTCATGTTCTGGGGTCTTTCTGGAGGTACTAACCCAGCATATTACCCTTGCAGATAATGTTGTTTTTTAACATCTGTAGATAGAGAATCTGTGGCTAAATGTTCCACTGTTCTGAGCAGAGATGAACAAAAGGACCTTCTCAGTAACCACTTTAGAGGCAGTTTTTAAGGAAAAGTGATCTTTTCATTTAGATGAGAGGGCAGTTTAACATCTTCATAGGAATGAGTCAGAAGATTTTCTGTAAAACAGTAGCTGGTAAATCTACATTGCTACTGGCTCAGTCACTGTTAGGCAAGCATCTGACTTTTCCTGTCTGTAATTTTTACAGAGGTTGTAGCAGTAAATACAGTGACAAATTATGCTACCTATGAAATACAGAGCTACTCTGTATCTATGATGTAAAATTTATCCCACTTTGTTTTCCTTAAATTCATGTCTTTATAGCATTACTTGTTAGATAGATCTCATTAGTTCCTGAAACTGTTGCAGATGACAAAATAAAGAGCACAACTACCAATTTAGCTTAATGAAAAGCTGAGAATGCAAGAATGTACAATTTGATCACTAAGTTCACACTAACAGTGTCAGTGTTTCTGCTAGGGCAGAGGCAAAGAGCTGCTTTTGGACCTATGCAATCCTGTCCCTACAGTACAGACTGCAAATTCCTTGTTTTGTTATGGATTTATTTTTTTCCCTCTCTGTAGAATGGGAACCTCTAAATAACAAGGTTCACAGATTTCTAAATGAGAATTTTAAATCTCTTGATACATTGGAGGTGAAGTAATAGAAACAGATTTTGTTCCCTTAGGGCATAACTCCTCGAGGCTTTGTTGCCCCTGAGGGAGGTTTGCTCCTGCATGGTTTTCAGGAGGATCCTCAGTATTTAATGCTTGCAGAGCTGTTTTCTAGGCAGTCCTTAGCCTGCATCCTTTGGCTGCTGGTTGTTAGGCTTGCATTAAGGCTTTGCAAAGCTCAGTGTCAGGTTTTTGCTGTGCTTGGCAGTGCAGGGGCTGTGAGCAGCTGGGAGGAAACCACAGCCAAGTGTTAACCCTGCACCCGGGTTCATTAGCCCTGCACAACACAAAAACACCCCGAGGAAACTGGGTATGTGCATATAAAGGAATTATTTGATGGTTTCCACTAACCCAAATCCTGATTGCCTAGATTTCAGAAAGGACAAATCAGGATTTGTGCCATAATGAAGTTTTCTGCATTTTGAAATACTAGTGCATTTAGTGTTTCTCTTTTTATGTTACCTGGTTTAAAAAAGAATTTTGCAAGAGAAGGTTTATATTAAATTACTCATATCTCTAACTTATTCTCCTAAGATTCTGCAAAAGACTTCTATGTATTTGGATGACAGTATATGAGAATATACTATGTCATTTTTTAAAAATAAATAGCAGAAAATTAATTTTCTGATTGCAGTCATATTAGACATAGATAAAGCAAAATATTTTAATTTCAATATCCTCCTTTCAGATGCACAAAGTAAATTGCAATTTAATTTTTTTTTCAAAAGCGCTTTTTACATATTTTGCAGTAGTGCCCTTTAATAGCTATATCAATATATTGTTTTATTTTTATTAGACTTCATAAATATTGGCTTATCTGTAACACTAAACATGAAGCTTCCAATGCAAGAGTTTGTACATAGTCCATATCCAAATGTCACCATTATTTCATTTAAAAGATCCCAGCATGTCTACCTCATGATCCTTATGAACTCTATAATACTCAACACTTTTTCTTGCTACATCCATTAAAATTAAGCACCCTTCCCCTAACCCATCTGTAAACATCAAGTCAATTGGCAGCTAGCACATTTCCCAGTCAGCAAGCAGTATTGTGAATTTTATCTTCTCTTGCAGAAATCAATTCGTCTTCGTTGCAGCAGATGAAATTTCTTGTAACACCTCTGCAGGTAACAATCATTGATACTTCTTGATGCATCCATCCAGGTCTCAATATCCTTTTTCACATGCTGCATTTAATCGTAAGACAAAGCACAGGAAAGTCCGTAGTTTAAATCTTTGGGATAGTTTAAATGAATTTATATAGCTTCAGCCTCTAGGTTCTGCCATATAAAAGCCATTAGGATATTTTGCTGACTTTGGTGTTTTGTTTCCAGTTTAAGTATGGTATGGCCTAGTGTGTGTAAGGATATGTTAAACCTTCTGATAAAAGCTGCAGGACTGTGACTTTCAAAAGTCAAAGCAAACAGAACTGATGAGAAGAGCTCAGCCTTAGATGTGTATAGGACATTTTGTAAGTGCTGTGGATGTAACAATTTTCTTTTCGACTCATTGGGGGCAAATGATGCCCACAAGGGTGTTGCAGACCCTAAAGCACTCACAAAGTCTATCCTATGGATGAGATAGTGGGAGAGAGGGTCTGTGCCTTCAGAGGATCGCTCTCTAGTAAGTAAAAAGTCTCGATGTGCTATCATGTTGTAAGCCATGGGTACAGAAGAATGAACGATGTTTTAAAAAGGTTTATTTATATTTTATAAGTATATTGAATATGTCAAGAGGTTTTCTCTCTTTTAAGCAATAGAGTTGGCACAAGCTTAGTCTTAACTCAGGTAAGGATGGTGTTATGTTATTACATAAGGAATCAAAAGGCAAAAATAAATAGTTACCGTGCTGGGGCTTTTTCTGCCAATAATGTGCAAGAAATCAAGTTCACAGAAGCTGCTCTTATTGAAGGATGAAAGGGTATATAGTGTGAAATCAAATGTTGGTATTAAAAAGTGTTTGCTGATAGAGTTTTATATTAGCAGAAATAAAAGAAAGATGATGAGATTTCTGTTTATGCCATGATGATCTACATAGAAACAAATAGAGAACATTTATTTATGGAAAAGATGATCATAGCTAAACCCAAAATATGCTAAAATGGTGTTAATCTCTATGTTAGCTATAGCATTTTTGGTGGTAATCTGAAAAGTTCTTTGATAGTAAAACCTGATTAATTAGATTTTTCCACATCCTATAAATTATGAAGTAAATACATTTTGAAAAGCCAACATTTGTCACATACTTCATATCACTCAGCTTGGATTTTGGCTTTGGTTATTTCACTTGAGCTTCCTGCTCAGCTCTTCACTGAAGTGAGCTGTAGTTGGGAGGCTGCTAATTTGTTAATCTAAGCTTTGCTGAGTAAGAATAAATATTTTTATTTTAGCAATTTTTAAACTTGGAATTCTTGAGTTAGATGTGGGGTCTGTGGGTCCAGTTTTGCAAAGTGAACCCTTCTAAGCAATAATTCTTATTCTAGTAAAGAATTTTTTCTCTCTCAATTCAGGCACAATTTAAGTGCCCAAGACTCTATTAGAGCTATTCCATATAGCACTTCTTCAGAATTCCAACCAAAAATATGTTATTTATATAAAATATAAATGTCATTTATCAGTGCATTCGGTGAACTTTGCACAAAAGGAAATGGATCTCTGTGTGTATTTATTAAAACTTTTCAGTTTACCAGTTGATTACCTCTGTTGGATTGATTCAACAATAAGATATTTTTGCTAGGCATGGTTTTGAACATATGATAAACACATCCATCACAGGTGACTGCAGGTGCCTTTTTTTGCACTAAATATGAAGGAGAAAGCTGATAAAAACCTGTACCTGCTGTTTCTTCTATACCAAAGTTTCAGTAATAGAATTTAAATGACTTTTGGCTTCATAAAAACATAATTTTCTGGCCCATATTCCTGTGAGCCAAATTGCTAAAGTTGAATTTGGTCTCTTGGATTTGTCAGTTGACTTCCAGCTATTTTATTATCTGATGTTTTATGTTTTAATACATGGAGCAAACATAGAGAACCAAAACTAACCTTCCTGTGGTTTTTCAGGTGCATGCAAAACACCTGCAGTATGATTTTATAGTGCTTTTTTAGTGTTCCTAAGCTCCATGACAGTAATTCTACCGTGTTTGTAAAGTTGATCTCAAGTGAAGATACTTATAAACATGCTCAATATTTGAAATGTGAGTATATGTATGTTTGTATTGCCTCCCTGTAAAGGATGTGTGTGTTTGTGGATTACAAATAGTAGTATTTAAGAAGTAAAGCTTTGGTTGGAACTTGATCATCAATTGGAAATGGGAGGTCTTGGGTGGTTCTGCTGGTAATATTCACTCTTTTCTTCTCAATCCTTCATCATTCCTGCCAGAGGATACTTAGCCCTCAGCCACATGGTATCTTTATTTATTTGGGAATAAAGTAGTCTTGAGTAGATGAATGTGTTAATGAGCACTTTGTGTCCATAAACACATTTCTGTGTATCTCTGTCTGTTCTTGAATGCACATTACAGAAGGGAAACCTCCTCAGATACCTGACAGAGGGATCCTTCCATGGGAAATTTAAAAGCATTTCACTCTTGATTGCATCCAGTGCATTCTGAGGCTAAAAATAATTACTGTTCAGAAGAGAAATTCTACACTTCTGGGATAGATCTTCTCTGGCAGACATGATTAAAGGGTTTGCAAGCAGATCTGAAGTAGAGCAGAGCCAGGGAATCCATCCGAAACCTCCTGTTGGTTTGATGATGGAATTTTAACAAGGATCTCTGAGGACCTTCCTCTAGCAAATTCCTGACAAAAGTTACGCTAGGGGAGAATTAATCCTGAGGTTCTTGTCTGATGGGGGCAATGGGCATCTGCCCTGTCAGTCTCTGGATAAATCAGAGTGAGACCCAGAATAAACCAATGGTTTATTTACGTGTTGGTTGCAGAACATTGTTCATTTTGCAGCTTTTTCATTCTTAGTGAATTTTTCAAATCAGCGCTCAATCTATTTTTTTTTTCTCTTTTAGATTTTGTAACATCAAAATTCATAGTTTGTAAAGAAAAAGCATTTTTAGTGTCTTTTGCAAGTGCATTCTCAGATGTACCTGCAAATGACATTTTATATTCTTTGTCTAAAAATGGGACAGGGTTATTATTTTATATTTATATTATCTCTCTCTCTTCTTCCAGTTTTTAACTGTTATCCATCCTTTCTGTAGAAGCAAAAAAAATCCAGTGCTGATACATGCTTGGTATTACTTTTCTCCCAAGTGTATTTGCAGTTTATGATTTTGAAATAACAGAGAGAAAGGCAAGGGTATATATATAAAGCTGAATTCAGAATGATGTATGCTGGAAGTGGATATAACATCTGTCCAATTGTGACTGTATTTATTTACATTTTTGAGCAGAATCAGTCCCAGGAGGAAGGATTCTCTGTGTGTGTGTCTGTGTGTCTGCATGCAAGCAAAAGAAATGCTTTATAAAGCTTTAGAAGTTGACAGTCTTAAATTAAGTTATTGACCTCCATTTGGAGAAAGATACAGTCTCCAAAATAGATTAAACATTTTGAAAGGTTTAACTTCATAACTCCAGGAGAGATGTTGAATAAAAGCAAGCAGCTTCAATAAGCAAACCGTGGGGTTTGTGCTATTGAAATATTTGAAGAGAATATTGGCCATTTTTAACAAATGCAATTGCTCCAGTCATTGCAATTTTCCTGTATACTATCATTAACCTGTCAGCACTAACATTGCCACAAATTTAATTCATTGAACAATAGCAAATATGGAGATACTTATTTAAAACAAATTTATATTTGATGAAGTGCTTAGAATGGCTGCAGTGCCTGTTGTGGCAAACCTACCTCTGCCAGGGTAGGCACATAAATAATTGCAGCTGGTCAAAACTTTGCCATACGAGCTTGCATACATCTCATTGACCTGTTCATGTGTCTGCTAGGAGACATTGATTAGATCATACTCTTACAAAGGAATTTGAGAGTCCAATCCAAACTCTTTGGAAGAATTCAGCTTCAGAGGTGTTTCCTTCAGCCTGTCAGAATTACTGTGTGAAGACATATGCTCAGTTGAGAGAGGTTCTTCCCTTTTACTACTGCTGCCAATGGGTTTGACTTCATTTCATGAAGCAGTTTGGGAAAATAACCCTTTTCTATGAGATGCTTTTATTATTATGCTATGCTCTTCTGCTAATCAAATAAAAAATGAAGATGAAGGAGCAGCTGTATGGTCTTTGTGCTAGTATTTATTTAAGGCTGTACTGCTGCTCCCTGTGAAAAATAGCAGATACTGAAGGTTTTGCTCTGGAAAGACTAGGAAATGTTGCACTAATGCACAAAATTAAACTTCTTCTATAAATTCAAGTGTCCTTTATGTTGGCAGTTTAAACTTGCATTTACTGCTGCTATAAATAGTTGCTGGTACGGAATTCCATTTGTTCCAGCTTTTAGTGCTCTGGGTAGTTGCATGCTGAAGATCTTCAGCTACTGTGGACCAGTTGATAAAAATCAGTAAACACTTTGATTATCCTCTGTTCTCCTTTCAGGAGGTTTGATTAATTCCTTTTTGTCACCCAGGGAAGGGCTGGCAGGCCTGGCTGGCGTGGCTGTCACTGTCAGTGTGACAGCTTGCCTGCCCGGCGCTGGCGGTTCTGGGTCAGTTCGCATGGCTGCTCAGACGTGACAACACGACAAGATTAGGGAAAGCTGAGGTCCTGTCATTTGTAAATGGAGGATTTGCAATGTGAGGCTCCTTTGATAACAGAAATAGTGAATAATCTCTGTTTGTCCTCAACAAGTGCCTCTAGGCACGTGTGCATCTCCTGTGTTGGGATTTTTTAATGAAGCAATTAGATTGGTTTTTCTCTGGTAGGCTATAAATAGAGCACATGAAATGTGGTTTGTGTGTGTGCATGTATGTATGCCTGTATACAAGTCCATTAAATGAGCAAGGATTCAGTTTTAATAGCTTGAGATTGTCATATTGCAAATAAACATAAAACAGCGCTACGGTTGCAGAACTTTATACATGGTCACAAATGACTGCTTTAAAATTTAATAAATAAAGTACCCAGTATATTTGTTATTGACCTAGGTAAGAATTTCTTCAAGCTTTATTGTCCCTAAATATAACAGCAATAGTAATAAGAAAATGCTTTACAGACCTAAGAAATTCTTTCTTTTCATTGGAATAGAGCTGGGTTTATGTGTCACCTGATGGCAAGTCTTAGATTCCCCAATGGCTTTTTTTAAGGAAGTTTATGTAAAATCTTAGTTTCTTCAATAGAAGCTACACAGAAAGGTGGTGCATGGAATTCTTTTAGACTTTTGACTAGGCATCAGCTTCAATTCCCACCTTGGTGTGAATCCAGACAGCAAGACTGAAACTGAATGAGAGCTCTTAAGCTGAGATCTGTGCCTAGGGTTGCTCTAGTTTGCAGTTACCCAGCATCAGCTCAGGGGAAAGTCACCTGTGCTGCTGTTTGTTGCCCTTCTATGTTTCTGCAAATTAAACAGTATCAATCACATTTATTTAAATGTTTTAAAAGGTGGCAGCTCAGTTTTGGCTGGCTGCAAACATCTCACAAATTTTAAAAGAAGGTACAGGCTAGCAAACAGAAGCAAAATTAAAACCACGTCTGAGTATCAGTGAAACTCCTGCAAAACATGCCTGTCAATTAGCAAGGAAATTAACTGGCCAAACTGAGATGTGACACACATAAGTAAACAGCCAAGAATTGGAAATTCATTTCTACAGAAAAGTCTGCATAGGCTTTTCTACTTTCTCCTTTCTCCAGCTTGCAGGAAAAAGTAAACAGTGCTTTTAATATTTCATCAATGACATATTTATGAACATCCTTTCATAGAAACCTTTCATTATTGCCCTCTACCCATGGTAGACCCTGGTCAAGTTTCTTATCTCTGAGAAAACCTAGGAATGTGTTAGTACTGTAGTGATAGGAAATCCCTTATGGCTCTGCAGGGACACAGGAGTTCAGTCTTGCAGTACACCTTGAAGTTTCACTCTTTATTGTGCTGCCTGTCACTTCCCAATTCTTCCTCTGCTCCACATCACAAATCTGTAGCACATTATAGGTCATGGAAGAGGAAGATGCTATGAATAAAGTATGTGATGGTCCTCCCTTGTAGAGTGACCTCAGTGTTCAATAGCGTGCATTCAAAACTTGCCAAGGAGAATTTTAGCACTCTTAACCTTTCCAATCAAGGAAGATGCCTGGAAATTGTTTTTATCAGCAGATTTCAATTTCCTTGATCTTATGTGAAAACTTCAGAGACATCTTTGTCTATTGTCTTCTGAGGTAGGGAGACCTGTTGGTGATTCAGATGACTGAAATGCCTGAAGTCCCTTGGTGTTAATATCTAAAATGAAATTATTTAGTTGGTTGCACGTTCTTTGAACACCACAAGCAGACACCATCCCACCACAGTAGGATGAATTTCAGGTTAAAGGGCTACCCCTGCTGCACAGGCTTGACCCTCTGAGCCTAAAATTCTGCTCAGCTGTCTGGTGTGTGACTGGTGTGCATAGGGAGGAGCTGTGCTGCTTGTGCCATCTCTCTTGGGATCATCATAGCTCTGTGACCAAGAGGAAGAGTGCCAAGTTAGTCATTGGAATAATTTATGTATTTCTGTGGTATTAAGGCCAGGTAGGTAACCCTTGCTTTCTTTGTATCCCTTCCAGAAGCAATTTTTTGACTTGATTGTTCAATTGCAATCAGGTGAGGAGTGGATGATACTTGGGAAAAGTCAGAAAGATGAACTTTCCAGTGGAACGTGGGCTTTGCTTGTAATATGGCTGGGGTCAGAGTTAGATTGATCTGAAGCAGTGGCCAAGTTTAAACTTCTCTCTTTATACTTCTTAAGCAGGCTCATAATTTTATGTAGTTCCTCCAGTGATATGTAGACTTGAAAAAATAAGGGGCAAATGATAATGACAAGTAAAATTTGTGTATGACTTTCTTTAAAATTCTCCTTCTCTACTTCTCAAATCATTTGAGGAAAATGTGTTAACTTGGTTTGTATTTTATGTGATGAGTTTTTCCTTATTAATTCTGTTATTAAGCCCTATAGTGTGTATGTTATTTAGGAGCTTCTAAATGCTTCCCCTATGGAGCTCCACTGTCTGTCCCAGATGTGTATGAAAATACAGCCATACTACTGAAGAATTTAAAATCCTGAAATGGCAATTATGATTAGAGAGGCACAGAACTCCCCAGTTTTTAGAGACTTCAACAACACCTACTACTGATAACTTACAGAGATACTCCCTTTCAAAGGCCCTGATAAAACAAATCCCACAATTTTCCTTTTTTAATTACTTTTTTTAAAAAATTTGATCAGTGAACAACAAATTTTATGTCCTTTTATGTAGTATTTTAACATTTTTAAACCCTCTGCTGAAAATGCTTGAGGAGATTGAGGGACAGCATAAGTAAAGAACTTATCATGCATTGATGGTTGATGGCTACGTCTACAGAAGTTAGCACAGCTACACTGGGGTTTTTTCTCACTTATTTCCCAGGAAGTTGTTAGTCCAGCTATTTAAGAACCAGCATCAGTATGATAACAAAATGCTAGCAAACTTGGTTTTTTTCCCATTATATCCTGAATGCTTGTCCCAGATACAGTGGAAAATAGAGGAACATACCTTGTTCTAGTTAGTGAGGCATCAAAATTGTTCATCAGCTGTGTTCTGAGACAAGAATTTGTTCCTGTTACTTTGGATACATTGTTTTATCATCCTGTAAAATACACACAGAATCCAATTGACTATGAATTTATCAAAACCTTACCATTGGCACGTCCTAAATTTTAGTAAGTTGTTTACCTGGAATGATAATTTGCAGTGTAAATTATCCCAAAGCATTTTTAAGTGCCACTAATTGTAAGGGGAAGTAAGCACGCTGGCATAACACTGAGTAAATGAAGCAGTGTGTGTGGGACTGAAGCAGCTTACTGATTTGCAGTGTGACAATACAGTTTAAATCCTTCTTCCTATTTTCAGCCTGGAAATCAGAATCTATTCTGCTAACCTTCTGAGCTTCTAAATTTGGTGTCATGCAAGGGCGTGTTTAAAAATTAGCATTTAAAAAGAAACCCACTTGCTTTAAGTTTAAGCTGACACTGTTCCTTTCCTCTGTGGAAATGAAATTTATTAATCATAATAAAACCATCATATTCTGAAGGTAGAGGTCACCCTGAGGAGAAAAAAAAAAAAAAGTCTATTCATCACAGAGGAATTTCAATGCATTTTTTTTTCCCAGATAATATCTGAGCATGTGTTCTTTCCCCTTTGGAAATATTTTCATCCATGTTTGTGCCTACATATGTCAAGTGTATTCAGGAGCATGTGAAAATGAAAATTGTGCAGTTGAATTTTATGCATTTTCTTTTAAAGAAGATTTGGAAGAACTCCTTTTACATTTTATTTTGTGTTTACATTGCACACATTTGTTTAACTGGAATTTCAATATCCTGTAAAGGAAAAACAAGTGTTTGTTATTTTAACAAGAATATAAACATCACTAATTCTGCAGTAACATTTCTATGTTAATACCACAGTAAAAGCTTTAGTATTATCATAATATAAATATAAACCATTCTTTTTAAGGATCAAGGATTAACTTTGGTTACAGTTCTCATGTTAGGATTTCTTCAAAACTCTTTTGTTTTAAGAAAGAGACATGGTTTACATAGAGGATGAAAAAAATCAATATAAAACACTGACAATAAGTGATTACTACTTTGGAAAAAGGGTAATAAAAATGCACTCAGGAGTCAATACCGGGTTGAAACAGTCATATTTTCATCCTTTGAAATTGCTTAATGTGTGTGTTTATCCATATTTTCTCCTCAGTTGTCAAGATTTCTGTTGAATATTGATATAATAATATTATTAGCAACATGGTGTATTGCATCAGTGTTGTAAACTTGCCAGTTACTTCAGTAGTTGGCTTAAATATAATAATAATTTACTACAGCCTGAGCCCTGGGGATTCAGGCTGGTCCTTCCTTATAAGAGGCCCTTGCATTTGGGCCACTTAAAGCCATCCTGGGTGACCTGTTGGGCTTTGCTTTGTGAGGCAGTGGGACATAGCCAAGGATCCTGCAGGAATGGGATGTGGGATGGAGGCAAAAGGCAGCCCTACCAGTGGACCAAAATTAATGTATTTTTTACAGCTATATATTTACAGCCTTTGCTCAGTATTGCAGCGATACCAGATAAGCATGAAAAAAGGGGAAAAAAAGGAAATATACCAATTCCCATTGCTTTGAAAGTAATAATCATGGCATTAAAACAATAAAATAATAGTACATGCAATTCTTTTTGTATAAAGGATATGAAGGAAACATGGCTACCTTTAAACTGATTGCTTTCCCTTCCTAGATGTTTTCCTACTGTTGAAATGAAATTTGACTGGAAAGAATTAAAATTATAATGATATTCAAAATGGATTCTCAGACTTTAAAAACTGGCATAGAGCAGTAATGTCTTCTTCCCTTCAGTGTAGGTGAACAAGACACAAGGGACTCTCTTGTGGTTCCATCAAAGCTGAGTATTTCAAATCCCCAAATCATGTTTGCATCCTAATGTGGAGGGTTGCCAAGGCTGAGGTTTATGGAAGTTCTTCCTACCAGAGAGGCTGCAGAGTGTGGGATCTGTGTCAGACCTGCTCAGACAACTCTCAAACTCCCTTTACCCAACATAGGTGTGAGCTATTTTCCTTCTCTTGCTTTTCCAGTGGGAATTACCCATTTCCTTTGTTGGGTAATTTCTAAAGATGGGTGCTCAAGTATTAAAGTAGAATTGACACATAAATTTAATCCCTTACTCATCAATACTTTGGAAGCAAAAGAGGAACTAATGTATTTTATACAAGATTTTTTACACATATTTCGCTGAGTTTCAGACCAGGACTTAAGGAAAGCAGTTGCCTAACACACAGCTACCCCTGGAATTTCATGTATCCCTCTGGTAGCAATGAAGACCTCTCTACCCAAATCTAGAGCAAACACAGCTGTAGGGTGAGATACAGAGCTCACACTCATGAACTTGGGGTGCTTACATAAATGAATTTATTTTTAATGTATTATCCGTTCATAGGAATTTGGATTTACTAAGCAAACAGGACAGTACAACTGAAGGCATTCAGCTACGATGGTTGCACTTTGAAGTGAA
>JBBMKD010000040.1:4411053-4442224 GCA_037834095.1 Argya squamiceps
AACAAGCCTCCTACTAATAAAAAGAAAAAGTAAATTTTGTTTAAACACCGTGATGAAAGCAAATTGAAAAATGTTTACCAAATGTTAGGCTTCCAATTTTAAAGTGTGGATGAGACATCTTTTTTGGAATTGCACACACAAAATGTCTAATGTAGAGAATAACAGAATTTATTTGCAATTTTAATTTTCCTGAGATGGCTTTACAGCTCCCACTCTCCAAGTGATTATATGGCGTTTTAGTCTATTAAAATTATCTCGAAAGGTTGAGGGTGCAGCCCATATTAGAAAATATTTTGTTTATAAAACTCCTACAGTACTCCTAGTAGTCATTTTAAAATGTATGTCTGAAATAGTTATGTAAGAAAAGCATTTGAAATTTTTTTACTATATATATTGGGAATGTTTTCACTTATATAAATAACTACTGATAATATGACTTATGAAAAAATTATTACTACCATATGTGGAATATAGTGACTTCTAAACAGATTTAAAAAAAGAAACCCTACAAACCCAGAAAATGTGTATATCTGTCTTTAGAAATTAGTGTTTATATCACAACCGTGATTTGTGAATAAAGAAAAATGGTTTGTAATATCAAAATAAAAGCTTAGTCTGAAAAGGTACAAATCCTTTGGTGTTCAAAGTCATTTTGCTTTCCCTACTCTCAGTGTGGGTGCCAGGGCCGTGCCCACGGTGTCCCTACGTCCCTGTGCACGGTGTGTCCCCAGTGCTCTGCCTGTGGGACACGGGGCTGTCCCTGCTGGGGCTGCTCCCACCCCTGGGAGTGCCAGCCCTGCCTGCCGGTCCATGTGTCTGTCCCTGTGTCCCCACGTGCATCCTCGGCACTGCCACCACAGCCCTGGGACAGCCAGCCTGGCACTGGGTTCACGGTTTGCTCCCAAAGGTGACACGTTCCACCACCAGCAATCAGCTGTGCTTTTCAGGCAACACTGCATGACACATGGGGAATAACTGGGGTTTGTTCCTAGGGGTGACAAGGGCATCTTCCAGACTTCCAAATTCCAGTTAGCCTTCCATTGAGCTGTCCCTTTCATGGACAGTTTCTGTGCACATCAGGGGCAGGGAAACAAGCAAAGATTGTTGTTCCAGAGGCTCCTCCTGTCACTGCCAAGCTTGTTGCCCAAGCCACAAGAAAGGTGCTGTAGTTCTAGACATGGCCATTAGCCCAGCAGGTCCAGATGAGGCTGGTGAGGGTAACCTGCCTTGGCTGTGTCACATGCATACCAGTGACATGCATTATGTGAGTCTTCTACTTGAGTTCCCATCATACTCTTAATTTATTGCAGAGTGTTGCCTTCCTTGCAGAGGAAGGCAGGACACAGAGAAGGGATTCAATATTGCTTGGGTTGCAGTTTAGCAGGAAGTTTTATACAACCAAGTGCCTGAATCCTTTCAGGAAGCTGAAGAAACCCTGATATTAGCCAGGAATGGTGGGGAGATATTATGCTGTGCTTAATTTGCATCTTTATATGACATACAAGCACTAAATGTCCAAGTGCACTCTCCTGCACATCAAGGGTGATGGATGCATTGCCCTGCTTCCCTCGGTGGGTGAAATGACTGAGGTGGTAATAATGGGTAAGATTTGGGCTGAAGGCAGGTGAGAAGCGTCTTGGCAGATAAACACAAGTGGGACACGTAGACACACATGGAGAACCTGAAATGCCACATAATTTTTGTGTGGTTGGATTCATCTGCTCTTGTCTGGTATCATTACTTATGTCTAATGCTTCCTTTCTCAGCCAACACATGCTAAATTAATAAAAACTTTGTATTTGTTGAACAATTAGCCAGAGAATAAAGCACCACATGGAACCAAAAGACAAAAGGCAGTCATCTTTGCAGGGTATTTTTATTCCAATTATTTAAAGTTCCTATAAAGCTTTAATTATCTATCCTAAATTAAATTGAAGCTTTATAAAAGATCATAGAGCTGTCCCTGTGTAGGATGTTCAGTACTACTCTGTCCTTGGTCATCTTTTTGGGCATTCAAGTTGTTTATTAGCTTCTAATTTGGGTAAAATTTTAGGATTCTTTTTTTTTTTTAACTAGAATTTAATTTTCTTTAACTTTCTGGGAACCTTGTCTTCAGTTTCAACTGCTGTCATGTCATATTGCTGTTTCTTGCCTCAAGTGATTTTTTTGCAAGTTTGACATGTTCCTCTTGCCACATTTTTTCAGTTTTACAGTACAGATGCATGAGGAAAAAAGGCTGTGCAAATCATTTCCTCCCTAAAGTAGAGCTGAAATATCATCATTTTGGTAGGTGTAAGGGAGAGAAGAAAAAAGAAGAAAAAAAAGTAAAATAGAAAGTAACCTTGTTTCAGTGGGAAGAGAAGATTCGAGTGGGAGGTGAGATCAGAAGGGAGACAATGATTTTGGGAGGTCTTTGAAGAATTTATGAAAGTGTCATCAAAAAGAGTAATTTTCCACTATTATAAAAGTTTATCTTGATGCTTCATTTATACCTAAAGGGCATATGCTTCACCTCTCACTATAACAGGAGCTTTATGCTGAGTCTTTCCAGACTTTCCAGGCAGGTTTCATTCCTCTCCAGCCCTTCCCCAGTGCTCTGCATACCAATAGTTGTCTCACAGCACTCCACAGAAAGGACAATGGACATGGACTAGGATCAGAGGAAAAGATGGGCAGCATATGCCAGTATCCCATCAACTTGAATCTTTTCCTGAGGTAAGACAGAGATGAGCACAGGGAGGTAAAATATTAGAAGTACCTTTAGATCCAAGAGCTCGTCCTTGTTTTCTCACTTGGAAAAGAAAGAGTTTTATTTCATGCTGTGTTGGAGTCTGTAGGTATATTTCCTATATCCACACAAAGGAAAAGTGCCAAGCAATGGCAGTGTGGCTGTAGCAGGGATGTGACTCCCTGGCTGTGGCTGGCTGGGACACAGCTCCTGCCTGGCAGCAGGGCAGTGGGACAAGCAGATTACCCACTAATGAAGGGAAGATATTTAGAATTATATCCGTGAAGGGACCTGGAAACAGCAATGTCATTTGAGGTGTCCAGGCAGGCAGCATTCAGGGCCAGCAGCTCCTGCTCAGCTGTTGTTTAGCTCTCTATAGCAGATGCTGTCACTTCAGATTCCTACAGGATGTCCTGCCAGGGCACTCAGGGTAGGTGACCTTGCCTCGTGTGATTTGCAGTGCCTGGCACAAAGGATGAGTTTTGGGTGGAAGGGAAGGTGGAGGTGATTGCCACGCCCACTGACATCATGTTCAAGGCATTCACCAATGGATGTGGGAGACTGCTTTTTAAAGCCTCTTCTCTTGGCTCAGTTTATAGAGGAATTTTTTTCCACATGTAGTTGCCATGAATATATTGGATTAGGTTATTCTCAATTCTCCTGTTAAAGACCCTCCATTTCAGTTAAATAATTAGTCATTGAGAAACACTTCTACAATAGTCTGCCCTGGATTGCAGTCCCTGTCCCACATCACAGTGACTAAAACCTGCCTCCGTGGCCCTACTGCTTGGTTAAAGGGATCAGGTTTGGGGTGTCCCTTCTCCATCCCCCAGGACAGACTGGCTCCTCCTAGTTCCCATTCCAAAAGAGATTTACAGCTGAAAATCCAAACTGCAGAAAAGCTTGTTGTTAGGGTGCTTTAGAGCCCTCCAGCCTTCTTCCTGCTCAGCCCTGCTAGGCTGGGTTTTCTCTGTGATTTACCCTTCCCTGCCTGGGCAGCCTCTGTGCCTGGCCAATTTAATGATTTCACTCTTTAGCAACAGGCCTGTGAGTTGAGACATAGGAAAACTGTTAAATAAAACATAAGTGAATGCAAAAATAATCATTTAATGGACATTATGAAAGGGCAGTAAACCAAACAGTTCAGTCCAATGGATGATGTATAACATCTAAACAAATATGACAACTAATTAAGGATTAGGTTCTGCGTTTTGGATGACAGGCCTTATAAAAATGAACAGCTAGGTTATGTTGGGGGAAAAAAAAAGCTGCATTTTGCAAATGTCAGGCAGACAGATCAGTAAGCAGAAAAGCTCAGTTATCCAATTAAAATAAATGTGCAGTGTTCTCAATATAAAGAGCTAAAGCATCCTTATGTCGAGGAGTTAAGATGCTGAAATATAAGTGGAACAAAAAGTGCTCTCTATAAAGATTAATGTAATCTATCAAGATTAACATTTTGCATGCTGGCAAAGGCAGATAGTAATGTGTTTCAGTTCCTGAAATTGGAAACATTAGACTAAGATCAGTACCAATTTAAACCCCAGGTAACCCCAAATATTGAATTGAATTAATTATTTACAACCACAGAGGGCTTATAACTTGCCCTGATGGCTTCTATGGGAAATAGATACTTACAGTAGGTGCTCTCCTATTCCCCACAATCCTCCCTGGTATTTCACGTGAAATGTAATTACAAGGTGCATAAATGCAATTTAGGAAAAAAGTCTTCCACTAGAAATAATTATGATTTATTCAGGAGTTTGATTCCTGTCCTAAGAAAGAATAAGGCTGGTTTGAACATTGTCATGTGCATGGGGTATCAGGGAGAGGCCATAAAGTTTCAAGGCCACCAGTAGGGGACATAGTTAAACCTAATTTTTTTGTTGCTTTCTAACAAAAGGAGGTTATTGTATAACAGTGGAAAGCAAGCAGTGGGGAGGGACCACACTAACAATTAAACTAGGTTGCACTTGATTTGTAGGAAAAAAAAAAGATTCCACTATCTAAACTTCCAGCAGAGCATATGGGTTTTTTTTAAGCTAAGATTTAAACCTGCCCTTTGATGC
Organism: Argya squamiceps; assembly: GCA_037834095.1. NCBI lineage: Eukaryota > Metazoa > Chordata > Aves > Passeriformes > Leiothrichidae > Argya > Argya squamiceps. The sequence goes on from JBBMKD010000040.1 coordinate 4,415,851, forward strand.
AGGTCTTCAAAACAAGAATTTCTAAGGCTGGAAACGTGTAGCAAAAATTCTAAAAGGATATTCAGTTCAAGGTATTTTCAACAGAATTAACATGAAACGTATGGATTTTCTGGTGGTTTATAAAGCAGAAAGCAGAACATTATTACTAGGAGGGAGGCTTTACCAGAGTATTAAAATGAAATTCAAGTTTGTGAGGTGTCTGCCATGTAAAATAAAATCCGTCAAATGTTGAAGTGAGAGGTGATATCTTAGCTCTGCAGTGCTTGAGAAAACATGGGAGATCATGGCTGTAACACTCCCACCTCTGTTTGATTTCGCCACCCACAGATTTGCCACCTTTTTAATGAAGTGAGCAGTTGCACTTACAGCTCTGAGTGCCTCTGCTGTCCTCACCTTTATTCTTCTAGAAGCAATGTTTCACATCTTCTTGGCCACAACTTTTGATGTTCACCCAGAAGGGCAATGATCCAGCTCCCTATTATTTGAGAAGAATGATGGCCCGGAGATACAGACATTGTTAATTCACAGACTCAGCTGATGATCTCTGTAACTGAGGTTTCATCACAGACTTGAAATTTCTGGGGCCCTGTTGCTCTACAGTTAAAAAGCAAACAAAGTTCTTTCAGGAAAAATAGCAAGCAAGAGAAAAAAATAGTTTTATCTGTGAAGCTGAAAAGCAGCTTTTATTGGCAGTTCTCTTACACTAAGAATAGAGAGAGAAATATGCATGTTGCTACAGCTGGTAAATTCTGCCAGAGAGACAAGAAATTCCTAGGGGATGGCTCTAGATTCTGTTACATGTCTTTTTTTCTTATTATTTTTGAACATGACCTTCTGCTAAGCCACTCTATAAATTTCAACATTGCCCCATATCGTCCCCCAGCATTGGCCCGTAATGGCTGATTCCCATGGAAGAACCATCCATAACCCCTGGAATGGGAGGACATCATTTGTGCCCTGGGATTAAGAGGAAGGCATGCATCACCAGAGAGTGCTGCACCAGCCATCCACTCTGAATCCACTCTGAAATCGCCTACCTCTGGAAAATAAGAAGTGGCAACATGAATATGATAAGCAGAGCAACATGGCCTACTTTCTGATAATCTTCTTTTAGAGCTTTATTCTCGGTGGCTTTGAGGGGAAGTCAATACAGAAATCGTTCTGCCCAGTGCCAAAATAATGGAAATACATGCAAATTTGTGCTCTCCCCCAGTTGTCTGTCTCTTTGTCCTTAGTCAGCTTGATCCTGTCACCACTCTAGAATTTCACACCTGTGTGGAGCCCAGCATAGGATTGGGGACAGGGAAACAGGATTTCATTACTGGATATCCTATTTTTTTCCCCTAAGAAAAAAGCCACCCAGTAAAATGAATTTTTATAAGTCAACTGGAGGTGTGGGAAAGTGAAAACCAAGTGACTTATTCCTGTTGAAGCTCTGAAGGAACTAGATGCCAACAGACGCCATTTGATGAGTTTGATCTGCCCAAACTGTGGGGGATCTTCAGAACATTGTCACCACACACCAAAGGACACACCGGATTATTTGAAAGCCCCCAAATGTCAATTGCCTTATTTTAATGTGGTGTTTTCAAGTTGTTTTAGACAAAGCACTTCCAGGGTTTTAAGAGACTGAAGTCACCTTAAGAGGTGTGGTCCAATTTTGGGAGACTTGTTTGCCTGGAACTTTCACAAAGGGCAGTTCCAACTTTTTTTTTTTCTTTTATTTTTTTTTTTTTTAATTTATTTATTGTGAGAACACTGCACTTTTTCTACAAATATGCAAGTTGTTCTCCCTTCTAATTTCACTGCCAAACTTTGTCCGTTTGGTTGGTATCAAACCAAATTGTTACTTCTTTTGTTTTTAAAGTTAAGGCTAAAAATCTTTTACCAGGGAGACAGAATTTCAGGATTTTAGAATAAACTAATTAAAAGCCTGCTTTGGGGAAGCTATGTATATTTTTTATACATTGTCACAGGCTAGCTTTATTTTGATCCTTGCCCATCATATTTCATTCACGGTGTGGTTTCTTAGAAAAGAGTTTTGAACTCACTGAATGAAAGCATTTCACTCTTTTGCTGAAAACTCCCCTGAAGCAGGACAATTCCCAACTGTCCTGCCCCTCCTGGGCACACAACAGGAGGGAGAGCTGAGCCCTTAGGGCAGGTGGGCCATGGGCAGCAGCAGGTGAGACCCACCAAACCCAGCCCCAAGGGGTTCCAGCCTTCCCCTGGTTAAACTGGGGACCAGCACCTCCTCAGAGCTGAGATGTATCAAACAGCCAACACCACTAAACAATAAATGCATGATAAATATAACAAATACGCGCTAAAGCACACCAAAGCAATCACCTCAGCGTCACTCACAGGGAGTTGAGGAACTCCAAGCTGTCAGCTCTGCCAGCAATGCTGGGGAAGGACAGCCACGCTGGGATGGCACAGGGAGGCACAGGTTGTGTACCTGGAGGGCTGTCTGATGTGTCTGGTACCCTCATGTGTGTTGATGCTGTTGTACACCACAATGACACAGACTCCAACTTCAGAAGGCTGAAAATTACTCCTTTATTTTTGGGATGGGTCTCCCTTTTATACTATTTTACACAGACCAATTCGGTTGGTGACACAAAGGCAAACCTCTTCACTCACAGTGGTCAGACCAGAGGGACATCAAGAAGTCCCATCTAGGGAAAGAATGTAAACAGAGCTTACAGTTACAAAAACACTTCTCTTGTTTACAGAAAATTCCCTGGGAAAAAAAATTCAGAAAACCAAAACATCTCAGACATGAATCAGGGGTACAGTGTGTCACCTTTCTGTAAGGCCAGAGCCATGGCAATCCCCTGCCAGCTGTCCTAAATGGCCAAGGCACAGCCCAGCCCCACAGGATTACAGCTGCTCCTCTCCCATCACTGATGCCAGTCCTCCTGTGCAGTGGGGAGCAGAGGCTGCTCACTCCTTTTTCCCATATTACTGCACACAAAATTTACCTTTTAGCCCTCAAAGACAAATTTGACCCTGAAGAAAACATGGAATTGAGGTTTTCTCTCTCTGAGTTGCATTCCTCCACATGCACAGGACAAATTAATTAAATGGTTTTTGACCTTATGCCTTCCTGAATGTTATGTATAATAGCTTGACCTAGGTAAGTTATTTAAGGGGAATTGAAAGCTGAATTTTCCTAGAATCTCAACTGTGAAAGAAAATTAACTGTTCTGTGCATCTGATGATAATAATGTGGAGGAAAAGGACAAAGACTTATGTAGGTGAAGGAAACCAACAGTCTTGTCAGGAAGTTTAGAGGCTTAACTCTTCAAGTCACTTTTAATTATGTCCCCCTGACTACAAAAGTTGCCAGTAGCTTGTAGCTGAATAGAAAAATTGCCACAGGACACTCCTTCCTTGCATAACAATAAATGAAATGTGCTAAAGAGTGATACAAAACAATGCAGATGAATTTTTACTATTAGTGAAGGGTACAGTGCCGTGCCCTCATCTACAGCAGGCCCTGCACATTTCTTAGTTTAACTTAAAACTGCAAAAGCCTTAAGGTGGGCCATTCAGGGGTTTGGGAAATCCCCCATGATGGGCATCTGTAAAACATCTGGGACTTCCCCCTACATGTGGAGTTGCTTGTTGCTGAGATGGCTTTACTGAAAACATTGCTAAAGTTTTAAAGATTACTTCTGAAAGGGAGCAACAATGATTGCACTGTTTTCAGTAGTAATTGCATTCCTATGGTGCAGCTTATGAAGGTTTTCTGAGATCTTGCTTCTCTATTTGATCCAGGAGAAGCAGTTTGCCTAAGTAACTCAACTCAGTGGGATCTTTTTTGTTGTTGTTGTATTTTCTCTTAAAGCTATTTCTTTTCTTTTCTTTTTTTTTTTTTTTTACAATTCCTAATATGAAACAAGGAGCCTGAGAAGATCAAACAGCGAGTAAAGACTTAAAGAGCATAACACGGGCTCTGGAACTGGGAAAAAAGACCCCAACAAAACAAATAAAAGACCAAAGAACCCCCTCAAAGATTCCTACTCTCTCTGTATATTAACCTAACTTTAAATGGCAGGAGTTCCTTTGGGCTCATTTTTAAGTGGTTATAATAGTTATCTTTCAAGAGAAACCTGGGAAAAAGGGATGGACAGGCAGAGGAGAGATCCTCAACATTCCTCCCAGAGGGTGCCTCCACCAGTGCTGGGGACCTTGATGTAAAGTGTTTTATGTGGAATAAAGACCTGTCTGTAGCCACCTCCTCTTCCACAGGAAGATTTGTCTGCCTTGTGCAGAGCACAAAGGCACTTGCCTTTCCCTCTGTGCAGCCAAGCCATGTGGCAAACGCAGCCATTTGGGTTTCAAAGCCTTTGTTCTCATCCCCTGACTGATATATAGCACTGTGACAGGCATAAGTTTTTCCCCTTATTCAGCATGAAATTAATTTGACGTGTTCAAAGCAGCAAAGCCATCAAGCCCGGATCGTAATCGGCACGAGCTTCCTGGGGCAATCTTCCCAGCCCAGCCCTGAAATGTGATCTGGACATGCCACCAGTCCCACAGGCAGCCCTGGTGCCATTCACACGTGCTCTGCAATGGGGCAAAGGAGGGATGGATGCTCCCCCTGCCCTCTCCTTGCCTCCCCCCAGCAGCCCCAAGGCCGTCAGCAGCCAGCCCAGATGCGTTGTTTTAAGCACGCTCATAACGAGTAAATGCACCCGCAGCCATTTGGAGCTGGTGTTTCCAATGTTTAAGTGCCTTTTGGGGAAGCTTTTAGGCTGAAACGTTGCTGTTGAGACACTGAAATATTAGTAAATCTTGCAAACGACACAAGTTGTAATGTTCCTCGTTTCTGCGGCGCTGCACGCCGCGCTAATGACCCGGTGACTGGATTTGCTGCTTTGGAAGGCAGAGCTCTGTGCTGTAAAACTTTCATCTAACTTGAGCCGCCTCTCTCTAACGAATTTTTTATTTGTTTACTTGTTGTTTCAATAGAATTTAAAAGCAGCAATTTAAAAAGTCCAACCAAGCAAACCCTCGCCCCCTAACAAGGAAGTTGCCTTAATTCGAGATCTAATATAATGATGGGGAAAACATGGTGCCCAGTAAAGTGATAAGAAGTAAAGGAAGATGCATAAATATGCTGGTATTTTGCATGAACAGGAATGCATAATTCATCTGATGGTTCACACTCACACCAGCCACCACAGCTACATTTTCCACTCAGCTCTCCCTGGGCATGGCTCCTCTCTGTGACCTGGTCAGAAATTCCTGATGTCCTTTTTGTCCAGCTGACTCTCCTGTTGCCATATACTTTGTTTGCTGTAGGGTGGAAGAGCTCTTGAGCCTGGCTGTGCCAGGCAGGGAAGCTAACCTGGCACCCTCAGCATCTCCACAGTGGTCTGAAGCAGAACCTGAGCAACCTTTGTGCCCATCCTTCCCCCTGAGCCTTGGAAAAGAGGCCAGACATGAAAAAGAAGCAGGAGTGGACAGGGAGAGGAGGAGAGCCCTTGAATGAAAGGAGGAGAAAGCCAAGGCAACAGTGCAGGTGACACCTGGGGACACGGGGGTCTTCCCTGGATTAGGGAGGGGCAGTGTGGGAGTCAAGCTGCATCCCCTGGCAGCTGCCAGTGCAGAACAGCTCTCCTTGGCCTTCTGTTGAGAAAAGCTTGTGATCCTGGAGGACCACAGGCATGGGGAAAGGAACAAAAAGAAAAATTACAGTTCCTACAGCCAAGGTCAATGCTATCATCTCTGATCATTCTGGTGGGGCTCACAGGAGGAACAGGGGGGACACAGTGATGTTCTTGGCACTTCCACCTGCCCTCCCTTGCATGGAGCCCTGGGCACTGCCATCGTTGTGTCCCAGGGTTTGCTTTGCTCAGGAGTAGAAAAAAATTATCTGCATACAAAAATAAATAAACCTCCAGCATGTCTGTTTAAAAAGCAAAGGCCAATATTTACTTCATGTTTATTTACAGTAGAGCTGTTGAAAACAATGTTATTAGAAAAATAATATATGGTTATTTTTGCCTTATTTCTGAGCCAGCTGGAAAGACAAAAGCTTGAGGGAGAAGATGCTGATAAAAGCTGTCTGTAGTGAAATCCCTGACTGCTGGTCCCTGCCCCTCCTCAGAGCAGGGGGGTCACAGTCCTCCAGGGGCTGGCCAGGAAATGTGTCCCCGTGGCCATCAGTCCAGCTGTGCCTGTGCTGTGCTCACTGGCTGGGGTGGGGAATCTCATTCTCCATCCTTTGGGATGTCCTGTGCCAGGGGCTGATGGCACAAGCCTGACACTGTTTTACACCACAACGACTCAGACTCCAAACTTCAGAAGGCTGAAAATGACTCCTTTATTTTTGGGATATGTTTCCCTTATATACTATTTTACACAGACCAGTCAGATTGGTGACAAAAGGACAAACCTCTCCAATCACACTGGTCAGGCCAGAGGGACATCAAGAAGAAGCCCCTCCTAGGAAAAGGAATGAAAAACAAAGCTACAACTACAAAAACATGTCTCTTGTTTACAGAAAACTCCCTGGGAAAAGAATTTCAGAAAACCAAAACATCTCAGGCAGGAAACCAGGGCTACACCAGCCCAGCACGGAGCCCCTGCCCCAGGGACAGGGAGGGGACAAAGGCAGCCCTGGGTGTGGAGCAGAGGAGAAGGAGCCCTGGGGAATTTGGCTTCATGGAAGGAGCAGAGAGTGACAGCACTCCCTGGTCACACAGGAGGGATGGATGTCACTGCTCTCCATCCTGCCAGGGCCAGCTCAGCCTGCACACGGCATACAGGTGCTGCTGGGCAGTGGGATGCTGCCAAAATGAGCCCTGAGAGGCCAGGGCAGACAGGGACAGGAGATTGGGCAGAGCTGAGGACAGAGGCAGAGTGGACCAGCACCTCCTGTGACCTCAGTGCCCTTAAAACCACACAGAAACCTCCTCCTTCTCATTATTCCTTTTTTAAAAAGCTGCTCTTAGTTCCAAAACTCCATATTAGAGCTCCAAAAGCAGACAGAATAGTGTGTTTTGAGAGCTGTAGGTCTTTATTATGGTAAAATCATAACATCTAAAATCCAATTCAGCCCTTGCTATAAATAAGTATAATGAAGAATTTAATGATATTTCCACTAAAATTAGTCAGAAGGCAAACTTTAAAAAATGACACAGATCATTAACTGGGAACATTTCTCAGAAGAGATTTGTTATATTAAAAAGGCACTGAAATTACTAGCGTTAATCAACTGTATTGTATTAAAAACTCCGTATAGATTAATTAAGTACTTTAAATATGAAGAAATAAAAAAGTGGGGATATAGAGGAATCACAGCCTTGAATCTGGGTCTCCTGACATGCTACTTCCCCTGAACTTCTTAAGCACCTAATTTAGTAAGAATTCAAATTAAATAATTATTCTTGGCTGGTCTGAGCTGTTTTTAATATCCTACTGCATAAGTAACAAGATTCCTGGCATCACTTTTCATTTACTTTCCTCAAACACAGACACTGGGCTCTTGTCCCCACCACACCCTGGGCTCAGTTGAATCACTGAAGGCTGAAGACAGTCAGCAAAATAGATTTTATACCATTTTTGAGATGTTTAGCCTTGGTTCTTTGCCTTCAGGACCTGGCACTTTTAGGTGATCTCCCGCTGGAACAAATCTGGGCTTGTTTAGCCACAGACTGCAGAGATGAGGAGCAGTCAGCTCATATACCTTAATTTGTATTTGCCAATGAGGGCAATTTGCCTCTGCACTGCTGCTCCCTTGGGCACCAGACACTTAAAACAACCTCAGTTCAAAGTACCAACTTTAAAAAAGAAAACAAAAAGCTGTAAAATAGGTAGGCTACATTTTATCTTTCTCCTTGTGGGAGCCGTGGAGCATCATGTCTCTCATCAGGGCTGAGCCAGCCTTGCACAGGTTGGAAAGTGAGGTTATTGTGTGGGTGGAAAAGCAGCAGCATCAGGCCCTCAGTGCCCTTGTTAACACAGCCAGCAGCTCCAGGAGTGCAGATTCCTCTCCTGTAGAAGCACACCCCACTGGCAGGTATATGATGCACACAATTAGAATATTCACTGTCAGCTCCTGCAGAAAAATGTGCTTTACTCTTAGGGCACAGGAAAAGCAAACTTGTATTTTCCTGCTTGGGGTGTTGCTGTGTTTTTGCCATATCCATTTGTACCAGGGGTATTTCAAGGACTGGAAAAAACAACAGAGGTGCTCCCTCAATCTGCAGCACTTGGACTACAAAGGAGAATCTGTAAGAGAGGTCAGGAAAGCTGTCCTCACCCTACCTCCAAGATAACAGGTAAAAGTGTATTTTCTTATAGACAGACTGACAATTAAATTTCTACATGAAGAAAACGTTAACCAGTCTTCTTCCCATCCATGCAAAGCCCCAGACAGTGCCCTGAACAGGCTGAGGGCTGACCAGCACAAACCTGAACCACCTGTACACTCTTCCCAATCCTTTGCCATTACAAAAGAAATTTCCCCCAGAGAGACTCTGCTTTGGAAACTACTGTTGAAAGGGCAGCACAGAAGAAGAACCTTTTATTGGTTTAAACTAAACATTCAAACTTGAAAGCTGGGAGACTTAGATTTATTTTTTTAATGGGCTTAGTATTAACAAAATAAAATAAAAAATATAATTCTGCTGCAGTTTGACTGGCTCAGTAGCAGGTATTATCATATATCCTTGTCTCCCTCTTTCTTATTTCAATTGTGTGGTGCTTTAAATGACGCTGGATAATACAGCAGAGTGTGTGTCAGAAACAGGTCACCAGCTGATTTTCTGCAGCTGCTTTATAGAGAAATATATTCCTTAAAACTCAAAAGCTCTTCAGCCAAGTCCTCAATACTTGAGGAGCTGTTGTATGCACCAGCTTTGTTATAGTGCAGCTCACATTCTGGGCACACTCTTTAGCTGTGTGATAAAAATACTGACATAGATTCATGTAAAATGCAATAACCTAAAAGTTTGTAGCCACATACTATCACTGAAACGGAATGAACTATTTTATTCTATTTTATTTTATTTTATTTTATTTTATTGAGACACTAAATCAGAGACTGCCTTCACCTGTGAAATTCAGCTCAGTGGACACACTTGTAATTATATCAATTGAAACATCTGGACACTGTCTCATAGGTTTATGCGACATGCAAAACATTTTTTTCTCACAATTATTTTTAAACTAGGTATTTTTCAACCTTGGATTTTCTCTTTTCTGTGGTCATTGTTTTTATTTTTTCTGCCTTAACACTGTTTATTTTGCTATTGATCAGGGAGTAAGATAAAAACCAGAAAGGAGCTACACCTGAAGGTAAAACCTGAAAGGAGCTACAGCTGTGTTTTACCTCCCAGGCACATTCCAGGGTTGATTTCTAATGAAGAAAAGCTGCTTGTGAGGAGCCAGGCATTAAGGAGAGGCTTTGTGGTGCAGCAGTGTGTAGTGTGGTGGCTGTAAGGTTTTTTGTTAGGCATGGGGGAATTGTGAGATTCAGAATCCACTTTCTCTTTTGGGAGGAAAGTATTTTGTCTGTGAAGACATTTGTGCCTCAAGAAAATAATGGCCTGGATGAGTGTTACTTGATTCAAGCCCATGTTCTACTCTTCAACTTTTGTTGAGAGACATGAAAAAAAGAAGAAAAATCTGTCAGATGATTCTGAGCAGGAAGGAGGTGGATAAAGGATTGAAGTTGAGCTGGTGAAAAGCAGACTGTGGAGGGTAAAGTATTTTAAGTTTTGTCTTTGTTTCTCACTATCCAAATCTATCTTAATTTGGTATGAGTTAAATGAGTCTCATCCAGTCTTTAAGTCAAATCTTCTTTGTCTGGGATGGCAATTTGTGAGTGCCTTTACTTCATCTCCACTCACTAACTTTTTGTGTTTCCATCCCCCTTGTCCTGCTGCTCAGCCAGAGGCCAAGGCTCCTGGTGCTGGAGGAGCACTTTGAGAAGAGTCAGTATCTTAGAATTGGACAGATTCACCTGGAGAAAGAGAGAAAAGGGTTGTGAGAATAGGAACAGAGAGGTTTATCTAAGCAAGAGGGAGAAAAAGCTGTTTGAGTGGGGCGAACTAATTCGGGACTGTTGGTTTCTAAGCAGTTTAATCAGCTAAGACTAATGCCACACAAGGCTTGCAGAAGTCAAAAGTGAAGTGCAAACAGCGAGTTTTGAAGAATACTTGGGAAAGAGGCTGCTCTGAAGGTACCTTTAGCCTAACAAAGGCGTGGTGTGTTCATCCACAGTCAGCTGACAGAGCAGCCTAATGCAGAACAAAACCACCCACAGCCCAGGGCACAGAGCCAGGTCCTACCCACAATTCCAGCTGGATTTGAGGGATGTGGGGTCTGTGCCTCATGTGTGGCACTCTGCAGGGTGCCTGGGCACCAGCTCCTGCCAGAGGATGTCTGCTTGGATCAGCTTTGATGGAGAGCTTGGCTTGTTTGCTCAGGTCCTTTCCTGGAAATGCAGCAGAGCTCAGCAGGCCACCAGAACTTCATCTTAAATCTGCCTCTTCTAATGTTTGTGCTATTCTGATAGGGCTATAGCCCAGAAGTTTCAGACTCTGCCTGTTTGTGATGCAGGCTCATCCAGGAGAATGAACAAATGTTTTTTGCCCCAAATCTGCTCTGATTGGGTGTGAGTGTCAGTAGAGGGAGCATCATGTCAGTAGAGGGTTACCGTATGTGTCATTGAGACACTTGTCTAGAAATTCAAAGTGATTTAAGTTTAATTTTGACTCAAGAATCTGCATAAAATGGAGCACAAACACTGCATTGGCTTTTTGTGCTTTGGCTGGAAGGTGCCAATTAAGCTCTGTAAGAGGGCAGCAAGGCCAAAACCAAGAAGCTATGAACCCAGAGGGAGCAGAAGGCATTAAAATGGGTCAGCTGTGTCCCAGCATTAGGATAAAAGCTCTTAATTTGTGAAGCAGACTCTTACAGCCAGCAATAGAAGTGAGCTTGCCAAGGAAATCTCCCCAGAGGAGCTCCTGCACTGCCTTAGAAGGAAGAGATGAGGATCATGCATGTGCATATCCCCATCCCACAATGGATGAACAGGTTTGAAAACTCCCTCCAAAATGCCTGCTTGCTTTCTCTGTTTGTTCCTGAGGGGCTTTTAGCCTCTCTTCTAGTTCAGTAGTTTTTCATGTGTTGTTGGTGTCTTCCAGGTGATGCCTGGTCCCTAGTATTACAGAAAATAATGCTAACACCAGCAATAGAAGTGCCTGTGCTATAAGAATAAAGAATGTGCACCTACAGAAACCTTTGACTCCAGGCTGAATAGATGTGCTCCAGAAAAGCTTTGGGTTTTTTTCCCTCACTGGTGATCACTGACCCCAGCCTCCCTTTCGCTGCTGATGGAAGGTGATCACAACTTGTAGGCAAGAAGCAGAGGAAATCTGGGTGGGAAACACGGTGCAATCTCATAAAGATGTGCTTTCAGGGTAAGCCATCACCGTGGAAGTGCCTCATATTCAGGCAGAACTACAAGTGCAGCGTGGCAATAAAGAGGCCTGGAAGTTACTTTGTCTCAGTGATGACTGAGGCCCAGACACAGGCAGCGTGTTCTCACGGCGATTCATACTGTGTTTAGAAGAGAAAAATAATAGGCAATCTTGGAGTCACTGAGATTTTCAATTGTCTGAAGTGGTGCAAGGAGCCAGCACTTCTTAATGAGGTTTTGTGGTTTCACTGCACGTGTTTCATTTGAAGGTAAAGAGTATTTGCACAGGCACTAAAATAGAGTGGAGAAGAACTGTATAGAATTTATGCTGCCCCTGGGGTTAAGAGTGTCCATATCTGACGGTTTATGTCCACCTTTTCTTGGAGAAATGATTGCAGGGTGAATTTTAAGTACTTTATCGTGTGCAGGATTTGTAAATGCACAGGAGCTGGGTTAGGGCTCTTGTGCTTTTAAGCTGGCTGCTGTAAGCCTGGTTCTCTCAGAAATCATGCCTACCTATGCAGCAGGTTTAGTTTCAAGATGAACATGCACTTGTGCTGCCTAATTCTGAAACATCCCCAAAATTAGACTTAATATGTAGAAGCTGCGAGTCTGCAAATTAGAACTGGAGTTTCTGCAAAGAGGAAATAGATTCCTGTGGACACAGAAGCAGTTAGTTTTTATTTTCTTTCTCTTGCTTAGAAAGTCAGTGATAGCTTTAGACATAAATAATTTTGAAAAATATAATCACTTTTATCCTGAAACTTTGAATAAAAAAAAACCCCAAAATCATTTTGTGTCAAGAAGCTTAATTGGAGACTGTGACCAGGAACTTCATTGGAATGTTTTGGGTGCTTATCCAACCAGTGAGTGCTCAGAAATACAGTACTTGAGCAGTAGTTTGGCTGGTGGTAAACAGCCATCATGATGTTCTTGCTTGTTATGTTACAGTTTAAATGTTCTGCCATGCAGAACTGTTGGCTCTGTTTATGCAGCTATTGCCTCATCGAGAGGAATGCCTTTGTAAAAAATCCCTCTGGAGCCCCATAGCCCAAGGACAGATCCCCCATGCTGCAAGGGAGGTGCAGCCCTCAGAGTTTGGGAGCAGGACTTCACCCTCCTTTTCCTTTAAAAATGTGTCTGTGTCTCCTCTGTTCCTACCCCGCCCCTTTTTATTTAATATTTAGGTCAAAACTAGAGTTGCACACAAATGGAAAGTTGAAATGAGAAAGGATCATTGGCAGCACTGTGTTTGAAATAAATTATAAACCAGAGCAGGTCAAACTCCCTTGAATCACGGTGATTTCTTCCCATTCAGGCATTAAAGGATGTGCATTCAGTCCCTGTTAACGGGTTTCAACTTTTCTGGGTTGCATAAGAAAGTTGGATTAACATCTCTGTGCATTTTGCCACTTTCTGACAGCACCATAAGCTGCAGTCTGGGGACTGGATTCCCACACAGGGTAGACACTTGAACAAAAGTACAGCTTTAAGATCATCATTGTTTTGACCTTTCTTCTCCTTTTCTGCTCAATTCCTACTGTGATCAATCAATAGCTGCTGTGGGAACCCTGGGTCAATATAATTTAAACTGGTTAGTATGTCAGGATGATGCCACTTCAAATACTGCAGCAGTCAAACCTTGCTGTATAAATAGAAAAATCCCATGTAGTAGAAAGAAGGCAAGTATTTTTCTTTGAAACATTTCTGAGCTGGCGAGTCTGGATTTATGCTGATATAAATTATTCTCATAAAAACAGAAACAGACAAAAATCCTTGGGAGAGCTGCTTCCCTAATCTCAAGCAGATCTGAGGAGAAACCTATTTGATGGGTTTGAGGGTGTGAGAAGCTGGCTTTGTGTCTCCCTCCCAGCTTAGTCTGAAGTCCTCTGCATCATTAAACCCAAACATGGGGCAGTTGTACCCCAGACTTCTGGCTTAAGAAAGCAGCAAGCGTTTGTTACTAAACTCCTTACTTGACCAGGATTTTGTTTTCTCTTGTGAGAAAAATGTGTTTTATCTTGGTGGTGGAGCTCTGGAGCACCTGTAGGTGTTGAGAGGTGCTCAGGCTGCACTTCCCCACTGGGGTAGGGCTCCCCTCTGTGGCATTTATCCAAGGTATTGACTATTTTTTTCGTAAACAAAGAAAATCTTAGCTTGCAGACTTAATGGAAAACATGAACCATCTGTGAATGTTACTTGCAGCTCATTTACCTCATTGGCCAATATTAAACGGTGTTGTAAAGATCCACTGAAATTATGGAAATGGGTTTTAACATTAAAATCAAAGTGCAATTAGAACATTTCACTGCATAATTGTTTGGCAGACTAAGCTAGCAAGCAGAAGATACCCAGCTTTCTGATTTATTGGTCACAGGTTGTTTCTTTAGAACTACAGAAGCCAAGATAGGTTTTTGTATTTATATTTTTTAAATGATCTGCACAATTATGAAAAGGCAGTGCTCACATCTTGGGGTTTATTTTGTATGACCGTGTTTTACATTTCCAAACTGTGATCTCTGTTTTCCTTAACCAGCATGAATTGGAACCTGCAGTATTTGGAGGCAGGGGTACAGACAGCAGCAGCCTCATGTTTTCCCCCTGTGTACAACCTGCTCTGGAACATACAGTTTGTTTGGTTTTAATTATTATTCAGACAAAAGAAAGAAAGGTTCATCACCAGTGTGGCCCAGAGTGCTTTGTAAGTAAACACCATGTTACAACAGACTTACTATTGATCCAAATACACACTGGTTTTTACATCTGCAGAACTGAAGAGGTTTAAAGAAAAAAACAGATCTAGTCTTGGAATATCTAAATATGTATTACATATATATATATGAATATATATATGTAAAATATAGTGTTAAAATTTATTTGCCCAAAGCAGGTTACAAATAGTCTCTGCTTTGCTGTTTCATAAGGAACAATGAGGGATTATGATAGGTGAGATCTGGCCAGTGATGCATAGAATCCTTGTGCTTTTAATTTATGTATGGGGTGCTCAGAGTAAGAATGTATTTACTGTCTCATGCAGCTGAGCACTAGGGGCTCAGCCCTGGGAATGGAGTAACGTGTAGTTGAAATTACTGCACAATTCTTTTTAGTGTAAAAGCTTTTCAGAGACAGTATTTTTCTGTTCAGTGTTTGTACGATAAGGTCTTATTTGTGAGTGGGTTCCCAGGTGTTATTGTAATGCAAATAATTGTGGTTTTTTTTTTTTTTTTTTAATGCACACTGTGAGCTCCAGTGTTGCTTCAGGAGTAAATATTTAAGTACCTTTAATATTGAACATTTGCTGAATGCCTTGGTACTGCTGCTATAACTGTTCAGTTTATTTATTTGTGGAATAATGTTAGTCTTGGGGGGAAAAAAGTGTCTGTTCTCGAGATCATGTTTGGGGTCCTTGGTGCCATTCTGGGTAGGCTGAACAAGAATTACAGCAGGCTATTTCAGCACTGAGGTGAAGTTATATTGGAATATTGCTCCTGTGGGGGCAGAGGTGTACTGCCAACCAGTATTGAGGTGACTTCTCAGGGAGCACTGCTGCTCTGTGGAAATGCACAGTGCTGCTCCATCTGAGCCCTGCAGTCTCTGGGTACTGCAAATTACTGAAGGAGTAGAAGAGCAACTCTTGTAGCTTTTAGCATTACAGGTGGTGCAGACACGAACGTGTTCCCATAAGCACTAAAGGATAATGCTAAAATCTAGATATTTCCATGCTGTTTGGCTCAAAGGCCAGGTGCCCTGTGGCTCCTGCAGCAGTCAGGGTCCTCCAGCTGCACAGTGATCCTGGTGGTGGGGGCCTCTGGCTCTTGTTGCAGCTTAGCTCCTGCTCACCTGGGCAAGAACATGGATTTCTTAGCAAATGTTTTAAAAGCAGAAAGATATTGATACCATTTTTTATTGCTTCTGCTTGTTCTTTTTAATATGAGTGGGATGAATTTCAGTCTGGTTTGGGCATGAAAAGCAGTTTTTCTCTGATGGGGGTTTTATATTCCAAACTCCCATGAGTTGAGGCTGTTACCAGCACATTGTTCTTTGGTTGTTGAAAAATTCCCGGACAAGAAGAAACTGGCCACTGTTCATGTGTTATCTGGTGGCAGTGTCTCAGCTGAAGGCAGCCCCTGCTGCTGCTGGGGGCAGCCTCCAGGAGAGATGGGCAGGTGCTGGTGATAAGGCAGAGGTTTGGAGGCATGGGATGTGCACAGGGTCTGGGGAGAGGGTGGTACCTGCAGGCCAGGAAGACAATTCCTCCCCTTGTGCTGTCTGGGCATTTGACACAGTGTCTGTAATCCCCTCTGTGACCTGGGCTCCTCCTGCTGCTGACAGCACCGTGTGGGAACCCATCTGTGGGATGATCTATCCAGCAATGCTGGAGTTGCCCTCCCTTTGTGGTCTTGGATGGGGATCTCTGCCACAGCTGAGTGAGTTGAGGTATTTGGGAGTTAAGGCCACGGGGTTGTTTTGTGCATTCTGGGCCATTCCCCTGCATTAATGTGCTGCAGGGTTTAGTGTGCAGAGGCTGGCAGGCTCCTTTCCTCACCACCAGTAAATACATGGATCAAACACAACATTTCTTTAAAGGTAAAGAGCTAAAAAAAAAATAAATCTCAGCAAGCCTCATGCAAATGAGCCTGCCTTCTCAATACAATTTCCCTGAAACACCAACACAGCGCAGGGCTTTGTAATGTGATAAATCAGCTGAAGCAGCAGGAATTTAACTGAAGGAATAGCAACTTTTTTGAGCACCTCTGGAGGTTAATTGATGAAAGGATTTTGAGTTGATAAACACAACAGGAGGATTTGGATGTTTTCTCTCAGATGAAAACCTGTATAGTCTGTGCTGCAAGATATTTATTTAACGAGAACTGTAAGTATGAGTGTCTAAGATGATAATTTCTCCTCCTGAAAAAAAAAAAAAAGAGTTTATTTCAGTCTGACGTATGCCACTATCACTGTGACATCCCAGATAATCTCAGATCCCTTCAGGGGTTTGGTATTTAGATACATGTACATGCTAATCCATGAAGTAGATGGAGCAGGAAGATGACCTCCGAGCTGTGAATCCCCACGGAAGGGAAGCAAACAAAAAGGAATGGACTAAGGCAACTTTGCAATATGAAGCTGGCACATGGTGATGATAAACAGTCAACCCTGGCACAACGCTGTTGTTTAGCTTTCAACTGAGTTAGTCTTGCTGCTACCACTGGGAAAACTAATAACATAACAAATGAAACTATTGTTCAGTTTCATTAAAAAGAAATCTGATAAGATGGGGAAAATTGAATTAGCCAATCTCAATAGAGTTGCTGCTTGTTGGAGCAAAAGCAATATCATCTCTAATAGAATATGTCCCAGATAGTTTTGGCTGGTCCATGCAGCCATGCAGTGAGTTCTATGTGCAGATGCTGGCACAGCCAGGCAGCAGGCTAATGTGAGCATTAGTGGGTCAGCACTCTGCATCTCCAGCAGCAGCTCCACGGCCAAGGCTGGCAGTGGTACTTGTTAGATCAATGAGATGAATTGATTTCTCTTGGCACAGCAGGTTGAGGCTTCCTTCCAGTGAGGCTGTGTTGCCCCTGCTCTGTGTGGACCCTCCCCTGGAACCTTGCAGCCCAAGTCCCCTGCTCTGGCCATGGCTGTGGCCGCTCTGCCAGGGTCAGAGACAACTTGGATTCCTTTTCTAAAAATTCAGCTTTGGAATCCACATTGAAAGACTTCCATGCCCAAGCCTCTTGATGCTCTAGGCCAGTGTTGGTTTTACTGTGGCTTTGTGAGTCTCCTGGCAGAGCCCAGTGCTGTCCACAACTGTGCACTCTCTGTAGCAGTGCCAGCCTGAGCTCAGGGGGTTGAAACCCTTGCATCACTTAGTGGTGACTCAAAAATGTTATACCTGAAATAATCAGTGCCTGCTCATTTTGTTGGAAAACAGTTATGGTGATAACACAATTAGCACAATAACCTTGTCCCTGGGAGCTGTTTGGGTTCTTCAGCTACCCCTGGCACAGGCCAGTGTCACTTGTCAAGGGACACCTGCAAGGTGGGCTAGCATTTCATATTTGTAGAGCTCATGAGATCCAAGAGATTGCAGGAATGTCCTGGGCACCTTTGGTCACTGTGTGAATGCAGTTAAACTCTGGGATGTGGATCATCTCATTTGCCCGAGCATGAGAATTCAGTGTTTGTTGGTAGAAGTTGAGGTGAAAGGGGTGAAAAGGAGATTCTTTTTCTTTGAGGTTTTCCTCCCATAATTTCAAGGACAAAGAGGTGCTGGATTACAAGAAGAGAATACTAATGTATGGAATAGTTTTGGGGCTTTTTTTAACAAACATGGTAAATTCAAGCTTTGAGGCAGTGTGGAGTAGGGGGGTTAAGGAAGGGGGGACACAGAATTCAGTGATAATATGCTTTAGGCAGGATCAGCATATTTTATATGTAGCATAAACACTTGCATATGCTATTTGGACCCTAATGTGATATTTAAGGAGATTAATCTGAATATTTTCAGGGAATTACCTAGCTAGCATTAAACTCCTTTGACATCTCAGTATCAGAATTTCTGAGAATTCAGTTCAGTTTCCTTATTTCTTCTTAAATTAAGGTTATTTAATTCTGAATTAGAGAATTACAAATGTTGATTTTATTCTGCTAGAATTAATTTTCCAGAGCTGCTTTTCCTTGTTGCTGTTTTAGCAGGCTTCTGGCTAGCTTCTACTAATCAAAACAGGGTTGCAATAAAGAGGTTTTCTTGTTCCTTGACATGGTTTTCTGGGGACTTTAAAGCACTGCAGTGGCTGTTTGGTAATGCTCTATTACTTGTAGCACCTTCTAAAATATCTCTTATGTCATCTCATTCTTGAAAAAGTGGTGCACTCTGTTCAGGTTTAAATAATATGTTATCAGATTCAAAAGCTTACTGTCCTTAGATGATCAGAGTGGACTACTTCATTTTCAGTGTGTGAGGAAATGAAACATTTTGTAATAGAAACTTAAATCTCCTGCCTGTGGAATGAAGTGACCTTGTGTGATACAAGATTTACATTTAAGCCAATGGGCACTAAAACCTGCTATGCACAGCTTTGTATTTCCAACTAGCTGTAACTCCATTTTGTAAAATCAAAATGGAAATTGTATCCTGAACATTTTTATTTTGGTGGATTTAAATAGAGCCCTGTAAATAAAACTATTGGATGACAGAGAAAAAGAGATTTGAAGAGTAATGTGTTGGAGGGAGTGAGGATGTGTGGAAATTGTAACAGAGAAAAGGCTCTTGAGCTGCCAGTGGGATGTTCCTGAAA
The DNA here is from genome assembly GCA_037834095.1 of Argya squamiceps. Taxonomy (NCBI): domain Eukaryota; kingdom Metazoa; phylum Chordata; class Aves; order Passeriformes; family Leiothrichidae; genus Argya; species Argya squamiceps. Next base: position 4,434,595 of record JBBMKD010000040.1, read on the forward strand.
TGTGAGACAGCAATGGGGAGATGGAGATGAGTAGAAGTTTGTGAAATTAGAAAACAAGTGGAAAATATTCTCAGGAGGCTGATCCATGGCAGCCTGTGGCCCTCACAGCAGCCACAGGACTCTGCTGGAGCACACATGTGCAAGGACTTCAAAAAACACAACATCTTTCTAGATGATAACTTTTGACAGTGTTATTAACTCCTTTTGCATGTGTTAAAGGGCAAACTGAGGCCCTTCTTTTGCAGACTTTCTGACTGGTTTGGTCTGCAAAGGTGTGACTGACAGTTAAATGTGATTTGAAGCTTGGTGCATGACCCTCATAGTGTTACTGGTGAGGATGGGGAAGATGAGCCATTGTGGTTCAGACTTAAGCTGTGTACTTGGGAAAGCAGCTGTTAGGAGCACCAAGTCCAACAAAATGCTGCTGCACTAAGGCAGGCTTTGTTAAAGGAGAGAGAAAATGTGGTTTCTCTTGGGATTTTGCCCTGCAGCCCCATCTCAGCAGCTTTCCCCCAAAGTAAGCTGGTTGGCTGTGTCCTGGTGGGCTGTGGGTGACTGCAGGTGGATGTGCTGTCCTTGTGGTTCTGCAGGGCTGGAATTGCCATCCTTGGAGGGCTGGGGGAGGATGAGTAACAGGAGACACAAAGTTAACTCACGTCTGTCTTCTCTGTCCAGTGTGAGCCATGTACAAATGTCACACACTCGGGAGTTAAATCAATCTTTCCATCAAACTTGGAGAGTTTTTTTAAAGTTATTGGAGGTACAAGGGCACGTGTGGATGGGCAGTGCTTGTGCCTCATGACTGAGGCATCTTCCTATTTCTAGTGTTGATGTGGAGTCCAATATTCACTTTAATTGCAGTGTTGCAGTTTTTGTAATTTTGGAGGAACTACTCTGCTGGGAGAGAAAATAAAGCAAGCTGAGGTTTTTAAGGCATACATAAAGTAAAAACTGAAGGAAGTAAGGTAATGATTTGCCTGTAAGACTTTATGAACATCACAGTTTTTCAAATGCTTTTTCACGTGATTTTGAAACATTTTAACCTGAAGAAATGTAATCTTGATAGACACACTTGATTTCCTATCAACGTTCTTGGCATGACTTTTTATTAACTGGGCCTATAGCATCTTTAAAGAATATTCCCTAACTTAAGATCTGCTCAAATGCAGATAGAGCAGGTTTTGTGAAAGGGAGTTATTGTTAATATGTGAGGATGAAGTTATGTTAACGTATGATAATATGTTAATTTGTTAATAAGTAATGATGTTGAAGAGCTTTGTCTCAGCTGAGATCAGAAGGAAAATTTTTCTTTCCTCTTCCTTCTTCTGTATTTGTTGCACCTTTTCTATATCCAGTTTGCTTTTTCAGCAATACCATTTTAGAAGCTTTTAGAAATAATGGCTACATTCACATCAAATTGTGAATTCAAAGGTTGATAGAAACTGCTCCCTCAGCTTACTTGGGAATCTCAGGAAATCCAACTGCTGTTGGGTAATGCTTTGTATGCTGTGAGAGACCCCATCCTTCTGGTGGGGAGCAAACAATAGATCCTGGCAGTGCATGACTGCTAAAACATTACTGAGCTAGCAAAATTCAGACTAATGTCCTGGGCTCCACTTCAGCATTTTCTTTTATTGAAACCTGCAGCACAGGTAACCAATTTTGCTGTACAGTCACATTGGATTTCCTGCCTAAACTACACACTTTTAAGAAACAGACTTTACCATAGCTGGTAATTACCAACCAACCAAACAAAAAGTGCCTGTGCACTTATTTTATGGACTAAATGTTTTCGTATTGTGTGCTATACCTGTACAAGTTCCCATGAAGAGAATAACGAGTTTTGGTACCTCTCTTGTCTGGGCATTGTTACTCATTGGCCTAAAATGAGCTGTGTTTAAGCAGGGTTCCTTTCCCTCCCATGACTGTGCTGTTCCTGCTGTGGTGCTTTTGCCAGCCCTTCAGGCTCTTTTACCTGTCTGGGGGGGGCAGCAGTCCCCTAAAAAGGCATTTTTGGGCTCAGAGACCAGCCTGCCTTATGCAGCCATCCCCAGCCTCTTGACCTGAGCAACAAAAAACCATAAATTTCCTGTACACTGGTTACACCAGCAGGACCCAGTCATGTTTCTGCTTGCCACCATGGAGGTTCTGGCAGAAAAGAGGACCTGAGAAGCCTCTCCTGTAGCTCCTGGACCGTGGTAACATAAAAGCAATCCTTTCTTTAAACCTGAATGTATGTACCTTTAGGTGATAGAGTTTATGAGGTAGAGGTTAAAGCAGAGTCCTACCCAGACAGGTGGGTTTTTTTGTTTGTTTGTTTGGGGTTTTTTTAATGCTTGGGAATAGTCAGCACAGCCAGCTTCCTCTCCTTGTTAAGAAAGGACTGCTGACATCCATTCCTAAATACTTTTATGCATTAGCTGGCAACTCTTCCCTCATTTTGCTATTTGGACTTTTGGACTTAAATAGATTAATTTCCTTTGATGCTATTGCTTATGAAAATGGATTTTGTTTGTTTGTTTTATTTTTATTTTAGTTTACCCCAAGTCCTGCCTTGCTCTTGGGGTCTATCCAGTGCTTCTCATATCAGTGTTTCTGCTAAGATTTCTTTGCAGATGTCCACTATTTGATTGTACATGCATTCCTGGTCTGTTTTAGCTCAGAACCACTTCTTACACAGGCAGTTTGATCACCCTGAGTGTTTGGAAAGAAATAGTAAATAGGAGTTGGATAACACTGTGTACCAAATATGTCTGTGTGGCTAAAGCCTTTCCATGGATTATGCATATATGTTCAGAGGAGGAAAGGCCTCTGCTGCTTTAAAATTAAAAACTGTTTTGTAGCAGAGTAAACAATCTCCCATGGTTGTTACCTAGATGATGCACTAATTGGGAATGAAAACATTGTGTGGAATAAATAACACAAAGGCATCTTGATAACACCTGTCTGCTGCTACATTAGGGGATTGTGCTGGGAGGGCTTTGAAGAAACGAGGCACACAATTTTTCACAGCTCCACTTTGTACTCCAGGTAAGTCTAATGCAAATGAGGGAGAAATTGGTGACATTAGACTAATAGCACTGATTAGTCTGTAATAGTCTCTACTTAATAATGACTCCATAGTTAAAATTTTCAGATGAAGGCTGAAAACTATTCTCTCCACGGGAGGCCTCATGGCTTTGTGTCTTCTGTTTTCCTAAAATGAATATTCAGGCTAAGACAAATCAGAGAGCACAATGAAACAAGATCAGCATCTAATGTTTCCGGGGGGAAGATCACTCTCTGGCAGTTACACACAGAGGATTCTTGAAATTACAGCAAGTTGATGTGTCTGTGTAAAATAAATATAGGCAAATTTAAATCCAATGTCTTCTGTAAAGTGAGACACATCTAGAATTCTTCTCTCATAGATATTCTTCCAATCACCTTATGTGGCAATTTAGGCCACAACAGGGACTGATTCCTTTTGCCAGCATGTCCAGCTCTCACCTCAATGCTATGAGGAAAGACAAGAGACAACTCAATATTTATTTTATTGCAATCCCAAGTCAGGCACTGTAATAGTAATCAACAGTGGAGAACAGAAGCATAGCCCAGTTGGCTTCTAACTGTTAATCCAGATTAAAGTAAAACAAATTTCTAAACTAGATCAACTCTTTTTGAGTAAATGACTGAGGCCTCAACATATATCCTGCCTGTGAGGTGATAAAATGGCAACACTCCTGGTTGCCTTTCCATTTGTAATTTGTCCATAGTGATGACAAACTTTTTAGCTGAGTGCACTGCTCATTGTGCAGGTTCCTGTCAAGGTGAATTTGATTCATTTTACCTTATTGCACCAAAGTTTAAATCATATCATTTCTATCCATGGCTACACGTGGTTGATTTGTGATACATGTCTAACTGGAGAATACATAACATAAGATTGATTACAATAGCATTTCTAAGAGTGTGATGATAACTTTTTATGGCTTTCAACTCTGTCATTGTGCTGGTGTCACAGAGGTTCTGGAAGGAGTTTGGGATCTCACACGTCACGCTAGGCAGGAAAAGAAGGTGGGGGGAGGAACAAAATTCCAAAGAGCTGGGAGGAAATCACATGTGGATGTGACACTTGGGGACACTGCTGGGCGTTGGCAGTGCTGAGTCAGTGATTCCACTTGATGATCTTGGCAGTATTTCTCAACCAAAACGATTCTGTGACTCCCTGAAATGCAGGTGCTGAGGTTGATTAACTGTGAGGGGAGCTGTGATTTTTCAAATGTCCCCTGTAAGCAGCAGGTGCTACTTTGGCAGAATCCTCTGCTGCTGTTTCTGATCAGCTCGTGGCTCCAAACACCAGCAAACCACAAAGGGTAACAAGATACACCTTGTCAAGGATCTTTCAAATACAGTGATCATGTTTTTTCTCAGTGTTAGCTGGGCCTTCCTGTTTGTATAGCAGTGTTTGCAAGCACTACTTATAATCTGGGTAAGTTAATTAAGCTCTTGAAATAATGTGTACAATGCTTCAAATTAAAGCAGATTTGATTTGTCCTAACCACCGTAAAAAGCATCAGGGACTGGATTGCCATATCCTTTGAAGATACAACGACCATTAATTGAGTGCTAATGGCAGATATTACTATTTGGAACTAATTTCTGGTTGGTATATAAGTACATGTGTGTATATATTTATATATATAACTGTGCACCCCAGACATTTAAATAAACCATCTGTTTTCATAAATACTGATATTGTTTCTAAGATACCTTTCCTAATTGTTTCCTAAAGTTCTACAAAGTATTCCTCAAGAGCTGCTCCCTGCTGCTGGTGTGGTTTCCCAGCCAGGAATGGTTAAAAGACCTGTGCTTGTTGAATTTTTAGTTTGTGAACATTTTAACTGCTGCTCCAGTCAGTATGTAGGTGCTGCTTCAATTTAATTGAAACTTGTTTTTTGAAAGAGGAGGGAATGAGTAAAAATCTGTTTTCACTGGCTTAGTTCATGCTGATAAGCAAATCAAATTATTTGCCGTCCTGAACGCAGGTAGGAAGAAGATTGAGTATTCTTTGTTCTTCATGGCCAAACAATCCCAAAGTACTTATCAAGCTACAAAGAAAAATCTCTCTTTGAAAGTACTGACCTAACTCTTGTCTATCTTCTACCCAGGGCTTTCTACCCACCTTCTACCAAGGACTTTCTGGGCCTGATCAAGGTGGACTGAGTGCCCACCTGGCAAACCACCACCTCTGTATGGCAGAGCATGCATTGCCTCTGAGGAGTCAGAGACCTGCAAACTGCTTTGTATTTACTGGGAGCTACAGCCAAGGAGCCTTCCAAAAGTACAGAAAAGCACTTTTGGACAGTTGATGTTGTTTGAAAGTTAAGTGCAGCATCAAATGGTAAGGTTGGGCAGGGAGGGCTGGATTATGGACAATTATATTGTTCCAGGGAGATCTGGGGATTGATGCTTGGTTTTGATTAAATCTGTTCACTGTTCAAGGAAAATTAAGTTCTACTTGCCCAAATTATTTATGGTATGGACCAAGTGTCTTACATCACATACTCTCTCTGGTCACTGAGTGATAAATCCATGTGATGGAGGTCTCTAAATTGCATGGGAGTTGCAGCGGGGAGTGAAAAAAGGTAAGAGAGGGAATAAGGCAGAAAGTCAGACTTGACAAGAGGATTTTTGTTTGAATGCTTTGAGAATATAATCTGGGCAATGTCCCATGCAGCAAAAAAATCAAAGGCCAGTTTTACAAATATCTGTGTGATTTTGCAGCATCTTTCAAGGCTGGTGTGCAGGGTTTGCACACCTGCCTCTGCTGCAGGGCCCTTCAGGAGGCTGCTGTAATTGTCCCCTCAGGGAATGGTGGTGTGCAGCTCTCTCCAGAACTGCTTCACTGAGCACTCAGATCTGACTTCAGCTGCTCTTTGCTAATTACTGATGGAGAGTGAGGAACACCCTCTGAATTCCAGCTGAAGAGCTGATCTCTTTCAAGCTAAGCATCACTTCATAGTAAATGTGGTTACTTTTGTTTAGCTTTGCTTGTTTTTAAAGAGAGAAGAGGAAAATAGTGGTATAACATTGCCTCAGTAAGGCAACACATTTTGGTCCTATTTTCACTGTGCAAGTTGGTAGGAAATTGAGTTCAGAGTACTGAGGACACAGTTCAGGTGTTTTGAACCCTAATGTACCTGATTTACTGAGGGAGAATAATGAAGCAGAATAGCCTCAACTGCTGGAATAGTTTCACTCTATTGAATTGCATCAGTTTTAGACAACTAGGTTTGAACTGTGACATGTGAGAGGGGATGTTGTAAATAGCATGGCTGTGTGCACAGCACAGCCCCCTCCTCATCCTGCCTTTCCCTCTGAGCCTTTCCAGCTTAGAATTCAACACAAGCTTCCTTCTCAGTGAGAATGAATTTTGATAATCCTGGAATGTCTAGACATCTGAACTCTGGCTCCAAGCTGCCCAAGCCTGAGGTGCATCTTTTTGGAATTTCCATAATCTACATCTTACACGACCTATGCAGCTCATGTAGTAGTTTGTTTCCAATTTAAATTTTAAGTTGTAAAAAATGGTACCAGAGAGTTTGCAGTGATTCTACGAGGCATAGGAGAACTAGTTCAGGCAAAATAAGACTAAATTCAAACGTGGGTAGGTTTATGGGATTGTAAGGTTTTAGTTTTATTCTCACACTCCTCTGTAATTCCTAATTTTGGACAGAACAGATGGACTGAAATTCTCTCTCTTCCCTTGTTTCCCTTCTGGGAGAAAACATGCTTGCAGGGACAGATTCACTGGTATAATTGAAGCAGAGAACAGGTCTGCTGCATTTCTGACCAACTGAAATCCAGAATAAAACACAAAAACGAGGTTTATATATTTTAGCCAAAGGAAACAATATATCCCATTCAAAAAAAAAAACAACATAGCCAACATAGGTATAAGGATCAAGTCATTAAACAAAAGGGAGTGATACAGATGTGTTGAATAATGCTGGATAAAACGAAGAGGAGTTCTCCTCTGAGAGAGAGGAATTCTCCTCTGAGGTGCCCTAGAAATTCTGTGCTGGTGTTGTTCCTGTATCCATGTTCATGTACAAATGATGTGCAAATGGAACCTTTCTGGACCTGCAGGGGCACAGCTTCTGCACCTACAGACTCCAGTCCAGGTTCAGGTGGACACAGAAGCTCCTGCCTCCAGACACAGATAATTTCTCTGGCCAGGTGAAGAAGTGACTGTGCCACCCTCCAGACAAATGGAACCAAGCAGACCCAGTTCATCCATGAACAGAACCCTGCCAGGTGGAGTTGCAGGGGAAAAATGGGCAGCTGAATAATCAGAATCAAAATGATTTCCACAAAGGCTGTTAATTGTTTTCATTTCGCGGCAGATCTAGATTCTAGGTCTGCTGCCCACGTGGGCACACATCTCTGGGTTGGCTGAGCTGCTTCTTCCCTGAGGCAGGCACACATCCTTCAGGACATCCAATTGGTCAATGTCCATCCTCACATTGTCCTTCCCCTATCGGGGTTTACATTTTTTACAGACATTTTCCCAGGCTCTCTTCTTATTTTTGATCCTGTTGTTTTCTCAGGAACCTTGATGAATTCCTGAGAGCTCTAACAACAAAAC
>JBBMKD010000040.1:4442404-4680993 GCA_037834095.1 Argya squamiceps
ATTCCTGAGAGCTCTAACAACAAAACTGCATGTGGTTTGACAATACTACTCACAACCAGTTTGGCTGGTGCATCAGAATGGCCTGTTACACAGATACATTGCTACATAAAGTTGCAGAGCTGAGGTGTCAGAAGTTGCCATGGAGGTTGGGATGTAGCACAGGTGAGGGCTGCAGGTGCTCCTCAGTCCTGCTGGGGATGTTCAGCCCCACAGAGGTCTCTGACCTGGTGTCTGGGCTACACTGCCAGGATAACAGTTGGGATTCATTTGTGGCTGGTGACAGCAAACACTGCCAATCTCAGAATTTGTGCTTTTAACACAGCCACCCACTGTCTGTGGGAACCCCCTTGGTCACAATAGACTCAGGCTAAAGAACATTTAGCTTTTATAATGCTCTTGTGCAAACACTTGGAGGTGAGATCCTTGGGAGGACCTCTAAACAAACCAAGCTGGGCTCAGGAACTCTCTGGAGCTCAGCATAGTTGGAGACTGAGAAAGGACTTGAAGAAAGTGTCAGACAGGCTGACACTGCTCCTGTTTGTGCCTGGCTGGCTGCTTACAGCTGGCACTGGAGGCAGCAGGCTGGGCTTGATGAACCTTTTCCTGAACCAGGAAAATAAATATATCTTTTCTCATTGCACAGCACAAAAGGCACTAGGAGGTTGAAATCCTGAACGGCAAACTCCTTCCAACTACTGGATTTAAATTCTAGTGAATGCCCATGTATGGCAGAGAAGGGAATAATTATTATATACCAACTCTACTAGGTAAGAAAATTATTTTATAATCCCTTTAATATCTGTGCTTCCACGCTAGCCAGCTGGCTTGGTTACTGCAGGTAAGAGAGGCTACTCTATTCCTTTAACAACTTGTTTTCAATCAAGCAAGCTAGATTTTTGCAAGATCAATATGAGATGAACAGAAAATATTTGATTACCTCATGAGCTGTCAGTGTCTGGCTTTTTTCTAAGCTGACATAAATAACATCTGGGGCAGCAAATGTACATACTTCTGCTTTCTATTTCTGAACATTATTCATGGACTGAAACTTAGCTTGAAATTGAAACAATAAGAGTTAGAATTCTGGAAAAGCACCACTTCAATTTGGAGCAGAGAAACAACAAGCTGCCAGCTGGAATGAAGATTCTCAGCACACAGAAGGCAGAGAGCATGTGTAGCATGATGCAAAGTACAGTGAAACTTGCCTGTAAATCACACTGCCTTTTAAAATTCAAGTCCTTCTCTCTGGCAGAGTGGAATGCTGCTGAAGTATTGCCCCATGCCTGAAATTACAGCACCTAAAAAATATTGCTGTTTGTTCGTGCTGTGAGAGAGGTTAAGCAGGCAAATTGTCTGAGGAGAAGTGTCTGTGCTGTACCTCTGGGCTGGGTGCTGCAGCCCCTTTTGCACCTTGTTCGTGCCCCGTCTAGACAAGAAGTCTAAAATTTCCAAGTTGTTTAAATATCAGATGTTATTACTAAACCTGAAATGGCTCATGGAAGGTTACTATCTTCACACCTGCCACACAGGTGGTTGTACTTCTGCTTGGTAAGTCCTCAGAGCAGGAGCAACAATCCTACAATTTCCATTCTGTGCTCTGAAAGTGTCTTTAAAATGCAGCAGCTTTTCCTACCCAGCAATTGTCCCCAACAACCTCTTGAGATCTGAGCTATTAACTACCAGTGAATGAGTACATGTGCTGTGGCCTTTAACCTCATCTTTGGGTTATCATTTCTGATATTTTTTTCAATAACTTTGCCAGTTTTTTGTTTTTTTTGTAGCTGCCACTGAGTTGATTTTTTTGTTGTTGTTTTTTCCAGAGCTATGTGTCTCACATTTTGGGCTGTATCCCCAGGATAGAAATACTTACCTTTTCTTTCATATCTCATGTGCAATTTGTTGGCTCTGACAATTCCTTTCATTCTGAAAAATATTGCTTTAGAGAAATCAGTTTTAAAACCCAGCAGCAACTCAGACTATTTTTGTCTGTAGCCATTCCAAAGAAGTACCAGTTGCCAACTTGTCTCAACAGTAATCAGCACCTCCAGGTAATGGCTCCTGACACACTTTGGTATAAAAATGTTGCTGAAAACTCATGATCTGGCTCTTCTTTTTAGGCAAACAAAGGAAAACGCTGGAGGAGAGGAAAGATGGAAGAGTTTACTTCCTCCCCCTTGGAATCAGAGCTGTGAAAAGGGATGAGATGTCAGTGTGGGATCCTGACCTTGCTGGGGACGAGCACAGGGACACTGCTGTCGTGTCTCTCTGAAGGAGCTGTCACCTTGAGTTAGGCTGCAGGCCCATGGCACACTGCCACGCACACTGAAGTCAGCAGAGTACAAGTGGTTCAACTTCCCAGGCACACCAGCTTGGATAATGTCAAGGAGGGGGGAAAAAAGGGAAAGAAGCTTGCTTGTCAATGTTAAGAGAATAAATAAAAAATTAACTAAACCTTTCCCATCTGCTGTGCCAATAAATTTAAAACTGAACCAGTAGATTTTAACCACTGGGGCTTTTTCCAGATTTTTGAGTGAGGGTATAAAATCCCAGGATGTGCTTTGTTCCTTGGAGGCACCAGCTTGAGCTGTTGTTTTGTTATTTAGTTATTGCACTAGGATGAAATTATTGTCATTGTCAGGACATCTGAGACTGCTGTGGGAAATCTGGGGTTGAGCAGGTGGGGAAGCACCTGGTCTGACTGTGTGGGGGGCAGCTGTGAGGGGGCTTTGGTGAAGCCAAACTGGAGTTTCACCTGGTTTTAATAGCTCCTGATTTTCAAGTGAACTTGTAATTCAGAGTTTTTCTATGTTAAAAACTTTCCTGAGAGATTAGGTAAACCAGGTTTCCAGGGGAACACACACAAGAAAACCTTTTGAGCCACCAAAAAAAGCTGTTAGTATAAACTGGACCTATTTAGCAGCTTGCTTGGTAACAATTGATCAAACTAATAATGTTCATTATATCCCAGCCCCTGCAAGCAATTTTGCAAAGACAAACCAAGTCCTGCCTTGTGTTTGGACAAATCTCAGACTCAAGCATAACACAAAATTCAGCTGCTAAAGAGTTGTACCTGGATCTAGCTTTGCCAGAAGAGTAACCCTTTTTCAGTCTGCGCTGGATCTCTTTTGGGGTGCTGCACGTGGGATGGAGAAGGCTGTCTCTGAAGGGACAGCATTTGGTTTATATGGGAAATATGAAATCAATTTATCTTTCCTTTCCTAGATTCTATATATTTTGGGGTTTTTTTTCTGTGCTTATAGCACAGCTGTGAGTTTTTTGCATCTTTGCAGCCCTCCATTGATTCCTCACTGTGGTACTTTTATTTTTTCTTGTTGTTTTGTTTAGCTGTAACTGGTCCTCAGTGCTATTCCCACACTCTAAGATCCACATGAACATGCAGTTTGTTACTACTATTGCAAACTCAATCACTATTTTTGTATCTAATACTAATGCCCAGGTATCAGATGTGTCTGGTTGTTTAAAACTGAGTATAAGTTTAATAATATATGCTTGTAAGTGTTAGGGAATGAGTGGGAAATACCATACACAGCAGCAGTGGGATTTGTCTTACCTGTTTACCAGAAAAGCATTAATATCAGGGGCAAATCATGGCATGTTATGAATTTAAACTAAATCTCCTTTCTCCCTCATTACTTAATAATTGTTTAATTTCCTTTGATTCTCTCTCTTTCTTTCCCAAGTTAAAGAACCAGCCATGCTCTGGCCAAATCTCCACCAAGCCAAGAAAACTCCATCATTTTATCCTTCTTTGATACTATAATGCTTCAACAGGACCAGTGGAAAATCCTTTGTTTTACCCTTGCCACCTGACACCTTAGAAACAGGATTTATCTCTGACTGTTTATTCTCCTCTATTTTAATAGTGTAAATATTTGACTTTGCAGTTGTGATGTTAGTACAAACTTCACAGTAAAAACTTGGCTTAATTAAGACCATCAAAATACCTGTCAGCTTTGTGTATGTACAAGAGGCTGGGTCAGAATTAGCTGTCTACAGGTGATGCTGCACATGTTTAAGGGCTTTTTATTCCTTCTGGCAGAATGTCTTTGAAAGGTGAATTTTGCAGCAGGTACTTAGATAAAATTAGATAACAGGCAAGAAAGTTTATATTCCTCTAAATACTGAAAGTTAGGTCTTATCCTAAAACTTCTTTAAATGTACTTTTTAAGAATATGCTGTCACATGTGGGGTGAGAAACACCAGAGCAAGGATGTCATAAATACAGCTGAATTTTAAATACCCTCTTGTTTTTCTGCCTGCATTCATCTCAAAGCACACAAAAACTCCTAGAGATCAATCTAAATGAAATAAGGATACAATCAACTAGCTTCTTCATTTGCAGTAGTAATTGCTTAAAGATGAGAAAGAAGAGATCATCTTGAAAACCTGCTGGAAGTAGAAAATAAATGTATGGAGAGAAATGCATGGATTATTGTGACCTTTAACAGTTGTGTTCGATATTATGGATAAATTTAACAGTTGCCTTATAATTTTTTTTATTCAATTAAGGACTTTATAGGATAATTTGCTGAGGGGCTGAAGGTTCCACCACAGGATGAGGCACACAGTGGTGCTGAGATCTGGGTGAGCAGAGAGCTGCATTGCAAACAGCAGGACTGGAGGTTTTGTACAATGCAACGCCAGGTGCAGCTTGATTTCATAAAACAATAACCCCTGGCTGATGGAGTGTAATATGGCACATCTTCAAGAATAAATGAGACAAAATATTCCAATTACAGACTAATCTTACTTCTTTCCATCCTGAGCCAAGTGTTTGCCTCAATTGTTCAGCAACAAATTACCCCAGGAGCAGAGAACTACCACGGAGGATAACAAAGTGGCGTCTGCTCAGGGAGATTAACTGTTGATCGGATTCTCATATTAAGAGTTCTTGAAGGAAAAGAAGCAAACTAATTCACAGCAGATGAGACACTGATGTCTTGTTCTTTGTCTTCAGAGGAGCCTTCTGTGTGTGTTCATCAGGATTTTTTTTTTTTTGGAAGCTGCTTTTTGAGGATTTTTTTGTGCGCCTTCTTCACAGCACATGCTGCAATAAAAAAATAATCAAACTTAAAGAAACAGTTTCGTGGGGGCTGGGAAAACTTTAGAAGTGTTGAGTTGTGACAATTAATGCCTGTATTCAGCACCTCTGAGAGATTTAATTAATGATCTGTCATTAACTCTTTCATGCATCCGTGTCATAAGAATCTGTTTCTTTTTCTCTTCTTTTGGATTGTTTTAAGACTGAGGGTGATTTTCCCTGCCTTCTGCAGAGGGGAATTCATAAAGAGGCCAAACTGAGATGGAGAGAGACAAGCAATGTCAAGCAAGAGGTGTCATTTCCAGCCCTGCTGTGAATGTACATCTATTACTGTGTTGAAGAAGTTTCAGGGAAGAATACTGATGTATGTGCTGCAGTTGGCTTTCTCCCTTTTTACTGTGTTTGCCCCTTCACACCCCCAGTAAATATTTTTATGCAGCTGCTCTAATGACAGCCTTTGAGTGAAATCAGAGCTGGGGGCTCTTTGCAGCCTTCCCTGGACCTTGGATGGACACGGAATTCCTCCTTTGCTTCCAGCTGAGTGTTGTTGATCCGCACAGACCCTCCACAGGGTTTGAAGTGCTTCACAGCCAAGTACAAGTGACTGCAATGATTAATTAGTTTATAAATATTTTCTACAGCTTAACAAAATGTATCATTGCTGTGTTGGAAAGAGCCACTTGACACTTGGTGTGTATTTTAGGCTATGGAGATCAGCTGCAATTTTAAATGTGTAAAACCACTCCACTGGAATATCTCTATGCAGAGGAGAGACAAAACTCAGCCAAAATTTTCAGTGAGTGGTTAATGGTCATTGTTTTGAGAAATTCAGGGTTTTACTTAGCATAATATCTAAGTGTAACACTTCACCTATGCCTCCTTCATTATTAAACACCCAGATTTATGTTAATTGAGCTGCTTTGCAAACACAGACTGTTAAAGACAGTTCCTGACATCAGCTCTTTCCTTGCTCTGTGGAAAATACTCTCTTGAGAAGATCAAGCAGGAATTTAAAACGAAGCCCCACAACCTTGCATGGTCCTGACTTATTCCTGGGACAGCCCAAGCAGTGACTCCTGATGATTGTTTGCTTTCCCCTCAGTTTAAAAATGCAGGTTTTGTTGACTTTGTTTCAGGTTGAACTAAGAAGCATCCTCTAAATCCCTTTGGTTAACAGTTGCTGCCACAGCAACATTATGGAACACTGGAAAACACCTGAAGAAAGTGATTTTAAGAATATGAAAAAAAGCTCAGAGTGAAGGGGCTTTGATGAAATGTGGCAGGTCACTGTGCTTTAGGAGGTGGCTGTTAAATGTGAATGTGAGGAGCAACAGGGTTTAATGAGAGGGGCTTCTGTTTTGGAGGGTGGGATTATTGGTTTGCAGCTGCTTAGGCTGTGGATAGCTCTGGTAGAGGTAAGAAAGCACAGGTAAGATGTAAAACCAGAGGTGCTGATGGAAATCAAACTTGGAAGAGCCACTTGATCAAGTGCTGGGTCCCCTTGGGAGGGTGGTACAGGTGCAGGAGCTGCCTTCAGCTGCAAATATTGATGGCTAAACCTTGGTTCCTCCCAAACATCCTCCCAAGGAATGACTTTGCTGCTCCTTTCCCCCTGCCCTGTGAGTAGCTGGATGTGCTTACAAACCAGGATGGGCTCCAGTGCACTGTAGATCCACTGCTGTGTGCAGATTGCCTGTGATGTTATAAACTAGATTATGAAGGTGTTTGCCAACGTTTTGGATTCTCAAAATGCCTGCCTAGCCTTGAGACCTCTGCAGTCAGCCAACTGCACCAGGCTTGGCCAGCCACACTGGCAAATCAGGAGGCAGCCTCATTATGGATAATTTGATTTAGCATACCTGCTCACAAAAGCAGGTGACTCTTCATTTAGCTAGTGAGATATTAAGGCTAATGTTTCAACAGCTTTGGAATTATGGCATGGTATTTTTTTCCCCCTCTGGATTAATTTAATGTAAAATTGAGCATTTTTGTAGTTTAGTTGTTGCAAAACTCCACATACTCACTTTGTAAAGTGTTTTAACAATCCACATTGCTGTGAATAACTCTTCCATTAACACTGTCTAAAAGGCTCCTGCTTGCTTTGTCCTTTCACTTAAATAAAAACCTGAGGGGAGGGGGGGAAATCCAAAAAAAAACCCCAAAAAATCCTGTTCATTTCTTTCCATGCTTTCTGTCAGGAAATTATTTCAAATTTCGGTTTTCCATAACCTCCCAGAGTTCAGGTGCTCCTCTAGAGCACCTCTGGTAGGTGATTCCTGCTGGGAAGGTGTTGTTATGATGGCTTCAGTTCCTATATGGTAGAAATTTAGCCAGAATCTTCCAGTCTTTCTCCAGCTGCCAGAACTGTGAAAGCCAGGCCCTAAATCCAAGATATTGCTCTGACCAGATCTAGAAGTGTTCTGTGATGCTTTTCTTTGCTTCCTAATGGCAAGGCTTTAAAAAACATTCCTCCAGCCTCCTGTAATGCCGTAGAAATTTGGGACAGAACAGGTATGCAACCATTACTTTGTACCTTTCTGGAGTGCAGATTTTAATGCATCACATGGGTTGTTTTTCTTTTTTGAGGCACTTACTTCTTCAATCACAAAGTTCTATTAATGCAACACAGGTTATCCTGTTGGATTACAGGGTGTGTCCTAAAATTCCTGTCAGAAGTCCTAAGAATGCATTACTTGAATATTTGCAGTAAAGGAGAAGCCTTCCTGCTCATGCCCTGAAATGTGTGCCAGGTCTTCAGGGCACGCTACGTCACGGGGCCCCAAGTAGAAATGCCCTACTTTCAAAGCTGAAAAAGTCAAGACAATGAATTATACAATTAGATGGTGAGGAAACAATGGAGGAGACACAAGAACTAATTGCAGGGAGAGATGCTGCAGAAGTGTTTCTAAACTTGTACACTAGGGCAAAAGAAGTGGGACCAAATTTATTTGCACATGCATGTTAAATGTATTAACCATCTTCTCACCTTATGTAACATATCTAAATAATTTAAATGTGCTCTTTATGTAACTAAAAGAACATATTGCTTGAAGCAGAGTGTAAGGGGTGGGGGGAAGGGTTTTGATAAAATGATTTCCTGCCCCTTTAGCTGTAGAAATGATAGCCCAAGTACTATTTTTCCACAACTGTTTGGGCTAAATTTGACTGAGATATTTATTGGAAAAGCCCTAAGAAATTATTGAGACTTCCTTTGCCTTTTCCAATCTTAATTTTGGCTATGGCCATTATTAGTTTTGAGGAAGACTGTCCTTGGTGTCACTGCACCCACTGTGTATAGTGGAAATCCTCCTTTCAGTGGCAGAAAACAGATCTTTCTTCAGGTGCTTTTAAGTACATATATACATATATATACATATATACACATATATATACAAAATCAGATCTTTTTTTCTTTCTCATCTTTGGGGGCAGGCCAGCCATCAGGTCTGGCCAGGTTACACCTGAGAAGGATCGAGGTGGCCCCAGGGTGGCTGATTGGCTCAGATGAGATGCAGGTGAGGGCAATTAACTGTGGGGCAATTAAAAACACCTGGGACGTTCCCAGCCCTCAGTTCCCTGTTGGCCGTTGAGGAGAAGACATCCAGGGTAGGTTTTATTGGTTTTTTTCATACTTTTTTTCATGTTTTTATACGGTTGCGTAGTTTTGGTGTTTCTACATTGTGGTCTTTGTGATGGAAGTCATCAGGAGATGCTTGCAGGGTTTTTATAAATTTATTTTTTCTGATTATATCCTGCTTTTCTGTACTAAAATGACCTGAGCAGTTGCAAGGAGCAAATTTATTTGTATTTATAGTAGCCAAGGAGAGGCACTGCGGAGCTCATGGTCTTGAGGGCTAACAGATCATCACTGTGGGGAGAGAATATAATTTGTTATTATTTGCTGTGACTAAAACCGTCTTGAATAGCTAATCAAAAGTGCTTTATTTGTTGTGGTGTGCTTTTTTTTTTTCCTCTGAGTCCTAATTTTGGGTTTTGAAGTCCCTCATTAGTAACATTAATAGTGGAATGATGTTCTTCAGACACTTGCCAATTGCAGGAGCCCTTTTCAGTTTGCAACTGTACAATGTAATGTTTCAAAGTGTTTTTCTCCCTTCTGTGGCAAGTCTTTATTTTATTTAGCACGGAGTAAACATTTATTTTTGTCCTCCTAGAGATAAAAAATTTGCATGCGAGGTTTTTGAGTTGTTCTGAAACAATGTTTGTCTTGATAAATGGATGTATTTATCCAGTTTTGTGGATGTTTTTTCCTTTTTTTAAAAAATGGGTTGTTGTTGTTCTTCAGTGAGGTCTGTCCCTTAAAGACTTGTTTCCTGAACCCAGCTTCTTAGTCTAAAATATATTACACCTTTGCAACACAAGCTGTGTGAAAGGAAAACTCCAATATTATTATTCCACCTACCTTGTTAAATCCTTACTCAAATGGGGTGCATGTTGGGGGTTATTTGTTCCCTTTTTAAAGCCATTTCAACACCTGGTATTTGCTCAGGCAGCCTGGAGGACTCATGTGGTTCTCAAATTGCTGCTTCTCTCCAAAGTTCTCTCTGTTGCTCTTTGGATGAGTGTGATGGAGAGCTCTGCCTGCCTGGGAAGCTCCATTTCTCACCAGGCAGAGTCACGTGCTGACACCTCTCAGGGAGTCCCATATGCCAAGACACCTGAGCCAGCCTTTAATGCCTCCCAGCTACATGGCAGGCCTGGAAGAACCTCTCCCAAACTTTCTCTCCTGTCACTTTGCTATTTTTAAGAGCTATCTTAGCAGCATGTGGAGATTAGACTACAGGAGTGGAGACTCTTATGTATTCCTTTCAAGTAATAAATTAATAATGCATTCCGGGCTGTGCTACCAGCAGATGTTCGTTGTTCCGACTTTATGGTTCTTGAGATAGTTGGTAGCAAGTTCAAAAGTGGTTTTATGGTATTTCCAGGGAACAACAACAACACAGACACAGAGAACTGCAGTAGGTTTCAGGTCCTGGAAGGTAACTTCAAATATTTGCATTTTTTATGTTAGGAAAAGAAAGTGGAGTTAAAATCATGGAGTGGCTTTCATAGAGAGTATGAAAGCCTCAATAGCCTCTCTAGAAAATGAATTCTGGTCATTAATAAGCAGGATGTCTGTCTGTCATGGTATGCATTAATTTGTTTAGCTTCTCTTTGATGAGCTGAAGGTTGTTGTTGACTGACTTTTCTTCAGTGTCAGTATCCTCTAACTGCAGCAATGTAATTTATATTCCCCACTTATAGGGGAAGATAGTCACTGAAGGATGGGCTGCCCAGGATTGAGGTCTTTCGGTTGGGGTTTAGGAAGGTGTTTCATTAACTGGGAAGAGATGAAGGTGTGCTCTGAATAAAACCCTTCTCTGACAGGGTAGTGAACAGGTATTGCACTGATCTGGTAGAGGACAGCATTTTGCCTCTTATTTCTAGGGTTGCCTACAAGCCTGTGGGGGGACAAGGGTGCCTTTGCCACAGGGTTACACACACAGTGAATGAATTCCATGCTAATTAATGTCCATCTGGCAATTTGAAGTGTGGTAAGCATCTTAAAAAAAAAAAATCCTGGGTAGCTTTGCTAGTTTAATAGTGATTGTAATTGAACTTTAATTTCGCCAGCTACGAAAGAAAAAAGCAATGGTTTTGGTTATCTGAGTTCTGGAGGGTTTACCTCCAAATGCATTTAATTCCAGTAGATTTGTTTTCTAGGGTTGGGAAATGATGGCTTGGCCATGTGCACTGTGCTGGATGTGTATCACTGTATGTGCTCAAACGCTCCCAGAGTTACTACTGAATAATTTCTCAGCAGATATTGGCCACTAGTTATACATCTAAAATAAAGGGATAACAAATATTTAAAGGCATTCTGATACACCCTTCTCTCTGATACACCCTTCTCTCTGCCACACCAGAGAATGATCATTGCAAATGGGGTTACGCAGCAATATACCAAATGTCATTTGGTTTCTGTCCTCCAGCAGTAATCAAATAGCAGGAAAGCAGGAAAAACATTCTCTCATGCATATGGTTTTTTACTCCCTTTTCTCTGATTGCTGTTTCACTTTTTTTTTTTCTTAAGCAAAGGAGAAATGTGTATACTTTCTTGAAGTGATGTTTCAAATGATGGAATTGAGAATTATCATATGCCAGTGTCTCCTGTAGTTCTGCATTAGGGAAGTAAACTTAGATCTAGGAGAGAACTCATGTTTTGGCAGTGTCTAAACTTATCCATGCACTTTATGTGGAACCACTTGTTGTGATATCTGAGGAAAGTATTAAAAATAAATAGATTCCAGGGACGACATTAATATTATGTTTAAACTTTCTTCAGTGACTTGCTGTACTTCATCCTTATTGTTAGTTCAGTTTAGATGCATTGGTTTGGGCAGAAAGGCAAAAAATAACAATGGTTTGGTTTCTTTTTCCCCTTTTATTCACCTATTTTCAGTTGTAAATGTCTTGTTTGGGAAAGACACCTAATTAAATGTCTTGTCTGGGAAAGGCTCCCCAGGCCATGTGTGTTGAGGAATGAAGATGTTTTTGTGTGAGACTCTGAGGGTACCTAGGGCAGTGGCCTTTGGAGGGCTCCCAGCTGAGAAATGGGGAGGGGACAGCAGGACCCTCCCTGAGCTGTGTCAGCCAAGGTTACTCCTGATCCCAGTGAATCCCTTTGATGAACAGGGAGAAAAGCAAGGGCTTAAAGCAAACTTTGTTTTTTGTGGGATATTTTAAGATTCACTATCAGTTTCTGTTTCTCTGCTTTTGTAACTCAGGAAGATGTGTGAGAATTGAATACCTGCTCCCTTCCAGCGCTTCTGCTTTCTCAGTTTTTGTGCCAAAGCATGAAAATTCCTGTGACAATGTTACCATTTTGCTAATGGTTCATGCCCTAGTGGATACCCTCCATTGCCCTAAAATATGCAATCATTTAATTGTCATTGCAATCCTATTATATTGCCATTATGGAACGTCTGGTGGGGAAAGCTATGAACATGTTATTAGTGCTGAAAGGGACAATTTACTGAATTTCACTAAATGCCATCACTTCTCAAAAATGAAACAAAATTACTTTATTATGCATGTCTTACTTTACTATTCTGCTCAGATAATGATTGGGAGCCATTGATCTTTTTCTGAGTGGAGATTTTTCTGTGCAATTTTTAGTTTGTTGCAACAGTAGGAATGCTAAAACTTGGGCTCTTCCAGCATCCTTCCTTATATTAAAAAAACAAAAACAAAACAAAAAAAACCAAAAAACCAAAACAAACAAAAAAAAAAAAAAAAAGGAAAAAAGGCAGCTCTTGTTGAACTGGAGGTGTGAGTACAGATTTTGAAGCCTTTTGTTTAGTGACTCAAGCAATGTTCCTATTCATAAGCTCATACAAGTGAGTCAGATCTCTTCGTCCTGGAACTTTCTCTCCTTTTTGGCTCAATTTTCCTCACTTGTTTTTCAGCTGTTTTGTAAACTCTTTAGGGCATGGGGTACATCTCAATGAGTCTTTGAAATAACAGTATACTCTGCTCTGTACAACCTCACTTGAGGTCTCCAATTACAGCCCAAGTACAGATAATTAACTCCCTGTGTGTGACTTGTACTGGAGGAGGGTTGGTTGCATTTGAAGCAACTCATTGTCAGTGTGGAAGCTTAAAATTGTCATCTCTTCCCAGAGATGGTTCAGTGAATTTGAAATTCTTACTGATTCTAGAAATTGCATTTCCTTCCTTGGCTGGCAAGTGAGGCTGAGTGAATCATTCCCTCATCTTTGGAGTTACCATTCAAAGAGCTATAGGAAATCCAAGGAAAATGTCATTGTGGGACAATAGGGAGACCAACAGGGACTTCTCCAATGTACTATAAATTCTGGAGGAAAAGCTATTTTAATCACAAGGAAAGAAAGCATCATAGAGGTCCTTTAATGTCTTTATGGTTTGATGTCTTTGTAAGTGCACATAAAACAAACTGAAGAGTATTAGATGCAAATTATGACTAATAATTTGAGCTTGGGGGCATTAAAAATAATAAGGTATGATTAATGCAGGATGTATCAGGATTAAGAATGCAGATATATGCTTACATTGCAAGTGTGTCACCAAGCAAAGCAAGGATAGTCTATTGTGACTTTTTCCTCTTTTTAATTCATGTGATCTGTTTAGCTATTTCATGTGGATTCTGCAAATATCTTTTTTTTTTTTAATCCTAGATTTCTTCCTGGTAATTTTGAGTTTGTAGTTCTGGGCCAGCTGATACAACACAAATAGAATTATTACTATACAACTTAGTTTGGAAAAGGGTTTTTGAAAAGCAGTTTTGAATTGCCTTGTGGCAATTCTCTTGTACATAAACTCATTTTAACTGCATAAAACCTACTATATTGCATCTAGAAACTGCAGTGAATGTGCATTTAGATGTTATGAATAACTGCAGTTAAGTAGAAATGAAACTGAAATAAATCTGAATTTTATTTGCACTTTCCCTTCATTTTAATGCCACTCAAGCTGCTGCTACCTTTTATTCTGAGAGTAACATAGCTGTAAAGGATAAAGAGCGTGTGTGTGTTTATCTGTGAAATGCTCAAGCACTGTTGGCCTACATGTAACATGGTTTATAACCACAGAGGCTGTGCAATGAAATTTTGACTGCTGGACATTATTTTAAAGCTGTTTGCTCCTGTCATGGAAATGCATTACACAACACAAAGTATGGCTGAGAAAACCGAATAACCACTTCAAAATTTAAGATTTCTGTGGGTGATAAGTGATGCTTATGCCTTGGCAATCAAGATGCTGTTAAAAGGTGTTGGGAATATGCAGCAGGGCTCTTGCCTGCAGACACTGACTGGTTTGTGGTGTTGTGCTTGCAGCAGCCAGAATTTGGCTTTGTGCTGTGGTAGTGACTCCAGTCCCTCTGGCATCCTGTGGCAGTGACCACAAACCCTCTGACACCCAGTGGGTGACCCCAATCCCTCTGCCCTGCAGCCATAGCCAACTTGGAGGAACCCAAATGACTGTGGGGAAAATTTTCCAAAGCACTTGGATGGCTTGGTCATCTTTGTGTCCTTTCTGAGCATGACTCACCTGCTCAGGAACTGCAGTCCACAGAAAGATAATGTGCTTTGTCTGCCAGAGCAGTCAACAGCCTCTGAAAATTTTACCATCAAAAATCCTGGTTGACGAAGGTTTGTTTGATTTATCAGGCTGTGATGGCTTTTATTTGCTTTCCTGCTGTTCTTTTTGCTGCCAACTCATTCAAATCCAAACTTTTGGACCATTTCTCTTCTGTCAACTCAACTTTTGTCATGCAAGCTACCCTGCACAATTACTGTCAGAGTGTAATTAAAGTGCTAAAATAATGTAGTAGGAGCCTGTGCATTGCCTGGTGGGCTTCTGCCAGCACCTAATGAACAAGCCCTCTGTCCTGAACACATGGATGTGCTGGAAAAACAGCCTGAATGCCGAACACAAAATCTCTTAGCAAAGCCATTACAGTGGAGCAGTTTGGGAACCATGCTGCTCTTCCAGAGTGTGAACACCCTCCTGAGGAGCTGGGACACAGCCCGGGCTGTCCCTGCTCCAGGCAGTGACACTGGTGTGGCTGTGTCCCTCTCCTGCTGCTCCCCCTCACTGTGGGTCCCTTCCCTCAGCACATTCTGTGAGCCTGTTGGTTATCAAGACTGTTTCTGAAATAGTTTTCTCTCTTTTTTTTTCTTTTTTTTTCTTTCTAATGATTAAATCTGCACTAATAATGTTTCTTTGGTTAGGCTGTTAATATTTTAATTATGATATGGGAATTATGACTGGATGTAGAAGGCATTTCGGGATGTACGGGCATTTCTTTTTGCCCATAGCAAGATTTGGTGCACAATTTCTTTGTTCTTTGGATTCACAATGGTACAAATAAGAGAGGGAAAAAAAAAAAGGCATGGAACAGACTGCTGGCATGGAGACTGACCAGACTCAGGAATTATCCCACACTGCACTGCTGCTCTGCCTCTTTTCTTAACTTTTGACTTATTTTCTTATTTGCCTCCCCTTTCCCTACTTAAAGGAATTATCTCAAAGACCGAGAATTAGTACAGCCTGGAAAAATTTTAATTCATACCCTAATTAATGAATATAACGTAATGTACACCTGTGGTGATAATACCTTTATTAGCATTGAAGCTGTTAGACATCAAAGCACTGTATCAGGCAAAACCATCTATTTCTCATTTAATGGAGTCACAATTCAAGTGTAGTTTGTTAGAATGAAATCACATCAAAACTGGAGCTCTGCAGGGTGAGCAGAAATTCTTCCATCCCAAACTGCAGGTTAATAATAGGGTAGGCTGTTATGTTCAGTGTGGCAACTGAAGTATTAGGTCACAATCCACATTTAATATCACTGAACACTTTCTGAATTCACTCATTTTAACATTTGACAAGTGTCTTAAGAGGTAGATGCATTAACATTATTTTTGCTTCATAAATAAGGGTGAAAGAGTGTTCTCACCTCAATGTGAACAGCTTCAATAAAGGGAAAATGCTGCAGCTTTTGGAGCAAAAATTAATTTCTGGTGTGGATAAACTGAGGCTGAAGGCAAAATAGTTTGTCTCTATCTAGTATTGTAAATACATTACCCTTCCCCTTTTAAAATTGAAATCCTTCCTATTAGACCACAAGCAATGCTGAGGTTTCTTTCCCACAGCTTTTTTTGTTTCTTCTCCAAATTCCTCTGCTGTTAATCCTATTGTATAACAATTCGTTAAAGACTTTCTGTTTGTTTCTGATTCCCCATCTCTCTAAAGTGGGAAGTTTGTTGTGGCTGAAAAGAAATATCTTGGAGACTTATTGTAGAAAAGCCTGGATGTGCTTACTTTGGCAAAATTCTCCATGATTTCATTGTTCTTTTTAAGAACCATGAAGAAAGCTGGTCATGTTCAATATTGCCTGTTCAGGCAGTGTCTTGTAGGCATGACAACAAGCATATGTTGTTGGGGAGGTGAATGCAACTGGGCTTGGAACTCATCCATCTCTTGAGACAGGGGTGGGAGGCAAGGGAAAGGTAACAAGGAATTTGTTATAAGACAAATACAAGATGAAGGTTCCCATAAGAAAACAGTAAAGAAATTCCCAATATGTAGGGTTTGATTTTCATATTCTCTGGATCGTGGTCATATTTATCTTCTGTCAGGAAGGATGAAGGGGCCAATAATGGTGTTTTCCCACTCTCCAACCTTCTTTTCCTTTTTTTCCTCCATGGATTCTTAGATTTATTTTTATCTTGGAGAAGCTGCAGTTTACTGGTGCAGTAGGTTACCTTTTATAGTTATAAAATTTAGGAGAGAGTGATATCCTTTCCATACAACTTCCAGAGTGCTCTCTAAAGCCTTTATTGCTATAATCTTTCAGATTCAGTAAGAATCCTTGACCTTTGCTGGTTCCATTATTTTAGAGATGTTGCATGACTTTGATTCCTCTGTACTGCCACATCATAAGGGAAAATCTTTCCTTATGGTAATGGCACAGCTGCACCAAATAAACAAGTCCTGCACTCTTCACATTAAGTGCTGTAGAGGTCTGCCTGCACTTAAGTAGAGAAGTAACTATTACTGCATTGCATAACAGGTGATATTTGAATAGACAGAGGATACTTAGAATGGAAATAGAGCATATTCCCAATGTGCAATGATTATTTATACAAAGAGTCTATATTAAAAAAAAAAAAAGAGAAAAAGGTGAAAATCATTTATTTGAAAAGATGAAAATGCAACTGCCTTTTTTCTTCGAGTTTTGCAAAGACTATTTTTACTCTGTATTTTGGGGCTTGATTTAACAATCCAGAAATTCAGTCTGGCTGCCAGAATCAGCTCTTGCCACCTTCAAGGCAGGGATGTGGGTGTGGTTGTGAAGAGTTGCTGCTGGTCAAAGGTGATGTTCTCCCATTTGTGCTGACACAATAACCAAAGTCAGAAATGCCCAAGAGACAACGTTAATAGGTTTCATTTAAACATTTATTAAAGTATGCATGTGTAACATCTCCAGTTAGATTGCAGGTATGGAGGGATGTGGTGTCATGGGAATGCATTCAAGTCTCTGAGGAAGAAACATTCTAAAACACACACAACAGGATGCTGCAAGCCAGATTAACATATGAAACTCTCAGCAGTGGAGTTCCTTGAAGAAAATGAAGAAAAATGTTGGGAAGAATATTTAGAGTTTAGTGTTTTACACTGCTCAACAGCTCTGTGTTCATTAACTGGCACATCCCTTCTAATTTGTGATCTCATTCATACTGTGTCAACAGCTTTTAGCAGTGCCTCTCCACATTCTGTTTGCTTTAAAACACAGTTTCTGTAATCAGGGAGAAAACTGGGAGCAAAATCACCATTTCGAACCCTGTAGTCATCCTCATCACTGCTTCCTCCTCTGCTACCTGGCCGAATTCTGGCTGGTTCCCCTGTGAGTTGGGGAGGTTCTGTGTGTGAGGCTTTGCACATCTGATAGAACCCATCAGTGTTTTTAGTGAATCACTGCAGGGTTTTTTGACATGGTAAAAGTGTCCAAGAATTATCTTTTTTTTTTCTCTTTATGCTGCGTTACCAGAGTAATCTCTTCTTTCATGCTGTGTCATGTGATAAAAACAGGACTGGTGTGATTTATAAAGGGAAATTTGGCAGTCTCTCCCTATTTGCTTGGTCTGGATGGTACATGTCAAATTTGTGCCTGTCCCAATGAAGATATTACCTGAAAGAGGAGATAGTGTGTTAGTGGATTAGATGTAGATTAAGGTGTTGCTGTTGTAAGAATCTGTGCCAGGTGTGATTTACAGATTAAGTTGGTTTCCCCTATTTAGTTTAGTTTGCATTTTTCTCTTTATTATATGTTTCTTAGTTCACTAATTTTGTAATATTTTTTAATCTACCTCAATACAAAAGAATCCTATGTAATGGCAGAAAATATTTTCCATACAATTGAACATTGTCTTGTTATAGTACAAAATACTTTTCCATCCACTGCAATTTTTCTTTTTCTTTTTGCAGTAAGATGCCATTTTAAAATATTTTAGTGTTCCAATGTGCTTTGTAATTTTCCATTACCTAAATCATCCCAAGTCCTTTTACAACAAGCCCCAGTCCAACTAGAGACTTTGTCCTTGTCTCCTTTTTGTCCCAAACTCTGTCTCAGTTACATCAGAAGCTCCAGCCCTATGAAATCAGGACTCTTCTCCTGCTTCTCAACAAATTTTAAAAAGTGTAATTTGCCTGCCTGAGGATTTCATTATTAGGTTTGCAGTCACTTTATTAGTACTCCTTCCTTTGCTGGGTTCATCTGTAATGAGTCAGAATTCATTGATTATAGAAAGTCACAGATGTACAGAAGGAGAAATTGTGAAGAGACTTTAATAGTTTCTCTTCCTTACAACAGTGATGCCTTTAAATCATAAATAACTGTGAAGAACTTTTGCTCTTAGCATTCATTTTCTTAATCTCTCAGTCCCATTGAAACGAGAATAATAAGCAGAGGTATCACCTTGAACAGTGAGGGAGAGAGTCATCCAAACCCATCCTTCTTTGGCTGATTGTTTGGTAAATTTACCAGAGTTAATCTCAACCTTAGCTCACCATCTGATTTGGTGTCATGATAAACAAAGAGGAACAACTCAGGCCATTTCTCCCACGTGTTTTTTTGTGTGCTGCATCCTCAGAGGTGCCTTGCAGTCATTTAGATGGTGTGGGACCTTTCAGAATGAAAACCAAAAGGGAAAAGAAAAGAATAAAAAGCATTTTGTTCTATAGTTAGCTGAAGGATTGGATAGGAAAGCTTGAGATATTAGTAACATTCAAAAAAGAATTAAAATCAAGCAGGAGGGCCTGGAAGCAGCTGTGTGTGTAATGTAGCAGCTCACACAGCTCTGCAGCTATCAAAATATAGCTCTGTATATACTTGGTTAAATACTTTGCCCTTAGTCTTCACTGCAGCCATCTACTTCCATAGTGCTCCTTATTCCTTCCTGTCAATAAAATGGGAGGGGAGCCTTGGGGCACAGTGAGCATCTCTGTGGACTTTTCCAGCTGCTGATGGAAAGACAAGCTTGTACAGATGAGGAGTGAAGGGGAAGCTGAGCTGTTCCCCCAAAGCACAGCCTCCTCTCCGTGGTGTTTTTCAGCCCAGTGCCCTTATTGAAATTTGTGTGGGTGATGTCAGTTTAATAGGCTCAGCACTTTTAGGGGGGACATTGACAGAAACTAAATTGGAAAAATGCAACAAATGTTAGGTTTTAGCAGAATATCGACTTAATACAGATTGAACAGGGAAGAAAAATATTGTGTGGTTTGCACCTTGAACTTCACATTGTCTCATTAAATACTCTGCAATGGATAACACTGTCTGCCTGCCTTGCCCTCAGCTGTAGACCCAGCAGATCATTCATGTAAGGAGTAATAATATACCACTCTGTGGTGCCTCACTGCAACTGCCACGAGGTATTTTGAAGATCTGTTTTTATTACTTACCAAAATCTACACTCCATTTATTTCTGCGTAACTGGTTTTTTGCTCCCTCCCCACTTTTCCGTGGCCCCACATCTATTTCTTATTCATTTGTTTGACCCAAATTTCTTTCTTGTATACAGCAGTCAATCCCTTGAAACCCTCAGGTCCCCAAACCTGGTGTGTATTTAGATGCATTTGCCTTTTTTCCCCTTTTAATAGTGTACCTACAAAAAATGACTCAGAAGAAACATTAGTTTCTATCAACCAGAAAAATTTGCCTGCTGTCTGGAATGAGTGTATTGACTGAAAAATTGAAAACTGGGCCAATCAACTTAGATTTCCATGAGAAAAAAAGCACTAATTCTCAAAATATGAGCTCAGCATTCAATTTGATCTTTCAGTCTTGATATGTTTTACGCCGTTAACTATGAGTATCTTGTTTAGAGACATATAAACTGTGGGTTGAGGGAACATCACCTCCACCATTAATGTGAATTAAAGGTAATTGAATCTGATACCAGTGAAACACCTGTTAACCAAATAGCAGCAAAGATGGGTGTCAGAGTGGCAGCTGATGCATTGGGTAGTCAGTGATGAGATGCCAAAGTCTGTGGCAGGTTCCCCTTGGTTCTGGGGCTGCAGGGGATAAGGAAATTATTAGAGAACAATTAGTTAATGGTTAAGTTTGTTGGGGTTTTTTTGGCTTTGTTTATTTTCCCCCCAAAATGAATTGCTTAATATAATCCTATTGTTTACTCACCAGAGGATAAAAGAGCTGGAATTTGCCAACTGTGCAGAGAGTGGGCTTTTGGTGGGGAGGGACTTGTGATGTATTTGTGGCCTGAGTCCCACAGTGGACTGTGACTGTGCAATACTGATATTTAGTGCTTTCCATTTCCTAAGCAGTAATTCTACACAACTCATTATTTATGTTCAGTAAATGCCAAAAGCTTTTTTATTAAAAAAACCCCTCATAATGTGAGTTTGTTCAATAGCCTCTGGAATACTAAGTTTTGTCCCTTGAGTGTAGAAAAAGCTGTTTGTCTCCTTTCAGAAAGCATCCAGGTTTGACCCTTCATGGCCAAGCTATAATGTGAATGTTAAATTCCACAAAACCCAGGGGAAGAATATTAATATTTTTCTCCATGTTTCTCTTTTCATGATTGCAACACAAGCACTGAATGTGATTTTCCTGTCTTGAAACAAACACACCAATAAGTCTATCTGGTCTGCCAAGAAAAGATGCAACATCCAGACAGTTCTTTGTACTGTCAGATGAAATGAGGCTATTTTGACTAGTGTTTAGGATATACAACATATGGCATGCTGCTGATTTCTGCTTCTAAGGGATCATATTGGATTCACGTATCTGATGATATAATTCTTACTGCGCCCTACAAAATACTGAAATGGCAACTCAGCAAGTTTTTTTGAAGGTGTCAGAACCATAAAAAGTTGTTGCTGGCTCTGTTCTAGCATTTTTCTTTTATTAATGCTAATTTCTTGGCTTTTGACTAATTACAGCTGTCCTTGAGGACAATAAAAAAAAATACAAGTTAGGCAGACTGGGAGATGGTTTTGTGTTTTGCCTTTCTGCTCCCCTCAGCAGACATTGACTGTGGTTTCAGTCTTCTGATACCTGACCTCTAACCTGAAACCCCAGCCAGGACAGCAGGGCCCAAACCCTCCCTGAGTGTTGGGGAAAGAGCTTCTTTGGGGCTTGCTGCAGAGGAGGAGGATTTTGGGTGAGGCTGAAGCCTTTGATTCCCGATTGCACTGGTGTTCAAGGGGCTCAGGAGAACATCAGTCCCTTGGTGCTGCAGCTCTGCTCATGTCACCTCATCATTAACATTTCAGTACTCAGCAAAAGCTGCTGCTCCTGGGTTTGGGCAATAAAGAGATCATGGCTGGTTTGTGCCTTTCGTAAGTCATAGGATCACAGAATGGTTTGGGTTGGAAAGGGACTTTAAAGCTCATCCTGTTCCACCCCTGCCAGGGGCAGGGACAACTTCCACCAGACCAGGGTGCTCCAAGCTCCTGGCCTTGGACACTTCCAGGGATGGGGCAGTCACAGCTTCTCTGCACAACCTGTGCCAGGGCCTCACTACCCTCATGGGGAAAAATTTCTTCTAATGCTTAGATTAAATCTATCCTCTTTCCATTTGAGGTCATTTCCCCTTGTTCTGTCACTGCATGACAACATATTGTAATGCTTTACTAAGGTTCCTATTTTTCTAGACCTGGAAGGTAAACAAAAAATAACATATATTCATTGTATCTGCATGATTTCCAAGCTAATTCTGTGTGGATCAGGTTGTTTTCTTTGGAACATGAGGAATATGATTTAGGTTATGGTTTAGTCTAAAACTGGATTATGAATTTTGGCTTTGTGGTTAAGTAAACTCCAGGCTGTGCTGTATCCTTTGCTCCTGCTGTACCTCTGGACTTTACACCTCCTTTCTGTTGGCACAACAAAACATTCAGAGGGCTCGTTCAGCTCTCTGGTGTAGCTGGGAAAGTGTCAGAGGATTCATTTTCTTTACCTCAGGAAAACAAACAAAACTGATCAGCAGCTGAGCTGCTGTGTGAATTTTGTTCTTGGAGAGACAGTGGGTACCAGCTTAATGCACACATTTGGACTTTTGGCTTGACCCAAGTTCTGCATTTGTGAAAAGCATTGTACTGCAGCCTGAACTCACACAGCAGATGCAAATCTAGTTTATATAATGCTCTTGTAACAAAACAGAGTAATCATTTTAATTAGGTGAGATTTTTTTTTTTTTTTTAATGCCATTTTGGCGTACCAGCACATTTCCCCTGTGCTCTGGTGTTGCTGATCACAAACAAGTGAATTTTTCAACTCATCTGTGTGCTGCAATAAACATACTGTCATCCTGCCCATCTCTTTACTTGTCTTCTTATACCAGTTGAATATTCCTGCTGCAGTATTTTCTTGCAGACTCTTTTCAATTTTTATAGGCTGAAAAGTACCTCAGGGAAAGAGCTTGCTGATTGGTTTTTTGGGCTTTTTTTCCCTTGTAAAAAGCTATTTTTATAACCCCTACAGTTTCTCCTCTTTTTTCATGCTTGCTTTTTCAAAAAGAATAGCAAATTTACTGTATCTGAGAGCTGATATGCCTATTTTGCTCGTAACTTTTAGCTGCTATTTCCTTAGAAATTTCCTGATGATACATATGGTGTGTATGAACAAGCTGCCCTTTCTGTATTTCCTTTTATTTCTTTTCACCCAAAGGCTTCTTATTCCTAAATTTTTAATGTGAAAATATTTTTTTGTTGTTTAAAATCTGTCCTATTCTCAGATGATCCTTAACTCTGTTTTATTCAATCATTAAATTATAAGGCATTAAATTATAAGGTGCCACCTTGTTATTTCTGTCATTTCCTCACTGATCCACAATCACATGACCTGAAAGTGAACTTTCCCTTCAAAGTCTTCTAAAAATATTCCTTCCTGGGATCTGTTGCTGTAGCTTGTGTCTGACACGAGCTGCTGCTGTTATTGCTTTGCTCCATTTCAATGTGACTGCAGGAGCAGAACCCGCCTGGGCACCCACAGGGTGGGCAAGAGATGTACCAGTTCTAACTTGTGGGTGCATGAGGAGGAGATTTTTACACCTGTACTCACACCCTTGTAACCCATCTGGGAAGTTTCCTGTCCCAAATCATATGGTATTTGGACATGTTAAGAATCTATTAAGGGAAAACTGACAATATTTTATATGTATGTATATATACGTAAAAGAACAATTTTGCAGGAGCTTTCTCTAAAACAGATCCAGACAATGAGAATGTCCTGCTACAAGAAATATAATGCTGGAATGTTCTGGGAAAAGTGATAAGATTTGCAGTGGGATATGTGAATTTAGGCCCATGTTGTGGTATCAGGAGTCTGCAACTTCAGCTGGCTCACAGGAATTAGATAATTCAGAGTGAGCTGCTGACAGGCATAAAGCAGTCTGGGATTGTTGTATGTCTCTGCAGCTCTGCCCAAGAGAAGCCAAAGAATGAGACAGAAGTGTCCCAAATTAAAGTACAGCCTGGGCTGTGCTTGCTGCAGTTTGGAGTTGGGTTGCCTGGCATAATTTGAGGAGAATATTTGTTTGGGTGTTTCGGTGCTTTCCTAGTAGATTTTCCCTGGTGTGGTCTCCACATATATTGCCAAGATATTTTTAAAGGAGCTAAATTGAGTGAGATATATAGAAATGATTCCAAATCAAGCAAAATTCAGTGATCTGGGCCATATATTTCTGACAAATTCATCTCCATGGAATGTGAGGGTTGGTGACAAGGCAGACAGTTTTCATATAATCTGTGCATCTTTAATCTGTAACTTCCAGTTTTGAAGCTATATGGCTGCTGTGTTTTTTAAAAAGTTTGTTTAGTGGTGACAGCTGTGACTTTAACAGCTCGAACTGGAAAGGTGAGGTCATCCAAAAAAAATGCAGTGTCCTTATGTCTGTAGTGCTGGCCCTTTGTACACAGAGTCTGGAAGCCTGATGGTAATGCATAAAAATAATGGTTGCATGTGACAGTCTATTTTGAGGAACTTCCTATACTTAGTGACCATTAGATAGTACAAAAATTATTGTTAGACTTTTCTTGTTTGTTCTAAAACAGGATTTGCAGAACTGCTTAATGGGCACTCTTTTACAGCTCTAAAACATCAACTGCAAATCTATTTTTTCCCTTTTTTGACTTCTGCCTGGGCTGGCTCCGTTTGGTTTTGATGTTATCTATTTAAAACCAAATCTGATAAGGGATAATGGCTGCATTAGCGTGGAAGAACTGCTTTGCTTGATCTGTCTCCAGTGGCTCTGGAGCAAGGTCTAGGGACTATCCTTTGTGATAAACACTGCCACAGACAATCCCTTAATTTCTCAATCAATTTACCAGTAAGGTGAATGTCGACAGCTTCAGCATTTCCTGGACCGAATGCAAGTCTGAGGATTGTGAAAAAAGACACAAAGAGGTGAAGGGAGCCAACTACCAGAGTCAGTGAGGAGAGGCTCAGTGGGAGCTGATCCTTGGCAGGGAGGGAGAAGCACCCCTGCAGATGGGGAGGGAAGGAGGAGGAAAGATGCCATTCAGGCTTCTCATGCAGGTACTGCAGCAGGAGCTCTCACTGCTTTAGCAATGCTCTACCTGTGTGCTATACATCTCCTTCATTTACTGACAAATAACTACATTATTTCCTGATATTTCACAGTTATCTACTTATATCTGTCTATATACATTTATCTATGTTTATACATGGGTATATGTATGTAAAACTGATCATCGTATAAAATATGGAAATTCTATGTATAAATACATATACAAGTATATACCTACTTATAAAAATAATAGTTCTGCCTCCTCTTAGCAAGCTAGGGAAAACAAATGTGTATGTCCAATATTTATTGCTGGGAATAATGACCTAAATTATTTTCTTGTTAGAGTTCAGATAGCTTCATTATTATACAGTTTCCTCAGAGCAACTCTGAAGAGTTTTTTGTATAAACTGTACTTATTTATCACAGAGCTCGTTATCTGTGCTGTAATTACAGTATGCATAGTAATTTTAGAGAGCAGTGAAACTAAAGCTGTTAAAACAGTAAGGATAAGTTAAAAAAATACTTTAGTAATTTGTCTCTTAAGTCATGAGGTTCCTAACTCACAAGTTCTGTTTCATAAATCATAACTTAGAGCAAACCAGTTAGTTAATGGTTGGGGAGTGGGCTCTTCCCCCTCCACCAGACTGCAGGGCTCTGCTGCATCACTCTGGGGAGTATGAAACCCTCAGCAGTCCCAGAGGATTTGCTCCAGGAAGCTTTTTGGGCAAACTGAAATGCTGATGCTTTCCAGCTGGGCAGTGTGACCTGTACCGTGCAGGGGGATGGCTGGAGGGGACAGTGAGGCTGCAGAAGGTGGTGGCTGCAGTGGCCTTCAGCCCGTCCTGGCCATGGTGTTCTGCTCCTGAGTGCCTCTTGGACATGGTGCCACCCTGACCTGGGTGTCAGCTGAGTTCTGGCTTGTTGAGGGAACAGTCACAACGTGGTCTTTGTTGTTGTCCTCTCAAAATTACCTATAGATGGTTATAAGATGTCTAAGAGGGTTTCTGTAGGCCTAATGATTTATTTTGTGCAATTTCAGATTTTTTTGAAACTCTGAGGTTCACCTGTAATAAGCTGACAAAATTAATCTAAGTTTGATATTGAATGGTAGTGAAGAATTTAGCCTTTATTTATTCCATAAGAACTTTAGGAAGAATACCATGCCAACAGATCTAATTAGGAGGGAGAGCTGCTTTATGCTGTGACATTACAAGATAGAAACAGAATGGAGTATGTGGTAATTAAGGTGCTGATGGCTTTTTCTAAACAAATTTGGGGCTATGGTGAACTTCGAATATAGTCCAGCCTTATTGTTTGATGGAACTTTAAATATACATCTGTGGCATGGTGGCATTAAGCTCAGATGTGACAATGTAAAAAATATTGACTCTACTGGTGTTAATGCTGTGCTGAAATATACTTTGCACCAGAACTGTTTGAAATGAGTTCAGTTTGCTAGCCCACTGTAACATATGACATTTTTCTAATTAGGGCAATGTTTAATTTACTGTCTCATGGCTTTTTGAATAAATATAAATTGTCATACTAAAGTGACAGGTGTAAAACCCTGGGTAGCTGTGTTAGAGAGGTTAATTTGCTCTTAATCAAATCAGTTCTGCTTCACTTTCTCACGGGGAGTGAGAGATAATAGGCCTGTTTAACTGGAGATTAGGCAGCCTTTTCCCTGGAATTCCCGAAGGGTTCACCTGAGACTTATTGTGTCATATTCTCTATAAAGATATTTGAATACATCAACATTTAAAGATGTGCTGGATCTACTCACGAGGGTATTTTGTTGCCCACACTTGACTCAGCAGCAGTGAAAGGAGACCTGGGACTAGAGGAGCTGTGAGAATGTGGTCCTGTGGAGAGCTGCAATGTGCCACCCAAGAAGCCACCCATCCCCTTCCCAGGTTTGAAAAAGGAGGGTCAGATTTCTTTAGTTTTGTTTTATTTTGTTTTTTTCTTCTTTTCTCTTATTGAATTGAAAAGGGAGAGAAATCCTCACCCCATCTTATATTTTGCAGTGAGAAAGTTGTCAATATGTAGTGCTTGAGAGCTGATAAAAGAGCTAAGAAACACAAATGAAAACGCCTGCCAGTTTGTAGGAAGTGAGAGCAACGTGGGAATCCACCGGGGGGCTGTGTGAGCATGAGAAGCTTGGTTTGTGGGATCAATAGGTGAAGGCTTAGTGCCAGAAGGCCAATTGCTGCAGTGCCTGCCAGGATTCTGTGGGCAGGGGCAGTCCCCAGTGAGACAACACGAGCATCCTGCCACGGGGGGTGCAGGAGGAGCTGTACGAGCTGAAAAACATTCAACAGACAAGCTTGGGGTGTGTGAGGAGAGAAATCCAGTGTGTTACAGGATATCTGAGGCTGGGGCTGAGAGCAGTGTCAGCTTTGATTGCCTGCTACATCTGGGATAAGAGGTTTTAGCATTCAGGGGCAAACTGGCATCTTATTTTATGACCTTCATTGTAAATAACTCCACTTACAGAATAGAAATGAGGTGGAGTCTTTGGACTAAAGTTGTGATGCTTCCTTGTGACAGCATTTTTAAGCAGTCTCATCTTGTCTTTTGCTAGCAGTAAGGAGAATGAAATAACCACCTTTGCCTGGCAATCTGTGTGCAGAGAAGCCAGAAGCACAAACTTTCACAGTTCCTTGTGCCTGGCAAGCACAGCAGGTGAGGTTCTCACTGGTTTGCCATGTGCAGCATGGAAGGATACAACACAAGGAATGGTCTTGGTCCTCACTCTGCTTCAACATCAGGGAAAACCATCCTAAATAGCTTTAAAGTCTGTGGGCTGCAAAGATAAATGTGTGACAGAGCTGGGTCTGGAATTGCTCTGCTGGGAGACAAAGGAACGTCTTGACCAAATGAGTGCATCAAGGAGAAGCAGGAAAAGGTGATACACTTCATACAGAGCTCTGAGCAAATTCCTCCTTACATTATTACACATGAAGAAGAGCCATCATCTCTTTAATAATTTAGGAGGTAGGAAATTAATTTTTTGTAGTCCCTGGCCATAGATGAATGCTGCAGTAAATTGAGACTGATTTTTGCTTGTGTGCATCTTTTGTTCCTGAATTATCACATGCACCTGTGACTTTTTCTATTTATTCGAATGGGCTTTGTGCAAGCCAAGTACTGAGAGGAAATGTAGCTTTTTTATTTTTTTACATAACCTATATTGTATGTGAAACAAGCAGATCCTCTGACATGTTTAGAGTCCTATATTCTGGATGTGCTGGGCAAAATAAGAAGGATAGATACTATCGCTCTTCTATTATTTATGGACTATAAAGTCTTTACAGTGGCATTGACAAAGGGTTTATAGTCAGTACACAAGCTGGTTATACCATAAATTGTAATGTTATATGATAAACTGGAAGTTTATAGCAGTAGTAGATATCAAAGAAAAAAAATGAATTTTGGTTTGAAATGATCTATCATGGGATGGAGTTGCTACATGTTTAAATATTCAACCATTTTTGTCTTCATTTATTTTGAAGCTACTGATAATTCATGTGCTACAGAACAAGGATTTATAGGTTTATTTAGAGACTGCTGTGGGGGGAGGTAGGAATAGACCCTTTAAACTCAAGAACAACACATTCTGGCATGGTAACTGTGAAACACTGATGCAATTAAATTGATTCAAGTCTTTGGTTTCCAGCCCTAGAGATGGCAAACAGACCTGTTGCTAAATATTTGGTCTGTTGCTACAGGGCTCCCAACAATGCTATAAAATAGTTAGATTACTATTTCTAGGAATGTAAATGGAGACTACTTACAGCAAAAATGTCTTAAACATAATTTAATTGCTTTGAGTTTACATAAAAACTAAAATCAGGAAAATGTCAACAAATGTTAGCTCCCCTTCCTTTGTGAGTTACATTCCTTCCTTTAGCTAATGATTCTGTAAACAAGAATCAAAATATTCTTAGTGTTTACTTACAACACTTTAATTTAAAAAATCTCATTGCAATTTTTCCTATTGTAAGGAATTACTAGGTATTAAATTCCTACTCTTTATTAAATTCATCATTTCTCACTGCTCTTCCTTCAAAGCATTTCTGGTGGGTGAGTACTTTACAGATAGAATGACACTACAAACACAACTAGGTAAAACTAATTTTCTTTTTTTGCAGCTTCTAGAACTGACTTAAAATTATCTCATTTGGTGAGACCATGGTGCTCACAATGCAAGGCTTTGGGCTTGTTTCCTGTATGGGCATTCACTTGAGGGTTGGACTTGATGGTTGTTGTAAGTCCCTTCTAACTCAGACTATTCTGTGAAATACAGTGCACCATAGGAGTTGTCAAGCTTTGAAAACCATTCTGCTGTCTTAATTTGTGATGTGCTCAACGCCCAGGTGCAGCCAGGATTTTGGGAAGTTTAAGATTAGACACAAAACTGGAGGAAAGCAACTTTTTCTGTAAAAATGAGTGTTGCTGACTTGTCCTTGGTGGTGACTGGCGTGTTGGTAAAACAGACATTTGCCTAATTAAACAAAGACTGCTGTGTTTGGCAGTGAGCAGGCTTGAGAGGGGTGGTTGTTCAGGTGAGAGTGTGAGTCCAAGCAGAACGGGATGGATGCAGCACCTTGTGAGCCCAGAGCATCAGGGTGCAGGGCGAACCAGCCCCTGCTGGCCCTCTGAACCTTGCTGTGTCCCTTCCCAGGAGAAAGGTTCCCCTCCCTCCATGGGGCTGACAAATTCTCTAGGGACGAGGGTGATGTTAAGAAGGGAGAGAGGCTTGAAAGCCTCTTCACCAGTCAGCAGAATGGCATGAGAAATTACATTCAGGCACTAAAATATGAGCAGTATTTCAGTCTGTCCCTACTCCCAGGGGCCCAGGTAATGTCTGAGTCTATGCACAGCACATCCGTGGCTTATTTCCAAGCTCTGCTCCAGTCTGGCTAGATAATGAATATGCATGAAGGGGAAAAGAAGAGGTGTTGGGGGGGGTTGTCTGTTTGTTGGTTTGTTTTGGTGATTGTTTTGTTTGGAGGGGAGGTTTATTTGTTTAATTTTCTTTCTAAAGAAATATTTTTGTTTCTGAGGGGGGGAGAGAACCTAACTGCTGTTTTCCCCCGAAGTACAAGTTTTGCACTGTGTACGTTGTTAACATACAATGCTAAGGATGAAAAGATGTATCTCCCCAAGCGCTTTCTTGAGTTGTTTTTCATGCAACATAACAGTTTTGAATTGTACCATGTAGCAGTCAAGTGGTCTTGTTTATTTTAGTTATGCCTGAGGAATTCTTTGAAGAAATTAGAAAAAAAATAAACCAGCAAACAATTTTGGGGTTAGACTCTGGGTTTTTTTCAGCCTTCTTTGATCTTTGACATCCCTGCAAAGAGATTGAAAAATTGGGATTGGTAACATTTCCCCATTTGCAGTGGTGTAAACAAGCACATATCGTAAGACCCTGTCTGATTTTTGACATCTGCTTCTTTATCATTGATGCTTTAAATATGAAATAGTTCCACAGGAATTTCAAGCAGCAGAGCTTTATGGGTGCTTTGGCCACTGCTGCACCCCATAAAAGCTAATAAAATTGGCATTAGTGTCTGCAGGATGGGTTCTTGCAAGCTGGGTGTGTATTTAGCCTTTGTGGGCTGCCACTGCAGCTCGGGATTGAATGTTCACACAGAACAAACTGAGTGGGTACCAGAAGTGGTGCTGAATCGTGGGCAGCTTTGTGTGCTGGGGTTATTGGTGAGAGAACAGTCCTGCACGGATCTGCTCTTCCATCAGGTGGGCACAAGGGCTGACCCAGCACAGGCTTTCTGGGGGCCTGTTCAAACTTTGTCCCTAAACTTCCCTCAAGACCCAGAGAGCTCTAATGAGCCTTAATTGCTCCAAGCAGCCTCAGCTGCCCTTGTCCCATGGCCCAGGAGTGGTATTAGAGCTCAGGTGGGCCTGGGACAGAGTTTATTCCCTCTTGTCACCTGCCCTGCTGCATCATCCTTGCTCAGGAATCTTGAGACTGTGCTGAAGTGAGGGGTGGCCTTTAGGACTGGTCCCACCCCTGCCAACTGCAGTGGGCTGGATTTCAGTGTCACAGGAATTGTGCAGGTCTTGTGCAGTTCCTCAGATTTGCCTCCTCCCCGTTCAGTGATCAGTAATGGACTTTTCGGGTAGCTTTGTAGAGTAGGGTTTTTTTATTTATTTGTTTTCTACAGAAGTTTCTGCTTGATTTGTCTAAGAAGTTGCATAATTTATCTGCAGCTGAAAACAGCTCCCTTTGTATAGCATGAAGAATGACATTTTCAGTTTACTAAAATAAATAAAAAATAGGGGAGGGGACTGGGGGGAGTCAGGGACATGTTTATGTGCCCGTGGCTCTTGTTTGTGCCTGGCAGGTACAAAGTGAGTGAACTGTTAAATTACTGTTGTGCTCCTATATGCGGTCATCATTGATTTCTAGGTGATTCTTTAATGTTGTTACTAACTCCTAAAATCTATAACAAATACTCATTGGACCATGTATATTTCTGAGGATTTATGAGCTGTTTGTGATTCGTTCAATCACAAATACAATATATACCACCGAAATATGAAAAATTCTTTGGCTGGTAATTTTTCCTTTTTATATTTCCTGAGCAGTGTATGCCCTTGTAAGCACAATCCCTGTTTCAATCTATCACTGTTTGCAGTAAAAAATACCTAAAAATGAATTTAAGTTTTCAGCCTCTTATGCAAACTAAGATAACCTAAGCCTTTGGTATCTTCCCAGTATATGCTTGCTGAAATGCCAGTTTCAAGATATACTTTTAGCTCTGGGCAATTCTTTGGTATCTAGTATTTGCTCAAACAAATACACTTACATTTTCTAGATAAATAAACGTACCTCCA
The DNA here is from genome assembly GCA_037834095.1 of Argya squamiceps. Lineage (NCBI taxonomy): Eukaryota > Metazoa > Chordata > Aves > Passeriformes > Leiothrichidae > Argya > Argya squamiceps. The sequence goes on from JBBMKD010000040.1 coordinate 4,473,935, forward strand.
AGTCTGGACTATTAAAAGCTACCTCGTGCCTTGTCCTAGTCATGAATATTTCTCCTAATAAATACCATACAGTTCAACTGAGTTTGTTAGTTTTGGGGAGTGCCAAAATGGAAGCATGTATTAAATTTCCATGTGAGGTGAAGAAATATTTTGTGCTCTCTGTATGTGAAGCTTGCCTTCTGCATGGGCTCTTTGGAAAGAAGGGAAGGGGTTGATGATCTGCTTGTACAAGGCTGGAGCCCACACCTGAGCTGACTGGCCTGGAGTGCAGCACCCCAAACCCTGCTGCAGTGACACCTTCCAGCTGTGCACAGCAAGAAAGAGGAGCCTTTGCAGCTTCAGAGGCACTTAGAGAGATTCTCCCACTTCTCACCCCTCACTTTCCAAGAGCTGTCTTGACACACTGCTCGAGGTGGGATTTTTAGCTATGCAGTTCTGCCTTCAAAAAGAAGTAGGGATTGTGATCCATATTGGAGCTGTCTATATTTTATTTACAAAATATCGTATTTTTTGATTCATGTCTAAACACATAAGCACTTAGTAGAGTATAAGCAGAACTTAGCCTTGAAAAGATGTGATTTTAGCTTACATTTCAAAATGAGAGTAAATGTTTGCCAAAGATATGTGCATGCTATACCTTGAATGTGTATAGTCCCTCTTAAGCCTTCTCGTAGTGATTGTGGCTTACATAGCTCACAGCTAATTTTGCAACAAAACCTTACAAGTGTAGTATTTGGAAAGCCGAACCATGCTTACAGGCAGAAATCAATCCTGGCTGTGGAAGATCCTTGATACAAGTTATGCTTTGCATGAACAGCTCAAGTGGGGCTCCTGGCTTGGAGGTAATTTCACACCAGTGTAGGAATACTGCAGTGAGAACAGCCTAAGCTGTACAAAAGGGGAAAAGCCTGAGCAGCCAACTGGTTCTGAGCACTGCAAGAGCACTGTGGCAAGCCCATCACACAGAGCTCTGGGGCTGCAGGACTGCTGCTTTTAGTAAGAATCCAACAATGATTTCAAGACATTTATTTAAACGCTTTCTCTTCTTTTTAATTTATTTTTTTCTCACTGTCCCTTATTCTCGACAGTATTCCTCTTTCCTTTCTGAGGTCCTAAATGAGTCCATCACATAACCAAATGAGTTGTTCCAAAATGGAAGCCCACTTTTTTTTTTTTTTGGTAGAACTATGGCATGCAAAGAAAAATTTATTTGTAAAGCAGAAACTTTGCACCAGATTTGTCTACACACAATTCTTACTCAGACTCTTTGTAGAAATGATTAATCTAAATGAATCACAACTCATAGTATGGATAAGATAGGTATAGGTGGCTTCTGAACTTTTGTCTGTGTCCACAATAGATAGAGTTCCAGCTGCATCTTTAAGCATCAGTGGCAGCACAGTATGAAGTACTGCACCAGCTCTGAGTAGCGGAGCAGGAAAGATCACACAGCCCAGAGAATGGGTGGCCTCTGCACCTAAAGTCGTCTCACTGAATCAGGCTGCTGAGTTCTATATAGTTCTGCATTATATCTAGCACACTCTTGAGTTGTCACCTTGTTTTTGTGAGATATTCTTTAAGTTCACAAATTATTTTTCTACACAATCAGACTGTTGAGGAGTGCTTGTAGCACAGATGTGTGATGGTCAGGCTACTGTAATTATCCTTTGAGCTCCCGTTGTTGTTTGACCTACAATTACATTTCCAGTGTGTTTGATAAGAAATAGCTGAGAGCATGAGATTACAGATGTGTATGTTGCTGGCATTATCATAATTGAGACATACTGGCTTGTTTAAAAAAAACCGCAGTGAATGTGCTGAATCTTTCAACTGGCATAACACAGACGCCTTGTGTTTACTTTAAATGTCTGCATTTGCATCTTATGCAACCTTGACTAAAAAATCCTACAGTCTTCATGTTTTTTGGATTCTTGCTTAGAAACGTTTCTCTTCATCTATGCTAACCTGCTGCCTGAGGCAGAAAGCAGATTTTGATTCTGTCTGTACTTTGCTCATTAGCAGAGGAAGCAAGATCCAAGCCCCTGTTGAGCTGATACCTCAACACATGTCTGGCCTTAAACAGTGATGAAGGCACCCTCAGCCCTGGGAAGCAAGTGGTAGGTGAAGCACAGGAGGAATAGAGCAGGTTTCCATTTACCCCTCAGGTGAGGATCAAGCAGTGCAGAGCTCTGTGTGCTGTCCCAGAGCTGGAGGGAAGCACACAGACAGCCCTGAAGGCTGTAGCCAAGAACAGGGATCTCCTGGCTCTATGGAAACAACCAACTTTCAGCCTGTTCCCTAGGGGAAAAGGGGTATTTATAGTTCTGTTGCTGTTTATCTGCCTGTTTATCTCCCAGACTTGGCCTTATAACCATGTGAAATAAATGTAAAAGAAAAATTTTAAAGAGAGAAACAGAGCCTATGACTTGAGGGTAAGCATGTGGTAGAGGAGACACAGGGAAAGAATAACCACACAAGCTTGTTTCTGGCTAGGATCAGCAAAATCATGTGAGAGAAATAGTAGAAATGGCCCAACAGCAGGATGCTGTTCCATCAGAAGTGACAATGAGCTTCCAAAACATGTCAGTCAGGCTTCATTATTCATGTAGTTTTGCTGTCTCAGTATCTTCAATACTGAGGTGTACAATTTAGAAATCCAACCCAAAAGCTTGTTCCTTGTGGGTTTGGTGCCTTATTTGTGTAGCTTTGGTACCACTTTGGGATTGTTGAGTCAGTCCCACCACCTACATGTTGGAAGCTTTGCACTGTTTGGGTACTTTCCAGCTATCACCCTCTTGCTGCCTTTTCCAGCAATATAAAAAAAAATGCTTATATGATTTTATTTTACTGCTTTGTGCTATGCTTAAAAGCCTGTATGAATACAGAACTTGATACAGGTAAGGTAAAATAGAGAATATTTCTCCACGATAAGTAAACAAGTGTAGCTCATTATCTATTTTGTAATCATTCCCTACTCAGCATGTATGCATAGTTTTTGCTGCCCAAATTATCCAGAGGTTAAACTACAGCTTACATATAAATAGGAAATATTTCCCACATTCAGCTGTGCAACTCCCTGCTAGGCAGAGGAACACGTATGTGCATATTTTACAATAGCACCGAGCACAGATTTTTCATTCTTTTCAAGTCTCTGTGGGTTTATGTGGCGGTGACCGTGGGCCTTTGATCAGGCTGGCTCTTTGAAATCTCGGAGTGGCTAATAGCTCCTTGTTAGCGAAGGGGAGGAGACCAGCACTGAAGCTCACAATCACAGGCAGTCACTCGGTGAACTCCTGAACCAGAGTGTTTTTGGAGTGCTTTTTTAAAGCAGAGGTTTGAATTGACAGCATTTGAAGTTTGCACCAATATCAGTGCCTGGGCACAGAGATGATATGAGGTTTTTCCATGGAGTGAGTTATGGGTGGAACTGGAGAAGTGCACAGGACACAGATGTTGGCAGCTGTTCAGGCCCACCAGAAAAAATGGGATGTGTTCATCTCTGAAGGGAGGTCTTTATTTGAAATATTGTGATATTGAGGATGGGAAGAACTTTCTAAAACTGTCCCCAAGCCATAGAACTGCCCAGTGCCTGCTCCAAACCAAGGCTGGAACTGCCCTCAGCCTCGAGAAGAGGGGAAGGGATGTGCTTGGTGAGCACTGTTCTGCAGGGTGGAGTAGCTTGGAGGAACAAAAGTAAATGCTGGACAGAAGAAGAAACCCAAGTTATGTTTTTAAGCATCTTTTCTTTAAGATAACCAAATGAAACATGACAAGTTGTGAATGTAAAATACCTGTGTGTTGTGCATGCTGCTGGTTTTGAGGGTTGATGCTGATCTTCTAGGGGAAATAGAAAGGTATTGCTCAGGTGGCCTATGTATAGATCAATAAACATTCTTTGAACATTCTTTAGTGAAAGAGTGAAAACTAGCTACAGAAGGGGAAAACTGACAGAAAATTAATACTTTTTTTGAGTAAAAGCATTGGTAATAATAATAATAAAAAAGTCAGGACTTACAAGGTATTACAATAATTTGATTTCTGTATCCCATTATTAGAAGGCTGCTTCGTAGAGACCTGAAGTCTGTTGCTGAAATAGGTGACATGATTTGCATCACTGAAATGTTAGAAATCAATAGTTGTGACTTATTTAGGAGGGATTTGGTGGATGTAGAGATAAACAACTATTGTAAAAAAATCATATTTCCAAGTAAGAGATACTGAAACAAAACTATCCTGAATGGATATGAATCAGCTTCTGCTCAGATGATGCACTACCCACGGTTTGTTTAACAATGGCTGAATTCCAAATGAGAACTGGATAATTCCCTTCCTACATTTACTTGCAATCCTCCTAGTGGAAAAATTTGTGGAATAATTATAGTGGCTAATTTGTCAAATTTCAGTTTAGACAGCACTGCTGGAAAACTGTGCTGGAAAATGGATACTGCTGCAGCTTGTACTTGATTGCCTATCCTGTATCTAAATATGAATAATCTTGCCCAAGCTCAAAGTATGAAGTCGTTTGGGAAGTCCAGCTTACCTTCCTGAGGAAGCTTGATTTTTCCCGTTTTTCAGAAATGGTGCTGAGTCAAAGAGGAAAAGGTAGAAAATAACCATCTTTCTCTGAAGGCTTTTTCTGTGTTTTCCCTCAAGATCTGTATCAGCAAAAGATGTTTTACTCTTGGCTGGAAGCAGAGTTCTCACTTAATTTTTTTATTACTATGTAATCTTAATAAAACCTCAGACAGTTCAATATCATGAAAACCAGTTTGTTAAAGATTCTCTAGAAAATCAGTCTGCTTTAAGACCTCAATTTAATACTAAATGTGTGGGAAACCAGTAAATAGATGCAAGAAATGCTTTCGAGGCCAGTGTTTTCTGCAACTCCACAGTTCTCATTATCTCCCCTTTAGCAGTGCATCCCATCCATGACTGCCAGATGAATTGGATCTTGCATTGCACGAGGCATTATCTCCCATTGGGAAAAAAATGTTCAGGAGGCATCCAAGAGTATGCTGAGAACAAGAGCATCATTTAAGCAATGAGTAGCTGCTGACTCACCAGAAAAAAATCCTGCAGAGGCAGCTAATTTCCCTGGAGCAATACTTAGCGTTTGTAAACAGGGCCCTGCATCTCACGAGCTGTGCAAACATCTAACCACAGATCACTTGCACAGATTACTTCTCTGAGCCACCTCGGACTTCTCCGTGCCCAAGGAACTTCACCCAAGCTCTAATCTAGATTTCACTTGTTTATGTTTTCATGTAGAAGTTGTTCAGGACAGGAAAAGGGAAGTCAAAGTTCCACGTTGCTTGGAAGAGTAGGGATCCAACTCCTACTGCACAGCAGAGTAACTGAGGTCTTAATTGCCTTTGAAAGTCACTCCTTTAAAATTAAATATTAATCTCACTCATGATGATGACAGAAATGTCTGTATTTCTGATATGTAAAATGTGTTTATCACTATGAGATGCCTTGCGGTGTTTACAGACGAATAGTGGGGGTGAGAAGGGAGACACAGGTTGAGGGACAGCTCAGGGGAAACACATTAGCTCTAGATTTACACTGATATTGCATCATAGATTTGATACTTGACTTTTCAACTCTTTGTTAAATGACTGCATGTCATTAGATGGATGAATTAAAGAGTCAGAACGTTCTAGACCTTTTCATTATATTTAATGTCATCTTAGACTCATGAGCCTGGAAAGGTGCAAAATAAGAGCAAGAGCTGAGTACTTTTTATGTAGTTATCTTGATGCTCAACTGAACTAGAAATAAAAAGACTGCTTTGCTTTTAAGGTCATCTGCCCCAGATTTGGGGAAGGCATTAACATGCCATAGCTGGCAAATTAATTATTAAATACATACCCAACGTAAATACAAACCCAGGTGAGGAATTAGTATTCTTCCAAGTGTGTATCTATATATATTTATTAATAATGTGTGTCAATCCATATGGTGTACAACCACCGCTTCTTTCCTTCTAATAGAAAACTCAAATCACCAACAGTGTGCATAAAATACAATATTTTGTCTTCTAATGCTTCTCAGTGAATTCTGCCTTTAAATTTGATGTATTTTTAGCAGCTCTGATGAACAGGGCATTGATTAAGTTTCAGAGATCCTGGGTTCGATTTCTGCCTCAACCATCATCTTTCATATGTTACTTTTGTTATTAAATGCTGGTTAAATACAATGCTATCTCTCCCTGAAAATGAAACCTTAGCAACAAATTAATGCATCTAAGACTGTAAGTACACATGTATATAAAATTAAAGAATCGGTGGTATGGAACAGTAAAAATGGAAGGGTCACAACAAGGAAATAGATGAGAAGAAAAGCAGTGTGTAGAAGCTTGGAGTAGGTATCAAAAAGATGCATGCCTTCACTTTATTCCATTTTCTTCTTCATGAGCAGAAGTTGGTAATAGACTATTTTAATACTTTTTAAAAAGCTGCCTAGGAACCTTAGCTACTAAGCCATAAAGGGAATGGGTAAGTCCCCAGAAGGCTTCCTTTCTTTTATAAGTGTGTAGGGGGAAAATGCAAAATAAAAAAAAATAAAGAAAAACACACCCAGCTCCAAAGTTAGATGTAAAATCATTTTCCTTTATCTATTATCTTGCCTAATGCAATGTACTAAAGCAGTTTTCTGAATGTTATGGAATTTAATGTTAAACAAAAATAAGCAGAAACAGAAATCTGTTTTCATTTCCCTCCAATTACTTCCTCAGAACCAATCAAGCTGCCAGTCAGGGGAATTGAAGACAGCATATAGATCAACATTTTACCATCTTTGTTTTTACATAGAAAACTTTGTTACTTTGTTAATGGACAAAAAAAAGAAGTTGCTGAATTTGGTTTCAAATATAGGTAGCTGATTATTTCTGGAAACAATATTTACATTATTTTGTTTCAAGTTAATTTTGAGATTGTTTGGTTCCAGCACAAGCAGTTAAAAAAAGATGCCTGCCAAATCTCAGGGAGGTTCTTTTGAAGATGCTGAAAAAAGTCCTAAATTAAAGTAACAGTGATAACACTTCCATTTATTGAAAATAAGAATGCTGTGTTAAAGAGCCTTTAGAACAAATACATTTCTAAAGATCAGAAATCAGTTTGAAACTGATTTCTTTTGCATCTGCACTTGTGAAGCCATGTACACATCACTAAAACTCTCACAATTTCTCCTTCTCATGTAACAGAAAGCACGGGCTTAAGGTTTTCAAAGTTACCTGCACCCATAGGAAAAGTACAATATATACTTGGATTATTGTATTTCTTTATGCTATTGTATTTCTTTATGCTGGGTCTGGAAAGCATGTGATTTGTTTTCAGAGGAGACTGTACTCCTAAATTCCTTTGAAAAATCTCCCTCACTAAATCTGTTATCACCCTAATTCTTTATACAGATAACAAAAGGTATCTGTCCTGTCTTTTCTTTATATGCTTAACAAAAATAGTTTGATTAATTCTAAACGACAGGCATGGCAAAAGGAAGTGATATAATGAATCTGTAAATTGAGAGATTTTTGCTTGGGCTTCTTATTTTCTTTTGTGGATTTTTTTTTGGTTGAATATTTTTGTTTGTTTGGGGAATTTTGGGGGCTGGTGTTGTTTCATGCAGATTTATTCAAGTAGTCTGCAGGTAAGGAATAGGAGGGGTTTCCATTTAAGGTGTCAGTCTAGAAGACAGGAGTTTAAATCTTTCCCTCCCTGAGATGTTTGTTTCTGAGTTCGAAACTGATTGTTCCCTAGGTTGGAATATTTCTGCAGAACACTGATAGCCTAACAGTCATTCCTAAAAGTCTCAGAAATGAAGATGTGGGAAGGAAAGCAATGCCTACACAGCACTTCAGTTTCTGTTTAATTTCTCATGAAAATAGTCTTTCAGTTATTTTTATTAAGAGCAGCAAACAAAACAAAGCAAGGAACAGGAAAACACCAAAATTCAGAAACCTCAGCTTCAGCCCCTTTCCATTCCCTAAATTTCAAACACTTATCTAAGGAAGGATGCACTTGACTTGCAGAAGGATGCCTGAGGCCAAGATACAGCTTCTGGGAGGGATGGAGAGAGGAGGGAAGGCCCTCTGAGGTTTAGTGTGGGTTTACTTGCACATGGACTGTAGCCAAGTAATTATTATTTTGGTTTTGTTCTTCTTACTGTTTTATTGCTTATTTGTGTAGAGCTTTTGTTTCTTAGATGGTATTTGTTCATGAAGTTGAACTTAATTGAACACTTTAAATAATCTTTTTGCAGTTTATGATTTTTTTTCACAAAAAACCTCATTTTCCTTGCTTACTCACTCTTTGGATGTGGTTATTTAACTCACTTGGTGATGAATTCTGCTTACAGACAGAATTACTGGAATATCTGTGGAAAGGAGATTTTCAAATGGCAGCACAAAAGTTCGCTTTGTGAACTTGAGAATATTTTCATGGGCATGAGAGGTTTCTGAGGGCCCAGAAGGTAAAGCTGTGTTGTGCAAGCTCATGGAATAGACAAAAAAAACTTTCTTTTTCTGTAGCATTGTAGTTTTGTTTCACTGCTTCAAACTGCTATTTTTCTTGGTTTCCAGGTCCTGAGCAAGAACTATAAATGTCACAATATGCCGAGTTAATGAGGGAGCACCAGCCTGGGCTCTCTGCAAGACTTTGCTTTGTGGTTTTAAATCAGAAAATCAGAGCCTTAAATTTATCTGAACATAGCCTCCTTTTTGCCTGTGTGGTTTAATGTGGCTTAATTAACTAATGTCTTAAGTGAGGATTCAAGTACCCATGTAGATTAAATGAGCCAATTTAGGATCCTGCAGGAGCTGAGTCCCTCTGAAAATACATCTCTTCTTCCACGAAGAATGCAGAAAATACTCTGGAGGTTGTGTTACTTTTGGGTGGCGAGGTTTTGGTGGCAGGGGCTGCAGGGGTGAGGGGTTTCTGTGAGGAGCTGCCAGAAGCTCCCTCATGTCCAGGCCCTGCTGAGCTCAGCCTTGGCCAGTGGCTGGTCCAGCCTGGAGCTGCTGGCCTATTTTTTCATAAAAGAATTGGTACTTTAGGTCTAAGATTAGAGCTGAGCTCAGTAAGAGTAAGCGTGCAATCTTTAACACAGGACACACTGATAAAATTGTTCTGGTGTTTAATAGAGCCAAGGCCAGCAGCTCCAGGCTGGACCAGCCACTGGCCAAGGCTGAGCCCAGCAAGGCCAGGGCAGAGCCCTGGGAGGGCAGATTTAGGATTGGGGGTGAGCAGCCGTACAAGGACAAATTGCAGCCTGAGAGAGGAGGGAGAGCTGTGAGAGGAAGGAACAGCTCTGCAGAGCCCAGGGCAGGGCAGAGGAGGGGCAGAATTTGCTCCAGGCCCAAGTTGAGATTCCCTTGGTGTGGCCCTGCAGCCATGGACGTGCTCAGGGTGCAGAGCCCCACCAGGGCTGTGGAGGAGCCCACATGGAGCAGGTGCAGACCCAGAGGAGGCTGTGATCTCCTGGCAGGACTTGTCACCTCATTGGGCACCCTAACTGCAGAATTTGTTCCTGAGGGACTGCACCTCATGGGAGGGTCCATGAGGAAAAGAGGGTGAAGAGTGATGACTCTTCTGGTCTCAACCCATGAACCTTTCATTATTATTGTGGTGTTTTCTCTCCTCTGTCCAGCTAAGGAGGGGAATGAGAGAGCAGCTGTTGGGGGCACCTTCATTTAGCCCTTGGCCACTCCTGTGAGGGGGAGGTTGGCCTGAGCATGGCAGGTGCCAGGCAGCACCAGGAATGTCCCAGGAATGTCTGGGGCCCAGGTGTGGCCCCATGGCCACAGACCTGGGCAGGAGCTGCCACTGGCAGCCAAGAACTTCTGGAGAGGGTCTGTGGCTCCTCTGTCCCCCACCATCCATGAGCCCCAATGTCACCTGGGGATCCCTTGAGGGGTGAGAAGCAGAGCTGAGGTCACAGGTAGAAGCCAGTGATGCTTTTGTATATCAATTCGAGAAATGTTAGCCCCATAAACATCAAACGTATTGTTAAAAACTGGGCAGGAGACTAGGTTTTCTCCTTTTAGTGCCTTTATTATTCAGCTCTTTAGGGGTGGCTCAAAGGGATGCCCTATGCCGCTTGTGGTGTCCGTTTCCACCGCTGAGGAGTTGGTGCCGAGTCGGTGCTGCAGAGAGCTGCTGCAGAGCCGGGAGTTTGCCCACGCGGGAGCCCTCAGGAACTCACTTGACTCGTTTACTTTCCAGGGATGTCTTTGCTCTTCAGTATCTTTAAGTCACGGCGAGCAAGTGGGGTACTAAGTTGCCTTATGGGAGGATCTCAATTGGTCTTTTGAAATTTTCATATGTGGGCGGCAATGGAGGCTGAATCTCTGACTGGCAGTTGTGGAGCGAGAAACAATGTTTCTAAAGGAGAAGGGGAAGGGAAGAGATTTCGGGGTACAGAGCAGGGGTTTTAACAGTTTAGAAAAACCTTGTTTTATTAATTTTATAACAGCCTTACAGAACTTTACAACATTTATAGAACTTCATAACACTTATTAACGTTTTCTCTGTGTGGAGTTGCTGCTTATTTTTCTCACGTATGAATTTAGAGAGCTTGGACTGTTAACTCTGAAAACCTTGGTTGGGCAGGCAACAACTTCTGCGATTCCTGTCTGCCCACCCAGTGCATTAATCTTTGCCATGAACTGCTGTTCCCTAGCTTGTGGTCCAGCTCTGCCACACACCATCCCAGCAGGGCCCCTGCTGCCTCGGAGCCCACATCACCTGCGGACTGTGTCAGGTGCTGCTCATTGTCTGACATCAGTGGAAGTTCACACTTATTTTTGCCTACGTGTTTATTTGTACGTGATTGGGTATTTACTGCACCAGCAAAACAATCTGTTGTGTGAAATTCTGCACAAATGAGGACCCTGCAGAGTCAGACTTAGGTAGAAATTCTTTAAACAGTTAAATCAAAAGAAATATCTTAATTTCCAAAGCTGTACCACACAAGAAAAGGAGAGTGAAGTACTTCTTAACAATCACTATAAACAGTCATAACAGACACTGGGTTTAGAATAATTGAATCATTAGAATTAAAAATCTCCACATCGAAATCCAAATACTTCTCTGGATTTAGCAATTCAGACAATATTACTGTTGAAATAGGAAAAGCATTGTATTATAGGAGTTAAATGGCGAGCTCCTACGCACAGAACAATTATAAGTTATTCAAAACCCTTTCTGCACAAGGGTGTTTATAAAAATGCAGAGGCTCATCACACCTTGTATAGACTCTGAGGCAATTAATGGTGAAGGCTTCTGGAAACAGAAATGAGACTTGATAAGTAATTGCTAGATAAACATTATAGAAATGCTGAGGTTCTGGGTTTAGAAGTGAGAAAGGCTTCTAAATGCCTCAGATGCTCCTGTGAATGTCGCTATTTGTTATATCTCTGCAGCATTTCAGTGTCTAAGTGCCCATTTTAAGATACTTTGGGCCTGATTAAAAAATAATAATAGCTGAGCAGTTGAGATACCAATGTAATTCAGTCAAACTGATGTGAGGCTGAGTTGTGTTATGATTAGAGTCAAGACTGTCAGTGATTACTTTGCCTACCGGTATTTTAATAGATAAATAATAATAAAAAGATATTTTTGTGTCTACTGAGGCTTTTTTGTCTGATTGCTGGTTGTTCTGCCTCATTAGAAATGGGCATCCCAATGCAACCTGGCCTCTGGTGCTGGGCTGGCCACCATGGGTTTAATTCCTAGATGAAAAGTGCTTCTTGCTGTTCTTTGAAGGATATAGATAGGATATTTGATTTCTCCTCTTTAAAACTCTCTTTCTCCCTGATGAGGAGTGGAAAAATATTTTGAATTTTAGTACTGTTTATGATACAAGAATTGTTTCTTGCTCTGCTTCATTTACAGCAGTAAGAAAAAATATAAAATATTTTGGTGGAGAAGAATTGGTGCCCTTAAAATATTTTTAGAAAAATATTTTTCCAGCCCATTAATACAAAGAATCCGCTCACATGGATGTTTATTGTGAATGTTTTTGCATGTAGTTCTTTTTATGAAGCTATTTTGATGTTCCCAAATGCTCCTGCACAAAAGAAAATATTCTCATTTTGTTAGTTACTACTTATGGAAATGACTTTATATAACTTATTTATAACCTAAATGTAGGGTCATGACTTTATCTTGAACGTTATGCCCTACTGGAGTAAAAATACAGTTATATGCAGTTGTACTGAAGCACCAACAGAGGAAAAAAGCCTGTGCTTTCTGTAGGTTGCTATTGCACTCTATTTTTCTGAGTTGGCTTACAAGACAAAAGTGTTCATTCTTTATTTGTGTGAACAGCCAACTGTAGCAGCACCAATGTCTGTAACTGGATTTCATTATGGAAATTCAGCTAAAAAGGGCCACAGGCACAAAAATCCATTAAAATGTTTCTATTGCTTTACATATTCTTCTGTGATAAAAATAGCCCTATATTTGAATTTAAGAAGCTTTAGCCTAAAGGGTAGCAGATGGATATTAAGGAGATTATAATAAAGAAGGGTATTATAAAAAAAAAAAGGCGGATGGGGGAGAACCATTCTTTCATATTTAGGGAAACCATTTGTAATGGCAAAGGTATTCAGAGAATGTGATCTGTTCCTAGGTAATCAATAATGACTCTTGTTGATTCTTTGTTTCTCTATGGAGTCCTGATATAAAAATGGGCTCATTTTGTAATAAATTGGTATAAATGACAGCTAAAATGTTAGATTTATCTAGGACACTTGCATTGTCACTGTAACAATGTAAAATGTGATGAGTGGCTGCTATCTGAGCATATTTTGAAATAAACAAGCAAATGCTCTTTGGCTTAGTAAGAGTCTCAAAAAGCAGTCTTCAGAAGTTTCTGAGAACATGCAGCCTTTGCCAGTTCTAGACCTGATTTTCCTTCCCGTAAATCTACTTTATATCTGAACTTTTTTCCCTACCTCTGCAAATTTGTCCTGGCAGATTTAAAGGTTTTCTCAAGTTTCTTGAAAATTTCTGGTCCCTTTGCAGTCCAGACAGAGCCTTCCAGCAACCTGATCAGATTTTCTGCTTCAATCACAGGAGTCCCTCTCTCCTGTGTATGCACAGATCACTTGCAATGAACAGCTCAATACCTGTGTGTTAATTTTGAGACAAATCAGACTTGATTGTCATTTTTGCATAGGGGAAGAGCAGATCCATGTCATACCTGCCAGTTCCCAGGGATGTGGGACTGAAACATTCATGATGCACAGGGGCAAGGCTGCAGCCAAACTGTCCAGCAGCATTGAACAGTACAGCAGAGTGGCTTTTCTTGGAAGCTGGACAAGCTGTATCTTCTGCCCTTTGGAAAGGGATGATTCTTGGGTTGCCAGGGTTGCTGCATCACTGGATGTCTGTGGTGAAAGGTGGGGGAGCTGACAGGAGGGAAAAACAACCCCACATGTGTCTTCTCTCAAGCTCTCCGGTGTGCTGGCTGGAGGTGGCCCACTTAAGTCTGATGGGATTAACTGGCTTCAGTGGGCTTCACATCTGTGTGAGGAAGGTTAGACTTTTCCTGCAGTTTCGTTGGCCCTAATAACATTTCAGTGATTGCATTCCCCTTCTGGTACTTCCCATGTCTTGGCTGAATATTGTGAGCTGTGCTACAAGGATGGATTTGTTAGATATTCTTCTTGCTCTTTGAGTAAGCCCTGGGACTTTTCCAGCAAAAGATATGGGGGGAAAGGAAACAATTGCAGGTCTTAATAACTGAGAAGGGTTAAACAAAGAGAGAACTGCTGCAATGCCTAAATGATTTTGGCATCTCTTTAATGTGAAACCTTTTCATCTGTTACACCTTCAGAAGTCAAATCTCGCTACACTCCCGTTGAGTTTTGTGCTTCCATTTCTGTCTTAATTACCTCTCTGGGTGAGATTGCTCTTATGTGTTAAAGGAGGGGGATTTTTTTAATGCAATGTTGTATTTTTTATTTATAAATATATACCTGTATCTATGTCTGGAGAAAGTTGGATTCAAATCTTTTGTTCTTGGCACTCACCATATGCTACTGTTTAATATTTAATCAGCCCCACCTCATCAGAAACACTGCTGGCCTCATTAGATAATTAATGGCTGCCTGCATCTCATTTGCTTCAGTTGATACATCTGCAGCCAGTAATTAGAGCAGGAGTTTATTAGTTGCACTGGCTTAGTTTATTTGTGAAACAATCTCTCCTTTGATTGAAGCCGTTGGGATTGGCATATGTGGACAGCCTGCCTCCCTGTTCAGTAGGGCTCTTTTGTTTACATTTTTGCTACAGTTTTGCAACACTGCACATCCTGGCAGTCCTAGGAACAGTTGGTGGTGAAGATTTGCCTTTTATAATTTAGAAGATAATTGGGTAATTCAATGCAGTAAAGCTACTGCAAAGCAATTCTGTAACTGTGGGGGAGGGGTGAGGAGGGAAATCTGGTAGACAATTTGTTCTCTTATTGTTTTCATTTTTTTATTATTATTTTCAGACATCTTAATACACATCCTCTCTGTCTGAAAGCTGTATGTGCATAGCACAATGTGTTTGGTAAACTTTCAATCCACTTTTTTTTTACCTTGATATGTTAGTTAAGACAAAACCAGTGTTCTTAAATATTGGTGAGTGATTACAAGCCATGTCAGTAGCCATTGTCCTTAATGAATTCCCATCTTAAGCCTCTCTCCTTGGTCTGTCAACTCATTTGCAAGTGTGCAAAATGTGCTGTGGTATTTTCTTCTGGCCCTGTGAATTTATGACAAGTCTCTCACTGAGTAGTCTGAAGGAAAACCTTTATACAACTGACCACACAAAAATAATGAGATGAATTGTTCCTGCCTCTGAGAGAAAACAGAAGAACTCATCAGGATTGTCTGTGATTGTCCTTTCCCACTGTTATACTCTCAATCCTGATTAAATGGACTTGCTTTTTTCTGAGAAAATAAGTCTCTATAGCTCTTTCTCTTCCTCCTACCGAGGTTCTTGTAGCAGTGATCATCCAGCTAGGCGCAAGTTTGAATGGGGAGTTCTCCCTCCTCATTCCCTATTTTTGTCTTGCATGTTTGCTGAGCACCTTGCCTTGGCATTGCCTTTGTGTGCAGAGGTACCGCAGAATTCCACCCTGGAATAGCAGGTGTGTGCCTGACAGCCTCTGGCAACATGATGCTAGAGTTAACTGTTAATGTAGGGAAGAAATCTAAGTCAGATTCAATCACCTTTACCACTAGGAAAGCAAACTGAAGAATGTTGTATTTTTCGCATATTTATTTTCCAAAAGGTCAGGTTACTGAGCCAGAACTGATGTTTTTTTCAGCGTGGGAAAAGGTGATTTGGGTTGTTGACTCTGGCTCTGTTGTCCTCAGTGAGGATTCTCCTGCAGTGAACTTTTTTGGATAGGTCTTGTTCCAAGATCAACAAATCAGCTGTCTTTGCTCATGTGCAAGAATTCCTGCAATTAAGCCTAATTTCCCTTATAGTTCCTCTTTTATCTACCAGCATGTGTGTTCTTGAAATATTCTAAATTTTCTCTATTCTGGGATGCTGTTTCCTCCTCTCTGTTCCTCATAAAACCAGGGGAAGGCAATTGTCAATGATTTTTGCCTTCAGCCTTGCTGCAAAAGAGACAGGTTCTGGTCAAAATTAAGCTACACCTTCTTTTAATCTGCCTGCAAACCAGGTAAATTTACTGCAGGTTGGAGGCATCCTCAGCCCCTGCTGGAGGGCTGGGTTAAAAGTAATCCTGGCTGGGTTCTTCAGGTGAAGACATAAACTAATAAGATGTGGGGCTGGCAACTCCCCACCCTTGTTCTCCTCCTGCAGAGGTGAAGTGTCTGTAGCTGTTTCTGCTGGGAAACCTTATTTCCTTTATTGTGTGCATCTGGGTGTGTTCTTTATTTTTGGTTTTTTCCTATTTTGCAAGCCACACTTCATACTTGAGCCCAACTACCTCTGTCACATATCTGGTTTGTTTCCCCAGTGTTGTTGAGATTTAACCCTGGTCAGGAGCTAGAATTTGTGATAACCACATCTTTAAAAGCCTGGTACCAGGCAGCCTGGCTGGCAATTGGAAGGGGTGTCAGCCAGCAATAGTTTTACTATAGCTCCAAGCAATGCTCTCCTTATCAGTCTTCAAAACATTAAAAAGTCTTTTCTTCTACTAGATAATCCTTTATCATCCCTCTGTAGCTCCACTTAGCCTACACTGGCAGATTCAGTGTGTTTTGACAGTTCTGACCTGATGAAAAAGCTTGTGCCGTGTTTGTAATTGATTGTACCCACAAATGGCTCACGGACTCTATTTTGGTTCTGTTGTTCACTGTGTCACTTGAGCTTTTTGTTTGTTTTACTCTGGTTCGATTTCTGCACAGTGAGAAGAGGTTTGCAGAAACAAGTTGAGACTTTCATTCATGAGGTGGTGTTGGGCTGCCTCTGGGAGGAGGGGCAGGAAGGAGAGACAGTCATCAGTGTTTTCTGATGCAGAGCAAGAGGGAAATGGTGGCTGCTGCACTCCAGGGGATGCACGGGCTGCCTGGAGATTTGGATCAGACCAGCTGGTTAATAAGCACTCCTCTCTTCAGACTTTGCTGTCACTGCTTCTGATCAGTTTTAAGCTCTCATCCTAGCAATGGTTAACTTTTGCTTTCCCATATTACTGGTACAGGGGCATCAACTAAACCACATTTAGGTTAAATTCCTAAACAGCAGCACTAGATGTGCCTGCACAACTTATTATAATATGTATTTGGCTAGAATAGTAGGGATGTGTGCATATTGCCTGCATTACTGCATGGATATTATATAATCAAGTTAGTTGTATGGTTTGCAAAGTTTTCCCAACAGCAATTTTTCCGCTGAATCCTCCCAATGCCTTATGAAGGGTAGTTTAAATGGCAGGTTCCTGAAAGTTGATCATTTAATAGTGTTTTATGCTAAACAGCAGGTGGGTATTTAGCTTCCTAAGTTGCCCTCAGGAATCAGTTTTATGTTTTGAGTGCTAAACCTGAAGTTTGTTTTGGATATGTGTCCACGATTACTTTTAGAAGCTCAGAGGACTCATTATAGCGTATGTGTTCTGCTATATTGTAACTTTTTTTTCACCTTTGCAGGGTGAAGTGCTAAAGTTAAAGGCAAGGACATTTGTTAACTGATTCTTCAGAGAGCCAAATGTCTCTATTTTTTTTTCCACCACTGACACTTTATGGCAGCTTACCCTTGTACACCATCTCTTTAGGTCTGGAAAGTGTTATTCAACAATTTAATACAGAATTTACAAGGCTAGAAAGCAGTTCTTAAAAAAATCATTAGAAAATGAAAATTTTGCAGACTAGCACAGCCTGTTAGACAAGTCGTTTAAAGTAATAAATAGATGAAACCTATTCTCACAAGCTGAATTGTAAGAGAAATTTATCTGATATATATAATAGTGAAAGAGACACTGGCACACACACTACTTCGATTGCAAAATGATGAAAAGTTACAATAAATCTCCCTGTGCATGGCTTTTCTTTCCCCTTTAAACATTCTAATGTCATTGTTGTCAGGTTTCTATGTTCAGAGTCTATCTCCTTTCAGTAATCTTGGGCTCGCCTGCTCTCCAAGGGACACAATTATGTTAGTTCCAAATAAGGGCTCTTTGATCTCTTTTTATTCCTCCTTTGTTTCTGCACAATGAAAGCGAGAGGAACTCAATTAAAGTGACTTAGTCTGGTCTCTTGACAGAAATTGTTACAAGTAAAGGGTTTGATTCTCTCCTCAGTTAAACCGGTGTTTTGCTAGTGTAGCTACACTGGCACTATCAGAGCTGCATTGATGGAAAGCTGCTGCAATGGAAGAAAGGATCAATCCTCAAGTTTCTCCAAATAGGCCATTTGAAGCAGCTACCACTTTCTTTTTCTCAACTGAATTGAAAGAAATTTAATTGGCTTTCAAAGTAAGGCTGTTCAATGAAAGTAGCCCAGACTGAAGGTGACCATGACGGCAACACGAATGGGAGACACGTCTTGTGATGAAACTTTGTTTTGCATTCAAGTCTGGCAATCTTTTAAAAGCAAATTTTAAGAATAGTGTTCCCCATGGCTGTCATTGTCAGACTTTGAAACTTAGTATTTTCTCAGTAAACTCATGTCTTAAACTCCCTTACCACATACCATGTGTTCATAATTTATTTTTTTTTTTTTTTTGAGAAAGGTATGTATTTCAGGTAGCATGCAATCAGCTTGTGCTTTCAATCCAAATATTTTCTATCCTCAATATGTGTTTTAGGTCTTAAGTTGGTCTGTCTCTTGAAAGATCCAGAGATTTGCTGGAGCCTGCAGGGATTATGAACACTTGGTAATTGCTACAAAATGAGATTCTTCTATTGATAAAATGGAAACCTTAAACGTGACTATATGTGTTGCTGTTCAGAAAGTAAATTCAGGACAGAATAACATCATTGGGAACTTGAAATATTCCATTGAAAACAGAATATGTGGGCTCTTTTCCCTTTGTAAAATATAGTCATCAGTGTTTTGTATAACTCTGGGGTTTTCTTGCATAATATTTGTCTTTGTTTATATTTGGATAGATCATTGTGGTTAAAAGAGATCTGTTAATACCATAACTGATATTGAATGCTACTTTTCCTTTGCTCCTTTTATTTGGAGACATCATTTCCTAGATAAATCCTGTGAAGAGTTTCTGTCATTCAGTGAAGTAATTCCATGCTCAGCTGTGCACCAGCCTTATTCATCCTCCAATGCTGCTGTGAAGTTTGTGGTCCTTGTGTTCTTCACTTTGTTAAAGCATCCTTGTCAAGCTTTATTTGGGAAACCATCTGATTTGGCTACCTTTTCACTTTTGTCAAGATTCACTTATTCCCAGTGTGCAAACCGTTTAAAGCTGGTTTTCCCATTAGCCCTCAGAGGTACGAGAAATGCAGTCCATATAGTCAGGTTTTAGTTACTGTTTCTGAAGTCTCTCTTCTCCTCTGCACCTATTTCCCACTCCTGGGTTAACCCTTTCCTCAGCAGATCTTGCCCTCCTGGGAAGTCCCATTGCTCTGCTTTGTGATGTTCCTGTCTGGACATGAATAAGGGTCCATTTTCTGACACAGAATGTTGTGGTGGTAGTAGTGGAGGTTGCTGTCAGAAGAAAGGCTTAGAAACACACTCTGTTTTTTCCAAAATGATCCTTCACTGCCTCTAAGCAAAAAGGATGGAAACAATGGCAATGAGTTTGTTACCCAGAAGATGGAAACTACAGGCAAGCCAGAGATGAAGAACAAAGCAAAGAATGCAAGACTGGGAGGTGTTGCTTCGCTCTGCAGTGTCACAGGCAATTCGGACTTGTCTAGAATGGATCTAATGATCTCTGGAATATTTGATCAATTCTTATTTAAGCAAATTCTCCCCTTGAATTTTGAGGTGATTCAGTGATTAGGGAATGCTTTAGACATCTCTATTTCCTTTTCACGGCGTGAAATTTTTTAATGCCAGAGAAGAATGATGGTCTGCTGAGAGATGTTATTTAGACAATAAAATAGGGAGACAGCAAAATTTGAAGTCTTCCAAATGGTATTTTACAACAATGATCCACTGCTGGATCTGGCTGCTGTTTTGTGCTGTACCTGATATTCTCGGGGGAAAAAAAAAAAACAAACAAACAAACATAGGAAACAACAGTTCATGAAAAAAATCATACATGGGAAAACCTGACTGCCATATCACAAGACTATTACCTTTTTGAGTATATGTAAAAAATAGAAATAAATCATCAGTGATATTTCCCCTGTCTATAGTTGAAGAACAGTAGACCAGCAGAAATGCAAGGGTAGAAATCTTACAGTGGAAAGCAATTCAAGGAATGTTGGTGCCTTATGTGGCTTATCTGCTTGCAGAGCATCCTATATTAAAATACACCTGTGAATTAAACAGGTTTAGGGAGCAGAGCTATTTCTAAGGTTTTTGATTAATGTTATTTAACTACAAAGTACTATCACTCAAAATTTGAATGTTTGGGGAGGTCAGGGAAGCTCTCTGAACTCTTGTCAGTTTTCACGCTGGATTTTCCTGCCCAGGTTTTAGCACGCTTAGGGCCAGGTAACATGAGTCTCATCTTTGAGCAAGACTCTTAGGAACTGGACTTCCACCATCTTAGCTAAGGCTTTGTACCACTGCTTGGACTGTGCTGATGTTTTCAGCCTGCTCACCACTTGGAGACATTCAAATTTCCTTTTTTCTTTTACACAAAGGTAGTGAAAGAATTTTTTTCCCCACTATTGGAAAATATACTTTTAAATCCTCTTTTTCTATGACAAATACTTTTATATAGAGTGAAAATCTTTTCATATCAGTCTTTTAGGTGACCTGCATACTGAGCTTTGACTATCTAATTTGTGTGCTTATTAGTAAAATCCAGAGTCCTGCATTTTCACTAGGGTAGAAAAGCCACTTGATTGCCAAGATCTGAATCTGATCTATAACACTGGAGTGATAGACATGTGTGCAGTAGAAGCATTGCTCTGTGCTAATACTGTTACACAGATTTCAGTGGAAAATACCATCCTAAAACTGACATTGAGGAAAAAGATGAGTTATTACTCAGTTCTGCATATGTTCTTCCATGTGCTACCAAGATTTAGTTAGGTTGAGGGTGAATCTAAGGCATCATTTTGTATCCACCTGATTCTGCTTCTACCCACTCACCTGAGCAGGGTGGGGATTTGCTTTGTCCTTTCTCTTTATCTGCTACACACAATGTAGGTGCTGCTACAGGAAAAACACAAATCTTTTTAGTCATGTGCAGCCTCCCATGTATTTGGGTCTTACTGTACTGCAGTTTTATCCCCTCCACACGTACCTTTGGTTTTATCAGGCTCTCAGGAGGAGGTTTATCTTAAGCTTGATGTGAAGTGGAGGTCTAAAATCTGAGCTGTCTCTAAATCAATTCACTCTTCCCTGGTAGGAGGAGTGCCATTCATGCCTGGAGTGGAGATAGCAGTCTTTTCAATATCAGTTAAATGTTTTATCCTTATTTATCTTATTTTAATTCAACCGTTCTAAAGTACTTTTCAAAGTAATCAGGTATGACAGTGCTGGGGTTAATTAACAGTTGGTGTGCTGCCAGCAGCTTCCCCGTGATGGTATTGATGATGATACTGATCTTATCTGATATGCTTTGCTAGGGAAAAAAATCGAGAAAGAAGCAAAGACATTATGATATGAATTTATAAGGACAGTAGGTGTCCTTCCTGCCATTTTATGGATGTGTATGAAGCATTTCCTTTGTCAGAGAACAGAAGCTCAGCCTAACCCTTGTCTGTATTACACCACAAAAATCTGTCTTCAAATGGCATCAAACACTTGTCTTAAAACCACAAAGCAAAGTATAAAGAAGTGCCTGAAAACTCATCTTGCTGATAGTGCTGAAGTAGCATCGTCCATGTGATTTGGAAGGTCTGTGATAGGTGTAGACACGAGTAGTTCCTATCCATGGGCTATGAATTTCTTGTGTTTTAAGTTTCCAAGTGTCAGCTACACACATATACAAATATTGAGACGTACTGAGGTCTTTGTTTGGTGAATCTGGGAATTCTGCAATGTTTGCTTGAGGTGGCCTTGTCTGAGAGGGTCTGCTTTTGCTTTTCCAATGTAAGGCTTTGTTTGTTATTTGCTTGCCTGCCACAAATTAAATAGAAAATATGATGCCAATAAATCCTCTAAAAAACTTAAGAATGAACAGCAAAGAAATCTCAGAGAAATAAATCATTGTGATAAGTGCTTGTCATGCCTTTGGGAGAGATAGGAAAAAGTAAAATCCCCCAGGTGATATTGGAGGAAACCAGATGGCCCAGTTAAGGCTGTGCTTTTAAAACCAGTGCTGATTAGATTTGCCAAAAGCAAACTGTGAACTCGTGTTTCCTTACCACTACTCAAAGTCCTTCTCCAATATTGACCAGCTGTGTATAAGGCAAGCAGTCTGAAAATCCACACATTTTTACACAGTCTATGAGTACTGATGGGGTTTCACATAGTCATCAATCAAATTTGTGTACTGGGCTCTGTGTGTTTTCAGAACCAGGTAAGGGAGGAGTCTCTGGAGACTGCTGGACCATTGTCACTTGGGAGAACTATGAGGATGAAAAGTCAGTGTAAAAAGGCAGGTGAATACACAGGATGTTAGCCTGGTAGAAGTTGTCATCATTTTTGGGTACCAACTAGTGATTGTTCTTTGAGAAAATGGTGAGAATTAGCATCAATCTGATTTTGCTCCTTAAGACTGTAGTGAAATGAGTTCTATGGTTTGCAGTTTGGAAAGTAAATAATTTACTTTGATATACTTTATAGTTTTAATTTATTTTTCTTTTTAAATCCAGTCATGGTAAAGCTGTAATTGAGAAGCGTTGGTTGAATTAGAGGATGAGGAAAATGGATTAAAACAAACTTTGTTCAAAAAGTAAGGCAGATAATTTTTGGGAGCTCTGATATCTCCGCAAATGCACTCTTCAAATCTGCCAAAACCCATTCTGTGTTGTTCCTCTCACTTTGCAAGATACAAAAAAGTCTTGCAGGTAAGGATTCCAAAATTCTCACAGTGAGATGACTTCTTTCATTGACAGTGATGCTGGGGATGCAGCTGGATTGAATACCTCTACCAACCTCCTGGTTCCTGCCATCCAGTCCTGTGAGAGCACTTACAGGGTATTAGTCCTGGATCTCTTTCTCCCAGCTGAGAGTTATTCTTTTTGCTAGTTGGTGTTGCTCAGATATTGTGGAAATTTTTGGGGGGATCCAAGGTGTGGGTAGGTGTTGAGCTGGCTGATTGTTGTGGGCAGGCTCATCACACTTCATGGATTGGCACTGCATAGAGCAGCCCCTTCTAACAGGACTCCTCTGTACCCTGTAATTGGTCTTTGAGAGAGTGTTATCAAGGTATTTAATGCACCCAATTAAAAATAGGAAAACATAAAATATTTATAAGAGCAATAGAATTACCTTTAAATCATTGTAATGATGCTTTTTTCTTGCTATATAAGTGATAATATCTGACCACAGGTCACTGCCTCTGTTCTGTTCCCAGTGATTTTGTTGCCAGCAGTGATCCAGGTAGCTGATGATCTCCATTAAGGAGATCTTTGACGTCATGGAGACCTTCACCCCTGTGCTCCTTGTTAAAAAAAATCACATCTCGTAGTAGTTTGTGCCATGTGTACCTGTCCAGATGCTTGGCAGAGCGTGACCTTCCAGAGCTCCTTGAGTCATGTTGTTACTTTGTAGAAATTTTCTCAGTTCGTGTTTCTGTGTGCATAAGTAAAGACTTCCGTATTTATTTGAGCAGAGGATCATTACGAAAAAAAGGTGGGTTTAATGGAGTTATTGTTTTTAGAGAGATGTGGTGAAGCTAAATTTTGCTGTGATTTTGTTGTGGCAAACCAAGCAAATAACACATCTTCTTTGAAGCAGTTTCTCAAACTTCATTAGCAAACCAGGCACTTACCTTTGGAGTTGCAGAACTCTGTTGCAAGATCAGTGAAGAAGGAATTTGTTTGACAGTCTCTTTTCACAAGGTTTTTCATTTCTTGGGGGTATTTTCAAGGAAATGGACAAAAGAGTGGTTTGCCTGAAAGCTTAGTCCAGAGAACAAGTGATAAACAGACTAAATAAAACATATCTTGAATTCACTTGTGAAAAGTTTTGGTTAGTAGCTTGCTGTAGGATTTCTTGGACTCTAAATTTCTTGGAGGACATGGCACCAAGGATTTTATTTCCTGGTTTCAGTCATGCAAAGAGTCAGAATGCTGCAGGGTAATTTTATGTAGTGGTGACCTTGGTGCCAACATGAACTAGAGGAGGAAAAGAGGAGAGATGAGCAGCACATACATGAAATAGATTTGAGGGTTTTTTTTAATATTTTATTTGCAGTAGTTTGTTTTGTGGTTTAAACCAGATGCATTTGGGTGGAACAAGCTGCATGAAAAAAAAATCTTGACAATAGGGTATATCATATATATAGTTCTAGAAATTTAGTTTAAAATAAATGTACTTCAGCTTTAAAGGAACTTTTTCTTTTAAAACATCCTTTTCTCTAATTTTCTTGAAGTGTAAGAAAATGAGCTCACTTTTTGCTCAAACATACGGTACTTTATCAAACTTGTGTATAAACTACTTGATTCTTCATACTGCTGATATTCTGACAATTGTTTTAATAGACCATAAAAATGGTAATACTGTGGTAAACCATTAAATGCTTTAGCCCAGCAGTATTCCTAGTTTAATAGTTTTACTCATTTAACACTTACGATTTGTAACCAAGTAAATCTAATTTTAAAGTAGGTTGAGGAAGTTAAACCACCTCTGGGGGATAAATCTACACTCCCTTACCTGGAGGGCAATACTAATTGCTATCCAGACCCAGAACGGGCTCAAATGAAGTCAAGCTCCAAGGATTACTAATGAGTGAGGCTTATATCGTATGAGCTAAAAGTCTTTGGATGCTATTTTTTACTTGAGAAACTGGCTGAACAAAAGTCTGAGAAAATCCATGCAATCAGTAAGACCTGCTGGTGCTTTTAAGCTTTAGTAATTATCAGCCTTCCTCCCTGGGATGTTAATGATAGTGGTTTGACCTTACCACAGTGTCTCTATCTAAATGTATAACTTAGCCATCAGTTTGCTTTAAATCAAGCACTAAATCTGTCTGAGTGCCATTTCATATGGATATTAAAAAAGCATCAGGGTCTGCTTGGCTTCTTTTGTCAGCTAAATCTCGGACAATCGTGTGAATAAATTAATGGATGAAACTGACCTTTCAAAAATTATTCTGTAAGTTCTGTATTGGAGTCAATGAGGAGCACATGTCAGTATTTATTTCAGTGCAGAGGAGGTATTTGCAGGCACTACTATTAAGCTGCATAGTCATATCAGTGGTAAGACAAGAGAGTTGTAATTTTTGTAGAGATCTTTAGCCTTTCTAGCAGTTTTCCACCTTACTCATAAATCTTGAGTGAGTTCTTTTATGAGGTTGTCCTGTTATTTTTCCTCCTTCCCTTTCATTCCCTTTGTTCTGCTGATATATGGCAATGAAAACATCAAGATATGTTTAAAACATTAGCAAGCTATGTTTAGACCTTTTCAAAACAAAGTGTGAAAATGTTTGCAATGATTAGCTAGACAAACGTTAACATGAATAAATTGTAATAGAAAACATTTTGCAGGGCATAAAAGAACAGGAGGGAAAAAGATTAGGTCTCTGTTCCCTCATTTAAATCCTGTTCGAGCCCAGAGGGTTTAATAGGTACCTAAGTGGTGCCTCAGAGAGTGAAATTGGGACTTAGGAGGTGCAAATACCTTCATCTGACTTTCTGCTGCTGCTGAATTTTGCCCCCAATGGCCAACCTTAGTAAAATCCAGCTATTTTCTTTGAATAATGAAGCCGTGGAAAATCCAGCAGGTACGTGGAAGTCAGAAGTAGGAACAGGCCCTAGAGGATTTTTAACCTAAATAGAAGAGGCTGTATCACCAGCTCTGAAAGCTGTTACTGTTTCACTATACTTTCTTTTTGCCTCTGGGATATTCCTGAAACGTGTGCATCTTCTGTTTTATGAGATGTACTTGCCTCCCTTAGATGTAGAGAGAAACAGGAGGAGGTGGACGATGGCATGGCCTCCAGCACTTTGTTTATGAGAACATCCTTCCAGCAATTTTATGTCTGCACCAGGCAGAAGAACCATTTGCGATGTGCCCTTGAGCTGTGGATCAAGCACTTTACTTCTTACTGTTTTCTGCTTTAAAACTTGGTTTTCCTTTCCCAGAGTCCTTAGACGAGTGGGTTTTTTGTTATTTGCAGTGGCCGAAGCACTTTCAGCTCCTTTTCTTTTTCCCAGCTGATTGAGCTCACATTGTGCATTTCTCTCCCAAAAAACAGCTCTCCTGGGAGCAGGTCTGGCATGCTGGCTCTGCTCCAGGACACCTGCAGGATAGTGTTATGGTGCAATCATCACCTCAAACCTTTTATTGTGGCTCAGGCTCATGGCATGGGGCTGTCTGGTCTATTAGCCAGGGTGGTGTTCCCAGGCTGCTTTCAGAGGGTTTGTGTGCAGGAGACTCAGAGAAATGAGCTGGCCACTGGCTGGCTCCCTCTGGGGAGTAAAGCTGCATTTACTTGCTCATTCTCCAGTCGTTCTGCTGCTAATGCTTGAAAAATCCTCAGTTTCTCCCCTAAGAAACTCCAACAAACCGACAACCAAAACCAACCTAACTCCTAGAACCGTTCATGTATTTTTTCCCCCAAAATAAAGTAACCTGACAATCACAACACTGGGGATCACTTAGTCCTAAGGAATGTGCAGGGCACCTTGAGCTCTCAGACCCAGGGCTGGGGCTCCTCCAGGGTGGCAGCACTGCTTGATGCAGATCTCCAACTGTCTGGCTTTACATCCAAAGTATCACAGACAAAAGCTGTATTTGCTCTTGGAAATTAACCATAGTCCTTTTTCAAAGCTGGTACAATAATGTATGAATAAAAATAGATTTTTTTCTTAGTAGATTTACATCCTCACTGTGTGGTGAGGGGGTTTTCTGAGTCCCATCCTCTGAGGGGCTGCTCTGCTGTAGCTGTATGTTCATATAACAAGGCCAAGAAAAACCTTGCTCAAACAGCCATGTGTTGTCATCTGGCAATGCTGGTTCCTGCACAGCCACGTCTATGTAGCAAACAGCCTTGTTTATCCTATTGCTAATTTACAGAAATAAATTTCTTTCTCCATTGAGCGTTGAGATACACATGTGCAATTCACTAGTTGTAACTTGTGTTATTAGCTCTTATCCCTCCACAACAATTTGCCAAAATAATTGCCTCAGCCACAATGACCTTGTTATGTGATGTTTCTGAATAAGATGTGCAACAATTTATTTCTTACTGGAGCTTTCTTGTTTAAATTAGCATAATTTCTTCTTAAAAACAAACAGATCCGACTCCTCCATTCAGCAGAAGTGCAGAGGGAAATTGTTTATGCTGTTTCTACTTTGTTTTTCTTTTGGGCTGAGTTTTTATTTTCTTGTGGAAGAGAACTAATGACAGATTAGGAGGTAAACAGCTGCTTTCCTGGAGCCATGTGTCAGCATGTAGGTTGCTTCTGTAAGAATTGCCTTCAAATACCAGTGTCAGAGAGAAATTGATAATGAGGAGCACTTTGGGTTTGCTTTCATAAAGCCTATCTGAAAATCTGTCCAGACAACAGTATACACATAAGGGCATCTCCTAGCCTTAATTTTCTCTCTTCTTACCAGTTATTAGTCTACAAGAGAACTTTTCTTCCTGTTCCATGACAGTCTTCAGTGAAGGATTATGTCACAAGATTTGGGCAATGGGAATGGCTGTGCATTGTGACTGCTCCTTTTGTCACTGATTTCACTGGGAGACCTGGGGAGCCCAAGTTCCCTGCAAGAGGTTGACTCTTTCAAAACTCTTTGATTAATGAGGTAAACATCATTAAACTTTCTACCAATATTCCCATTCCAGAAGTCAGAGTCCCTGGGCTCTTGTGCCTATTATCTTTTGTTCTACTCATGTTAACTCTAATTTAAAATTGCAAATCGCAATTAGATAATCACCGATTTTCTATCTGAGATACCTTGGAACTACAGGGTGCAGATGATGTTTTTCTATTCGTTTTGTCCATTTATTCTGAAGGCTCTTAAACAGGTCAGTCTGAGGAAGCATTTTGTACTCATCCTAGGGGGAAAATCTCTTCAGTCCCAAGCAGCAAGAAGGTTCCTGTAGGAAATGTGCAGGATTCATTCAGTTTGCCTTCCTTCTAAGTTCCTCATACACAATGTGCTCAAAGGCTGGCTGCTTCTTATGGAGATTTGAAAATTTGGTGTTTTTAGTCTTTAACGAGTTGCTTCATGAAATCATCTAGTTTTACTTTTTTTTTACTCCCCTGATTCTGATTTGATGTTAATTTTGTCAGAGTTTATTTTCAGTTTTCTCAGGTGTGTGCAACTTCTGCTTTTTGAAGGATGTCTTTTCATGTCTAATAGCCTCTTTTACTCAGCTCTTTGAGTACACTGATATTTTTTGGAAACCCATTTAAAATTATTCTTGAGAGGTGTTATACATGTACTCTGAGCTTTTACAGTGGTGTCTTTAAAGCCTCTCTATGCCAGTTTATATAAAAAGAAAGCTTTAAAATATTTATATGAATATTTTAAAATTTTAGCTGATTCTTTTTAATTTATTTTTAACTAGCTTTTTCATATTTGTATCATTCTTCTTTTTCAAGTTAAGCAAGTGAACCTTTCAAGTTAAACCTCTTGTGGGTTTCCTTTTGGATGACTTTCTGGCTATTTTCCTCACTCATACAAGTGGTTTGGTATCTGAGTGTGGAGTAATGTCTTTTCCACAGTTTTTCTTGGATAACTTCATCTTAAGTATTGAGCTGATCCAAGAGTTGCTTCTCATCTTGTGAGTTTTTTCATTAGCTGCTCCAAAAAGTGGTGAAAAGTGGGTTTAGGATGTCCACAAAACATGTCACCATAGTTAACTATATGGGGGCAAAATAAAATCTGTCACTGTTATTGTGCTTTGTCTTCACAGCTCTTCACTCTCCCTGGAAATTTGTAGCTATTGTGATCCTCATGTATTTTAGATATATTTAATATTTCTGTTTTAGTAGATCTTGCTTAGATCTCCAAAGCTTTGTAGGGAAATAGGAGAAATTCCTCTCAGTCCAGTGACAGTCTTTCCTTTCCCTGCAACTCTGAATTGAACGATCTATTGAGTAATTCTGAGGGTTTCCAGTTGTTTTGTTCTCTCAATACCTTTTCATCTAATTATACCAATTATATTGGTGCGTAGTTTATCCTGTGTGATGGTGTCACTCTTTAGGCCTTCTCTAACAAACTGCTTGTAAACCAATTGCTCTGTCCTTCCCCTTGAAACCAGGTCAGTGGGGATTGTCAGGACTGTGTCTCCAAGGGGAACGCCATACAAGTCTTCATGAGTTGTCCTAATCAATGACAGAAATTCTTTCTTTTAGGTATTTCCTACCATTACTTTTAGTCAGACAGACTCTCTTATGTTTGTCCATGCCAAGCTCTTGTAACCTGTGATGATTTCTCTTGTCAGCTGTCTCTCACTTTTTTCTGGACTACTTTAAACAACTTATCCTTTCCCATTTGTTTTTCTCTCCTTAATCACCTGAGCCATTTTCTCAAACCTACTGGGAGTTCATTCTGCTTCCAATCCTTGTGTTCAACATGGAAAAATTCTTCTTGCCAACTAGACTTCCTCTTTCTGAACTTCTCTGACTTTATATGGCAATTGCCTTTCCTCTAATACGCTTTGGACTCCCTCACCCATTCTGTGCATGACTCTTGACTAATTTGAGTTAATTGCAAGTTAATTACTATACAAGAATTTGGTTTTCTTCATTATTTTCTGAGCTACATATTAAATTGTACTGTCTTTATGAGGAAGTAACTTTCCACCACTCCATATCTATACCCTGCTCAAACCGTTTGGCCCAGTCAGATGTGGCCACATGATTTTGCTGATGTTGTTGTTTTGTTTATTAGAAAGCACAGTTCTGGAATATTGATTACTTTTTCATTCTGGTGTTTCTGCTGCTGTGATGTCCAACAGTAGAAAAGATTTTCCTTCATATCCAAGACAATGTTTCTAGAAATTTCATTATGAACATGCGAATTTGGGAGAGGTATAATGTGTTTTCTTCTTCCTTGTGCCATCTAATGGCATTATTTGCACTGTGGCCAAATAAATTTTTAGTGAAATTGTACAACATTTTAAAAAAACTGATACAGACTGCCCAGCATATGTAGCAAAGAACAATATTTTACTTTGGCTTTTATAGGGTCCATATTTGATGGCGTGATTCCTTCAAAATATGAATCTCTGAAAATACTGATCAAAAGTAGAGACATCTTTTTGAAATACATTTTGTAACTGAAAATTATTTCATCTTTAAGTACACAGTGAGTATTAGGTTGGAAATTTTAGTTGTTGCCTTATGCAGAAAAATTTTGATGGAAAAAGATTTAAATGGTTTTCGTAGAGGATCCACATCTCTAGATACTGAAAAGAAAAAATAAATGTGATGTGATTACTCCAAAACTTTTGTTGAAACTTCTGCTTCCTAAAAAGAAGTGGATTTTTTCTTGTTTTCTGGTGGTTTTTTTTTCCACTTTTCCTCTCCTGCAATCAAAACATGCCTATTAACCTCCTCTCCTTTTTGTTTTTCATTTAACTTGAGTATGTGAGGTAGTGTTAATGGTTCAGCTACAGTTTGATGGAGCTGCAGTACTTTTGTTATGTAAGTTTATGACTACAAAAATACAAGGGTTTTCAGTTAATTACTTTTCTCCTGAAAACCGCAACATTCATTCCTAGACAGAGCTACATTCATTTCTAGACAGAGAAGTTCAAAAACCCATGCATCTTCTCCTTGCCTGCACCCTGCCTCTTGTCATCTAAAAATTTTCAGTCATCACATGTTAAAATTCTGTGAAAATTTGTTTGGTGGAT
Source organism: Argya squamiceps (assembly GCA_037834095.1). Taxonomy (NCBI): domain Eukaryota; kingdom Metazoa; phylum Chordata; class Aves; order Passeriformes; family Leiothrichidae; genus Argya; species Argya squamiceps. The sequence goes on from JBBMKD010000040.1 coordinate 4,504,465, forward strand.
CTATCCAGTCCACTTGTATCACCTAGGAGTTTCCCTGTATGCTCTGATTTAACAACTGGCATCTGCAGCTTATAAACAGCCCTGAATTTTGGTCTGTATTTAATTACAGAATTAACTTTACTATGTAATTTTGAATCACTGGCTGAAGAGGAGATCATATATATGTGCTTTTGAAGGAACAAGGGTTTAGAAGATTTCTACTCTTCTACTGAGCCCCCTCACCCCATTTAATGCCTGATTGAAATCTAGGTAGGGAAGCTTTCCTAGGTTCACAGTGATCTTCTGTGTTATTGAAATTAAAAAGATGTAATTTGAAAAGAAGAAAGTGTGCCTGTGGTAGCCTGTGTATGTTAATTCCTTCTGATTGTCTTTTGTGTCCTGAAAAAAAAGAAAGTAGATTTTTCTGTGCTGTGAGCTCAAACTGTATCTTGATCTCTGCATGAGAGGTGAATGTTTGTGGTGAATGTGGCTTTCTTAATGAGGACCTGCTGTTCTGCATGAAACACTGTCACAAATAATAATAAACAATGCCCAGTTTCTGCCTCTGCAGTAGGAATAAAAACTGGGTAGTGAATCTTCTCTCCACAACTGTGTCAACAGCAGGTCCTCATTACCTTTCCATGTCTGCTGAAAACTGATTTATCCTCTCATGGTCAGAACGTTGCCCAAGCTCCTCATTTTTGCTAAGTTTATTTGAAAGGTGAAAATCAATATTTTCCTCTTTTTCAAAAGGATTTTGTTGGCATCCCTGAAACTGCTTTTGCCACTTGCAATCCACTCAGTTGTCAATGGGCTTTGTGGACACAGGGCCCATGAGCTTGTAGGAATTGCAAACACACAGTTCCAGCTGAGCTCCTGAACTGACAGGTGATCATCTTATTAGGAGCTGGGAAATCACATTGTGAATTCTGCCAAATATTTGCCTTATTGCTCCTGCTTTTGTAATAAATGCCTACTTCGCTTGTGGAGAATATGAGCAGCTCTGTAATTTAATTATGAATAATATCACTTTGCTCAGTTCCTTCATTGTCCTGTGTGCTGTTTTCCTCTAGAGCAATGTACAGTTCCTCTGGGCTGCAGGAAGGAAGCGCAGGAAAAACAAGAGCCTTTGACTTAAGAGGAAAGAGCAAATCAGGGTCTGGAGAGGATAACCACTTCAAGAAGGTTACCTTGGTAAAGGGAATAGAGATCTCTATTATTGAATGTTTGGTTTTGATGATGTCAAAGAAGCAGAGAAACCAGATGGGAGGAAGCAGTCTTTAATTTATCTCTCAGTTTAATGTTGAGAGTCACAGGTCTTTGCACAGGTGCAAGGTGAGACAGCTTGAAAGAGTGTTTGGGCATGTTCTTGTTGATCTGAGGGATCCTCCTGACTCCTGGGGTAGATAAGTAGTAAGGACAGACCTGTGTGGCGGAGGGGATTCCATGTCACATTTATTTATTGCACTTTGCACTTCTCTAGTGTGGTCATGATCTCTAAACGGAGTCGGAGCTGCTACTGAGGCCCTTGGGGCTCCTCCATCCAAGGCTCCTGCTTTAAGTTGAAAGATTTATATCCTTTATCTGACTCATGGCTGCTGCAGGCTCCATGATGTACTAAGAATCAAAAACCCCTTCAAGGCCCAAACTTCATAAATCTTAGATCCTATAAACATCCTAGTTCCTGGAGTACCGATTTCAGGAAACACTATGTTACAAAAATTGTGAGTCCAGTAGTCCTGGTTTCTAGCAAGGCAATTTAATTAAAAGAGGAGATAATTACTCCCAGCAGAGGTTTCTCATCTATTTAGAAATATTTCTGAATGGGTTGAGTTAGATGAGTAATCCACTAAAACTATGCAAAGCCACGGCTGTCCAGCTTCCAGCAAACGGAGTGAGAAAGGAAGTGAGAGACTCTCCCCAGAGGCGATTTCTTCTGGAACAGGAGGGAAAACTTCATGGCTGGTGGAGCCTGTTTTGTGCCATTCCTCCTCTGAAAGGAGCTTGTACCAGACCATGGTTGAAACCCACCACTATTCTGTAGCAAAAAGCTGAGGGGAAAGGATCTAATTCTATGCCAGCTGCCATTAAATTTGAGCTTAGTCTTCTCTACCACCAAATCCAAACTGAGGCACTGCGTATGCTGGAGTGAACACAGACTCAGGAGAAGATACACATAGGATTTGTGGTTTGCAGTGGGACGATATGGAGGCTGGGGTGTGTTGGTTTGGTTTTTTTTCTTTTTTAATTGAATTTCACAGAGGAACAAAGAGCTTTATGAGAAGATATACCTGCCTTTCCCCCTCACATTTTTCAATAAATCAAAAAGAAAAGTTTCTAGAGATATAGCTTAGGATGAGACCAAGTTGATGAGTATGAAAAGTCTCAGTTCAAAATGAAATTAAGGTTATGATGTCTGCATTCTTTTCTTCTGGGCTGGCTCTTTTGGAATGATGCTTGTGACACTTTTTTTCGATGCTGCAATGTGAGATGGTTGTAGGTAGTTAGTGTGAGGGTCAGGACAAATAAACCCTCCCCAGTTTGACAGCAATTCAGTACATGGGTTTTTACAGTGTGCTAAATGTTGTTAAGGCTTATCCTCTGTTCATCTTTCATGGCATCTTAATTTCTTAAAAGCATCTCAGCTGAAAACAGTTTTTATTCCTATGTGTTTCATGATGAAAGAATTATCTGATGGGAACTCAGACTTCCTGTGATCCCTATTGGCTATATTCAGAGAGGCTTTAATATGATTACCCTGATCTTTAGGGGGATTTGTGTAAGCATGAACTGTTCAAATGGACTGAAATTCAGAAGAGCTCTTCATACTTTGTTACTGAATTTTTCAGAGAACTGGACTCTTATTTAACATTCCTATTTCAGGAGGTCTTGCTTCCCCATGAGCAGCACTGAAATGGAACAGCCAAGACTTTTGAGGGCTTATGTCCAAGATGTGCAAGTTTGACTAGAGGTGTCATAAATTCTTAACTGCAGATGATCTTCACAAGATGATCCAAACTTCTCTGGAGCACTGTGGACTTTTTGCTGAAGCCAAGTGCTGGTGTACAACTATTCTTCTTCTCTTTGTATCATGGTTTCCAGTTTGGATTTCTCAACATCCTGGAGAGCTTGCAGAGTTTTTTTTCCACAAAACTTCAATTTTATTTATGTCACCATAAACAATTATGGTCATGCCTTTATATATACATGTAACAGTAGGTTTGCTTCTTTTATTTTCAGAAACTTTACTTGAGTCTTAAATTCCAGGAGCTGGAGCAGCTACACAAGATGAGCAGCTCTTTATCTGATATTCTGCATATGTGGATTTCCATAACTTAATTCACCTGTAAGATTTTCCTGTGGCTTTCAGTAACCTACAAAGTGTGTACAGGCACACTTGTGCTTATTTAATTTGTATGGAAAGCAGAGAAGTATCATTTCTGCAATAGAATAAAAAGCAAACCAACCAGCCTGGAAAACTTTGTTGAAAGCTCAATATGTTTTATAACTGTTGTTGGAGGGACTTTTACTTTTCATTTATTTTAATATCTTAATTACCCACCTTATCTTTGCAATTTTATGTACCCCAACCATTGTTACCTGGTCTCAGGGGGGTTGTACTTTCAGCACATGTACAGAATTTTTTCAGGAGCTGGAGGAGATGGTTCCTTTGTGAGGCATCAGAGAAAATTTGAGTTTTAGGCCTTGCTTTTCCAAAACTGCACAACTTTGAGCATTGGCTTAACTTCTGCAGGCTTTAATGCACTTCATTACATGTGCAGCTTGCAGATGTAACTGGCAGAAGTTAGAGACAAAGTTTTTATTAAATATGCTAATCACCTAACATCATTTGGCTTGCAGCCTCAACTTTAAAGAAGCAAGGAAGAGGGGGAAAAAGGTTTCATGTATATAATATAGCACATGAAGTAACTGGAAAAATGCAAAGGTGAAAGACCAGTTGTTCTCTGAAATCCTTTAAATTCTAATGATTTGTTTAATACCTCAGAAAAAGAAATCGAGTCTCGATATGTCATTTTTAGCTGAATTCTGACCATTAAATTGCTTCTGGTGTTTGAGAAATTCTCATTAAATTTGTTTATTAAAATGGCAGTATTTCCACGGTCTGTTGGGGTTAAGATTCTGTTAGCTGGACTGTTCTTGTGCAGCACCCAGTAAGTGTTTATGTGTTTCTGCACCAGTGTATGGGATTTGCAATAATGAATGTCATAACCCTCTGCTGCAGCTTTGGAAAGAACTGGCCATCAATCACCAGGTACAGTCTTTTCAATTGTAGCTCCCAGTAAATGTGTTTTCTTCATTTACTTGGAAGCTATTATGCTGTCATTTAAAAGCCCAAGAGAAAGGGGGAAAAAGCCCTTTTAATGAGACTTTGTGCACTGTGTTTTTTAATAATAATGGCTTGTTTCATGTTAAATTTAAAGCATGTAGCTCCTTAGCAAATAGGTTTTTAGCTGGTTCACATAATCAAAAGCAGTACAACTGGCATATGAGCGTCTGCTCTGATCCCAGCTTTCAAACACAGCACAGAGAACAAACATCCATGCTGTCCCTAGTTTAGACTTTGAAAAGTCAAAACTTTCTTCCTCGTGTAATTGCCCTAACAGATCTCATCAGTGCTGGTTCACATGCTGTGTTTCACAGATCACAGGCATTTCAAAGCTTGCCTGCTGATGAGGAAGAGGTTCTGTAGCCACCAGCACCAAGCCAGCCTGGCTCCCTGCTCCCCTCTAGCTCTGACTTCATTGCTTCATCTGCTGTGCTGGTGCTTAACTTGCCAGGTTAGGGTTTTGTGCTGTCACACATGGCCTGGGCATAGAGCAGAAAACTTGCTGTTTGCCTTTGCTTCTTGTTCTCCCCTTCCAGGATAAATGCACAAGTTATTTATATTTGCGGTGTAACAGTTAAAAATTGTTTTTAAAAAAATAATTATTTTAGGTAGTCTAAATGTATCTGTATAACCAATATTTTAATGAGTGAATCATGTTGGAATACTATGAGGCAGAGAGTGCAATCTTTCAGAGGCTTCTAATCATTATGTTTCTAGATTTATACTTTGTAGAAGAAAATAATTTAAGACATTAAAAAAATAATCCCACCTTCATAAACACAATCACATTGCTATCAAGTGTGTAGCTTTCAGGAATTGAAATGTTAGCATCTGACAATGTTTCCACAGTTTTTACATATTAAAACAGGTTTTATTGGTAATAGTTCATAGTATTAAAGGAACATCAGTGAAAAATCAGGACAATTTCATAATTATGCCTCATGGTACAGTCAACAAATCACAATTTTCTTCTACTAATTTTACCTCAGCTTCATTAAAAAGTGTTTCTATGGTTTTGCATCTGATTCTTGTTTAGGAAACAGCCACACAAAATCTTATTTTGAAAAAACCCCTATCTTTTTAAGCATATTATAAAACTGCAGATCTGCAATTAAAACAATGTTCAAGAAGTTGCTTTCATCATGTTTTTCTTGGTCTTGAATACCTGAAAAAAGTGAAGGATTCAATGCTTTGTGAAAATTATTAACTACAAATGCAAATATAGATACTTATCAGTTTACCTGCAAAGAAAAGAAAGCAAATTGTTTAACACTTCTTTTTAAGAAGGTTTTCCTTCTGAAAATGCTGAAAACAATTATATTAATAGTGGCTTGTTTCTTTTTTTATCTTGAGTGCACATTTTCCTTGCCTTGTGATATAAAGGTAGCCATGGCAACTTAACATTTTAATCACTCTTTTGCAGTGCATTTCCTAGGTAAAGATTATGTAGAACCTGCACTTGATATCTGAACTAATTAATTCTGCTTTCCTTTAGATAATATTTCAAGATAACTGTTTTCATTTAAAAAACAAGTGACTGAAACAAAAATGTCCGATTGCGAAGGAGACAAGAAGTTTGCACTTGAAATTTTGTTGCTGTGTATCCACAGGCCAGGGATTTGCTGTGTTTATAAAATCCTCGCCCCTTCTGGAGATCAAGGGAATTCCCACAACTCTAAGGAAATACTCATATTTCATTTAATTATGTCAGAAGCAGTTCTGCAGGCACTGGCCTTTCAGCACTTGCAATGTCTCAGAGAATGTTAAAAGAACACTTAAGTTGTTTCTTTCTGGCTCTGCAACAAGGTATAGCAGGCTTTTCTCAGTGCTCTCACAGGCTTTTTAAAATAAAAATAATTGTTGAACTCTTTCCCCAATCCATAAAAAATTTTTGATAGCTGTATTTATGTGGAAAACAGGCATCTGTTTGTAATAAGTGTTGGTAGTTCTGTGCTAGGAGAAGTTGGTCAAGTCTGAAAATGAACTTTTCCCTTTGAATCTTGGATTTATGAGTGTTCCAAAACATTACAGAGAGCAAAGGGGTTTGATAATGGGCTTTATCATTAAGTGGTACTTTGGGTTTGTACTTTGTCTGTGCTCCTTGCCAGGTGATAACTTATTTAGCTGTGCATTTGGATATTATTCCTGAAACTCCCTACTATGAATATTGAACACAATCTGTGGTCCTCTAATCACTTAAGCAATCCTTGCAGCAAACTCTTTGCTCAGAGCTATAGCCCACATGCTTCTTATTCTGAGAATGCAGTATACTGGTGTGAATGTCTCCCTCATAAAAAATGTCATTATTTTTTTCTTTAAGGTAAATTTTTAATTTACCTCCCTTCTTTTTTTTTTTTTAAGTCCTAAATCAGAAGCCAAGGGCTGGTGATATCACTGAGTAGATGAGGATTTTGAGTTGTGTTCATCTCCTGGATGGTGAAGTTGACATGTGCTCAGCTGGTTGCCAGAGGAGAACACTGCAGTTTCTTTGTGTCAGATTGGTACTTAAGTTTTTCAGGACAGCTGGAAAAACCCCTAGTAATAAATTTCTTTGCAAATCATTGGGATGTTCTCAGAAATTCCCTGGCCTGGTTCTTTTGGATTCCATTGGAGCTAGTAAAATAAAATTACCATGGTAGGCTTTTACATATATTTGTGACACAGTTGTAAACCCCAGATATTCCAGAGCATAGGTATTAGGAGTTGAGTGCTTATATATATATATATATATCCTTTTTTCTCTTTAAGAATATGATTCATGTTAATTAAGTGACAAAAAAGTCAGTTGTTATAGGAATCACAGGCCAGCTGACAGTGTCTTAGTGACACAGTGGTGCTTAATCCATCTTTGAGCCATGTGCTTGATCTGTACCTCTGCTTCAAGCAGAAGAAAGAATTTCCAATTCCCCTTCCTGGGTCTTGCCAGCCTCCTCTGCCTCTCTGCTGGAGTGACTGCTTAAGCAAGAAAAACATTTGGAGCGAATCCACCTCTACAATTCCAGAGCTTGCTGTAATGTGGTGCTTCAGCAGTGCTTGCTGCTGTGGGAGGGAGAGGGGGCAGAAGGTGGGTTGAAAGAACAGTTTTTCTGTCTGAAACTGGTTTCTGTTTAGGAGATGTTGTCAATGGGCAATAATTTAGTCAGGGGCTGTCAGTGGCCTGCTGCAAGTGATGGAAACCTGCCTGAAATGTGTGGAGCAAAGGCAGCCCTGTGCATTTTGTGTGTTGAGTCTGGGGGATCAGGAAGCAGCCTGGGTGCACAGCACTCCATCTCTCTGTGCTTTACAGGGGTCACTCAGTCATCCAGAGACTGGAAGGATGGGTGACTTCAGAGGGGCACAGCTTGCTGCACTTACAAATGTCGAGACAGAGATGTTATTTCAATTGCAGGCATTTGGGAAGCTGGGAAAGATGGCTCATGGCAATAAGTGCAGAGGCTTAGAGAAGCAAAAGTGCTGGATGAGGATGGAGTGTGCAGAAATTGGGGAAGCAAAGGTTCTGTGCACCTTGTTTGTCTCTGTGGTCTTACATGTCGAATATGTCAACATTTTACCTGTTTCTTATATGTCATCTGTTGGGAAAGAACTTGGTTCTTCATTTGCAATTGTGCCTGTGCAAGGAAACATGGATTCAAATGGGGCAGGAAACACAGCAGCACTGCTACCTGATTTGCTTAATACACAAGAAGAAATAAATTTGGTCTGGGCCTTCCCCAAGCTCTCTGGACAGCCTGGCTGGGAATTTCTGTGAGCTCTGAGCCGAGTGCCAGGCTCCAAGCTTCCCAAAGTAGCAGAGCAGCTGAGCAATTTGACTATGCTTTTCACAGCCCGGCTGCCTGGGACACAGCCAAATTAGACAGCCAGTTTCTCAGTCTTGGTATGTAAATAAAAGAGGGTTGTGTCCCTAAGTATCAACCCCTTAGACTGCAGAGAAAACAACTAAGAGGGGTTAATGAATGAATTCCCTAAACCACGGTGCACTAGAAGAGGGGGCAGGAGAGAAAAGAATAAGATGTTTTTTATATATATTTTTAAAAGGGAGCAGGCACTCATTACACTTAATCAAGTGGAGAATAATCTGAGAGTCAAAGGCCCTTAATTATATTTTCATTTGGTATGATTTTTGTTTGTCTGACAGATCTCTTTGGCAGCCATGCAAAGAGGTTCTGCTATGTTTAAAGCTGTTTTCATTCCATATATGAACCATTACCTACATCTTTAGGCAAAGAGTTCACACAGAGAAATGAAAATTCACCTGCACTTCTCTAAGGTGATGGAGTCAATCCCCAAATGGCTGCAAAGTGTGTGTGCGTAGGAGAACTTTGGATTGCAGAACACAGTGGTAAACGCTGAATGTGCAGAATGGCTTAATTTCCTGTGAGCAGGGCTGAGCAAGGTTATTAAGAAGCCCTTTCAAGTTTAAGGTTTTCCCCAGGGAAACTCCAGAAACACAGCTGCTTGAAAGGAGAGAAAAAGAGGGAGGAAAAAAGTAAGAATAAAAAGGAACTGAAAAGTGAAGATGCTGGCTGTGTGCTGCAGAGAAGCTGGAGGCAATATTTTGCACAAACCTGAGATGAGGCAAGATAGCAACAGCAGGAATGGGAGGGGGAACAGTGCTTGCTCTCACTCCTTGTGCCTCACTCAGACACGTGGCAGGTGTAGAGCTGCTGACACATGTGGAATAAATTCAGGGAGTGATAAGCAAGTGTTGAATCAACAGCTATGGAGGAGAAAAGGAAACAAGAAGAAAATATGGGCATGTTCTGACTGGTTATGTTTTGGGGAACTGTCTGAAACTTCGATTTGGTGGCTTTGCTGTACCATTGGAAATATCCATGGGAGTGGAATCCAGTAGCTGCTGCCTGGTACAGGGATGCTGTTCTGGAGAGACAGGAGTGTTTCTGGAGAAAGCAGCAGCTGAAGTCAAAGAAATACACGGAGCATAGACAACTCCTGTAAAAAGATAAGATTTCTGAGATCCTTTCTAGAATTTTACCAAAACAACTCATGAGGAAAACCTTGAAGTGATGTGGAAATTGAGGAGAAAGCAGCACAGGGATGGGGATGAGTGCAATTTTTGAAGCAAAAGGATTCCGTAACACTCTGCAGAGTAAACATTTGCTCTCAGCAGTGTCATGTGTATCCCTAAATAAGCCCCAGCTATTCCCACCCTGGCTGTGTTGTTTTGGGGAGGATGGAGAGCGTGTACCACGCAATGCTACGGTGAGAGTCAGAATGGCTCTGCTGTGTTTGGAGCAGCATGGGAACACACACACTTCAAATCCCCCAGTGCTGTTTTTAACCAATGTCTGGTGCTCTTAGTGGAAGGCTCTAGCATGAGGAGTAGCTTCATGTAACTGCATTATGTCAAAGTCTTGGCTGACTTAGTTCCTTGGGCAACTTAATTATTTTTATGAAGAATGCTGTGTAGTATAAGAAGCAATGAGATGCTGAAATTCTGTATCTATAATGAGTTTAAACTTAGTTATTTCTATAGTGTCAGTTCAAAAAAAAAAAAAGTCCCAATGTCAGCAAGTACCTGAGAAATGAAAGTGTAAAATAACTAAATACGTTTGTATAGTACAGCTTGCCAGTTTCAGCTTCCACAAGTGACTGATTTTATTTGGAAAGGGTAGGAGTATTTTCGGTTAGACTCTTTCACATTCTAGAACTGGAAGGTTTCATAACCCACACTGTATTTGGAAATGTGTATCAGATGGTATAATTAAAAAAAAAAAAAAAAAATTCCTCGTCTTCTCATACAAAGAATACAGGCAAAGGGATTATAGAATAGAGTTACTTCAGAAGTGGCCCAAAGAACTTTTACCTGAAAATGTAGAACAGAGGTAGCAACACCATCACAGTATCTTTGTGCAGATCATGGAATTAGATGATATTTGTGTTAAGTCACTTTACAGCTGGCTCCATATTTTAATGCTGACAGCAGAGGATGACACCTTCTTTAGTGTAATTCACTTTTTAAAATCATCTCTATGCATTGTGAATTACATTGCAGGTATCTGTACTTTGGCATGCATTTCACTCAGCTTAAGTTGCATAAGGGAGAAATATTTTTCTTTCACTATTAGTATTCAGAATTTATTTAAAGCTTGTTGAATTCTTTATCAGCTCTAAGTAGACTGAAAGGCAAGTGCACAGCCTTCAATGTGATAAATTTTGTGCCTCATTTTTTGGGCACTCAGTAAGAAATGCCATGAAAAAATAAAGTTTTTTTAAATATTGCATTAGTCATAATGAAGTATTTTCATTATTGGGTTCATTAGCTTATAGATTTTTAGCAGAGTAATTAGCTGAGCTTCAGTTAAGCCTGGAAATGCCTAGCACTTCTGGAAATGAATTATTCTTCCTGAGACTTCCAAACTTCAGGCTGAAGTTTTCTGGAGTAAAAATTTAGGTGTCTACTACGTTTGGAAATAAATACATTTTCAGCCTCCAGTTCCACATAGGCAGTGTGCTGTGGTTACAGCCTATACAACCATGAGAAATATTCCTTTCTCTGTTCAAAGACACGTCTGTGTATCATGAAAAGGAGTTTTTGACCTGTAACGTGTCTGATTGTGGACTTGATATTTTCTGAGTTTGAGAAGAGCTGGTTCTTCTCAAGGGAAATTTTTCAACAGTTTTCTTTTTCTTAAAACAGCTTTGGGTAAACAATATTCCTTCCCCATAACAGCAGGTGTTGTTTCCTATTTCTGTTACTCACCCAATGGGAGAGGTGTCAGCCCTATGGACCAATAACGGGTCTTTTAGGGCAGCATGTTATAAAAGAGCTGAATGAATTGTAAATAAAACCTTCTGATTTCTACTGCCTCCTGACTGGAGTCAAGCATCTTTATTTCGTGTCCCATTGTGATATCTGATGATGGCAAACATGGTCATCAAAGCACTTTTACATGCACAAGAACATGCCCATGCTGGTGTTTGAAGATGCAAAACTCTTCCTTGCAAAGGGCAGCTTCTATCATGGTTGGCTGCTCCATTTCTTGATGCTGAACCTCAAGAGAAAGGTGGCAGATGACATTCAGAGATCAGCCCTTGGTGCCAGGAGCAGCAGAGATGAACAAACAGGAGCTGTTGTCGAGGCAGGAGTTCCCTGCCATGGGAGCGACCTTCAGCTTAATATGCACTTGTCTGTATTGATTTTATCTTACAGCATGTTATTGAACACAAAAGCAAGATGAGCCAAATCCCCCTTATTGTTCTTGAATGCTGCAAGACTCCTTGTATGAATAAGGGGACTAGGAGGTGACTCTATAAAAAGAATATTTAGCTGGGTTTTTAGATCATCTGCCAGATTCTAATCTCTGTAGGCATAGAAACAGGGTTTTTTTCTTTGACAGCCACGCATCTGAAATTAGAGTTTAACTCCTACAGTTGTCAAAATAGATTTTCTGTGGTTTCAGAGCTTTTTCTAGCATCAGAAGAATATTCAGTTTAAGTTTCTGTCTTATGAGGACTTAGATTAGATTTTTCTATAGGCTGATTTCTCATCCTTAGTTACGAGACCTGGTGCAGCTTTTATGTCCCCAGTTCTTATAACTTCTCCTAAAGGAAGGAGAGTTTAAAACCAGGCAGTTTGGATGATGAGGGCCACTGGAGGTTATGTCTATAGAGTTGTAGTCAATCAATGCTTGGAACTCTACATATCTTTTTACCAAGTTTTAACCTCAGGGCCACCAAGACAGTTGGAAACTTTCAGGCCAGTGTGGATCAGAATGAAAATTTTTATAACAGGGAGATCAGGAGGATCAACTGTTCAGCCAGGAGAAATTTCCAGAGGTGACCCAGTGACTTTGACCTGACTGTGGCAGAAACTTTGCCTAATTTCTTTTTTTTTTTTTTTTTCAATCCCTTCACTATTTCCAGCTTCTTCACAGAATACAGCTCAGAAATATATACAGGGTTTATTGAACAAAAATTTCAATCAACTCAGCTATGACAATGCAAACCACTTTGTTTCAGCCCAAATTTCAACCCATGAAAAGAAAAAGCAGCAGCTTTGTAAATTCCCATTTGGGACTGTGCTATAATTTGGTAGGCAGAGAGATGATAGAGAGAGGAAAAATCGTATTGGAATGTGATAAGAAAGAAAACACTCTCTCTCTGAAATTAAATTTTTTTGACAATAATGGCCTTGTAAAAATGTGAGCAATATAGAGTGCACCAAACATCTAGGAAATTGTTCCATTTGCTTTAAATTTTCTGGACACCTTATCTTTCCTGCAGTAAAATACTGTGCTAGTATTTCTTATTCCCTTCACTGTAGGTAGCTGAAATTTATGCATGGAATTAAACCCACCTCCCACACTGGGAGTCTGTCCATTTGAGATCCTACTCAGGAAATTAATTTTCTGTTTCAGAAGAAGAGCAGGTAAAGATCCCAGTCATCTTCTCTGTCATCCTGCTTTAGAGCAGAATCAACTGCACTTTTCTCACCCCTGGCAGATGAGGACATGACTGCTCCTAAAGATCTCCAGTTATGAAGTGTCTGCAGCATCCTTAGGGAAATCTATCCTGGGCTTAAGTGTCCTTACAATTAGAAAGATTTGCCTAATATCTAACCTAAATCTCCTTAGCTGGAAGTTAAGCTCATAAATTCCTGTGATATCCCAAGTAAAAATGGTGAATGGATTCCTTCCTTCCTTTTAGTACATTAAGACTATTATCAAATCTCCTCTGTCTCTGCTTTTCTGTAGCCTAAGAATCAACAGTTTATTAAAGCTTTTCTCATAGGACAAATTTAATACCTTTGGTTCTTAGGTTTTTTTCCCTTTTTTTTCTGTCTTTAATTTTTTTAAAAATTACTTATGCAAATTGTTTAGCTTTTCCCTGGACAACAGTGGGATGCAATATTTCAGGTGATATATCTAGATGAACTGTTATTTCTGGAACACAATGGGTTTTTGTGCCTCTGAGGAAATTGTTCCTCTTCTTGTAAGGCCACGACATTTACTGAGTCATAAACAACTTATGATCTGCTACAGCCTTTTGATCAGGTCTTCAGGGTTCCTAGTTAGCTGACTACTCACTACATTTCTTTTTTGCCTCTACGTTTCTTTTTTCCTTTTTGAACTGCCTTCACTTTTCTAGATTACTTCTCCAATTAGTCATATTTTTCTGGGGGTGTTTGTTTTGCTCAGACTACTTTTGTGCTCTTGTAGAACTTCTTGCACTCTTCTATTTTTGTCACAAAATAATGTGAAGAATTCTCTAATCCTATTACTGCAACCATCAAACAGGAACAACCAAGGCAGCCACTAAAGGAACTTGACTTGTAGTTCCCTCTCTAATGGTGGGCACCTAACAAGTGTAGAAAATTGTTTTCCATCCTTATTAGTACTGCCACAGAAGTTAGATTAATTGAGTCCATAAGGGTTTTAATTTGGTGACTGTTATTTGTTGCCCTGTTTTTATTTTAACTTACATCTTTTTCCTCCTCCTTTCCCTTTTCTTTTTTCCCCCCTAATTATCATGTGTCCATTAACTTGTTACAGAAAGAAATTAAATATATTTCTGGTGACTAGTTTTTTTGCCAGATCTCATAATCTAGAAGTTGACAACTGGTTTTGATTATTTCTGCCAGTACTTTTTCAGGAAAATAATCGCACTTTTCTGGAGCTGTCTGACCCTTATTTTTGCCTCCTGGTTTTTAAATGCAGACAGACACAACATTTTTCCCTTTTCTGCCTGTTCAGTACTCCACCATTGTCATGAGTTGCAGCTGGTAATTAATTTTGACATTGCCTCAGTCAGATCTGTAATGAAATAAATCCACCCTAGATGTTTAGAAATTAAATTAAACTTATCTAAAAAGTTCTAGATTGTTTTTGCCCTGATTCACTGGTACTGTACTGGCAGCCTGCTTGCAATTACATCACTAGTGCAGACTGAAGTAAAAAGATATTAAACTTTTTGGCCTTCTTGATTTTCCTCTTTCTAGATTTTCTTCACCGTGCAGTAGCAGATCAGTTTTATTCTTTTTTCTCTCATTCTCTGCATAATTGTGTCCTTCTCATGTTACTGATACACTTTCAGAATCACTTCAGTCAGCCTCTCAAGTCTGTTTGCTCTTAGGTTTTACATTTTGTGTATGCACTTGTGCTATTCCTTTCTGCTTATCCCTGGTAATTAAAAACCTTTTCAAATTTCTGGCCTTTGAAGTGAATAAATAAATTTGTGCCTTAGTGAAGTGACATCTTGATGATCATCTGTTTCACACTCAGATAATCTGTTTTATACTGTCCTATTTTAGTAAAGGAACTTCTGGTTCTCCTTTATCTTTACATTTTTCTCTCTCTGAGTATTCAAAGCATATTGAATTCTGCTTTCATGATCTCTTTGGTTTCATTTCATATTATTCTCTTTTCATTTCAACATGACTGTCAACTACCTTTTTGTGGTGACTCTTACGGGTAAGTAAGAAGGGTTATTACTAATAAGAAGGTTATTAATAATCTTCTCTCTCTGAAGCAACTGGAGGCCTGTGAGGACTTCAAGGAAAAATGTGAGTGAAATGATTTCTGTAGAAGTGGAAAAGGGTTCAGGAGAGAAGGATCCTGCAGACAAACTGAGGCAATGCACGTGATGTGACAGAGCTTAAAAACCGTGGTCCATTTGCAACACCAAATTAAAAATAGTTGCAAATTTTATATTTTGTTTCTTCTGGGAAATACTTTTTTCCCTTCTTGGAGGCTTATAACATTTTATTTGGATGTGTTTTCCCTCTTTGACTGCAAAATATGATTCTTCTGCACACATTACTGAGTTGGCATAATATTATTGAGGAAACTGCAAAAGGAGGGTGAAGGGAAAATAACAAAATAATATCCACTTATATGAGGAAAAACTACTAAGTTGTGACTGTTAATTATATGACTGATTAGAACATGTTTTAGGGTGGAATTGGCTCTTGTCAAGGTATTCTTTTGTTGATTACTGTTGCATTTGACCCGACATCTTATTACATAACAGAACTAATACCCATGCTGCAGAGGAACTTTTTCTGTGAAGTCTGGAGGCAAAAAGCAGGACTGATATTTTCACTTTAAGAAGCCTTTCATTTCAAGACCTTTCTAAAATAGATTACACACACTGATTTTCCATTTATAAGTGCATAATTTAAATTCTCTTGCCTCAGAACAATTCCATTCCATTTTCAATTGAAGTTTCTGTAAGATATGTTTAATTAGATGGGTAAATGAGTCGGCCAATTTACTACAGAAAGGCCACTGAGAACAAACCAATTTTGACCATTACTTGTGGTATTTAGGAGTTTTAGGAGAACACAGGAGATGTTCTCCATAAAAGCTGAAGATTTATGTAGGTTTTGTGGGATGCTTTATGTGAAGTAGATACTCAAGATATTTGTTGTATGAAATATAATTTTACAAGTCTCAGTTGGAGATTGTCTTTTTGTTCCTCACTCTTATGCAAGAACTTTATTTCTTGTTTGTGGCAAGGACAGGTTCAGGATGCATCAAGATAAACTTGCAATGTACTCAGCACACTGCACTAGATCCTTCTAGTGACAGTAATTTAGTCTAGTTTCAAAAAATAAGCAACTTTTCACATACAAATATGTTAAAAATGTGAATGCAAAAAAATTCTGTGGTGCTGTTTTTTTAGCTAGTTATTTCATACTTTGGAAAATTGTTAAATTAGCTGTATTATTCTGATTGAACAAGCCTATGTTAGGTGTTTCTGCTCTTTTAAAAAAGCTCTTTTACCTGTCTTTTCTCAGGATCATTTTGCTCTCAGAGAATTGAAGGCAAGTTTTTTCTTTGTTGTGATGGCATTCTATAAAGCAATTGCATTGCATGGGCCAGGCAGCCCAAAAAATAGAAAAGAAGAATTTACCTACTTTGATATACTTACAGAACTGCAGGGACAACAAACTTCTATAAGAATTTATTTTTTTAGAGAAGGAAATTTAAAAAAAAATAGAATGGAAAGAAAAAACTTGGATTGAAATTCACGTCTTGAAGAAATGGAAACTAAATTGCACATCCAGAACACAGCCTGAACAAAAAGTTCCTTCATGTACCGAAAAAAATCTCGAGATTTACTCTTTATTTTCACCAGAGATGGATTTGAGTCAGTCATTAATTCAAATAACCTTTAACTTGATATAAATGTGTCAGGGAGTCAAACTTAGATGGGAGTTGTGGGTACTGAGGGTGGGTTTGGGACTGGAACAAGGATGGCAGTTCCAGAGGTGAGTGCAGTGCAGGGTTATGGGGTGCAGCAGAGAAAATGAATCACTGTAAGAGTGGATGGTTTTTGGTATGAGGCTCCCAGAAGAACAGAGATATCTAAAACTCTCCTGGACACAGACTTGGGCAACCTGCCTTAACTGCACTTGTTTTGCACGAGGGTTTGGAGTGGAGACCTCAGGAGATCCCTCCTACTTTTCTGTGCTTCTGGTGTCACAGTCCAAATGCAATTCATTTGGTTTGGTCACGTCTTTGCCTTTGTAAGTTCAGCTGGCACTGGAAAGAGCAGTGCATCTCCAAAGACCTTGGGAATTAAATATTCAGGAAAGTTTCTTAGTCAAAAGCCTGAAGAATTTCAGATAGGCAAAGTTTTAGTTCTTCTAAAACCCAAACAAATCTCAACTCCTACCCTTTTGCATGAGTGTTTCTGAATTCACCCTTTAAATGGCCCACGAGTTTATTAAATGAATTTTAAATGGTAAACCTGGCTTGTAAAATCAGAAATACAAAATGAGGCAGACTGTGCTCATAACCGTATTAGTAGATGCATTTGTTACATGGTGATGAGTCCCAAAAGGAGCTGCATCTTGAAAATTGTGTTGTCTAACTTCTGGATATTCACTGTATCCCTTTATGTCCTTGATTAATATCTGCACAGCAACTTGTATAGACGTAACTTTTTTTTTTTTTGTAAAATGCTATAAAATATGAAAATAGCATTGTATAGTTTCTGCAAGGTTATATACCTATTATTTTTTCTAATCTATTGTAGACAGACAAGAGGGGAGTTTTTCCCCTCCAAAGTTAAATAAACTTTTAATTAAATAAAGATTTTTTTTTTCTTCAAAATGGAGTCTACAAATATCTAATCCCAGAGCTACAATTTCTCAACCTTCCTCCTCTTCTGAGATGTTGCTATGGTTATTACCCTGCTGGGTAGTGAAATGCAGTAATTTGTTTAGCAATTGCTTTCTTCCACAACACTGTACACATATAGAGGAGGCTTGCATTTACCAAGTGCATCAGTGTGACAAGTCTGCTGTTTTTCACAAATCTTTATAATATAAGTCATGATTTGTAAAGCACATATATTTTGGGTTAGTAGCTGAAATTCTTAGCCAGCAGAAATTAATTTCTCTGGTAGCAAAAATAAGTTTATAGAAAGCTCTTCCAAGCACTGACTGCTGTTTTTCCCCTCTGCAGAAAATGTGAGTACCCTAGAAGGGGCTGCAGATGCTAAGTATGATCTTTCTGATTTTGTTGGGCATTATTAACTAGATGAGACTAAATAATCAGATGCTTGAAAGAAGCTTAAGTCATAATTCCAGTTTCACTAAGAGCAGGGGATTTGCACTAAGATCTGTTTAAGAAAAGTGGTGAGAATAAGAATATTTTGTTGCATCTGCTCTGTTTCAGTATGATCTGACTTACTTCAAATCTTAAAGCACGACTGCAATATAAGCGGTAAGCAACGATGAGAGTTGCCAGAGTTTCTTTGAGCAAGGCTTACGTCTTCACAATTGCTCAATACCTGTAAGCCGTTTACTTTATAAGCTTCTTCAAACAGTTGGGCTGTGTTGAACATAAAGTATTGGAAAATGTGGAAAGTTCTGTCATGGCAAACAAAGAGTCTGGGGTTTACTTGCTGGATGGTGGTGCTTCAGTTACAGAGGACTGTGATCATTGTGTTGAGTGAAGGTGCTGCATTGCGAGATTTAAAAGAGCAAAGAGAGAGTGAGTGACAGTCAGTAAAAAGCTGCAGGAAAATGAGCTGCAGGTTGAGCAAGAGTGGGTTTTTTTGGGCAGAAAACAGGCTGATGTGTGGAAAGGTCTCCTGTTCTGCTTTACCAAGCCATGTAGTGGCTGTTCTGCTGTGGATTCTCCTCAGTTTCATTCAGTCTTTTCCTAAAGACTCAAGTGATGAAACTCCAGCTCTTTCTTTGGGAGACAAATTGTTCTGGAGTATAATTAATCCCACAATCAGCTTGTTTCTTCATATTAATCAAAACATATATTCTTAATTAACCCCTGGGCCTTCTTGCTTTGCATGCGCAGCAGAACATATTAGACCTGATGCCCTGTGGTCATTTTTGCTGCTTTTTGTGTGTTATAGCAGCTACATCTTCAAATGATGTCAGGTGTACTCTGACTTCCTTCTTCTGCATCCTGTTTCTTCTCACTGCTCACTGACATTTGCAGGATGGGAAAAAACTCTGGAGTTTTCTGGCAGGAAAAAGTGAGGAATGGCCAAAAAATAATCAGGAAAAAAACAGTAAGTCGTTAAGCTCTTACATGCAGTTTATGAAAGCCTGTGGGCTGACTCTACCAGGCATCAGTCAGCCAGCTAGCTGGATTTAGAGTCTTAGCCAGTTCCACATAATTTGGGAAAGAAACCCAAGGCAAATGTGACTCTGTGACTGAGGGAGGTGATGTCCATGTCCTGTGCTGTAAACTTGTACCCTCACTGGATTGTGTAGGGAAAACAATACTCTAACCACCCCTGTGCAGTGAATGAAGGAATGGTCCAATGACCATAATCACTTTAGATAAATTGATTGCTTTTTGTTTCAGTGCAAGATCAGATGAAAGTTTCAGTAGCATTTCATGCCTTCTCTGCTTTCAGCTGTTTGCATGTTTTAGTGCTCTTTCAGCTCTGTGTTGCCAGGGTTTCAACACATTCCTCTGTTCAGTTCTGGGGGATGAAATGAGTGTTTTACTGCAATCGTCTGGAATTTTCTTCATTCAGTCTTGCAGAAAAAGTACATCTGTCAAATGTACCTGTCTTTCTGCACTGAACTGTCAAGAATTGATGCATAACTCCCAGAAGTATAGAGGAGTTGTTCTCAGCACCTTGACTTTTCATTTCTAAATCACCCAAGATTCTCCTAACCTTTTATTTGCCTCACAATCATACAGTAAATTTGCAGTAGACTGACTTCTCACTCAGCCTTCCAGACTGTTTCCTCCATTGAGGTGTTTCTATTTTTCCACTTCATCTGCACCAGCTTAAGCCCGTGGGATTTTCCTCCAGGTTTGTGGATACTTTAACGTGCAGAATATTATAGAAATTGAGGTTTTGTGGCAGCTGGGCTAGTACGACATGTTTTAAAATGGCATTAGTTTCACTTACTCGGTTTCTCTGAAACTCTTTCACTGCCATTTTCTGTGCCTTCCCAAACTCCTCCTCATTTCAGATCATCCGACAAAGGTCAGTGAAACTTGAACATGGGTGTGTCCTTAAATAGAAGGAATTCAGGGAATAAGTTTGAGAATGACAGACTTAGGATATGGTCTCCAAATTTTAGATTTTATGCGAACTAGGGAAAGTACTAGAGGTTGTTTCTTCTAAAGTTTTAACAGCAATTATTGTATAGAGGGGGAAAAAAAGCTGACATTCCTAAAAAACCAGTTATAATTATGTTGACGTTATATGTTCATTTTGAAATCCTAATCAGGTTGATTATTACAATCAATAGATTATAGTTGTCTTAATATTGTGTTTTATGAGGTCACATGTGGACAATGAAAAGCAGAATCATGTTGATGCTCAAAATCAACAAGTTGTAATTATGTTGTTTGAAAATTGACTTGGGTTTCTCATGGCCATGAAGATGACTATTGAATATCTCCAAGGGTAGAGATTCTCCTTTTCCACTCACTTCAGCCTGGCCTTGGCATCTCTACCCTCTCCCAGCAGGCAGTTCTACAAAGCAGAAGGTCCCTTCCTGCCCCTTCCCCTCTGAGCCTTGTGTATCTTCTCCAGAGGAAAATAGCTCTCAGCTTCTCTGTAAGGTTGTGCAGCAGTCACTGCCTGTGCTGGCAGCTCTCCACTGGCCTGTACCTGGTTTGACAATGCCTTCCAATGCACCCAAGGACTCAGGTCTGTCCTGTCTCATTGCTTGAACTTGTGTGTGTGTGTCCAGTTTGCTCAAATGTAGCTCAGTCATCCTCTGGTATGGGTAGTTGTGGTCTGCCCCAGGTCTGTGAGCAAACCATGGGGCGTTTATTTACCTGAGCCCTTCCGGTATCCCTCAGCACAGCATCCTTCACCTTACTGAGCAGCAGGCCCACATTTCACTCAGTTTTCCTTTTGCTGCTGCTGCACCTTCCTCACCACCTTCTCATCCCTTGCCAGTCACGTTTCTGCAAGCTCTGTGTATGTGGGACATATCTGCCTTTGGAGCAGCACAGCTGAGAGCAGGGCAGGATGTGATTTGGGGTGTGTTTGCCCTGGGACTCAGGCACAATGTGATTTGGGGTGTGTTTTTCCTGGGACTCAGGCACAATGTGATTTGGGGTGTGTTTGCCCTGGGACTCAGGCACAATGTGATTTGGGGTGTGTTTGTCCTGGGGAGATCAGGTACAATGTGATTTACTCCATTTTTGTAGTCAGAACAGCTTCCCCAGGACTCCTTGCGGGTCACTCTTGGTGGTGAGAAGCTCCTGGTGCAGAGTAACCAGTGTGTGCATTAAAGAAGGGGATCATGTCAGATAATACAGCAATGTAAGACCTGTAATCAAAATCCAGAAAACTCTGCGTTGTTTTCCCCAAAATAAATTTCACCCTCAGCATGCAGCTTCAGAGGGGGTGTGTGTGAGATAAAATACAGCTTTGCAGCTGTAAACCCTGGATGCCGAGGCAGAGCAACTCCTTCAAACTCTTATTCAGCAATAAAACATTAAAAGCTTGTTTCATCTATTCTTTTGACAACCATGTCTTAATGACCCAGAAAAGAGGTATCCAAGCAAAAACATAGTAGGACTCTAAAACCCTAAAGGAATTCAGTCACTAAATTGTCTACAATTATGTGACACCCACACATGCTGGCTTAATGTATTACACCGAGAATGTGTTGACGACTTCACCCGCAGTTTCACGTTAAAATCACTGAGCAGAGCATGGAGATTTTATTTTTCACTCTTTATGTGGAGAAGTAAATTTAATAAATATTTTGTGAATATAATTATTTTATGTTAACTATATTTACATTGGTGTATATCATTTTAAAAGGAACTATTAAACTCGGCAGTAAGGAGAGAGAATATGTATATATACAGTTCTGCTCTTTAAGTAGGGCTGTGAACTGACTTCATCGTCAAACTCAAGGTACATAAATGGAAAAGATACGCCTGTGAAATATTTTACAATTTCAGTGTTCTCATTTCTCTTAGCGGAGCCAATCTGATTTTTTTCCCCCCTCGGTGAAAATGAGGATAAAATATTTTTTTCCATGTGGGTTGAATTCTTTAGCCTTAATTAAAGTGATAATGGTTAATAGAAGTAGGATATTATATGAATTTGAAAGATTTCAAATTTAAACTGAGGTTGTTTTGTCTTTATAATTTGTTAAAGTGATAAGTGCTAGATTAAGCAAATTTTGGTTAGGGTGGCCTTGTGTCACTATTAAATCTTTCTGTATAAACAGAAAAGCTTTAGAACAGAAGGAAGGAAAAAATTGTTGGTGTCTCAACATTGCTGCAAATAAAGTCAAGAAATCTCTTTTAAGTTTTCACAGATTTTTGCTGTAATAGTTCAGGAATTCAAGTGGAAATGGGTAGGCCTTGAAGTAAGCAGACATGCTGAACACTGTGGAAAACTATCAGTTGCTTGAGGGAAATCCTGTTGGAGATCACAGAAACATATTAATATTCATTGAAATTAATACTTTTTTTTTTACTATCTTTATGCATTAGAAGAAGAATTCCAGAGTTTTTCCAGAAATCTAAAGTGTAACATATTTCTGCTATTTAATGTTGAGCAATTTAATGTTAATGCCTCAGTTTCCCTGGCCATAAATGGGGATAATGATACTTATCTCCTGTAAATTGCTTTGGGAACTTTTGATTATGAAAGTTGAGTATGATTATTCATTATGTTTGCGTCCTATGAATATTCTAGTGAATGTGTTTCACAAGGGGATGATTAATTTTCAACAAATATTGGAGACTTGAGAAAATGAGTTTATATCCTCATAAATATAAATGTTCTGTTTCAGATACTGAGGAAATGTGACATATTTGTATTCCATACAAATGAAGCCAGTATTCTCAAATGAGGAACACTGAGCCCACACGTGTTAATCACATGTTCTTTCACGCCAAGAGCTATCAAGCTTCCCTCATGCCAAGAGGGAACTGTTCTAAGAAATACATAGATATACTTCTGGACAAAGTAAGAAAGATATGTAGATGCAAGGTTCACTGAGATACGGTTATTTCCACATGTTACAGAGGTGTAAAACACATGGGGGGTTTTCTCTGACAGGTTTTAAATATGCAGAGTGTCATTCTATGACTCAGATGGTGTGGTGTGGGTTCTGAATGTCATGTCACAAATCTCACTCCAGTGTTACTGTGGGGAGGTCACTGATTAATAAGTATGTATTTCAGAAAGGCTGGAATGCCAAGAGATGGGATGATCAGTGATTGGTCTTTATAGATTTTTGTAGTGGTCAATCACCCTCAGTGTGAGGAACGTTTGTCTCACAGCTGAGGTTCTCTGGCTCATTCTCATTGTGCTCTCACTTTCGCCTGTGGAAATGCTCAGATGGTGGAATTACACAACCCCTTCCAGGTAGGCTGAAGAGATCAAGGCTTTGTCTACCAATACGACACATTTTCCTAACCTTGAAACCTTACTTGTCATATGTTTACACTTTTCCTCTAATTTCTCAGCTCTCTTTGATTACCAGACTCTGTAGGCACACGGTCTGCAACATCGACTTGTTCTTAGACTTTGCACATTCTTTGTCAGATACTGAACGGGGGTTTATTTTGGTTTGTACCCAGCACTGTGAGAGTATCTGAATTACCTTTCCACTTGATCTGCACTTCCTTGGCATAGTTGCAGCTTTTTTGGCTTCCAGCTGTCATTCCCTTGGTAGGACCTGTATGTCCTGTTCCTTTGGTAGGACTCTATGCTTCCTGGTCTATAACCCTGCTCAGTACTTGTTTCAACACAACTTTATCCAGAGTTAAAGGCTTTCCATGTGGTTTTTTGTTGTCACTGTGTCATCTACAGATTTTAATAGAAGTATTTTTATGGTCATTCAATTGTGTGATCAAAATGATTCCTGTTCTGGTGATTATTTTATTCCTGCTTCCTGCTCTTTTACAATTACACTACAACCAACCAATCATCTTTTACCAAATAACAGTTTGTGTGTTTATTTAAAAAAACTTGATGTAGGGATAGTCATAATTAAAAAACCCCACCAAACAGTTTATAGTTGAAATGCTTAAATCTGATGAACAAAACAGAAGAGTATGAGAATGAGCATCAGTACTGTTATCTTTGTCTTACTATTGAAAAATTAAATGTAGGCAATATATTTTTAGTTCTTTAAAAAGCATAGTTGCCTAGGTTTAGATGGACACAATTGTGCTTCACTTTGAGGACCAGGAGCTAAGAAGCATGCAAGAGCAAGAGAGATCCATTTCCACCCTCACTAAAGATAAACTCTTATGACTTTAATCTCTGTGCCTGGAAAACAGAGAATACAACAGGACTGGTCAAGAATGAGCTGTATCCACAGAGGTGGGTTTGGGGCTGGCCCTGAATTTAGTTACTGTTATTACTAAATAACTTTTCATCAACAATGGCATCTCAACCCTCCCTAGAAAGACTTGGTAAAACTGTCATACAAGGAATAATTTCCATTTCTAGAGATGAAACTCTGGAAGCATCATTGGGATATGGGGACCAGAAGACAAGGAAAATTTCCAGGTAACAAAAAAGGCAGTAACTGAAGAGAGTGTCCATGCAAGATTTCTGTAGGATAGCCTTAAGAAAAGTTATTTTCTTCTTACAAGAACTTAATTGAATAATTATTGCCCTGTGGGCAGAGCACAAGTCAGCAAACACTCCAGCCCTGTCTAACAATCTGAAGATTAGTTGGGGCATTTAAAAAACCTAAATAAAAACCCCAGCAAAAGCAAGCCAACGAGCCAGAGCTTTATAATTTTGTCAACTTTTATTTTATTTCATTTTTTTCAGAGGTGTGAATAGATATTGAATTGTGCCTGAAAAGTGTGATTGTTTTGTCACTCCCGCTGCACCAGGGGATTTTTATTGTGGCAGTTATCGTTAAGTAAAAACTGCCAGTGAAAGAGTTGAGCTAGAAGAACGTATTTGAAAGATTCCTGCACCAGTCAAACTCGCTTAGCCCCTTAATCCCTTACATTGGCAGTTGAATCCAAGAAAAAATGTAGCAGTGCACAGAGGAGCTATAAACAAACAAAGCTTGAAGCTCTTGGCACCTTAAAAAATTGCCTGTTTCTTGTAAATACATTGCAATAAAACAATAGCTACTGAACATTAGTGGAGAAAGAAATCAGCCATGAGGAACTCAAAGTAGGTGGCCTTCCAATTGTGGGGAAAAAACATCAACAAAGCAAGTGGCTGAGATAAATCCTGCAAATACCATGCAAGGTTTTTGAGGACTTATTAATAAAACACACTGCTAGAACACATGCACAAAACTAACTTAGTTCATCATTTGAATGGTGGAATGTTTGTCCAAGGCACTGAGGCACTCCATCCCCTGCAATTTAAACAGCTTTCTTTGGTAACCCATTATAAGCCCTGCCATACCACCCCTTCTTAGCCCTAATAGCTCACATTCAGCAACGTTTTTGCTACAGAATATGGGAAAAAAATAAAATCAGGTGTCCCATATTTAAAGTGCAGTGATGGCAGCAAGGATTCATTCTCATCATTTGCTTCACTGTGAATTGTTTCAGTATCCTGTTAAAAATACAACGGGAAGAATTTTTTGTGGTGACTTAATGATGCAGCTGCCTACAGCTGAAAGAAACAGTATTTGAAATTGTAGACTTTGAATTGAAATTCTGTGATATTAGTATCACAATTCTGTAAAATACAGACTGAAGTAGAAATCCTGCACAAAATAAATGGCAAATGGACAAAATAGTTGGCCACTTTATATATGCAGAAGGTTTTTATTTTTGGCAGCAACTATATATTTCTATGATTGACCTTTTTGGTAAGTGGAGTAGACAGGTAAGGAATCAAGAGAAAGTTGTAGAAGGAGACGAAAAACAATCAAGTTATTTAAAACTGCATTTGCTTTTTATCTTTTGTTCTGTAGTTTGTCTTCCTTTTGATTTTGCATCCTATACATTGCCCCTTCTCCCATTCAGGTCTACTCAAGACACTCCTACACCATTTGCCAGATCTCAGGCTGATAAACCAGCTGACGGACACACAAAACTGCAAAACTAATATATGAATTTTGTCTGGATGTGAAATCTGATTCTGAATGCCTGGGATATACATTTTCTTCAACCTGAAGCTTTCACCATGATGGGAGTTCTAGTTTGCCTTCTTTTTGCTCTCACTTTTGAAGTAAGACTCGGATGAGGCAGGGAGGGCCATGCAGAACTGGGCTTTAGCCAGGTGTTTTCAGTAAGAGACAAGGGCTTGCCTGAAGAAGTAGACCAGATGTCACATCAGAGAGGAGAATTATTACTTGTAATTTTAAGTAGTAATAGAAGGAAAGCCTCTAGAGTATAAGATGGATGTATCTGGGAGTGTTGCAGCATCTTAAACCTCAAGTTACTGCTCTGTGTGGGAAAAGCATGAGGTGCTGTGCTTGTTCTACTCTCTTCATTTGTATGGAGCTCCTCCTTGGAGTGGTTAGTAAAACATCTGCTGGTATGCCTGTGAGGTGAGGATTGCAGAATCATATCCCTTGAGAATGTGTACTACACACAGCCTTGTTAGCAATGGAATTTAATAAATCCCACATCTCCAGGCTGCCCCAGGTGAGTTTGCATCCCGAGCTGCCTCATTTCCAGAGCACTCTGCATCTTCCAGCACTGACTGCAGGGCAGGGGAGAGGCTTCCCTGGTACACCCTGCTCCTCCCAGCTTCCTGAGTGACAACTGCAGGGTGTGAAGGCAGCAACTTGTGGACATTTGTCTGCCTTTATGAAATTTTTCAGCTAAATCTGAGCAGTTTTTGGGCTTATTTAAGGCTGGAAGTAGCTCAGACAGCAGCACTGGTTCTAAATGTGTGTGACTCTGCACTGTGTGAACAAAGCAGAGCAGACTCTGATACCTCTGATACTCTGCACTGTGTGAACAAAGCAGAGCAGGCTCTGATACCCTGGGACCTTTGGCATGGTGAAGGTGCTCAATATCTATAATGGCATTTGATGTTACCCTTCAAGGCAGGGGATTTAATTTTGTTGTTTTCCTGACAATGATTCCCACAGAAGTCAGCACTGCCAGGGAGGTGTTGGATTGCTGCTGTAAGACACTGAAACCCTCACAGGGAGTTCTTGTGCAGTACAGGCACACCATCATTGGTGATTAACACATAATAATATAATATATAATATACCATAATAATATACTCTACCATAATATATCAATCATGTGGCTTAGTGCATTCATCTCTGGAGATCAGAGAACATATGATTTGTTGTTTAAGTGTGAACTAAATAGATAATCCCTATTTACTTTGCAATACTTGGAAAGCCCTTAAGTCAGAATGATATTTTAATTGTATGGTTTCCATCAGCATCCAAGATTTGTTCACTGTTTTGCATTCACTACGTCATAATTTCTTCCTGGAATTTACAGGGGACTTATTTTCGCTTACATGAAGATTTCTTCATGCTGTGTGTCAGTGAAAAGGAGACTTAAAGTGGGAGTAAATTACACTAATATACAGTGTTGTTATATTGTCAAAGAGATTTAAAGCAGTGTTGTTGCAGTAGAATATGATGTCCATCTGCTCACTTCAGTTCTCAACAAAAAGAAATTCTCTCCTAACTAAAAAGGAAGTGGTGAGGAAACTGACTTAGGTTAATAGAAATGGAGGAGCCCTTTCTGCTGCACATTTGATTTCAACCCAGTAGAAGGGAACCAGGAGGTGTTACCACTTTCTAAGTGACAATGTTCCCTGGGATGTCTGTGTTGCTCCTTCAGTTTAGGTAAAATTCTAAAGAATAAGAATTGCAGACGTTCTCCTTGCTGGTGTTCTCGGATAGGGAATATTTGTGTCTGCATGGGCTGACAGTATGTGAAAAATGAATTATTACCAGTGAGCAATGAGAGTTTATTAAAAAGAAGTGCTTATCTTCAGAGAGAGATAATCACAGCGTGTTTCCAGTTGGATTTCTTATAAACAAACAACCAACTCCCCAAAACCACAGCCCATCAAGAAAAACCTTAATGGGAGAGACTTGTAATGCATTTTTAAAAAATGTGGTTTGGTATTTAAGCACTGCATGAAAACAGAAGAGCTCTTTAAATCCACTTAGGATCTTCCTATCTCCTGGGTTTCATTTTAGAATTCAGTGTCACCATAATGCACAAGGACACTGTTCTTCCTGGCTTTAATCTGTATATTCCACTGAGTTGATTTTCATTGAAACCAGCAATATCTTTCCTTTCATGAAGGATTCCTTTATGAGGCACTCTCAAAATTTTTGATCTTGATTTTTGGTACTGCTGACTGATAATCAATCTTTGTTTTATGAATAATAACTTTCAGTATAAATATTTTAATTAAATTTAGCAGGAATTATTATGAATAATATATTTTACCATCAAAAGCAATCACTAATACTGCAGTATTTGATGTTCTGGATTTTCTTTACCATATAAAAGCCTTCTCTCTGCATGTTAAGGTACATTAGCTGTTTAAAAGTATAAATACATAAATTATGGCTCTAAATATTTCACTTTGTCTTTGGTCCTACATGTAATTTTACAGGTTCAAAGTGAACATGTGGTTTTGACAAATTCAAAATAAATTCTTGGAGTGTGTGATGTAGCTATGAGTGGTGCTGGAAATTTCCAAAGCTAGCTTCACAAATGAGTCTGACAACAGTGGTGTGAACTCAGTGGTTCTTGTTGGCTTGAGGCTGGTAAATATTCACAGTGTTGGATTAAAATGTCATTTGTAGCTGCTTTTTTTGATGGAAGGCTCACAAACCAAAAGATTCAGTGCTGGCCAGAAAAGCTGGGCTCTTCAGATGAGTGGCTAGCCCCAAAAAGGTCTCAGAGGAAGAGACAAAGAACAGAGGACCTGCGGCCACACGAGCTCAGCTGGGCTCAATGCTCTCTTCGAGTCTCTGGGCTTTGTCTTTCTGTAACCATGGCAAAATAGGAATAAAAATAGGAATAGGAAATAGAAATAAATAGGAATAAAAGGGAATCTGCAGGTCCTGGATGTGCAGCACAGCAACTCCTTTTGGTCCATGCCTTTTGCTGGTGTCAGCCTGAAATTAGGATCTCAAACTCAGCATACGGAAGGAAAAAAGTGAAAGGGAAAGAACAACCCCAGTCATTATTTTATTCACTAATTGGGCTTAATTTCCAACATAGCTATTTTGGTCCATTAATTTCTGGCTTCATGCTCCCCTTGTTTATCAGAAATTATCTCAACACAGCTGTTTGGTTTTATGAGTAGGCATTTTTTGGTTTGGACTACTTAAATCTTCCTGTTTTGTGCTTTTAACTTTGGTGAAATGGTTTTATGCATCAGTCTGAACTTTTGTTTCCTTGGATAACTAGATTTGTCTGTGGAACAGGTAGCACAGACAACAGTACCCCTGCAGTCTTTATTTTTCTGTCACATACTTTCTGTTTTAGTTTGTGCTTTTTGCTGCTGATTTCTTGGTGAACTTTGGGAAACTGCAGCAAAAACAATATAAAAAGAAAAGCCAGCTCAGGAATATATGAACCTTACTTTATATTCCAACACAATTTTTAGCACTCTGCTAAAAGAAAAAATGTGGAGGAAGATTAAATTTACTATGTATTCCTAAACATCCCACCCTTTCTGAGCAAGGCAGTGGTGCTGAGAGCTTGGTTGTTTGGGAAGCATTTGCCTGCCTGCAAAGTGAGGGGCGGTGCAGGGAACACCCTGCATGGGAATCTCAGGCAGAAATGGAAAAGAGGACTGAAAAGACACAACTTTGTGCAGTCTAAAAGCAGCTAAAGCACTCCTAAATCAATAATTGCTTGCTAGAGATTTACATTGTTTTTAATGGAAAGCCTTGTAATATATTTCTGTAACATAAAACTCAGTGGTCGTGTGAAACAGTATTATGTAATTGTCCACACATTCTGCTTGAAGCTGTAGCGAAAATAGAGAGCTCCACAAATCTATATTTTATCCTGTATAATGTTCACTAAAGCTTTACAGCAGGCTTAATCAGTTGGACATGAATTAATGATAGTTATCAAACAAAAAATAATGAATTCCAAATAAATACTTATTGCATAATTGAAGTCACAAGAATTTTCTATGAATAAAATATATTTGTATTTACAATGCATAAATTCAGTTGTGACACTGTTGGCCATAAACAGCTTTCTGATGGAAGTATTGATGAGCTATGTTAAATTAGTAATAGCTTGAATACATTTCTTAACTGTGTCACCAACTGTGTGCGGGAATATTGTTTGAAGTGAATTGGCTGCTATCTCTTTTTTCTGTACTGGAGGAACAAAATGGTTGGATTTTTTTCTTTATTTTTAAAATCTAACATATACTCAAGAGCTTCAGTTGATGACAAGATGTTTTGGATTAGTCTTTTTTGTTTACATATGCAGTGGATGTCACATAGTTTGCTTCTGTTTTGCCAAACACGGTTTAGATAATTTTGTCATCGATGCAATAATTAGCACAGATTCACATGTATTGGAGAAAACATAAATATGTTACTCTGGGCCTTCTCAAAGAGCAAGGCAGAATATACCAGACCACATATGCATGGTGCAGCATTAACAGAAAGCTTTACATTTTAAAAACAAACAAGCAAAGGTAAAATATAATTTGGGGGTACTCGGGGGTGACTCTTGATTCATCAGAGTGGTCCTGTTGACACGGGTTATTGGTATTTAGCACTAGAAATGGAAGGTTCAGAGCAGTGGCTCCTCTGCTGTGGCCACGGTGCTGTGAGCTCATGCTGGGCTTGGTGGCCAAGGAGCGAAGTGATTTTCAGACCCAGATGTGTTTGATACTGGTGGGTCAGCACAGGACCTTCGTAAAGCACATCACCTCTTTGCACATCAGTTCGTTATTCATAAAATGAGAATCACTCTTACCTGCACAGCTGGGGCTGTGAAGTGTGTATAAGGTTTTAATCCATCAAGCTGAGCCATCCTCAGTCATTGCAGTGTTAGTTTTTGAAAGATGGTTTGAGTGCTTCCAGTTGAATTAGCATCACACATTTCAATGGATGTGAAATTTGATTTTTAATGAGCATAAACCACCCCCTGCTTTGGAAGCAGTGTTATCACTATTGCTCTCTTATCTGAGAGCTCTGGTTATGGCCCACAGTAAAACCCTTTTTGCAAAGACCTCTGAAAGAGAAACAGATAAATAAAAAAGCAAGGAAGTACAAGTGCATGATGGGCAGAAGCCTTAACATGTCAGCAATCTGACTGCAGTTTGCTCTTCTTTTTTCCTCAGCAAATGGGAAGTTTCAGGAGATAATTGCAGAACAAATAATGAGCCTTGTCAGCATTAGCCACCCCTAAGAGAGAAGCACAAAATGATGAGTGTTCCAAGGTGCTTGTTTAAAAGTGTTAGTGAGATGGGTAAAATGAGGTTGGAGGAGCATGAGGAAAAGATGGGAAACAAAGGGAGGTTGGGATAATGGGAGGAAGTGTCAGAGTTAGAGCAGAAGTGCAAGGGAAGTTGTGTCTCAGGCAGAGACTTAATTGTCCTTATTGCCTTTTTAACACTGAGGAAAAGAATTCTGAAGCACAAAACTATGTCAGGAAAAAAAAAGCAAGAATGAAGGGCAGAATGAGGAAACTGTTCCATGAATAAAATCATTATTTCCTAATAAAGGGCACATCCTCTTGCAGAGTGGGGTCAGATGATCCCTTGAGCTCCTCTGAACCAGCTCCCTGCACTTGCACTAAATGGGTTCTGAGTGGAAGAAGGGCTTGTGATTTCTGAGAATTGTGACCCAGTAGAAGCACCCTCTGTAGACATGTTGAAATGTTTCCAGTCACAGTTCTGCCTTTGGTATACCAAAGAACTTTTAGATCAGGTCTAAGGAATAAATCTTCTTGAGAAGTAGTAAAAGCCTTCATCCTGCACATTTAAAATATACAAAGATAAAAGATTAAAGAAGCATACCATGAAGGGTAGTAGTGTGATAGCACAGGTGGTATCTCCATGGTTCTTCTCTCTTTTTTGTATTTTATCGATTTTGTTTTAAAGGCATGAATGTACTTACCTACCTCATCTTTATTTATGTTCCAGTATTAAGAAAAGTTCAGAAAGATAAAATTGAGTGGTTTGTTTTTTTCTTGGAATAATGAAGAATTAGAATGATATTTATGATGCAGCTCATACTCCACATCCACCTAGTCTTGGATGCTTCTCCTGACAGAGGCTAGCATGGGGAAAGTCAGAGAGCCTCCCACTTAACAGTTCTAGTAAAATCTGTTTTCCAAGTAAGTATTTTCACAACAGAGCCAGCTAACATACAGAAATGACTTTTTTTTTGGTCATAAGATTTGCAACATTTAGGTCATACTTAGTGCAAGGACAAAGAAACAGTAAGATTTTCACTTTATGGCCCCTATTTCATCAGTAGCAGGAGTAGGTCAGAACAATTACAGTACATCTCATAAAACTGTCTGCCTCCCTACTCTGCAACTTGATTATTCTGTGTAAATTTTCAACTGAAACTGTAAAATCTGCAATATTTATACCGTGACATGAAGCTGTAATGATGGGAAACCTCTCCATTCACTCATGTCCATCCACAAAAGTGAGACTTTGAGTAAATTTCACTCTTTAGAGTCTGTAAGAAAGTAACAGACTTCATCCTTTAGAGATCTGTTTTACTGTACTCTGTTATTTCAAAGTTATATAATTTTTGTCCTACCCACGTGAAATAAAAATTAAAACAAATTCCAGCAATATCCGTGGGTTAGATTTTGAAGAGAAAAATGACACCACACAAAATATTCTTTAGAACTCAACAAGAGCATGACTATTTTACAATTTAAAAAGAGAAAACTTTTACATCCTTGTGTCAGTGCCAGTTGTGTTCTCTTTTTCAAATGTTGTCAAAAATTATAAAGCATAAAAGCTTTCAAGCACTGAAGATTAATCCTCCCTCCCAGAAAGATATAGATTGTAGTCAAATCCTATAAACCTCATTTTGCTTCTAGCTACATATTTTTAAGTATAATTCTGAGGCAATATCAAAGCAGATGGTGCAACAGCAGCATTGAAAAAGCATTTGGTGTATTGTAAGTGTCAGGTTAGAATTCACAACCTGATGAATTGCCCACAAGTTCGGTGCTAAAATGGTGCCATTTCTGTTTTAAAATAACCAAGTTAGAAACTATTTTCAGAACTAGAATTAAAATAAAAAAAGAGAATAAATAACCCACATGTCCCTTGTTGTTTTTAAATATTTAAGTGTCAACTGGAATTGTGAAAGGAAGGGTTATGTGTATTGAATTGCTATAAAACTTTCCATTTGTTCAGAATTTTCATGCTGTGTGAAAAGTGTTTTCAAAGACCTTTGCATCTGGTATTGTCAGCACATGCAGTCGATTGGAGTATTTTACATAATACTTCAGGAGCAAACATTCTTGGCTTTGAAGGAAACTTTGTTTTAAAGGTAGAAAAGTCTCAACAATATCACTGGCTGGAAGCAGAGAAATCTTCCTCAGGTGATGGATAAAAATTGACCTTTCTAACTATGAATAATGTCAAGTGCTGAAGCCATTAAAGTTCAGTTTCCTCACAACTATATGACTACATGATGCTATTTTATATTTCTATTCAGGAGGAAAAATAAAGGTTAGGATTCCTTTCATACGGTAGATAAGAGGAGACAGCTCCCATTTAGCTGGCAATTCCCACCAAGAAATTTGATGTTTTATACCCCTATTTCAGTGCCAGAGGGATTCATAGACCTTCATTTAGCAGCCGAGAAGACAGAGGGCTGTAAGAAACTCTGGAATAAGAAGTTTCCAGAGAATAAGGAAGTGCTTATTGCAAAGCTTGTGTGCTCTCCTCGTTGGGCAGAGATGCCCCTGCTGGCAGCAGGGTGGCAAAAGCCCTGTGTGAATTCTCCACCCCACGGGCTGGGACAGCATCGGTTACCTTGTCCATGATCACACAGCTAGGAACCGTCTTTGGGAGGAGAGCCAGGCATTGATTTGTTTCTAGAGCTCTGCTGGTTTCCTGGCAGCCCTGTGGGCTTTGGGGAACGTGGAAAAGCAGAGTGCAGTTTGTTTCTAAATGTGCTGCCCTGCTGGAACAGATGCTCTGGTGACAGGGACCAGCATGGTGACATTGGGGTGTTTGGTGGTGGTGAGGCCAGTGGGGCTGAGCCTGCATTTTCTAAGGTACTTCCATATTTCATGGTGCCTCTGCTTCTCCCTTGTTCAGAGAGCTCTTGGAGGGCTTAGGTATATGTTTTATCTTTCGTTATTCAGGCTCTGGTTTGCAGATGATCTTCATGAGGAGAAGATTGCTGCCTTTTAGGACAGAGTTAGCAGTGATACCTGTGGCATCACTTACTCAAAGCCACCTGCAGTAATTAAATTTCCCAGGCAGTGCTGAGAGTTTGGTGCTCCTGCAGTGTAAGTGGAAAGACAGTGGCACTGCAAGTCACCAGGTGTATCCTAGATCTGGGTTCTGCTGCAGGGATGAGGAGCATCCTCCTGTTTGGTTTGGTATGGTTTCCAATACATTGATCTCTGGAGAGGGCAGCTGCCTCTCCAGAGACGATAAAAATGAGATGCATAGCTAGAAGAGCTCCAGTGAATGACAGGTTTGTGGTTATAGATGTATTACATGAAGCATGTTGTTTTAAAGATATCCAAAAAGCTATACTGCAAAAAACAAATCATGAGATTCTGAGGTGAGGAAAAGACAAAAGTCACTCTTGTACAAGAGTGAGGTTTTTTTTTTCTCCTGCTGTGAAGCAGAGCTGATGTTTAATCAAAACTTCAGTGAATTTAATATACACTGTAGGTGTTTTAGTACCTATAACCTTATTTCTTGCTTGGTTTCTTGAAAGGAAAATAACCTCTCCCAGGATTTGTTTTTAATGAAATGTAAGTAATGTGTTTTCTTGAGCTTACAAGAGTGAGCCCATGAGACTGCACTGGGAGGAGGCATAGGGAGTCCTTTCCTGTCTGTCCTTTAAGGACACTGGCCTTGGAAATTACCCTGCAAGCAAGTGCCTCTGCCAGGTCTGTGCTGCTAGTGGCTCTCAGGTGGTGTCAGTGGTGTGTGGTAGAGACTGTGTTACCTCCAAAGCTGCTAACCAGGGGGTAAACAATTGCTTCTGCTTTTTCCTCTGGGGCAAGTCAGTGATTTCCCAATTAATTAAATGTAGCCTTACAGTTAAAGCAGAAATGTGCATTGTTAACTCTTGTGCAGCTGTGAGCTCTGGAGAGGGTGGTTTGCATATTTGTGCAGGAAAGACAACTTTCTTTTTTTGCAGATATTTGGCCTGGGAATACCAAGGAAAGTTATTCTTAAAGTTTGTCCTCTTATGGCATGAATGCTCAAGTAGTATAATGCAGGATTTGTTTACTTCTAGCTCAAAGAACTGTATTTTTTTTTAATGGAATCCTACTGTTCTGTGTTTCCTGGCTTTCTAAGGTTAATGTTGTAAACAACCTTGGTGTTTGCAAAAAGCCTGAAAACTTCCAAGTGAGCGAAGTGATTCTCCAACTGGCATGAAAATGGAGAATGGTTTGGGCATGTTTTAGGGGGTCTTAGTCATTTCTCCCCTACTTTAGATATGTCTGGAAAAGTTTCTGTCTGATAGCTGATAGGCAGATGAGAAGACAGAGCTGACACCACACCTGGGAGGATATTGCTGGTGTTATCAGCAGCATGAACAGAATCAAAGGTAAGAGTGAACAAACCAAATAATCTTGATATTCTTCTGCTACCTGAAGGTCCAGCAAGAGGATATGGCTGCTTACAGTCCTCATTCATGTGCTGCATTCTTTTTTAACTGTTAAAAAGTAAAAAAAAGAAGAGAGGAATGTGCCCTGAGCAATCTCAGCAGTGACACGCTGTACTATTTCTTTGGTTGCATGAAGTCTTCAGATGATGCTAACAGGTGATATCCAAACCCAGGCTGACTCTGTAGTCCCAGACTAAGGAAAAGCAATGATTCCCAACACTCTGGCCCTATGACAAGATGAAAATAACCGAGAAGGCTTTGCCTGACTTCCCCACACAAGTGTCTCACCGGCTTCTGTGCTCGGGCTAGTTGCCTTGGAAACCAGTGACTGTGCACATGGGCAGGAGCAGGGCTGCAGTTTGTGGACGTGGCCCTTGGGGGCCCCATTACTGAATTTCTTATGTTTAGAAATACTTTGTAATAAGGCCCCTGGTGTCACTTATTAGCAGTAAAGTGTAGGGCAGCCTTCATCAGCATCAACTGCCAATTTGTTTCTTATGGAAATGAATCCACGTTGATGGTGTGTAAGACTTTTTGGAGATTTTCTGCGGGAACAGAATTCTCACTTGCTCTTTTTATGCTGCCACTTGACACACACTTCTCTAATTTGCGTGCTTTTCTACTCATTATATTGATTTCAGCCTTCTCAGTGAAATGAAGTAACAACTTGCAAGGGGAAGATGGGCAGAGAGAGAGGAAATAAACTCACAGAGAAGCACTTTGTCTGCACCATGTTCTGTCTTAAATTACAGTACTGGAGTTGAAGGAATTTTAATCTTCACTGACTAATCTGCCTTTTTTTTATTATTTGCAAAGTTTTGTGCCTTCATCTTTGCTAAATGGTGTTTTGATTCTCCTTAAAATGCAAACTAAAATATTAACATTTAAGGGAATGTCATAGAAATGAATATATGCCTATCTCATTTTTTCTATTACCTCTTTCATTTTTTCTATTACCTCTTAGGAAGTACAGAGATGAGTGAGATATTTAAAAGGCTATAAGCTGGCCAGATATCTAGTGTGAAACTAATTTCAGTTACAAGGCAAGTTCTGGATGAAAAGCTTGGGTCCAGAGCTGTGCATGACTTTTTTTTGTAGGTTTTGTGGGATTTTTGTTGGTTTGGATTGGTTTATTCCATTATTATGGCTTCATTTTCCTGAAAATGTTGCAAAACTGCCTGTATTGTGTGAGAATGTCTCAGAGAACCCACAGCCTCTGTTTATTGTGGTGATAATCCACAACACAACAGGTCCTCATCCCCTCCACAATGGAAATGCGTAAA
Source organism: Argya squamiceps (assembly GCA_037834095.1). Classification (NCBI taxonomy): domain Eukaryota; kingdom Metazoa; phylum Chordata; class Aves; order Passeriformes; family Leiothrichidae; genus Argya; species Argya squamiceps. The sequence continues at coordinate 4,541,255 of JBBMKD010000040.1, forward strand.
TTTCTCTTCAGATCTGACATCCTGATGTGCTGGTCAAAGAAAGAGAGAAGAGGGAGACAGAGAAAGGCATTTGACTCTTCCTGTTGAGTTCATTGGTGTCTTTCACTGACAGTTGAGAGACATTTGATGGGAAAGGCTAAACACTACTGGAGGAAGCAGGCAAATATGAGAATTTAATTTAAAACCCAAAGATCTTTTGGTATTATCTTTTAATTAAAAATATCAGAAAAAACAAGCTTGAAAAGCTGAGAGAATTGAGAAGGATATACTCAATAAATGGCCTTTTCATGCAATCACATTTTGGGGTCTTTAAGAACCTCTTTGCTTCACATTTGAATTCTTATAATCTAAGATGTGCATACACTTCTATACACAAAGATCAGTATCTTTTGAGTAAATTCCTTTCTTGTCATTAAGACTTGACATTTCTGTTCATTGTGGCTGCCTCTCTGTAATAAATTTTCCTCAGAGGATATACAAACTCTGTTTTCAGACATGAGTACCAGGAAGGGGCCATATATGGAATAAGGGAAGGAGTTATTCTTGTTCACAGAGGCTGACTGGAGAGCACATGATTTACTGACATATCCTACATGTTTCAGACAAGAGGGGATATAGAAATCAGAGAAACATGGTGGACTGTTAGTCCACTGGTTTCGTGTAATCTCTCACACAGGCAGGTTTGTTTTCCTATGGAAAATTCTCTTAGATTTTCCACAGTTGAGTTTTAAATGTCTTTGGTGTTAAGGCATTTGATACTTTACTTGTGGGGTTGTACCAGAGCCAGGATATTTCATTGGTAGGCTCTCTCCTAAAAATCCATTAAAATAAAAAAAAAGAGTTTCTCTATGGAGAAATTCTAATGAAATACTGCCACTGCAAAAACTGAGTCTTTAAAGACCCTGCAAGAAAAATGAATGGTGGAACTCCCTAGACAGAAAAAAAAAAAGGAAAAAAAAATTAAAATGGCAAACAATGGAAGAGAATCCTTTAACAAGAACAAATCTAAATTGCTTGAACTTCATTGTGTAAAAGGTCTCAGTTTCTGAAGGCTGCTTTTCTTCCACCATCATCTCTTAATTACAGCGAAAACGTCCCTTGAATGCCTGACTTCATTTATAATTGGATCTCTTTCGTTGTTGCCCATGATACTCTCATCGTTGAAATTGTTATTTATACATATATGCAAATGATTAATATTTAATAATCCTTTGAGTTGCGAGCTATAAGTTGTAATTTACTTTTTTTGCTTCCAGTTGAATGAGAATATGTATAATTATCACTCAGAATTGTCATCCCCCCTAAAAAAATCCCCACCCCAAGACCAGTAAACAAGATCATTGAAAATCCTCCAAGTTGCATCTCTTGAAGAGTTAGGTGAGGTATCAGTGGGATTTCACACTGCCCTCTAACATTTCCTGGTTTATTCTAATTCCCTCTAAGTTGCAGTTACACTTTTATCTATTCCCTATGGTTGTCAGGGATGTTGAAGCAATATTTGCTTTCCCAAGGCTGCATCCTAAAGGATAAATCCTGGCCACTGGGGACAGAAAGTGAGTATTTGCTGCTCTGCCCAGCAGAGATGGCTTTTACATGACAGGAAGTAAAATAATCAAGTTTCCTACTTTTTATGGTTGAATCTTCAACACAGTATGTCAGGGCATTCCCTTTCAAAGTTACTTAGATTGGAGCAGGCTGTTGCTATTCTAGTAAAAACCATAAGAATTTTTCTTCTTACTCTTTAAAACTCTTGAGTGGCTGAGCTCCCATTACTTTTCTTCATGTGATAGGTACAAGCTAATGTTAATAATTCCATTTATTTTGTATTGATATTTTGCTAAAGAAGTAAAAGCTGAAGTGGTTGCAACCTCTTAAGTTATTTGAAATACCTTTTAGTGAATCTTCATTACCTTGGAAGAACTCTTTTGCAGTGGTACAGTAATAAAAATGTTCAGGGGAAGGTCGAGCTCAGAAGGTGCAGCAGTTGCTCAGGCTGTGTGTAATGTTCTTTGAACCAGCAACCGTGTAAGTTTTCATCTAGCACAGAATATCTTATTAATTGAGAGGATCATCCCATGAACCACTCACATGCACTGAATCTTTGTGATGTGCTCTTCTGCATTAATTGTTTCTCTCAGTGGTGGCTGAAACCTGCTCAGCTAAAAATGCCAAAGGAAGGTGTAAGGGGAACTATTGTGGACTCAAGTGTATCAAAGTGGGAATCCTGGTGTTTTCCAGTGACTGCTGTCAGTGTGAAGGTTTTGCTTTTGTACACACAGAAATGCTTTCGCAGGGCTGAGTGTTTTGGAGACAGAGCAGTTGTCTGACTGGAGCAGACATTTCTCCAGCTGAGCCTCCCAAAAGCTCCTCCTGGATGGTACCTTCAGTGTTACATGTCTGCTCTCCTCATCACTCACTGCTCAAAAACAAATAAAAATACTGGCTACTTTCTTTAAAACTTGGTAGGGGATACCTTCAATGGTTCCTCTTTCAACATCTGTAGCATTAAAATAAATTTACCCTAAGTGTAGGATGTCTGAAAATTTGCATTTATGAAAACTCCCAGGATTTTATAATCAGCATAGTCATCCTGCCCAAAGCTGTGGCATTGCATGTTGAGAATGAAAGTTCATGTGATGTCCTTATCCAGGTGATTATGCTGTCCAGAAAAATTAGAGCAAGTCCTGAAAAGGACTTGGATGTGTCTGATACCAAACTGCTCTTCCTGAGAATACCTTTAGGTTGGTAGAGATGAAAACAGGCAAACAAACAAAGCAACCAGATCACTTTCCTCACATTCTCCAGATATCTGTGGTAGAACTGTGACGAGATATCTGAAGGCAGAGCAGTGTGATTTAGTGTGAATTGCCCACTTGGTAATTGAGGAGTGATTATTTCCACTCTCTCCCTGCTTCCATTCAGACTCTGCACAGAACCAGTTTCAGCTGCTGTTTGTATTGGGGTGCAGTGTTCTCTCTTTGAAAATAATTCCTTCCTTCCTGAGACTCCAAGCAACACTGGCTGTTTCAGGCATGTGAAGGAGTTATATATAAGAGCAGGGATAGATGCTTTAGTTAACAGCTTCCTTGGAGGCTGTAGCTCATAAAAAACGTGCCTCACTCTACTCTGTCTGCTGTCACAAGGGTAACCCAGCTTTGTTGCTTGGCAGGAATAATATGCCACCAACACTGCCTTTGCTCACCTGATTCTTGTCCTCCATGTCTCCTGTCTGTCCTACAAACCATGTGCAGCCTTTCTAATGCCAATAACCTTGGGGATCCTCTCCCAGACAGGGCACCAGTTTCGTTCCATGGAGCTAAAAATGGATTTAAATCAAAGTGATGTTTGAGTTACCTGAGTGAAGCTAGATCAGTACTAGCAGTCGTGGGCAGATGATGAAAATGTCCCCTGGTGACTCAAATCCCTGGGGACGTCTGTGGCCTCAGGCAGAGCAGCTGCTGCACAGGTGCTGCTCATGCATCCTCCTCCCTGGGGATTGTCAGTGATGGCTGCATGGATTTCTGCCCTTTGGCAGGTGCTGCCTCTGGGCACTGATTTCTGCCACTTTCAGCCTCCTCCTTTGGGCCCCTCCACTCTGAATTTCTGGTGCAGCCCTTCCTGGCTCTTACATTTGAAGCAGCACTTCACAATGATCCCCTCACTTAATCTGTCAGTCTTTTAATTAAAAATATAATAAAGATCATTAAATAATGCTACATTCCCTGTGCAAGTTAGAACCCTAAAATTTGATATTGGGAGATTTTGTGTGGCTGGGGGCTGATTGAAACAAGGCTTCACTAAAGGTACAAATTGGTGAAAAAGAGCACATCACAGTTACAAAATAAAAATGTTAGTTTATACTTTTGAAACAGATAAGCTTATTAGGGGAAGGTTATTTCTTTGGACACTTTGACCTTTGAAAGTAATACAGTGAAATATGCTAACATAGACTCCTATTTTTCTTTTTAAATATTTATTTCAGAGCCCTATAAAAATAACAATCTTGTTTTCTGAAAGGATTTGGTGTAATCACAGGGTGTTTGCAGTTACGATTAAGGGATGTGTGGCACTTGTTGCCAATTAGTTTAATTGATATGAAGGTCTGAGTACATCTTAAGAGGGCAGGATTTCCTTACCTCAATTGAGCCTTCCTCAAAGACCAACAGCAAGAGTGTGTGTGGAAGAGGGAAGGATAAAGCCAAGTACAACAGAAAGCCTCTCTAAGAGGACCTGAACAGAACAGAGCAGGATCTTGGGGTAGCTAAAAAATATCTTCATCATCTTGAATTTCTTTTAAATGTTTTTTGGGGTTTTTTTAATCTAATCTGCCAGTTGACCTCACTTGCTCTCTTAAGAGGGAGAAGCTTTGCATGAGAACTTTGACTCAAATGTTAAAATTTTAAATTATTTAGATTGGATGCAGTGTGGGCCTGGAGTAATTTTCTGTTTCTCTTGATGACTCTGCAGTGTCACAGAAAGGAGAGGAAGGTGACAAGTTTAACCTGTTATGCAACAGTAGCTGCTCCAAAGACTTTTTTTTTTCAAGTAGAGAAGTAGCCAAGGTGTGATTTACTCCTATAGGATTGCAGAGGCAGCCTGCTTGACTTGCACATGGCTGAAGCTGTCAGTTCAGCTTTCTTGATGTAAAGGAAGGGTTAATTTGGGGAAAACAAATTTTCCCTCAAGCTTCTCTCAGCACTGAGCTGCATTCAGAGGTATCTGTGTGCTGTGATCTCAGTACAGGTCTAGGTTTGGGAAGAGGGGCTGTGATCCCAGTACAGCTCCAGGTTTGGGAAGAGGGGCTGTGATCCCAGTACAGCTCCAGGTTTGGGAGAGGGGCTGTGATCCAAGTACAGCTCCAGGTTTGGGAAGAGGGGCTGTGATCCCAGTACAGCTCCAGGTTTGGGAGAGGGGCTGTGATCCCAGTACAGCTCCAGGTTTGGGAAGAGGGGCTGTGATCCCAGTACAGCTCCAGCTCCAGGTTTAGGGAGAAAGGCTGTGATCCCAGTACAGCTCCAGGTTTGGGAGAGCAGCTGCACTGCCAGGTCTGAGATGCAGCTCTGCAGCTCCTCTCTGCTTGGACACAACCTCTTGGTTTCTGCTTCTGGCTGTACCTGCCAAGCAAATCAGAACAAGGAGAGGAGATAGGAAATCAAGATCAGCAAACAGATCTGGAAGGGAAAAGGAGAATTCCATGCCCTGATGGCTCATCTGGGTCTCTACATTTTGGGGCACTCGTGGGTACCTTGTGTGTGTTTCTCCACTCCTGGCCTGAAGAGCACATATTTAACATGAATTCCCATTTAAAAAGTGAGTCACGGGAAAGAAAGGAGGGGGAAATTGCCCACATTAAAAAATTCAGTATTTGAAGTTGTAATGAACCAAGTGTTGCTCCCTTGTAATATTAGATGATTCCTTTATGCAGTGATATTTTAGATTCCCTGGTTTTATTTTTATTTGGCTCTATTCTACTTGAAACTGCAATCCTTTAGGAATTCTCTCTAGTAAACTCCCATTCAAACCACTGGGGATTTCAGCAATCTGTTGGCACAGTCTTTCACCATGTTTTTGAGTTATTTATAGATATGGTCTTGCATCACTGAAATATTTCTGCATATTGTTCCAGACAAAGCCAGTAAATTCAATATGTCACTGTGTATCCCCTGACTTTCCTCCAAGGCCTTGTTTTTCACAGAGTGAAAAAAAATACTTTATAGGAGAGTGGGAGCTGTCTGACTGTGAAATGGGCTTGAATAATAACACCAGGCTCTCAGATGAAATTTTATACTCTAGATGAATCATCAAGTGCTCATTAAACATCTATCTACTCTAGGAAGAGATAAAAAAAATCTTCCTCTTGATGTTACCCTTAGGATCTGGACAAAAAATAATTTTGTACTGGAACATGAAAATGGCAAACTTGACCAAACCATCAGCTGTAGTAGTTTCACTTCTATTTGATTCCAACCTGAGAAACCCTCACCTCTTGCTCTCATAATAACACCAGCATAAGAAGACTCATTATTCTTAGAAGGTCCTGTAGTGAAGCATGGAAAGGGCTGTGTCACATTCCATCCTCTTTGGAGGAATTATCCTTTGGCTCAGATAGCAAAACAACATCCCTATGAACATACCAAAGGGCACCAGGGCACACCATGAAACCACAGACATTGGGCAGCCTTTCTTAGGACACTGTTTTAGCTTGCATCTTTCTCCTGTGAACTCAGTTTCCTGGCAGGAAGGTCACATTCTGAATAAGAAATCGATATAAGGAGTGTGGTGAGGAATAAATTTTTGTCTTCTTCAACCCCATTGTAGGAATGGCAGCTGTGGATCATGCCAATACTTTGATTTAGCTCCTCACTACATTCTTTATTTGGCATCAGATTTCTTTGCAAGTAGCAGTTTTCCTGTGCTGTGCAATGACAGTGTCTGATGCCACAGTGGAAGCTTTGCCATGCTATCACTGAATTTAATTCCCTCTTCCCAGTGTTATATGACCCCTTATTTGCCCTGTGTTCAAAACGTGCTTGGCAATGGCTACAGCAATTCTGTTCATCCTGCAATCTCATTGTATTTCACTCACATTTTATTTTAACTCAGGTTTAACTTGTGTTGTAAGGCTGCAGGCTGCTTAATATAACAAATTTTCAATTTTGTATTTGCACAAATATTATTTTTAATTTTTTCCTAGCCTAGTTTATCTCCAGTCTCAGCAAATAAAACTTTCAGATCTGGAAAATCGTGCACCATAACTGTCATGTGTATGATTTGCTTTGCTTTTTTCATTCCTCATTTAATTGAGAAGCCACCAGGAACAGTTTTTAGCCTTCTCATTACTTAATCTTAATTGCAATATCTATTAATTTATATTGTGTAAGTACTTTAATGATATGAGAGCCAGTAAGTGGCCATTGCTATTGTTCATTAGCCATATAAATGCTGTGTGTTTGAGGTTTGGGTTGGCCTTTTTTTTCTTTTCCTTTTTTTTAATCCACCTAATGTCAGGTTTTTTTGCATGTAGAATATTGTAAGGGTGAATGAGGTAAAGATATTTTCATTCATACCAAGCTAAAATACCTCCAAAGCAATCTCAGTGGAATCGTTAATTTGCTATGAACAAATGTCTCAGTTAAAGCTGCTTTTACATTTTCTGATCATTCTCTGATTAACTATTAAAAAGGTGAACTTAGTTCCAAGTCCCTTTGGCAGTTCATGTTCTGTTTACTGGAGAACACTTCCCGTGAGGATTGCATCATTTTTGGATTAAAAGGCTGGAACTGGGTGATATGGGTGACCAAACACCTGGATAACAAGTGACCTGTCCTGCTGGTGTCTGGAGTTTGTAGTTTTCTGTGAGAGTGAGGTGCAGCTGGGGCAGAACAGCTGTAAAAGCAGAGGAGTGGCAGAAGCCAAGGATGACTGTGTGAGAACATGAATTTCTGCCCTGAATTTGAGAGAGCTGTTGTCTGCATGTGTCACGTTTGAGGGAGAACAGAGAAGGAATGATGATGGAGGGACTGACATTGTGTGGCTGCAAATAAAAGTTACAAACCCTCAACTTTCCCACACTGACTGGTAGGTCTCTCCATGCAAGGCTCTTTGAATTTGATCTCCTGCTAACTTGATGTTAATTTTACTCTGAAAAAACATTAATATGAGAATCCAGAAAGTATCAGTAACCCTGGAGCTTGCTTAACATTGTAAAATATTCAAGATGTGTTGGATGAAATTTGGGCAGTAGGCATTTTTTATTAAACGGTATGGACTTCAAATATTTGAGAAAGAGTTCTGCTTCAGTTTCAAAAAGCAAAGAATTGGCAGCAGAAACCTACTTTTTATGTGAACAACGGTGTTTTACTGCCAATTTACTTTTTTTGCATACAAGGCCACCAAAGGAAGCAGAGAATGAGGAGTTGTGGCTGCAGGGAGTGATGATACTTGGGAGATGTTAAAATTGCACAGTTTATGGGCAGCCCCACTGTCTTCCTCACTTGTGCATCATCCTAGAAAAAGTGCTAAAGCTTATCTTTATTTAATGCTGTTCAGTCCTGTGTGTAATTTGCAAGAGCACGAGGTGGTGAGGAGAAGAGAACTGGAGAGAGTTTTCTGTAGGGTGAGGAGGTGGGAGGCATCTTGATTTTCCACGCTTGGTTTGTACAAGCAAGAAGGAGTCATAAAGAGCAGCTTTGAATCATAGAGGATATCCCATTCCTGTTTGGTCCTCCTGACCTACAGAAGAGACATAAATGGCTTCCTACAGCTTTCTGTTTGGTGTCTGGAAGGAAAATCAGATTGTGAAGTAATTTAAGGTTGTTGTTGCTTGAATTTTAAAATGGGATTTCTTGTGTTGCACTGAGGAGAACTGTTAGACTGGTGCTCAGCAAAATTTCAGGCTGCATGCTGATAGAATCATGGAAACAGTAAGATTGGAAAAGACCTCCAACACCATGAAGTCCAACCCGTGCCTTGTCCCCACCTTGTCACCCAGCCCACATCCATTCATTCCTTGGACACCTCCAAGGATGGGGGCATCACCACCTCCCTGGGCAGCCCCTTCCAGTCTTTGACAACCCTTTCAGTGAAAGAATTTTTCCTGATATCCAACCTTTACCTCCTCTGGCACATCCTGAGGCCGTTTCTTCTTTTCATGTCTCTTACTCCCTGGGAGAAGAGAGCAACCCCCATCCTGCTCTGCCCCTCTTCCAGGCAGCTGTAGAGAGCTACGAGGTCTCCCCTGAGCCTCCTCTTCTCCAGACTAGACAACCCCAGTCCCTCAGTTGCCAGGAGGCTGCAGTATCATCATGAGGGCTTTTGGGCTACCTCAAGTTTGTGGTGGAGCTGTTAAGTTCTCCCACATACATCTGCTCATAATTGCTTTTATGAAAAATTTGTCTTTTAACTTCAGCCAGCCTGATTGCTCAGCTTGACATCAGTCCCGTCGTGCTTGTTTACCATTGCCATCAAACCTCAAACCAGAAGGGATCCATCTTTTCCCATGTTCTCCTCAGAGAACACCCAGAGAAACCTTTTTGCACAGATTTTTCAAATGACTGAGACTTCCAGAGGATGTGTTTGCACTTCTTTGGAGGTAAGAGCTCCTTGCTCTGAGCCCTCATTCTGGAGACTTCCTTCTGCTCACAGCAGGTTTCTTTTCCTGTTAAATTCTGTGTGAACCAATTGAGAAAATGAAGCATCCTTAAATACAAGCAGTGAGCCCCCATGCAGGCTGATAGATCTCCTGTAAGGAGAGCACAACTGCAGCAAAGCAATCGAGTAAAGGACACAGATAATAAACCCAAAGCAGTTAATCACCTTCAGCGTGCCCTTCACCGAAGGCAAAGAGCTGCCCTCCACCTCTGTGTACTGCCATCCACCACACAAACAAACCCTACAAAAATCTAATTATCTGAACTGATGCTGAGTATTTCCAGTGCTACAGTCGCAGGAATGTTCAGTTGAAGCAGTCCTTTCCCTGGCAGGTTCATTTGTCAAACCCAGCACGTGTTGTAAAATGTTTTGCTGAGTTCCTGGTGGAATAAGGGTAGGTCTCTCAAAAATCCATTCAGCAGGTACCTGGTGAGATGCTCTGGAGACCCCTTGGGTTGCTGCTGCTGCAGGGGGGCAGATAAATGTTTGCCCTAGATGGGGCTAGGGGAGGATAAACCATAAGTTATGGATTGTGTCTCTGTCTGCACGAGCAGGTTGGATACCTGAAAATACATAGCTAGAAAATACATAGTTTGGGTGGCTTGCTGCCAAATATAACAATTGTTCCTTAAGCAGTTCCAAACTTTTCTTTCACAGAAAATTCTAAAATGTAATTCTTTCTCTTACAACGCTCAGTTAAAAAAAGAAAGAACAACTCCTGAGAATTGGAAAGTGTGTGTTGATGAGCACAGCTCTTTGTTACAATATGTTGCTGAATTTTAGATGTTTGTAATGCAACATTTTGGAGGTAATTCCCTGATTCAAAACACCTGTTTGTACCAGAATGTTTTGGGTTTCTTTTCTTTTTTTAACCATCCTGGCTTTTCTGAGATGAAAAGAATGTGTCTGGTGTGTAGAAGGCTTTGATTTATCAGAGGTAAGCCCTGCTGTTAGCAGAGATAAAGGACCTTGTTTACAAGGTGTCTATATCCTTAGAAAAAGAGGAGTTTCCAATAATTGAATAAGGTGTTGTGAACGTATAGATTAAACTAGAAGGCCAACAGCAAGCGTGATGAACTTCAAAAGAACAGCTTCTCATCTCTCTGGGGACCTTCATTAATGAGTCACCAGATAGGCAATTACTGTACAGTTCTTATAATGACCGGGATCAGACACAAGCAATCAGCACAGTAGGCAGCAAGAAAGCAAGCATTAAAAACCTGTGAAAATATGCCATTAAATCTTAATTATTCTTCAAAAGAAAACAAGCACGACTAGGGGGCAAATAACTGTAAGGAATATACAGAACTGTATCCAAACCTGCTGGCTCAGGGCAATGATATTTAGTTATTAGCAGCACCAACGTTTATTTAAAGCTAAGTATTATGTTCACAGAGCATTCTGAGATGTATTTTCCACCTGTTTGTTGTAAGCCTGGGGAAGAGCTGCTGTTTGCTGCCATGGGATTGTTCTCCAAATCAGGACAGACACTCTGTCCCCCTATTGTTTTGATCTCTATTCCACTAGTCTCTAGAAACAGCAGCAAAGCCCAGGGTCCCAGGTGGATATGGAGAAAATGAGAGACAGCATTTCCCAGAAGAATGACTCAAATTGATAAAGCAGGACAGGCCATTATGGGAGAGTAAAGAGGTCACTGGGGCTGAGCATCACCACCAGGTCTGATAAAGTCTCAGCCCAGAACCCCTGCAGGGTTTGCAGCAGCTTTAGTCTGGGTCCGTGGGGGTTATTTACCAGGGAAGTCTCCCCAGGTCCTGGATTGCATAAGTGGTTCCTTTGCAGCTAAGTGGGCCTGTTTAGCTCAGTGGAATTCTCTGGGGAAATCCTTTAATGATTAGGAGAATATGAGTTTCTTGACTCATCCTTCTTTGTAAGAAATAATTATGAACTTACAAATAATATAGGCCCCATGCACTCACAGTTATTGGGGAGGAGGAGGACTCAGAAAAGGAGGTAATGCACAGGAGCTACAAAGTTCCAGGTCTTTTATCTGCCCTGAATTGCCTTTTATAAAGCAATTTTATGCTGTGGGCCACAAAGGTCATCCTCATCACTGCCTTGCAGCAAACATCTATTATTTTTTTTTGTCTATGTCCTCCAATTTGTCATTATACAGGTAAACTCACTTTGTCGGTCTTAAAAGATGTGCATAACCCAGTACAATGTGATGTATCACTTCACTGTGGATGTGAACTACGCACGTGTCTTTTTCTTGATTTGTGTAAATCGCTTCAGTCTTTCGAGAATTAGTTGTTTAGGATCAAGACAACAAAAAAGCAAACCCCAAAGTTGTACTGTTGGTATAATGTTCATTTGTCTGAAGTCCACAGTATTTCAAGGTGAAGTCTGACAAATGGACTTGGCATTTTTTTTTTACTTCTTGAGGAGCATATTAGCAGGAAAAATAGTAGAAAGAGAGAGAGAAAAAAAAAATCCTAACAGAGAAGTAATGGTGTTTCCAATGGCAATGCAAAATTGATCTGTAAGTTCTGTGAAATTTACATATTTACTCCCTCTACACCTAGGGAGATTTGAGTTTAGAATTGATAACTCAGGATAACCTTCCTTCACAGAAGCACATGGAGGAAGTTACTTATTTGCACAGTTGTATGGATTTAGCTCCAGAGTATTGTGTGTCTAATTGTCTAATGACTTTTCCAGAGTGTTTTTCATAGTGCTCCATACTTTCCCTGCAGAAAGAATAATTATGTAAATAGCTATTATCAGAACATAGCGTGCAGCTACAAAGTGTAAGATGCATTGTACGATCACACATTTGTATAAGTCTGGCTCTGTGAAAGATAAAAGTGAATATTGAAGCTGTGGTAGTTTATTTCTATCCATTTCTGTGCACCCATCACCTAAGGTAGTTTAACAATTTAAAGATTTGTTCTATCTGATGGGGGCTATTCAATGTAGGAAACCCCCAAAGGAAATAATAACATTTTGCATTCAGAGCTCCCAACTATGGGGGCTGAAATTGGTGATACATCAGAGCTTTTGATTTTGGTGTTGACTGTCACAACGATAATCCCTCAGTAAAGATTCCTTTCGTTTTCTTGGGAAATGAAACAAGATAACAGGAACAATTAATCTGTTGTTCTTTTTAGCCTTACTGATCCCTGAAACATTAAAAAAAATAATGTCCTAATCTTTCATCTCTATGTTTTCTAAATTGCTTTTTTACTTGTTTCTTGAAAACAATATTTAGTTATCAGTCTAAAGTATGTCCTCAAGTTAGTTGGGAGGAAGAGAGATGCATTTGAGAGTGTTCTGCTTTCATCAGCAACTAATATTAAAACCAAAAATCTGATACGACATGTGACAATAGAACAATTCAGCCAATTCAGAAAACATCAAGATTCCTTGCAGGCCATAAATCAAACTACTTCCTATAAAATTTTAATTAATTGGAGCAGTTTTAGGGTGTCTGAGTTTATTTTCCATAAAACTAGATTACAAAATAAGAAATTTAATTTAGTAACTACATCTTGATTATTTTGAGCATAATTATTGAGCCAAATAGATGTTATAGATTAAATCTCAATTCCCAACATTAAGTTTTCTAAGTAGGAACTCGTGGTAGTTTCACAGATTCTGAACTTCTATGATTTGCTATTATAATAATGAAGTATTCACAGATTTTTTTTGTCTCCTCCCTTTTTGCCTCCCCTAGCATGTATTTAGAAAGTCTCTTGCTACTTCTGCTTCTTTTAAAGCAGCCAAAAATGGCATCATTGCCCAGTGATTGAGGATGAGGCAGTGACTGCAGTGCCCCTGTGCATCTCCATGAACTCTCTGCCATCTGCTCACCCCACATCCATAAGCCTGAAAAAAAATCTCTGGTTTTGCCAGGGATTCCTGGTTCTTCCTGAGTGACCCTATACTTGTGAAAATTGTGAACAATGAATACTTGGTCACTGTCTAATGCAGGGTTTTATGAGCAGCACTTCTACAGGAGTAGATAAAGGATCAGCTGCACACTGCTGTGTATCCAAGTCTGTAAATGTTACTCCCAATGTCTGTGTGGATCTGTGGAGCAATCAGGGGCAAGTGACTTACCCAGGTCACCTAACAAGCTCTCACAACTGATGGCAAAATTCAGGAGCTCATGGCTCCCCACATCTCTGTGCAGTTTATCATCAGTGGGATCATTTAATTGTTGCACAGTCCTTAGTTTTGCATTGGAATGTTGTTGTATTTCAGCAATTAATATTGACTATCTCATCTGTTTCATTTCTGTATGAGGTCAACAGATAGTTGTTGTCAATTATATTGAGGATGTGGTATGAGTTCATGACCTGAGCAGAAAGACCTTCTATGGCAAGATATTTTTTTTTCCCCAGGCTTTCCTTTTTGTTTCTTCTTATTTTCTCTTTGCCTTCCTGTTCACCCTTTTCTGTTTTTCTTGATATCTTTGATATCAATTGGGCTGGCAGGTCAAGGTGAGCAATTGCCTTTCCATGTCTTCAGATGCCCCAGATCACCTCTGCAATGCTCGTAGATCCTGTTGTGACCTGGGGCAAGCCTCAGTTCCCTTCTAAATACAGATCTTTGGACTTGGGTTAAAACTGATCCCAAAGTTTGTCTTGCAGAGTCTGTATTATTCAGAATATGGTTTCTGGCATTTAACTTCAATTACTTGATTTGTTTCATTGCTAATGGTGACTTCTTAGTGTTTCTTGTGTCAGACTCCCTTTTGAAGTTTGCTCTCTGCTTTTGTGTCAGCACCTCAGTTCTGACAGGGTTCTGGTCATGGTCAAGGGATGGAGCTTTTGTTGTTGTTTGGTGAGGCTTTTTTGACTGAGGAGCTTGTCCTGGACAAGATGCATGACAAAGACACACATTGCTGCACAAGTCAGACTGTGCATAGATACTTTAGAAACCAATTGAATTATCAAGCTGTACCAAACTTCAAGAGAAATTTAATGGAGAAAAAGGAGGAAATGTATGAGCTAACAGCTCAATAGGGCTGCTTTGTTTATGAAGTCTCAGTTTAAATGTAAAACTAATAGGTACCTTCAGATGGATACTTACTAAAAGCCTTTAAAAATACCTATAGACTATTAAATATCTACAAATGCATATCTAACTTTTATCTTACACAAGTTTTATTTCCACTGGGATGTATGCTCAGCAAGTCAAATCCTTTACAGAGTTCTGACAATAGGGTTTGGGGATTTTGGGGCTTGGATTTCATGGTTTAACAGTTCTCCTGCCCTTGGAGAGAGTCTTGGGTTAGCCAAGTTTACCAGCAGTGTGTGATGGGTGTCTCCAGGTGTGGGATCTCTCTCCACAGAAGGATCAGCAGAAGTGAGAAACAGCAGAGCAGGATATACAGGCTGAATCCTTAAATGATGTCAAATATCACTTCTAGGGACTTGATTTTTGCCCCCTAGAAGATCAAAAAGAGTTAATTGCTGTGCAGTTCATAGTGTTTGTGTGTGTTATTTTGGAGAGAAATTGTTGTGAAATCTGGGTTGGCTCCTCAAATAACTTCATGGGATTCTTCCACTCCCTAGACAGGAGGGGAGCTTTCCCCTGGTTTCATTCTGCTCTCTCTGGCCAACTACCTTAACTTTACCACAATTCATGGGGTAAATACTGTTGTCAAATCTTGCTTACCAGGAGATTTTTTAATCTGAGTTCATCTAAGTTGTTGTCTTTTACTGCCTTTTTCCAAATCAACCCGTAAAGCAAATGAAGTTTTTTTTATTGTAAATATTCCCATGACCTGGTCTAACCACAAAGTATTATTGGATTAATGAGGATCATTCCCATGTCCTTCAGTTCTGTTTACATCATTAAAAGTATATAAGTAGTAGATAAAGAAAAAAAAAAAATCCAGGTCATTCTATCTGAAAGTATTTAAATTTAATTTAGAAGATTAAGCATACCTGTTTCAACAACAGAAAGCATTTTGTAGAAGTAAATTGTTAACAATAGCTAGAGAAAGACCAAAGAAAATATTTTTACTTGATTCACAATGAATAATTTTGCCTTGCTGCTAGTTTTCTTCTTGAAATATAAGCCAGAGATATATTTCATCATTAACCTTTTGAACCAGGCCAAGTATAATTGGCAATTCTCCTGCCATGTCCATTTGTCTGTATTATGCTGTTCCTTTTATAGAAGAAATAATTGCCATTTTTTTCTGTGTACAGCTTTTTTTTCCCAGCCAACCTTTGCAAGGATCAGAAGTATTAAGTCACCAAATGATATCCTATCCTATCTAGGTTTACCCAACAACAATTTGTGGTTGTACATAAAAAGTATTTCAATATGTTCAATACCAAGGAGGAGTGCAACTGAGAAATTCTGTAGAGCAGATTGGATTATTATCCCTGCCTCTTTTTAAGCCTGGCAAGAATGTTCTTGGGGATGATTTTGCTGTCTTCTGACATGCAATAACACACAGCAAGTCTGTGCCATGACACAGACCTATCTTGTCTGAAATCACCCACTGTCAGTAACAACGCCCTTTGTTTACTGAAGAGCTAATCAAAAATTTGCCCAGCTGTATCTGGCTGTATCTGCCCAGCTGTATCTGTATCTGGAATTGCCTTTTAATATCTTAGCTGTCAACCTGCAAGGATGTCTTTTTGACACGGTATTTGCAGGGATATATATTACATAGTAACAGATAACAGAATAGCCTTAACATCTGGAGAAGAGTCTACCTTCAATCAAAATAAAGGATGATCTTTTTCAGTACTTTCCTGACAAATGGGAGATCTCAGAAGAGGGCCACACTGAGATTTTTTAATGGCCTTTACTTACTCAATCAGTGCCCTTTTTTCCCTGTTGGTTGCTTGCTGATTGCTGAATATTTGCCCTTTGCCCCTAATCATTATTTAATACATTAAAAAAAACACCATCAGGGACATAATTTTTATTTCTCCTATTAGTTATGCTTCTGCTGAGTGCACTGTTCACTAGTGAGCACTAGCATGCTGTTTTACAGTAGAAATGACACAAAAGGGGCACACATTTTCATTAGAAAGGCAATTATCAGGCTGGTGGTTGGTGGTTTACTGCTCCTTTGGCCCACGATTTATTATGTAAGACAGAAACTGGAGTAATATGTTTTGATACATCTGCCTCAGCCCAGCAAACTTTTAAAGTCCATGGGTGTTCTGCCCTTGACCTCCTCCTGAGCTGAATGCAGAGTACTTGGCTGGGGGAAGGACTATCAGTAGCATCTTGAGATGTACAGATAAAAGCCATTAGAGAGGAATTGGATATTATCACTTTTGGCTTTGCTTTTATTACGCTGTGAAATGCTCTTTTGGTGGTATATCTGCCCAGTTTTGACTTCTCAGATCTCTGAATTAAATCCAGGCTAAATTATCGGTCCTGGAAAGCAGCTGTTATCGAGACACTGTATCAGATGACTCTGAACTTTACAATTTTATATTAAAAAACTACAGTGAAGTGATTTAGTGGCCCATAAATCTATCAGTTCCAGAAGCCTAAATCTTTGTACAGTTTCTTTTGAGGTTTGGGATTGCTTCCCAGAAGAGAGTATATGCATACAAAAAGTGAAATGTTATGTCATCCCAGACCTTCAGTAACTGCATCAACGGGCATGGAGTGTATGAGAGGGAGGAGTTTTTTAATCCATCCATTTATGTTGTTTATTTTTCCTTTAAAGCTGTAACTCGAATCTGTCAGGAATTAATTTCTTACATTAACAGATGGCTTTGTGTTTTGTAAATCACATTATTTCTGTCTAGTTTTATTTGAGAAACCAGAACACTAAGACTTTAAAAAAAAAATAAATTCCTGAGATTAGGAATTTTAGATTCTTAACTTTTGATGACTCATTGCAATAAATTCCCGTTCTCCTGCCTTGTGTAATTCCAAACTTTGATCAGGGTCTGTAAATTAAAACTCTAGACGCTGAGGCATTGATTAGGCCAATATTGTTGAGAAAGTCAAGGGCCAGACTGAGAAGGGAAATGAAAATCTCACTTGTCTTCAAACCACTTCAGTATTGTTAGAAAACAATAAATTTTTAAATTAAAACATTTAAGTTTTTAATTTAAACAAGTTTTGTTTAAAACATATTGTGTCAAACTTTTGGTACCGGAAAAATGAGAAAAGCAGACATTGTCTTAATACCTTCAAATATAGGGACACAGGTGATATTTTTTTTTCCTCAAATGTCATTTTGCATTACTGTTGAGTTCAGCTATCTGTACAAGAATGATACAGCTCCACTGAGGTTATTAATCCTGGAGGCATCCACATATCTGCAAACAATTAATGTTTTATGCAAATGTAACTCTGCAGGCAGGAATACCAGGCTGAGTGCTCCTCTGCCTCCTGGGACAACAACCCTGTGCTCCTCAGCTGGGACAGCTCCCCAGAATGCTGGGATAATTTCTCATTGTGTGACTTGACAAAGGCAGAAAGAATACTTTCCAAAAACCACTTTAGAAGGCCTTTTTCAATATCTTTAGTTCTGAGACAGCATTAACTCTGCTGAATAGTGAAAGTAATAGGGAACACTCAGCCTGCCTTGAGGCCATGACAAAACTCTAATTTGTTTGTTGATAATTCTGCAGCCCTGTGAAGAGTTCTCATTTGCTCCATAAATTGTGCTGAAGAATAGCCTTTTTTTGAATAACAATATAGTAATTTCTCTATGTTTACATAGGGTATAAGTAGTTAAAATGGAAAACAGCCTAAATCCAATAGCTTCTTTAGATATTGCACACCCATCAAAGTAAACTGGAACCCAACAGATCAATAGTTAAATACCATTAAAAACAGTTTTGAGAAAAAATCATAATTGACTTTGCCATATGCTTCATTTTCTTACTGTGCTATCTTCAGAGTGAAACACAATCACCGTTCATAGAGAAGCTAATTATCCACTGTCAATTAAGCCCTCAATAACTGATCTCTTGACAGCTGGTAATAAGTCCCAAACCCCATTGCAAATTGCATTAAAATACATGTTTATCCACTGGAGAAAGAAGGGGAGCACAGCTCACACGTTCAGGAAATTCTACAGCCAGAAACTATTGCCTTTTCCAGACAGCTTTCCTTGCACTTCAGCTTTGGATTTTCCCCTTTTCTGACTTCTTAAGGCTTGCACATTTCAAATAGCTTTTGCATTCTCTCTTCAGTGAGCATATGAAATTATGCTCAGATAGCCTGGCAATTTTTGCCTAAATGTTTGTTTAAAGTGGCCTTTTTTATATAGCTTCGCTGAGAAATTGCAGGTGTTGACTAAATTTTGCATTTGTTAAAACAGGTGACAAGGGATGTGGGAAATGGGAGAAGAACTGACTTGCAAGTTCAATAGCTCACTGGTATCAACTCTTGCAAGATATAAACTGTCCAATCTCAAAGGTTGAGACCACAAAGAAACAATCTCTTTCCCAGATGAGCTCTATTTCACCTCCCAACTTTGTTCCCTCATGCTTTGATCTGCCCTGAGGGTCCGTTTGTGCGGTCCTTACAGCTTTTTGCCATATAACTACTGTAAGAACTACTTTGCAGATGAAGATTTGAAACTCAAAACTCACTGAGCTTTGTCCCATTACCAAAAAAAATCCCAAACAACCTAGTGAGAGTCAGAGAGAGGAAAACAGAAATACGAGAACGAAAGTCTTATGGCTGTCCTTAAATATAAATAAATATATAGTACAAGTGCTTGATTTGGAAGAACAAGAAACACAAAATCATGTTATTTTAATTACATAGAATCAAATGATAAAATTAAAGGAATGGGATAAATTCTATCTATGCAAGATTTAAATATCAGGTGAACGTGGCAAATTTTGGCCAACTTTCTGTTGATTAGTTGCATCTGTTCCTGCAGTAATGCATTCACTCAATAAACACCCACTGCTGAAAGGGTTCCTCATTGTGACCTAAAAACCAGTCTATTGCCAAAATCTCCATCAGCTCAGTAGAAAACTTACCTTTCAGCTTTAAAGGCTGAAGAATCTAAATTTCTATATGCCCTAATTTGTTCTTGTAAAGATTTGTTCTAATATTTTCACTGGGATAGTGCAAATTGATTAATTAATAGGTACAAAGTGTATTTGTATCTTTGCATTAAAAGACCTGCTCTGTGTCTGCCTATCTTGCTCTCCATCACAGAAGTATTTAAGGTCTTATTTTATAAGGACATTATTATTCACAAAGGAGGAAATTAAAATGTTTCTAGGGATTGTTCCTCCTTGTTAGGCATCCACATTTCAGTGCTTTTGGTTGGTGATAAAGCCTGTTGTGGAGCAGTGAATCAATAGATGACTGCTGGAGCCTTTTCTTTTAATTGTCACCATCTCCACTATAGATATCGAATATTTTTTCTCCTTTTTTTTTTTTTTTTTCTTTCTTGGCACTTAAGAAAGTGTTCCATTTTCATGGCAATTTGTCTTTAGTTCACTTCCTTTTTTTTTTTCGTCCTCACACTGGCACGCAGATCCATCTATCACTATTGTAATGTGCTTTTGAGGTGTAAAAGGCTATTTAGTACATCTTATTAACTACCTCTGCATAATGGCAGCATCAGAATTGAGACTACTTTTCATTCTCTGAACAACTAGGGTACTTCTGAGTAGAGAAATAAATGAGTTCTGTAAGCAAGAACACTGGAAGACCCAGATAAGATAGTCATAATATAAGAACCTTGAAAATTATTCTCTTTGTGCTCCTTTTATATTTCTTTAATTAAACTTTGTATGGTGATAACTCTAAATATCCAAGATCCTTTTAAATACCTGCTTTCATTTTTTATACATACCCCAAAATCCCATGCTTTACTTGTCTTTGTACCAAGTGCTGTGCTGGAGAGCAGATTGTAGATAGCAGCAAGGTAATTTCTGCCATCTTAAAAGGTAATAGCAAAATAACTCTGTCAGTTAAATACTGGCTTAACAGTTTTGTCCTTAAGGTCCAGATAGATTCTAATAATTCCTCTGGAGCAGCATATGCTTCCATCTAAGATCGAGTGGGCTATCTAATCTTTTCCTTTCCTTGTCTGATTCAAGACCAGTTTTACAGTGTGTGTGAGTATTTTTATGGAGTGCTGTGTGTATACCAATGGCAGACCTGGGCTTTTTCTGTAAAAATGACAGTCTATGAAAACTGAAGTTGCTGGTGAAGTTGTCAATCTTTTGCTCTGGGTCATGAGAGAGGTCTGTTCTCCTCTCAGGACAAATGCCATTGCCCAGCAGGGCAGGGCAGTTTTGCTCCCACAAGAGTGGCAGCAGCAGGGACAGCAGGCGCAGGAAGAGCCCTTCCATCACTCAGGGTAGACGATGGGACATGGGCAGTCACTCTGTGCAGAAGATTTAGCATTTTGCTAAGAGAGCTCTTCCACTTTCTCTTTCCCTAAGGATCAATTTAAAATGAGTTTTGTGGCTAGAATGAAGCACGTTTAATTCCTGAGAACAGAAGTTCAGCCTTGCAGTTGTATGTGGTCTTCTCTTTGTAAATTTAGTGCTCTTTTCCAGGATTTGGGATGCAACAGAGAGAAGTCCCAGGCAAAGCAAATTAGATTATTAAAAATAAACATTTCTGTGACACCATTCTTCCACAGCTGCATGCTTTCCCTTTCTAGGCAAATTCCTTTAGTGTATTTTAGTGGTTTGTGCAGTTTCTTCTGCTGTTTTATCAAAATAATGATCACTTCCTGTGAGGTGAGACTTGCTGAGCCCAGAGGAGAGCCTGTGTGCTGGTTCCCAGTGTGGCCTGCCCAGCACCATCCTGTGCACAGCTACAGAAGGAAAAGGAGCAAATTTAGAGAGACTGGACCTGCCCAGGTGTACTGGAGAGCTTAGTGCAAGATGATGTGACTGCTGCTGCCAAATAGAGTCATCTTGAATTTGAGCAAATCCTGCACCCTCCCAACCCCTAATCCAGAATTCCCACATGGCTCTCTTTGTTCAGCCACAGAGGGAAATTGCTCAGCTTTAATCTCAGTACCACACACTGAAGTGCAGAGAGGTTGAACCCCTGGCAATAGAAAATGCACTTGGTTCAAATTACATGCCTATGACCAGTGCTTGGGCAGTAATATCTTACATTTTATAAAACTGCTTTCATCTGGGAGTTTTGAGAGCAGCCACTGTCATGAAGGCTGCAAATTATTTGTTAACAAGACTTTACTACTTGAAAACTTAGATTTCTTTTTTTTTTTGCAAACTAAGATAGATTGAATTATTACAGTCAAATCCTTAATGTTACTCTTGTTTACAGCACACTTCCCTTAACAATAAATCTCCAAGCCCGTGGGCACTTTCAATTACTGCCTCTTCCTTGCTTAGCAAAGGAACTCATAAACCTCTGCCTCTGTCATAGCACTTTGAAAGATCCCTCTGTAACAAAACCATGTTGTCTGACAATGCTTATATTAAGAAAGACTTATTAAAAGCATAACTTGTGTGGTTCCCTGTGACCAGGGGAGAGAAGGAACACACAGATTACTACAGGTAATGTGCACTTCTCTTCAAAATTTATTCCTAAGGCTGCGAAAAATGGGTAGGAAATACGACGGAAATAAATCTTTAAGTTTTATTTAAGTTTTTTCGCCATGTATAAAAGAATTATTCTTGATATAAACTCTTACAAATGTACAGCACCAGACTTCTCAGTATTTCAAGTTTTATGAATTTTAGAGAAACCAGAAGATGCAGCTGTAAAGGCAGAGATATTTCTCCTACGGAGGATTTTACGGCATTATTTGAAAAGGTGTCACGTTTACACGGTTTCTTGACCTACACAGAGGGCAGAGGAAGATTCACTCGGATTTTAGAGATGTAAAAATGAGGTGTGAGAAGAAAATAAAATTCAAATTTTCCAGCTGCCCCTTTTTTTTATTCACATGCGGTAAAAGTATGGAAAATGTAGGAATCACAGCTGAAAACTACTTACAGTTCATTCTTATAATCTGTGTGTGTTTTCAGTATAGATGAAAATTGTAAGAGAGTGTTTTTAATGGAAATCATTATCTACTCACCACCAGTGAGTTAATAGAAAAAAAATATTTGGTGAGGGGAGGGAGAAATCACAAAACCTAAATACTGAACAACATCATATCCAAGTTTTGTGAACACAGATAGCTAAAAGTAATTTCTGAAATTTGTGCTTAGAAGTATACACTGGTACAGTAAATCGACTGAGTTGCTAGTGGAAACTGGAGATGTTTATCATTTCTGAAAATTGGTCCAGATACCCAAATGTCTGTTAGAAAACTAATTTTAGCAATGATAGTAGGGGAATGTTGATGAATATTGCCAGTGTCATATTTAACTGTTAAACAAGTAATAGCATATAATCTTTTATGCCTCAGTGTAAAAATATTCCTTAAAATAAATAACAATAAAAATATATGAAGCGTACAGCCCTATCCTGAATAACTGTAATCCCATTTTGTAACAGTAATGAATGCACTGCAGCAAGCTCCACTGATTGAAAACTTTTCGTGCCAGGTTTGTTTGCAGTTTATCAAATGGGATGTAAAATGCAGACTACCCTTCTATGTGGTGTGCTGAGCTTTACTTGGGGAAGGCAATCCATGTTCCTTCATCATTCTGAGCTTCAGCTTTGGATGTCAGCAGCAGACCTCTGACTGCTATGGGTAGAAAAAAAGCAGAGCAAAAGGCAGGAGGTTGCTGTGCCCCACCATGCACTCCCTGAAAGGGTGAGCAAGCTCTGACATGGAAGGCTGGTCACAGAAAAATGGGATTCAGGCGGGCACAGATCCATTCCCCTGAGGCAGGGCAGGGGGCACGGGGTGTCAGCTGCTGAATCTGTTGTTTTCTTTGCCATCCCAGTTTCAGTGTTGCTGATAAAAAGCTTTTGGATTCCATGTGGCTCACTTTGGCACGTGGTTGTGTCTTCCCAAATGTAACATGCTGTGAGATTTGCCATGTGCATCTCCTACACTGACCCCTAATACACTGCAGGTGTTCAGTGTCATAGTGTGACATTAGAAAGAAATGACATACTAGAGTAAAGAATGATAATGTTCTGTCATCACTGAGAAAGGAATGGTCTTTATTTTGCTGAGATAAAAAATGGAAAAATGAATATACATGCACAGAATCTATGGAAACAGCAAGGTTTAGAGTTATGGCAGTAATGCATCTGCACTGCTGCCATGTAGAACAGTAGGGCTTTCCTATGCACAAGGCTTCTTTTAACATCTGATTAACATCAGTGCTCTGTTTCCCAGTTCTCTCTGATAGGTTCTCTGCAACTGAATTATATGGGCAGAGAGCCTGTCCTGGTATATACAGACTTCACAGAATCCCAGAGAATCTCAGGTCAGAAGGGACTCATAAAGATCATTTGATACCTCAGACCACGGAATCTGAGCCAGACACTCCAAATAAACTGTGTTGAAAATTTCTTCAGATCCTACAAATTATTTGTGAATTGTTTGAGGATATAGAGAGCAGAATTTAAGAAAAAACTGTGGCTCCGGGGACAAAGAATTTACAGATGTAAGAGGACAGGTCCTGCAATTAGCTGTGTTTGAAAATGAAACTGGAAAGAAAAGCTTCCAGTGTAAGAATTCAAGGAAGATGGAGAAAGGTTTGCCTTGCTCATAGGGAAATCAGGCTGCTTGTTTTATCATGACTGCTCTGGTGTACATAGCCCATTTGTATATTGGTATTCCTCCCCTTGCTCTGCTGCTCTGTTCAGGCCTCCTGACAATTGTAATCTAATATCAGGACAAATTCTTTAACTACTGGGCCACAGTCTTTTTGTCACTTATTATCTGTATGAGTGTTCCAATGGACTGAAATGAAGAAAAAATACTCCTCATGCCCTAAACAAAGGTGTGACACGTTCAAGGAGCCTCAGATGGAAATCCCTCTGAGGGAAAATGTTCCTACATTCACTGCCACCCTATGTGTTGGGCATCGAGTAGGACAATGATGAATTTTATCCTTTCCCTCTTGTTTAAGAAAATTGATTTTGCGTGTAACTAAAGGTGGTTTATAGAATTATTCTTTGTCGACAGAATAACTCTTACAGTATATTATCTGAATTACATAAACTTGCTGTTTTGGGGTCACACCAGCTAAAATGCTCTCCGTCTAAATTCTTGGATGGAAAATTTACTATTTTTCCAAGGACAGCTATATGAGCTGAAATGCAAAATTCACCCTAATTTGCAGATTACTTTATAAGTCTTGACAGCATTTGGCAACATTTTTAATTGAATGGTAGAAGAATTAAAATTACTTTGACATTGATTTTGATAAGATGGATAATGGTCTATTGCCCATTCTAGAAAAAAACTTGAAAGGATGGAAGGTGCTATTCAGTGCTACAGAAAACAACACTGTATTGCAAAGATTTCATAGAGTTCTGAAACAAATTAGCAGCCAGGTTGATAAAGAAGGGGAAAAAACACACAAACTAAGTCTGATTTTACCAGATAAGTTAAAATTAAGAAACTTCTAACAAAAAAAATAAAATCCAGATACCTTGCAAGATCCATGTTCATATTTTCCCAGAGATTGCAGCTGTTAGGACAACTGAGAGACACAGGACTAGAGGTCCAGCTGTAGAAAGCTGAAGTTAAGCCTTTATGAAATCAAATCTTAGCCATTTCTTCCTCTTAATACCCTTCCAAGGAACAGCAAGACTTTGCCTTTTAAAATAACACTCAGATCCAATTATTTAATAGTAAGAGATGAAAAAGCCCTTAACAAATCTAATAACTGCCAAATTAATGCAATTTCCTACACTTGTGTTTGGTAGCTGAAGACAAGCTAAATAGCTGTCTAACCTAAGGAGCAGGAAAAAATAGTGTGCAAAAACACCCTTCAGAGAAAAGGCCTGCCACCAATATCAGAGCTTGCAGTAGGTATCAAAACTGAAGGACGTAATTTAAAATACATGCCAATTTATTCATATTAGGAAGTGAAATGTTCTTGGATCTCAGGGCTGAGGAGAGCACCTGAGTGTGTGATCAGAAGCAATTTGCTGCTGAAGGTGCTGGATCAAGGCAGATTTGAAGTCACATTGATTCTCCTATTCCCTACTCTAGATATCCTCCTAATGGTCAGCTCTTAAGAGCACGGTGGAATTAGTTTTGGTTTTGATTATGCAGAAAGAAGTCAACTCTTCCAGGCTGAACCTGGAGGGCTGAAATAGCTGCAGTTGGATTTAACTGTGTGAAATCAGGAAAGCTGTCAATGTAGAGGGAAAAGGCTGCACAGTATTTTGCCAGCATCCCTTTTCTCTGCTGGAGGAGCTTTACATAGTTCTGGTCCTTTTGAGATTCCACCCTTATTGATCACCTTTCTCAATATTTGTAGCTGGAGGTTGGAATTTTATTTGTTTCCACATACTTTGTTAGCCTTTGAAAATGGTGGAATTGCATTTGATGGCATTTCTGGAATGAAAACAAAATCTTTCTGATTTCTTACACTTGCTTTCTAATTTGTCATGACTTAAACACAGTTGCTGAGCTACAGAGGTGTGGGTCTGGATCATTATCAGTGATCTGAACAATGCTTTCTCTGATTTTTGTGATTTTTCTCTAAAATATGGTAATACTACACATGGGGTCTTCCACTCTAAATTTTAGTGAGGTATGGAACAATACACTGGGCAAGGAACTTATCATGAACAATAGCATTGAAAACAGGCCTCTCCTTCACAAATCACCAAAATCTGAAATACAGCCTCTTTTTGTGTAGAACATCATATGTTATGTTATATTCACAGTTCACTACCGCTAAATTATAGAATAAAATCAGCATTTTTTTCCCAAATTGGAATTCTGATAGGTTAATTTGGTTAATTCTTTTGGGGGAAAGAGTTTTAATCTAGTACACATTCAGTCCATTTACCTTATTGTGGTAGTACACAAATAGAATAAGACACTAATACTGTTTTGCTACATCAGTGTTTTGTTACATTGTGTATATTTTGACTCGTATCAGTAAATAACCGTAAAGCATTCAACAGGTTTACAATCTTATAATGAACTTATTTAATATAAAATCAAAACTCAAGCTCAGTAAACCACTTATCCAACAACAATATCATTTCCACGGGCAGTAAGATACAGATGATTAACTCTTTGATATTCTTTAGCTAAAGGATTTGTTTTCATTTTGGACCTTAAATCTCTTATCAGCCTTCTAAGAGAGAGACCACCAGGGGGAGGGATATAAAGGGTCTTGGAGAACTTAATTTTTGGCCCCAAAATTCCCCTGGGAGGATGTTATCTAAAAATCTAAATAGCTGAGTGCAAGAATCCAAAGCAGTCACTCTTTGTTGCTTGATCTTTGTGTCTCCTGTAACACAAAGGTGAGGAAACCAAGGAGAACTGGGCAGTGCCAGTTCCTCCAATTCACAAATTCACACTCACTCCAGTTTGGCCAATAACCTGTGCATTACTCTTTTTCCTTTTGGCCAAAACTTTGCACACTGAAATAAAAAATGAGGCCAGTGTAGGAAAGAAACAGAAAATGAGATAATTTCTACACTGATTTCCTGGGCTATACAGGACCCTATCAGCTGCTCTTAACCAAGAAATAAAACTGGAAGAGCACCTGACCTTTGTGTGTGAGTTATCCCCAGGCAAAGGCTCTCACATGCATTCAATTAGCTTTTGCAGCTCACTAATTTGAGTTTATGAAGCATATTGTCCCCACAGCAAAGAAATGCTGCAGGGCTATTGTAGAGGAGTGTGCACCACAGCCTTACATGATTAATGAGCTTTTATTATTATTGCCAGCCTGCACAAGCAGATTTACAAATCATCCAGATACAAAGTCTAGGTGGCCAGTTCCTCATGTGCTTTATGTCAACACCTTGACTTTCCTTTATCTGAAATATGAAGATTATTTGAATAGAAACCAATGTGAGCCTGTAGGAACAAAGAATAACATAAGAAAGAGCTTGGTGTAAAACTTGAGAATGGACAATATGTTCAGTGAAAAAATTCTACAAAAAGTGCAGGTTTTCTAATCAGAAGAAAAGGTGTAATTTTCATTAAGCAATCCTGTATGATGGGATTAATCCCAAGGAAGAAACCTCTCAATATTCATTGCATTTATTGTCAAGTGAAGATTCTTAATATTAAAGTGCTGCTGGATTTCAAGATTTATTTTTGAGTATTTCGTACTCACAAATCTATATTAGCAACATCTTTCTCTTTTACCTTGCATTGAAAATATAAGTTTGAGAGATAACATTTTCTGGCATTTTTAAGCAAGTGAAGCTAATTTCTGTTCCCTTACTCCTGTTCTTGAAGCTTTTCTTGATTTCAACACACAAAAGGTGTCTAGGCCCACCATGAGACAAGTCCGTGCCCTTTCTGTTTGTAATAGAAGACAACATTTCTTGTACTCTTACACCTACTGATTAATAGGCTCTTGGTACTACTGTGGACCAGCTGGGCATCCTTCTCCTAAAATCAGATCTCTCTCTGGCTCAGGTTATGAAACTTTAAGTAAAATATTAAGTATTAAAGGATAAATAAAATAAGTGCTGGTTAGGTTCAACAGTCAATGAAATCTGTACAGCATCTCCAGAAATTAAATTTTATTGTATGTAGGCCAAGTATGACAAACTCAAAAAATAACTCAAGGAAGATCTCAAATTCTGCAGTCATATCAACAGTTCTACAAATGCTGCCTTTGCTTTTATCATCACTTTTTCTTGCATATTGATATGAAACTAAAACTAGATGCAGGGAGTAATGTTCATTTTCTTGATTATTTTTCTCTTCAGCTAATGAGAAGAAGGTAAAGCATTGTTGAAATATAATTAAATAGATCGGTATAATTTAGAAGTAATACAAGCATAATGTAAACTTAAATGTAATGTAGAAATATGTTATGCTAAATGTAATTTAAAAGTAGAAAAGGCTGAGGTGGACTGGGTGATAAAACCTCTATTGTTCCAGGGAAATCCATCAAAAAGGGTTTTTTTGGTGCCCGCCCAAGGTCATCCTGAGATCCTTTCCAAGGATTTCCTTGTCCCTGATGGGGAACTGGCAATTTCCCATGTGTAGTTAATTTACAGTGTTTCAGAGACTGGTTTCCTTCACTGAAAACATCAAACCACCTGAAAGTCTGATCCTTTGTCTTTGGAAGTCTTACATTGATTTTAGGATAGCAGTGTCAGGTCCTCAGCAGACATCTGACACAGCTCTCCTCACATTTATTTTTTCTGGCTATGTTTTAGAGCCAACTAAAAGCCAATCTTGAACACCAAAGGGAAAAAAGAGGAAGAGGATGATGAAGCCTCCATGGTCCAGGAAAGGCTGCTGGCTCTGAGGCTCAGCCACTCTGGGAAAGGGAAGAAGCCAAGGGCTTGCCCATGTTTGCAGGATGTACATCCCAGAGTGTCCTTCTCATCCTGGCTGCATAGAGGAAACAGCTCATCAGCAAAAAGCCTCCTGATAAACCTCTAAGGGCCTCACAGCCCTTCCTGGTTTGTTTCAGTGATTTTTCAAGCTATAGGAACAGTCTGAAGCCTCTCCCCCTCCCCTCTGGTAAAGCAATGTGTAGCAAGGGGGCTGCATTTTGGTTTGCACGCCTCAACTGAGGCGTGAGTTGACTAAAACAGAATTCCCACTGCTTTTATTCCAGATGTTGCTAGTGCAGGCTGGCTAATCCATACTTTGGATTAGGTAATTCCATTTCAGAACATTTTGTCCTCTGTTATAGCCTTATTCTTTCTGGTTTATAGACTATTGTTTCCTTCTTTTTCCCTCCTTTCCTCAAATCTTTCACATTTAGCTGGTTACACAGCTATGAATATAATGTTTTAAAGATATAAATAATAATGAGCTCCTTTAATAAAATCGGACAAGTTATGCAGCAGACGTCAATTATAATGGATTTTAAAGGTTTTGATCTAGAACCTGGGTGGCATTACATTTAGGCTAATAACTGTAACTATGATTTATGTGTTTGCAACTGAAATGGTTTCAGTGCTTCGATATATGTCCAAAGTAAAATTTATAGTCTGCTACAGAATGTATAAATAATGAACAGCCATATGTCATATTGCATTTAAAAATTTGACTTCTTCCACAGCCAGCATAAGGTGAAATGAATTAAATTTTTAAGTTCATTTGGGATCAAGTTACTTTAATACTTTAAAGCAGCTCCACAAATACAACATTGATTTAATTATTTTTGCCGCAGTAAAAATAAAATACTCTTAAATTTGCAGTTGTATTCAAATTAAACCATGACAAAGGGCAAAGCATGTGCTAATGAGAAAGGAAAATGATCCACTTTTCTCCTAGAAATTATTATAACTAATTACTTGTTAGATAGCCAAAGTAGGATAACTGGTATTGACAAAGAGATGCTGTACGTTTACTACAACTTTTAAATTAACCCCCTCCTCCAAATGCTCATTTTGTGTTGGAAAAAAAATTTGTAATCTATTTTTAGTAATATAAGTTGCATGTAAGTACATGAATGCACAGGCCAATTTTCCACTTGGCTGTTTGGAAAGTAAAAATGCACCTGACTAATATTTGTGATCTATTTGCAGCAGAAAGGCCCCCTCAACCCTCCCTTACAGCAGAGGCTGTTTTCCAGGCTATACCGACCTTTTCTAAATCTTGGTTTAAACATTTTAAATCTTGCTGGCTAAACTAGGTTTGGGATTTTTCCCCTTCTTAGCTATCTGTTGAAATTTGTCATTGTCACGAGCAGGCTGTGTACAGAAATGGGATGACAACTACTATTTTGTTAGTAGCTTATAAGGTGCTTTCCATTTTGCCCATAACAAGAGGCGCAGCATAACAGGATTTCAGTCCTATGGGAAACTGGATGTGCTAAGATTTCACTCCAGGAACCCATTTCCTTTATGTCATCAGATCAATTTTGCACCAGTAAATGTTTCTCAAAGGTTTTAGGTAATTTTTCTGGTATTTACAGCAAGGGAGGTGTTGAGTCTTCAGCATTGTCCATGGCTTGAAGCTCCCCTTTTCTTTCTATACAGGAATACTATTTTCTTTTATTCCCCAGAGTGCTGGTACCAGGACTGAACTTAGTGAGTTCTTCAAGAAGCAGAAATAAATAAATGAAAAATTTGCAGTTAAGCCATCAACAGAGCTGACATCTATTCCTCAGCAGACACTTGTTTTATACTATTGGGAAGTTATCTAACTTCCCATAGAAAATGCTATTGATTTTTAGCCTGTTTTGTCAACTAGTCAATAGCCACACACAGAGGCTACTTGTGATACACATTTTTTCCCCTGTTAGTAAAAGTGTTCCTGTATCTTGGGCTCCCACTGTGGCCAGCCCAGCTTTTGGTGGCTTTGTTCCCCTTGAATTTTTGGCATTAATACACGTGTTTGGTTTATAAATGCCAAAGTCTATTTTGTCATCCCTCTGAAAAGGTGTCTCAGCTGAGACAGATGCTTTTGCTAAGAAATACTCTGGGTGTCTCAGAGCCTTTGGGCTCTGCCAGACTCTTGGCAGCAGAGGGAAAGGCGGGTGTGTGAAATGGTTACTGCTCTCACCTTGTCTGTCACAGATTTAGTTCGTCTTTGCTACCCCAGACTGAAGTCATGAAAATGGCAACCTCTGCCAGAGAAAGGCAGGAGACCAGGGGAGGAAATGAGGAATGAAGGCACAAGAAGTTTCAAAATTCCAGATGAATTCTTAATATTTTTTGAGTAATGTAATTGGATGTGCAAAGACGTTAATTGTTTTAATTCTAGGATACTAAGTGAGGAAATTCTTTTGGAATATTGAAAAGTCCTTTCACTTCAGTTATCAGATGTTTAGTCCCAGGGAGCATGGCATTCCAAGCTCAGATTGCCTATAGTTGTTTAATATTGGGTAAAAAGGTGGGTTTGCTGGTTTTGATGGGAGAAATATAATTCATATTTTAAGAGGGAAACAGAAGACTGTTTTATTGTTGGATGAAATCATGGAATATGATCATGGAAATTATTACTCCTCTCCATAAAATATTAATGATTTAAAAAGTTTGAATTTTTTCCTTCCATGACTGGGATAACAGCAAACAATGAGTGAAATGGTTTTATCCAAGACATGATTTTTTCTCTCATTTTGACTAGCCCAACTCTCCCTCTGTCCCTTTTTCTCTTAGTTTACCCCTCCAATTCTGCCCTGCCATAATTTATGCAAGAGCAAAATGTTATGATTTTGTTGTGCTTTGGGAAAATCCTAATGGAAAGATACCCAAGTATCAAAATTTAAGGTTAGCTTGTGGATCTCTGTGTGTGTGGGCATCTGTTTCTCCTGATATCCAACAATGAGAGACACTTGCCATTTTTCTGTCTGTGGGAAAAAGGTTTTGGAGGAGATTATACTTGCAAAGAGATAAGGCTGCATTCAGGTGTGGCTTATCAGAAGAGGCTGCTGCCATTGTCTGATGATAATCAAGAGCACCTTGTCTGAGCAGGAGCTTATTTGTCTCCTGCTCCCTCTGAACTCTTGCCCCAGCTTCCCAGAGAAATGGCTGCTTTTATCTTTTTACAATTTTTCAGAGATTTGTTACTCGATATTAATTTCAGCACAAGGTTGTTTAGGAAGTCAGGAGAGCTTAAGGAAAGGTCAGGAGAAAGAGCACTGAAGACTTGGGGAAATTCAATAGCAGGCAAGATCTCCACTCCTGATTTATTCAGTTTAATGGAAGTGTAAATAGCTGGGCTCACCTCCTGCAGTCCAGACATTTCATGACCTAAAACTAAACTGATAAGTTTTTTCTTCTTTTTTTTTTTTCTTCAAGGGTATAGTTGTTGCTTTATTGCTGTGGTACAGTGTCCTTAAATAAATATGTAAAGAAAATTACATTTAGTAGATATGGTGTTAGAGAGAAGTCTTACAGTAAATTTTGTGGAAACTACCTGCAGTTTCTAACCTATTTTTAGGTCTGTTATCCGTCAGTAAGTTCACCTTGAAAACAGCTGTTATCATTGAGGTGAACTTCTGTAGATCTCTGTCTTGAAGTGTGTCATTCAACAGTTTCACTGTTCTTCTTTTGGTGTTTAGAAAAGGGGTAGAAAGAGATATCTGAGGCTATTTGTGTCGTTGGTGGATAAAATATTATCTCTTTTCACCTGGTGTTGCTACTCAAACAGCACCAGGCTTTTTAACAGTTTTTGTGTTGTTTGGGTTTTTTTTTGTCACCAGGTATATCCTTATGAGTTCAATCAGTTATAAATTAGTGACTTACAGTTAAAAGATTTTTGGTGCATTTTTTTGTGGTTTAAACTGTGATGACTGGACTTAAACTTGTTGTAGAAAAGGAGTATTGCACTACTTCATTTACCCTCTGCCTTTTTTTTTCTCCCTATTACCTTTCAAACTGAAAAGTTTGGAATTTTTTTTCTCTTCCTTTTAATAAAGTAAGGGTCTTCACCTCGAGAATATCTTTGAAGTTGCTTTTCAGATCCTTGATTGGGCTCAGGAGACAAATTTCTGTATCTCATTGGATTGGAGTTGCTGGTTTATATCATGACCTTGTGAGATGGGTACTGAGAGCAGAGAGGTGAATATCAAATTATTTCACTCTGTTCCACTAATTTTTGAACACTTCAATGCTTTTCATATTAAAAAACCCACTCAACCAACACCCAACTTTCTATATTATCAGGTATTTAAAGAAACTGAGAGAATGGTAGTTTATAGAAATTGGCTCTTAATATTGTGATGTTACTTTGACTATGTTGTCATCAATTGTCATTATTGTATTGCCTAAGCTCTGGGCTTCAAGATTGATTGAGAATTTTTTTTTTTTTTTTTTTTACACCAGCACTGTCAAAGCTAACAGAGGCAGAACAAAGCCCTTGGGAGTCTTATTGCTGGGGTGGAGAAAGTGAGACTTCAAATAAGATAGAGAAAGAAACAATAAAAAGTGACCACACATTCTGGTTGGAGTTCAAATCCCCAGTGAACGATTGTCTTGAGAATGTCATTTGTATGACAAATTAATGCTTTGTTAGGACATTACATTTAGAGAAGAAATTACCCTAAACATAAGCTTGTGCTTTTCTTCATTTCTCTTCTTGGTCAGTGTTGCTTACAGTTACTTTTTTTTTAGGCAATTATCATCAATCTTGCCCTTAATTAAAAGTTAATTTTATCATTTTCAAGACGTTTTGCAGGACAGACAAACAAAATCTTTATTTTAGTCTTACTTTCCCGTAAGATTTCTTTTTGTGGTGTAACACAGCCATGGCCAGAGGATTTGTGGTGTGATTTGGTTCCTGTGTCATTCTATACCTGCGGGGACTCAGAAGGATTCTGTGGGTGTGGAGTTTAAGCTGTTTTAAATCCAGCTAATTACATGCAGCGTTTGCAGCAGTCTGATGACTTCACAAATGTGTGAATCCAAGTCAAAACTGACACAAAGTTACAGCGGTTTCAGAGCAGTAATTCTTGCTCGGGTTTATCACAGGAACAGAGAGGGGTGTTCTGAAGAAGAGCGAAGGGGATCTGTTGATTTCTTTTGTCCTCTCGTAATATTGAAATTCCAAGATCTATTTGCAAAATTTTTCTTTCTATTTTGTTTGTAAAGTATTGTGTCTCATTGTATTTATCCTTGAAAATAGTTACATTTATAAAACAGGTAGGACTGTCATATATCAGTAGCTAAAAACTGAAATTTGTGATTCCATTTAAGAGGGAGATTTTTCCAGTAAGATTAAAAAATCAAAACCTATGGTAGTTTTTTATTTCTTCCTCCAATAAGCCTTTTAAAATAAGATTGTATAGAGTCACTTTGCAGGCTGTTTTATGCTATTTTAAAACCTGGTAAAGATAAGAAAATTTTCATCCCCTAGATTTAAGTTCTCCAAGGGGTCTTCAGCAAAACCACGAAAAAAAAGCATAATGCACTTGACATTTCTAAATTAAGGTGTGCTTAGATGGTTACATGAAAATAAAGGTTTTTCATGAAAGGATTTTCAGGCCACTTTTGACCCGCCAAAGAAATGATGACCAAAATTTTCTATCGACTTCTCCTGTCACCTTAAATTAGCATTTGGTAAATTTGAATAGGACATTAAAAGTAATGTTTTAGTGCCTGTGACTGACTAAACCCTCCGGGGGTGAATGTGACTCACTGAATAAATCCTACCAGGGAAGGAAGCTCGGTGGGGATGTGCAGGGATGAGGTGCCCATAGCTCTTGGAGAACAAAGCAGGGTGTGCTGACCACACACAGCTGTCACACAGGAGCTGCCAAAATGTGGTTTTTCTTTAGCTCTGCACAGCCTGGTGGGAGCAGGAGGTGTGACTGTTCCTCCCTGGGCTGCCCAGACCAGCGTGGGGACAGTGAATAAGGAGTTCAGGCCAACAAAGAGCATAAAACCTCAGCATTTAACAAGGATTTTGGAGAGTTTTGAACTGGCTTCAAGCCAAGTCCTGTGTAATATCAAGTGAGTACAATTGATATTGAACATTATACCTTCCATGTGTGGAAAAGCTTGAAAGAACCTGGTTGGGGAGTGCTGGACTTGGACCATGCCCCAGTGTCACACACACACCTGAAAGAGGAGAAACACACACAGAGGCAGCTTTTCAAAGCCATGGGAGAGGTTTAGCTCAAATTCAGTTAAAACATGGTATTCTGCTTGAATCAGCAGTGCCTCTCTAGGAGCCAGCTTGGCATTAGTCATACAAAAAAAAAAAAAAGTTAAATCAGCATTTCAGCCTCTGTGTGGAGGGGCTGGAAGTTATTCTAGTGATGTGGTAGCCTTAGGAAGGTCTGACTTGACATGTGGGAGCCTCACCATTATTTGAAGGCTCTTGTGCCACAGATTATGACTGGTTTACAGTCTGAAATATTGGTTTTCACCCTTACAGTGCCTCACAGTCCTTTGACTTCAATAAGATTGAGTAAGAAGGACATACCAGGAAATACAATGGTTTTTTTAATAGATTTTTTTTTGTAGACTTATTATGAATTCAATTACCAAATTGAAATAAATATCTTAATGAAATTGTGCGTAGTTTTCAAGTGTAGTTCATATTATGCTAATTTGCCTAAAAATTAAAAGGGTGCTAAAAGATTATTAATGCAATATTAGTGGAAGAGATGAAAATAGATTTTGCCCAAATGAGAAGAAAATTATAAATTCTGTTAAAGGGACAAAAGAAAAAGAGATAATATGAAGTATATTGTATTTATGGACAATTGGTTTGGACACTCATTAATTCAGCTGTGAATTCTCATTTTTTTGAGTGTTGCTAACCAGGACATTTGCCATGGGTGGGCAATCCCCATCCCAGGTATCCTCATGTATCCTATATGTGTGATCTTACTGGGATATGTGGCACAATCATCACGTGAAACACTGAATCCAGAGGAGCCACTGAATGATGGCTGAGCACCAACTCTCCATGAGAGAGTTGTGTTGATAGAACAACATTTGTTGCTGTACTGCAAAAACTGATCATTGGATAAACTGGCATGGCTTGAGTTGGGAGATCCTATAGTCTAAAAGTCTAGATGTTTATTTAATAAAAATGCCTCTCCAGGGCATGGAAATTTAATTTTTTTAAGTGATTATATCAGCATTTGAGGGCAGTGGATGTTTCCAGCACTTCCTAGGGAGTTTTCACGGGTTTAGGTGACCAATTAAAATGTCACTGTAAGCTTTGGTTCACTCTGAAGTCAGGGTGTGTCACCAGCCACTACCAGACAGATGATGACATTTTCACTGTCAGGACTTTTACCCCCACAGACTGCTTACAACTTGGAAGTTGTCCCTAAATTAGATGGGAAGCACAGAACACAGCAAAATTTGTTACTGCGCATCCATTTCCTGGCAGAAGTGGCTTGAGCTCTGGTACTGCACTGTTGAATGGCTATTATGGAATTTCCCTGTGCTTGGTTTGTCTCAGGGAGACAGGCAGACAATACAATGCTCCTTGCACAAGCATACTGCTTCTAGTGTAGCTGTAGGTTATTGGATTTCCTCCTTAAAATCTGGCTTTTGAAAAACATTAGAATTGTGTGCTGGTGGTAGATACCCAAGAAAATCCACAGTTTAGGGAAAACGTGCCATATGTCTGGTAATTCCAGCACACAATGGGGTCTCTCTTTAATGACTTCCTCAGTGCCCCCAGTCGTATCTCGATGTTAGAAGACATATGGAGCCTTTCCCCCTTAACTGTGAATTTTCTTCCTGCCACTGCTTTTTCTTACAACCTTAATCTGCTTTTAATGCACTGCAGTTGTCTTTTCCTGCCAATAATCTTTCATCCCTTGTTAGGTGACTTCATTACAAATGACAGAAGTAGAACTTTTACACTTGGAGTGAGATGAATGCTTAAATTCAACTTCATTTCTCAAAAAACTGAGCAACAAGAGGCCTTTGAGTTAAACTTAGTGTCCTGTGTTAAGCTGTGAGACCTGGACTTACCTGGCTGCTGATGGCAGAAATGTTTGGTGGCATTTGCTGTTCTGGAACCTCTGTATGTCTGTGTAGAGCAGGCTCTGGTGTGGTGCTAGCTGTTGTTTCTGAATGATTTGTGAAACCCTACTTGTAGAAATACACTTACTTTGCAGTTTGATATGTTTTGGTAAGTTTTAATAATTTTAGCATTTTCCCAGGGTGTAGTTTGGCTCTGACTGTATAAGAAATTACACAAGCTATAGTCCCAGTTTAAAGGATATCTTTGTTTTTTTAAATCTTTTATAGTTTTATATCAGTGATGTACAGATTCCTTTCTGAATGCAAGTGCAACAAAACATGTGGAAAATGCAGAAAGATCAGAACAGAGTTTTCACTTTTTTTTTTCAAATTAAGGAGAACGTGGTTCATATGCTACTCTAATAAATTTATGAAGGGCTGGTCTTACTGGCCTGGTGCTTTTACTTAAAATATTTTAGACAGAAATATTTATAACTGGAAATATCCTTGCTTGATTCAAAGCCCGAAGAGATCAACAACACTTCCTATAAGGATTTGAACAAAGATTTAAAATGTCATGTATGAGAGAAGAGATGGAAGATGATATACATGCTGATATTGGGAAATCTTATGGTATCTGAGGGCAAGAGAGGCAGCACAGCCTTTTGCTCTTCAGGGCTCAGGAGCTGGAGCAGAAACCAGTATCTTTCCCCATCTGGTCTGACCCTGGACTGCTTCTCCTTACAGATGCTTTATTAAGCCAAGGTGACCTGAGAACAACACACCCAAGAAGCAGAGCTGGCTTAGGTTACTTTTCTACTAGCTGGACCAGCACTGGAAATAAAATTATGGCCCTGATCCACAGCCCACTTGTCTGCTCCTGAGACAAAGCAGATTTTGGTGTTGCTCAGTGCTGCTGCCAGAGCTACAGTTTTGCGCTAAAAATTCACAGAAATACTTATTGATTAAACATGAGGGAATACCTGCTAGCTGTTCAAGGTTTTTGACTGGGAGTGTACTCCCAAAGGGAGTGTAGTAAGATTTATTTTTTAACATAAGTTTGAATATTATGGTTGAGTTGGAAGTTGTTATAAGCAAATCTGAGATTCACTGTTGATGGAGTTTGTAGGAAAATTTTATGATCATCTAATTTTTATCATTTATCTGTGATGGATGGAGGCTTGTTGTGAGCCTGTGGTGGTGGAATGCACTGAGGGACACTTCATTTGCAGTAAAGGATTATCAGTAACTGTAGTGTTGCTTTCAGACTTGGAAACAGGCTAATTTTTCAGTCAGTGAAACTCTTGCAGAAGAGACTCCCCCCTTTGGCTTTTAGCATAGAGTTGTCTGATTTCCAGCCACACCACAGAAAAATCCTGATCTCCTGAATTGTGTGAGATTTCAACATGCAGCAGACGAGGGAGGGTTGGTTGTTTTCCAACTGTGGAGTTTGGAAGGCTTCCTAGTGGTCTGCTGATTGCAACATTTTTAGATCAAAGCTGGGAGGGGTTGGCAGGGGGAGGTGATGGTCCATGAAAGTGGTAAGCAGAACTGTCTCATAACCTTCCCCCCTATTGCCAATAGACTATTTGGATGAAAACAAAGAACTGAACAAATTCTACAGATGCTTCAGAAAAACCTTCCTAAAAATGTATCATTTATGAGAGCTCATAAATGAAAGCTTGAGTTTGTCATATTCTTTGTGCAAGGAAATATTTCATTTTGTGTGTTAATAAAATCTCTGGGGGTTGGATGGTGGTTTTGGTTTTGTTTTTGTCTTTCCTCCTGCCTTTTTATGTTTCTTTCTTTAGAGTGACATTTTTAAAAGGGGGTGATCAGTTGCTTGTTGTTCACTGAAGTAATGTTTACTGAAGAAAATATATTTTCCTCCTCTCACAGTTTCTGGCTGGACATCACAATTACCAGATGCCAAGCGATAGAACACAGTTTTCCAGAAAATGGCATCTGGCTTCCTGGCAGAGTCCACAGGCACTTGTGTTGATGGTTTTGGAGATGCAGCTGGGTCTGGGTGGCTGCTGAGGGAGTATATGGTCCACCCTGTCATTCTAGATGCTATTTACCTTTGGCTCACCTTTGATTCAGAATCATTTAAGCATTTGTGCCTTTCTCTATTGCTATCAAACATCAGTCTTTCAAATGGCTTTATGCTTATCCACTCACAGCCAGGAGGGAGAAAGCCATTCCCCACCACCCCTGATTTTCTGCGTGCCCCTGTAAACCATAAACCTCCTTGTGGACTAGCAGGGGGTTTATTTGTGTAGTGCCAGCAGGGGAATCGAGCCCTGCATTTAAAGGGAAACACAAGAGGGGGAATCCAATAATCTTGCTGTGACTGCAAACATGTGATCACACCTGGTTATGCTCCACAGCTAAAGATGCAGAAGGCTGGAGCCTTGTGTGCAAACACTGCTGGTGCCTCTGTGTGCCATCGAGGCACAGCCCTCCATCTGGGAGCACCTGCACCCCCTGGATCTGGCAGGCTCCACGCTAGGGCTGGCTGAGGGCTTTGCCAGTGTTTTACAGTTTCCTGGGATGCCAAGTACCCTGCAGAACGATCCAAAGCACAAGCAGCTCAGTAGTGGTCCATAAAATGAGTTCTCTGGCTCCAGCTGCCAACCTCCTGTGCTGTGCTGGGGGAATGACCATCTCATTCCCTGTATTCTGCTTCCCTGTCTGTCTGCATCTTATCACACCTCTTGGAGGCACTTTACAGCAGCTCTGTTGCTGTAAACTGTAGTTGTACAGAGCAGACACAAATCCTGGAGCCTCTTCCTGCTGGTGGAGGCCTCTCTGGCTGGAACAGTAGGATTGCATTTCTGCCCTGATGCTGCTGGAGAAACTCAGCTGCACATGACTGACAGCACTTCACTCTTCTTTTTCAGACTTGGGACTACCAAGTTTCTGCTCATGCCCCATCCCTCCTTTCATTTACCCTGCATGACTGGTGCCAAAAAGGCACCCCCCACAGTGATGTTGATGTGTGAAAATGTGCAAACAGCCCTTGTTCTGATTTTAATGAGAGCAGCTCAGATGCAGAATCATTGCTATTATGTCTAATTGCCAGTCCACGCTGTGGTATTTAAAATGGAGTGGTGGCAAGGATTCAATGTACAAATCTATTTATTTATAACTGAGTGACCTTCTGTTCAATGATATTATGGATTGTAGCTAGGGAGAAGGATTCAGGCTGCCTGCAAATGTCTGGCTCAGTGTTGACTAGAACGTGGCTTTTGTTCCCCTGCTGGTAGTGACAAAGCCTTTGACAGCATCCTGGGGGAGCTGGTGCATGCCTGAATTCAATTTGCTTGATGTCCTTTGACCAAGCTGCAATTCACTGCCTTGGTATAATTTTTGATAGGCAATGGCTGGGGATGAAATCCCACCTGGCCTTTTACAGCATTCTGTTTGGTACCTGGGAAAGCAGAAGACTATATCAGTAAAAGAATCTGAAATGTTCTGAAGAACATGAAAAACATTAGAAATGCCACACAGGGGGAAACCTTGCAGTGAACTTAACAGTATTACATTCAATTTTATTTTTCTTTGCCTTCCATACACACATGATCTTATTAAGTTTCTAAACATAAGCATATTCCCTTTAAAATACATCTTCAAAGTATACTTGAATCCCAGCCCTATAGGGACTTGACGTATCAAAAGAAATTTGCTGACATAAACTGGTATGTAGAGCTTGATCTATTCTAATATATGATTTTAATGTTTCTCATTTTCTTGCCTTGCCAACTCACATCTATCACACACTGTCACATTTAAGTTTCCTAAATTACTGCTTTTAACTTTTTGTCACTTATTCAGCGAAGAGATATATTCTAAAGCTCAGCTCAGCCTTTTTTTTTTTTTCTTTCTTGTGATTGTATCTTAATATTAATAGTTTGAGGGGAAAATGGAAATTTTTGCTCAGTTAAGGAGACAGCACTTTTTGATAGATTTGGGATTCAATATTGTCCTGGTTTCAAATTCAAGACCTGATTTAATTTCCAAGCAAAGCACAGAATTCAGTGAGGCAAATGGAATAATGGCATGTGCAAAAGGGGAGGATGCTCTGAGCATTGTAATTATGAGCAAGACAAAATAGATCTGCACTACATCTGTTTATCAGTGATGGATAGATAGATTAATTTCCTATTGTTTGTAGTACATGTGTTGATGACAAAGTGCTCTGGTAAATTCTGTTGTTTGCAGGATAAAAGGAAATAATAATTGCACTCCTTAATCAAACTGCTTTGACCTCCAGCTGACAATTTCAAAGCTGCTTCTTTCTATGCTTACAGCTGATTTTAGGCACTCCAGCCTTCCAGCCAATGAGTGTATTTTAAGAGCTACACACCTTGCAGGATTCAGGAAATACGAAATTTGTGCCCCTCTGTGCCACAGTGAGAGCTGCTCCTATAAACATCTTCCACAGAAAATTGCAAAGATGATCAGCCCAACCTGTAGCTGTCTTATGGATAAACTGGGAGAGTTTAGATTTTTAATCCTCTGATCACCATATATTGTTTCCAGACATGATTGCATTCTAATTGCACTTTTCATCTTATCAACAGCTTAAGCAAAGAGTCAGCCCAAAAAAGTTCTTATCTTTGGTTTGGAGGGAAGCTCAGTAGAAATAGGTTAGGTTTTTGTAAGATACAAAGAAAAGCCAAAATTAAGTAGATGGGTGGGAAGATGAAGAACAAAGTAATTCAAGTTTCCCATTTGTCTGACCAGAAGAAGACTGAATTTATTTACAGGCTCTGCATCTGAATTATTTAAAGGTGTATTTTAAAGAGGCAAAGAAGACATTTTTATGAATATTGATTTGAAGCCTTTTGGTATTCTTGGAGCAACATGTGATTTGTCAGCAATGCTCACTGTAGTCATAGGGATTATGTATTTTTTTATTTTTAACTTCACATATATCCCTGCCTGTATGATGGTGTAAGGAATAGCAATATTTGCAATGCACATATGAGAGGTTGCCTGTTTTGCTTTGTAACAGATATATAGATGTCAGAGGTCCATCATTTGTAATCAGTTTTACACGGTCAACATAGAAAAGGTATCTGTGATGGACAGGAAATACATCAGAAAAATGGATGTCTGAGCTTCTGAAAATCTTTTGTCATAAGAACTGAGTAAATACATTGTTAGAAATTGTGGAAGATATCTCAGTTTCTTTTTTAAAATGATTTTTTGCTGCCAAGCAACTGTTCTTTTACCTGTATTTAGAAGGAACAGCACTTAACATTCAGGATACTTAGTTCTGTTGGATATCCTCTGCTGCAGTTTTCTTTTCAAGGGTATCATTCGATCACCCAGAGTGTGAAGTGTTTGTACTCCTGTTCTTTAAGGGGAACAACGCATCTATATTACCCACAAGTCACACTTCAGTGATTTATTTTCCTCTGCAGAAGTGTGTACGCAGCACCAGATTAGTTTGCAATAGGATGGTCTCATCTTCCTCTGGTCACACAGGGCAAATGCATATGCATCTGCTAGGAGAGGAATAGAAATTGTAATATAGCTAATCTCCATTTAAACAAACTGTCCAGGCAGCCAGCAGGGCTGGGCAGGGGCTCAGCTGTGACAGGGAGCTGGGCCTGCTTTGCCTTTCCTTCCTCTGAAGCCCTGGCTATGAATAATTCCTGTACTCATTGCTGGCCCCCAGGTGCCCTGTGCCAGGAGGGTCAGCAGTTTTTCTGTGCCATTGGCCAAAGAGAATCCAGGATTTAGCATTTAATTAATTAACTTGGTGCCTGCTGTCCAGACGTGAAGGTGATGCTGTTTGTTCATCACTGGTGTAGGAGGGTGGAGATGAGATGTAAGTTGCTCCATGGGTCCCAAGCCCT
Organism: Argya squamiceps; assembly: GCA_037834095.1. Lineage (NCBI taxonomy): Eukaryota > Metazoa > Chordata > Aves > Passeriformes > Leiothrichidae > Argya > Argya squamiceps. Next base: position 4,583,653 of record JBBMKD010000040.1, read on the forward strand.
GTCCTTTTCTATCACATGATTCATTGTGATTTTTGGCAAGTCCCAAGGTATTTCAGCTCTTTTTGAAATCGGATGGGCTTTTCAGTTCTGTGGGATTCACTGTTTTGATTTTTGATGTGTTTTTTATGTGTTTGTATGTTTTTTGAGGGGTTTTTTTTGTTTCTTTTTCTTTTTAATAACCTGTACAACTCAAGTAATGAAAGAATAGGCAATAAATGAGGCTGTATAAGTACACTGAGTACTGTCCAAAATGTTTATGTCCTACACTTTATGGATCTTACGTTGGAAAGATCCATATGGATCTTACGTCTTGATTCATATGCTTTATGGATCTTACGTCTTGATTCAGGCTGGATCATGTTGTTTGTTCCAAAGGTGAAGTCAGTTAAAATCCTGTCTGCCATTCTCCCTGATTTCCCTTTGAAGTTCAGCACTGCAACTCCATTCACTTCAGCACATTTTCTTCTGATATACTCCACTGTAAAGAGGGAAGTGGATCCCTGATTTTGTTTCTGAACTTTGAAAGAAATTTAAAGTTATCCAATGAGAATGTCATCACATCAACTCCAATGAAAAACTTGAAATTTGAGACTCAAACCTACACAAGATTTAGAAATTTTGAGGGACAAGAATTCTCAGGCTTCTGAATTAAAGAATCACACTTGAAAAAAGATTATTGTTTTGTGACATTTTTGGGGTAACAGAATTTATTTAGGTTAAATGAGCTAAAAGTGTAGTGAAACCAACAGCAGACGAGGCAGCAATCGCCAAAGGCCAATTAATGCTGAAATTGCAGGGTGAATGTTATGGTGGCTGCCAGAGGAGCTCCTGTTCAGTGCTGGAACTGAAAAAAGTGTTGCTAAGGTGCAGTCCTGCATGTGAACAGCAACTTCCAGGCCCTGTGTGTTGAGGTTGTTGTTCAAATAATTATAGTTTTACTCATTTTTCCTCTGTTCTCTTGATATGATACTCTCATATCAGATATTGTTGGGTTTTTTCCTCATCCCGATTACTTTTCTTCCTCTTCTAACATTTGCTTCCATAGAACTATCTACAATGGATATTTCTTAGTTTTGTGGGAATGCAGACACCTGAGGAGTTTTCTGTGGTTTGTACTAACAAGCAGAAAATAATCAGATTTAGTGAGTGAGTGTCTTGTAAGGAAGCAGTGAGGCTTTGGATTTAATCTCCTTGACCCTTTACCTAAGCCTACCTAATCTACTGAGTTTCTTACTGGTATTTCATTGAGCAAATAACCATGTTTATGTCAACCAGGAATTAAGCTCTAACTCTTTTTGTCACATGAACTTTACCATGCTTTCTATGATTAAAGCCTCCTACTTCTTACCAGATATTTCTTCATCTTTATTAACAGTATAATATGATGTAATATGAGTAAAGTTCAGTCCAGAGTTCCTTGATGAATTTTATGGAACATGCCACAAACTAATTAATTTTAACTTTTTCTTCTAAGAGCTAATTTAATTTTGACTTAATTAATATGATGCATTTAATTAATATAAAATTATCATAGGAAAGTGCAAATTAATTTGTAATCCGTCACTTGAAAGTTGGTCTCAATTAGTAATGGGTTTACAGTTTCATGCAGATTGAGTGGCAGTGGACCCCTTAGCAGGAAACCCTTTGAGAGAAGGATTGGAATGAAATTTTCAGCAAAAAAAGGGTGTTGAAAAGTAGCAAAACTTTCACCAGTTCATACAGAAGGCCATTTTTGTTTGTTCTGTGCCAAAAAAAGAATGGTGCTTTTTTCTCTCTTTTTTTTTAAATTTTTTCTTTGTGAACACAGAGCTATATATAACAAAAGCTTCAAATTTAATGCTTTTAATGTAATGATTGTCTGGTAACACTGCAAACAAAGCATTTTCACTTTATTTAAGTGCAGTGGTGTTTGTTTCCCATTGCTACCCATGGCCAACAGGCTTTGTAGAAGACTCAGAGCTTTTTAATTTCAATTGTTCTACCAGGATTTGGGGTCAAAGGGCAGGAGGAATAAGGCAGTGTGCTGCAGCACCTGTATTCTAAATCAGATTTTTCTGGAGCCCAGTGGACATCTTGTATCCTATAGAGAGAAAGAGCCTGGTGTTGAGGCAAAATAATATAACTCCTTTATTTTTTAATTTGGAGAGATATTTACATAAGAGGATGTTAATTGGCAATTCACAAAGAAATTATTTCTAATTGCTACCATTAAGGTGGATAAAGGTATTTGTCTGCCTTTAACCCTAAAAAGAGATCTGATTTTCCCTAATACTGAAGTCTGATCCTCCATCAGCTCAGGAAGAAATGCTCATCAGTTATATTTTGGCAGTGTAAGTCCCTCAGTGTTTGAGACTGTGGGGAGCACCACCCACATCACTTGCCTGACCCAGTTACCTGAGCCTCAGACGTTTTTTCTAAGGTGTTTCAACAATGTTTCTCCCCTTTGATTCATTACTTTCATGACATCTTTTGGAAGGTAATTACAGATCTGTCAATGAAGTCATAAAATCATCATGAAAATTCTCCTGTGTGAGTCAGAATAAATACCATGACCTCCTTTTGCATTCAGTTCTCTTATCAGGTATATGGTCAAACGTATCTGTGTGAAGGCCAGGTAATGGTTTGAGTGAACTCTAGTTCAAACCATCATTTAACGTCCCCATAATTATTTAAGAGATACATACATCTGTCAAAATTTCTCACAGGGTTGGTTTTCTTTCTTTCCCCCTTTCATTTTTTTTTTTCCAGCTATACACTACTTTATGTATTTAAATCTGCTGCTTTTGAAAAACATGCCAGTCACCTTTGTAGATTTAGGAACAGACCTAATTAAGGTGATGTGTGTTCCCTGCTGATTCCATTCTGCCAAAAGGTGCAGAAGAAAACAGAAATGAACACTGAGAGATCAGCTGAACAGATTTCTCTTGAGTTTCTTTTCTATCAATGATATTCTTGTAGTTTTATCAAGCAGGCCTTAAAAAGATCTCTGGTATTTTGGCTGAGAAAGTAAGATATCATTGTGTTCCATCATTTGCTCATGTGGTATCTGAGCAAATGAGGACAAGTGATTTTTTTTTTTTATACTTTGTATTTTAATTTCCAGGGGTAATAGACTTTGTTTTAAATAGTTGGCTTGCAAGATAAGTACCTTGGTGGCAATGTGCTTTTGATACACAGCGTGATACTTTCACTTTTTAATTAAATTAATCTGGGTTGTGATTGAGTTGTGAAACTATCATTCAGATGGAAATTAAAGAGATGAAGTAAAATAAAGCTAAAATGCCATGCAAGATAAATTCAGTGCAGTGCGTTTTCCTCCCACTTGCAAACCCAGGACTTCAGGTGAGTTGTTTGAGAGTGCAGGGGTGGGGTTTGGGGCAGTGAGAGCCCAGATGTGGCAGTGTTGCCCATCTGACAGCAGATTTTGGAGCTGCTCCTGCTGCTCAGGGAGTTCCAGCAGGAGGGGACACAGCACAGCCTGCATGGTACCAACATCAGATTTTTAAACGTTCCCTGCTTCTGTGACAATGCCTGAATGCTTTCTTCTTCTTCCTCTTATGAGTAGAGTTGGAGCCCAGATACTGAGTGCAATTTTTCTTTTGTTAATGATACTTCCCCAATATCAGTGTTGCTCGAGGTTAAATGATTCATTTTAGTAAAGGGTCATGTCAGAAACTGTATGAGATTATATAATTTAGCTAATTCTTCAGAACTTTGCTCTTATTAAAAAGAGATCTTTTCACTTACACTGTAGAAAAGGATGGTTCATTTACCAGCTTTTACTTGTGAAATGTTTTAAAACTGTAAACAGTTCCTCCCAGTGTCAGTTTAAGGAAGCAGATGACAAGAGCAGAGTTTGAAGTTTGGGATCACTTCCATGCAAATGGAATGATGTTACACTCGGATGGCTCTGTGCAACATAAGAGCAGTTAAAGGCTCATTGCAGCTCAGAGTGGTTCAGCACTCTACAGAACAAAAGGATGACTGTGCTCTTTAAATCTATGTACAATAAACAAAAAAATTGTTTTGTAGCCTCAGTGTTTAAATGTGGCAACTCTTGCAGCTGGTTACAAAACAATAACTTTGAAACTTGGGAAGTTTTGGCACTATTTGAATAGCTGTCAATACAGCAGCCAGAAAGAAAAAACAAATGTGTATTAGAAGAACACATCTCAGGATGTAACAGGAGACACTAAAAATGCTTTTGACAGAATTTGAAAATGTAAAGAATAAAACCCCCTAAACTTAAACTACTCTATAAAATATGGAGAGACAGAATCCCTATTTCTTATCTAAAGAAGACGACCCAGACATGTGGGTGGAAGAAAACACTATGGTTTTCTGTTGTTTTTTGAGATGTCCTGAGGACAGTTCAGGCTGTGCTTCCTAAGTGCTTCTATAAAGGATGCTTAGCTGCCCACATTGGAAAGAAGCTCTGCAGTCACACCTGCCTCAGATTGAGCCTTTCCAGGTGCATCCCAGCATTCTTGCTGTGAGCCACTTGAAGTTTTGGAAATTGGTACCAGATAATGAATGGATTTATTTATATTGCCTCAAGACAGCTACCTATTGTTATTTTATTATTAAGTAAGAAGACAAGCTAAAGAACGAGCATTCTGTCAGCAAAAGCCTGGTAATAAATATTAAATTTTACAAGGAAAAGAAAAATCACAGGCCTTTGTTCTGGAATATCATTCTTCTACTCTTGGAATGACACCCTGGGGACTGCAGGAAGAGACCCTAGATCAGGGTATGGAAGTTATCTCCTACTAGATGCAAATTGAATTTTATAGCTATCCCTTTACAGATTCCATTCCTGCTTCTGCTAGCCAGACAGGTAATAATTGTTTAACATCTTCAGCTAAATCAGGAATCACATTTTTGTTTTTCTCCTTTGAGGTGTAACAGAAAGCCAAGCTGCCATCTCAGCACTAGTGTTAGATGATGCTGTAGCAAGGATCAGGAATTTAAATGTCTGGGTTGCCATGTAATGTCCAGGTCCAAGTGAAGTCAGATTCTCTTGAGGAGCACCACTTTTTGATTGTGGAATTTAAAGAGGGATTTTTGTTCTGCAAGCACCGCCACTAATATGTAAAGAGCAATTTAGAAATATTTCAGGCTCTGTACAGAGAACTAGGCTATTTTTACATTTGATGTGACTACAAAACATTTGTTGTCACTAAAGTCCTATCTCTCTGCCTGCAGAACTGAAGTGCAGAACTTGAGCTGGATGGAATAAGGCCACTCCTTCTTCCTCTCCAGCTACTCTGATATCCTTACATGAGAGAAAATGGAAACCAAATATTCTCCTGATTTCTGAGTCTTACAGAAATGGTGGTTCAAGACTACAGTTTTCTAGTTGCTAGAGACTGCACACAGCATGAACAATGTGATCACATCACCAGTTTTCACTTTCCAAACCTTGTGAAAGATGGGGAATCTTGTGAACTTTTAGGAAATAAAGAACCCCAAACAGACTGATGCCCATGACTTACTTTTGTGTGGCCATCCATACATACCAAGAGTGTGTCTTGACTTCAGGTGTGAGGTAGAGCTAAATTTGAGGGAAATGGGGCACCTCCCAGCAGGACCTTTGTGGCAGGCAGCAGATGAGCAGCTGTGAGGGTGATCTCACCCTCTGAGTGTGATCCTGGCAGCTCCTCCTGTGGCTATTGCACTGGGGTACAAAACCAGACAAGGACTGCTGGGGAGAGACAGGGCAGGAGAGGCAAAAGGTGCATTTCATCATTCTGGAGGAAAGGAGAGGAAATGTTCCTTTCTGCCTTTGAAGTCTGGAAATGGAAAGAGTTTCTCAGAAAAAAAAAAAATTTGAAAAATAAAGACAACTTCATTTTCAGACCAGAAATATGGCCCAGATACTGCCAGGAGATCCAGGTGGCACCTTGAGCATGGAGAAGGACAGTGCCAGGTCTCATTGCTGTACAGTGGCTGAACCCCCATGGCTTTGCTGTTTTTGTCTTGTATTGTGCACTCTACAACTTTCCAGTGACTTCTGTGGGAGAACTTGATCACTAGAGAATGATAATATGGTGTCTTTAGAAAATGCTAGTGCTTTTATATTGTTTTTAAATTTTTCTGGGCTTCTGAAAGCAGTGCAGTACAGGACAGGCTGCCCACAGCTATCTTGCTGTACTGAAGTGATCTTAACTCATCTTTCGTCTTTACCAAATTGCAGCACCAGCTGTAGACAGCACAAAATGTTTCCACTTGGTGGTGGAACACATGACAGCAGAGACACCTCCTTGTGTGACTTAATGATGAACTAAATATGGGAAAGCTGACAATTTACCAAGTTTCAACACAAAAAGGAGCCTTTTTTTTTTTTTTCTTAGCCACTATGCTGCAGTAGGTAACCATTTTGTTTGAGTAATAGATGAGATTATAATATTCTTATGCAGCCACTCAGTTTTAATCAGCTGAGTGGGAAATCTTGGCTTTCTTATCAAAGGGCAGTAGATAAAAAGTGGCACTTCTACAGATTGTTATGAAGGGACCACTCACCTCCTCTCTTTTAAACTGGAACTGCTTCTAAGGGAGTTATGTACTGGGTGAAAATGCCTTGATTAAAACAGGCTGAAATCTAAATACAGTTACATATTGGGGGGAGATACAGAAATGGTTTCTATTCTTTGCTTTTCAAAGCAAGTGTGAAAAGTGAAACAAAAACAGTAGGGAAAAAAGCTGAATTTACTGATGAACAGTTCAAAATGACAAAATAATCCTGTTTTTACAGGGACTGCATGAAAACGTTGTGGTTTTGGGATGTCCAAACAGTCCATGCAATTACAAAAACACCCTGTTAATGTAATCTGTGCACTTGTTCCAGTAAGGAATGAGCCTTTTCTTACCAGGAGATCAAATATTTAATTGATGAAGGGAGAGAGAGACCTTTAAAATGAAAACTTTGTCTTTTCATAGGCATAAACTGTATTGCAGAACTACTGCCTATGGCTATTCTGTTCCAACACAAATCTGAACATTTGCATCACATCTTTGCTGTTAGAATTGGACATTCAGACCTTTACAAACTCTAGTGTCTGCAATCCAACTAATGTTGAGATAAAACATTCATTTAGAGAAGAGAGAATATTTTGGGCTGCATAGGTTAGAATACGTGCATTTCACCATCCATTGGGATGGGGGGAAAGAGACACAGCCTAAATCCTACAAATGTAGTGGGTTTAGGCCCATCTCTGGCCACTTTCCCTGCTAAATGATGACAGTTACAAGCACCAAGCTCAGAACCAAATGTTCCTGTTCAGCTGCAGTTTAGCAGGGATGTGGTGGGATGACTTGAGCTCTCTGCCAGCTGCCCACACATCCATGCACTCCATTCCCCTCAGCAGGGAGGTGGAGAGGAGAAGATGGAAAGGCTGGGGGGCCTGGGCAGGCTCTGTCCTTGCTGGAGCAGGTTCCCCCTGAGATGTCCCAAGCCTGGCTGAGGCTCAGGGATGACCAGGATGGGCTGTGCCTGGCACAGGGCAGCTCCAGTTCCCCTCACAGAGCCCCCCAGCCCTGCTGCTGGCATCTAATATTCCTGTGGCTTGTGCAGAGGTTGTCAACAAGCTCTGTGGGTTTGTTCTTGAATGCCAGAGGAGTCATCAACCTTAACACCAGACCCCACCACTTTTGAAAAGAGAATCTGAAACCAAATCTGACTCTGATTTTTCTTTGCCCTGAACACCAGCATTAGTGCCTTTTATGTGTTTTATTGTTGCAAAGATGCTTTTTACTGCTTGCCTCTTTGAATTGCTACAGCACCTTCAGACAGATGACAGAAATAACTGCTCCAGGCATTAATTGGGTGGGTTAATGCAGAAATTGAAAGGTGCTACCCCATAATGCAGGCACAAGAGCAGGCTTCAGAGAACTGCCCCAGCCCTGCAGGGGCTGAGGTGCTGCATCCTGCTCGTGGTTTCTGGGCTCTGATTCATTCCCTGCCAGGTCTTCATGCAGAAATATTCCACTGAATGGGCAGAGAGGGACGACAGGCTTTTGGGGCCAGGGTGGGAGACTGCTATTATGTAGTTTACCAACAGATGCACCCTTCTCACTGGTGATAATTGCTGAATGTTTCTGCAGCCTCGGAGTGTAGTCATTCTGCTCTACAATAGGGTGTCATTTCACTGTAAGTGGCAGGGTGAATCATGGTAAGTACAGCATATCCAGCAGAACAAGTAATTTGCTGACTTAGTACTATCTGTATCTCATGATATGCAGGTAAGTAAGGCAATTTTTCCTAAAAAAAGGAGTAAAAAGCTAAAATTGCTTTTTCTTTATTCCCCTTCTCTCTGTCTTCCCTCCCCCTGCTCCCAGTGATGATTAGACAAAAGCCAACTAAAGGCAAAAAAAAAGAATCGTTTCTGGTAGACTTAGTACTGCCTGAGTCATCAATCCTTCACAAAGACCTAGGGCCCACTTCCCTTTCATTTTATTCCTTAGGCTTTTAGATTTATAATGTTGTTAGGAAAAAGAGATTCAGCCTCTTGGTCTATAAGAACCTGTTTAAACATAAAGAGGCATTTACTTACAAATAGCACCGTATTGCCTATGCATTTATCTTGACAGTCCAGTTTAATTTATAAAGCATAATGTGCTTGTAACTCAGCCTGAGAAATGTAGTTTAGCAAGCACTATTGACTTACTAAATCTCCTTTCTCCCTCTTATTGTAAATCTGATAAACCTAAAGAAGCATTCTGGGTACTAGAGAATCTAAATAGTAAAGTGGGGTTCTTCAAGATGATCTCGATAATACTTCACTTAAAACTGCAACTTGAAGCAATAGTTTATCCTATTGTGAAGTGGTTTAATCTTTCCTTGATCATTTCTCACAGATGTGGATGTGCTGTACAGTAAAATTGCCAGATTTGTGCTGAATTGCAGCTTTAGAAGCCATTATTCTGAAAAGGTTATCTAAATTGAATGGCTTTAAGATGACTTGTAAAGTCATTAGAAGGCTTCTGGCCCTTTATGTGTCTGACCGCACAACCTGCCTTGATTCATTTGGGCTCTGAGATGCAGCTTTAAATCTGTTTGCTCCCTGATTTGCAAAGGGAAGTGTGTGCTCTCCCATTCCTGACAAAGGCACTGCAACGTTTTGCTTTGGTTTGCTGCTCATACTCAGATCAGTTATGTAAATCCCATAACAATGATCTATTTGCCATATAAACAGTGCCAGGAAGATAGAAGGTTGAATCACAGGTTATAAGCTTAGACACAGACTTCTCACTTCCAGTGCCTGAATCCTCTCACCCCAATGCTTTAACTGCTTGTCAGTTCTCAGAGAAAATCTAAGTTCCAAGTTTCAGAGAAATCTGGCTCCATAAAAAAATACATATTTTCTACATTTGTTATATTACTTGTGGCAGCTTAACACCTGTTTTAGCAATAGAGTTAGATTTTGTTATGTTTGTTTTTTGCTTCATGTTTTTAAAATATGCTTAGAAGTTGTTTAACATTGCTGCCTTCTCTTATTCTGCTTTGTGATATGACAATAGCCAATGACAGTTTGCCAGAGTGATTCTGGCAAATACTTTACTCAGCTTTTCTTATTGGTTTTTATTATTTATACTATGATAAGTTTTCAAAACTTTAAAATATATTTTAATTTGAGGTTAATTTTCAATATTTTGCCTGTTGGCTAACCAATATGAGATAAAGTACTTTTTCTGTGGTCAAAGACAAAATTCCAGCTGTACTGTCTCATACAAATATGTTCTCACTCTCTGAGTATGCAGGAGATTAGGGAGGCACCATTTGTACCTGTCTCTACATCCTTAGCATCATAATATTCTCTCATGTGAGTGTCTTCTCTATTAAGATTTTCTCTTAATAACTTTCTTCTACCTGACTTTCCTGTTCAATTCCTCCAGTCAGTTTTTCATTACCAACCTTAATGTAGCAAGATGTCTCAGAGAGAATATTCCAGCACAAATGGGAGAGGATGCTATCTGTTCATGGACAGATGGCTCAGCAGTCCCCTGCACTAAATAACAGTCCCAAGCCTCTCCTTTCTCCAACTGTGCACCTTCCACTAGAACAAAGGATGAATTTATTTATTATCTGTATTTACAACAGCAATATCTTTTTCATGTTCAGGTAAAGCTTTTTTCATCACTGCGATCATAGAGAGAAATGGCTTCACTGTTGTGCATGGTTCTTTATTCAAACTGTGGACCCCACAACGTTAAAGGGAAGAAGCAATTAAAGTACCATGGTTTTCTGGTGTTATTTTTGGTTAGATTGATGTAAATTCTGAAAGAGTTGCAAGTTCTTAGATGTGCTATTCCTGTTTAGACAAGTGGCAGTGAGGATGAGGCTGGACCTTGTGCACTTGAACACAAAAGCTAGCCTAGTTCTCATCTCTCTCTTGATTTCAAATACATAGCAGCCAGTTAATTTTAAATATTTTTCTTTTAGGAGACCCAGCAAGTCCACAGCTTTCTTCCTGAACCAAGTAAACAGTTGTCTAATTCTCACATAAATCCTGTACTGCGAATAAGTACAAAAAAATCATAAAATATTCAACTTTACTGGGTGCCCCATTACTCTGTTGAGGAATGGAAATTTAATTTTTGTGTTGGCTATAATGAAAGGAATGCTTTGCAGTATAGAAAGGATAGTTGCAGGTAATAAGAATGCCATGTACAAAGCAGGACTTCTGTGAAAAGTGATAAACACCAAGGTGTTTAAAACTTGAACAAAAGTGGTTTGTCATCTCAGTATGGAAAGGAATAGTTCTTGTTTTCTTTCTTGAAGCCAGTCGGGCAGAAAAAGAAAGGTAATGAGGAAGTGATTATTCAATTAAAAGTTGTCTTGGAGGAAAAAAATACCAGCACTTTGGAGAGGCTTGTAATTTCTGAATTCCAGATTCAATAAAATCTCAGACAACTTCATTATCAGCAAAGTAAGGTTTAATGATTGCAAACAGAAAAACAATTTAAACTCAAACGTTGCAAAACACAGAATGGAACTCTGATCCAAAGTAACCTGAAATGTTCACTGAGGTGGACACTTGAAAATTGTTAAATTGTGACTTGGATCACATCCCAGCTGCAAGAATGGCTTGCATGTTCCCATCCTCTTCTCTCCAGCTATCAATAAAAAATGAAATAGAGAAGAAGGGGCTATGAAGAGTTTGATGTTAGGCCAGTTGCAGGCTGGTGTCATCCTGTCCCAGCCCCTCAAAGAAACCTTCTTCCCAGCAGACCAGTTCCCTTGTATTTCCCCATCAGCCTCTGCAGGGAAAGAAAAAAATAACTCTGAGGTACAAACATGATTTTATAACACAGTAATTCATCTACACAGTGGGTATCTGGTGTTTTGGGCTGGCTGTTAGGAATAGAGAAAAGTTGAACTTCTGGCTGGATATTTGTACAAGGGTTGGTCCCTATAGGCTCTCATCAGGCCACACAACCTGGGCAGGCTTTTGGAGCAATCAGCTGATGTTAAGGGATTTGCATATGGAGCAGAGATAAGATTGACCAGAGTTAGCTCTCAGTAAAGGAGTTCAGGTACTTGGCTTTGTGTGGGCTAATTGAACAAGTGAACAGCTCTTGCTTGTGGAAGCTCAGGTGCTGCTGCATAGCTCTCACTCTGCAGACACCTAACCAAAATCAGGGTGTTTCCAAAAGAGCTCAGTGGCCAGGCCAGCCAGGGCTGCTGAGTGCTGAGCACTTAGGGAAATGTGGTCATTTTATTTTAATGCGATTTATTTGACTTAAGATCAAGATATAAAATAAATCACTTTTATGTTTCCTTAGCAGTACAGCTGGAATCTATTCGTGCATGTTATCTGTGGCTGCTTTCTGACATTTGTGTGTTTATTATGCACAGCAATTAAACACCCCTTTTTCCTAGACAAATTAGAGCTGTGCGAGTTTGTGATTCTGCTGGCAGGCTTACAAATCTTGCTGTGCAGAGCTTGCAGTGTTTTCTAATTTTTCTGTGTCATGATGTATCTTGTATGACTAGGGTTGTTTCATTTTCATAGCAAAGCTATAATGATTTCATACTGATTAAGTGGAAATAATGCCAACTTCTGGAGCTTCTTTACTTAGATTTCAGGATGCTGTGCTACAAGTACCTCATCTTATGTAAGAGAGGATGAAGTGAGAGTGTTCCTTCAACTCATATGCACACATGTATGAGGGTGTGAGTATTGGCACATGTTTTGAGCAGTGTTTGCATGTATACAGACAGGCTGGAGTACTCAGGTAATTACTGGGAGATGCTAATGGGAATTAGGGATGTGATCTCCTGCACCATGAGCATGAGCACCCCTCTCTGCTGCAGTGTGTGCTGTGCAAGTTCTCAGCACTGCTCCTGGCAGTGCCTGGAGCAGGGCAGGACAGCTCTGTGTGTTGTGCCCAGCAGGAACAAGGAGGAGCAATGTGTTTTGTTCCCCTGTGAATGAGGAGTCCCGGTGCCACTGGCTCCCCACACACCCTGCAGGCTCTGGAAGGCCACCAGGTAGACAGTTGTTGGGCTTGCACAACAGACAGCCAGCCTGGCAGTACATCAGAGAGGAATTGGGCACATTTACAGGAGAAACCCATCAAAAATACATTGAAATCAACACATTCCCACCAAATGTTTTGATTTTTACATGTGGAGTGTTTTTCCATCAGAAAACCCACTGGAAAGTTTCCAGTCTTTTTTTTTTTTTTTCCCTCAGTTAGATTCTCTAGCAGAACCAAAGTGAAAGTAATCATCATTTAGTGAGCGTTTTCCGTGATAAAGTGTGAGATGCCTCAGAGGGAAATTCTGTGAGCTGCAGAACAATGATACTGTTTGGTATCTCTGATAATCCCCTTGCAAGGTTTCAGTATCCCTTAGTGGCCACTTTGCATGCTCAGTTCCAGAACTTTGCCCCCATAACTGAAGAAACATGTTCTGATAAAGTTGGATGTGAACTCATGTTGCATAGGTGACTTAGCAAGGAGAAATCCCATGTGTCACAGCAAGAAATCAGGTTCTCCAGCCCAAAGGATGGATTCAGCAAACCACAGGATATTTTCAGAATTTAAATTTTATCAGTGTGATGTGTATGTTTATGGGGGTTATCTTCATCTTATAAGAATATAAGCGAGGAAGACCGGAAAGAAAAAGCTGCCAAAGATTTACTGCAAATATGTGAAAGTCAAGGGAAAAAAGACATGATGAAAAGGACATTTTCCAGAGTAAAATCTGAATGTATTTGTCTCTTTGCCCTCACTTCAGGTGGACTTGAATTAGAAAGTTTTGCAGAAGGATGAGCATAAAGAGAAGGGGTTCTTGCAAGAAGAAAACAAACACAAAAGAACAGATGAAAAGGGGCAGGAACTGTACCACCACCACCAATTGCTTCCAGGAGCCAAGTTCATCATAGTTTAAAATTCTAAGAGATAAATTGGGAGTGAGGGGCAGTGGAAGCAGCTGTGCAAGGGCCATAGACCATGTGGGTAAAGGCTTGTGAGGAGCACCACAGCCTACAGAACCATCAGCAGGGTTTCTCCTGTCTCTTCTTTCTCAAATATAAAAGCCAGCAGCAGAGGGAGCAGAAAATCTTCCCCAGGCTCAATGCTCTGGAGGAAAATACTATTTTCCTTTCTGTAATGCACCAGCTGAAAAGCTGTTTTTCTTCTCTAAGTTGTAATTATACATGCCAGTGTTACAGCACATACCAGAGCCTGACTGAAATGTTTTGGCACCGAGCAGTGTGACAGGATGTCAGTTTGGCAGGCTCTGTGCTCCTTCCAAATCAGAGCTGTGGGGCTGGGAAGGGCACAGCAGGGCTGGGATGTGGCCACCCCACTGCTCAGCACCTGGGCTGGGCACAGGGGGGACAGGTGGGTGTTGGACAGGTCCTTCAGATAAATGGGGGCTCTGCCAAGGACCTGTGGGCAGGTTCAGCACCCACCAGAGTGCCAAGGAACTGAGGAACTCAAGGAGACCTGCTCCTGACAGAGAAATGAAAGGTCCAGAGCAGAGATCTCTGGCCTGCTCGAAGGAAAGAGTTTTCTCTCCTTCTGGAAGATCAGCCTTTGGCAGAAATTGGTTGAACCAGGATGGTCCAACCTTACTGTGGTGTCCCTGCTGCTTCCCTGCTTTTGGCTCATGGACGACTGCTGCTGTTCTTGCTGTGGCACCATTTTGCTGTCAAAATAACGCCAGGAAAGTACAAAGGGAAGGGCTGGGATTGCTTGAAAACTTGCCTTCACTTACGGACTAGTGTTAGCCCTCCAAATTCCCTGTGATAATCTGGTTTTTAGGTAAATTTATGGTTTGGCATCAATATAAATTCCTAAAGTTAAGTTGTTTGTTTTTGTTGGACTTCTGTTTATGGAATTAAATGAAAATCCAGAATAATGTAGTGTGCCACAGAACTTCCAAATATAGTTATAGCTGAGGTGACTGTGAGGTTTATAAAAGTTCTTGCTTGCTTCAATTTTTAAGGTTTGATCAAGGTTCACTGCACTCAGAACCACAATCTGGGTGTGGGGCAGTGGGGTTACAATGCTGCTTTTCCAGACAGGCAAAGATTGTCACTTCTATTGACACGGATTCCATGAATCCCTGTGCCTCAAGCCCTGCAAATGTCCAAACTGGAGATTTCCAGCTTGAAATTTCTGCAGTCAGATGAGAGTGAGCTGTGATGGATTTCAAATCCAATGAACAAATATTTTGATGTGAATTCAGCAAGTGTGAGGGTCATGTTTAAACCAGACTGTTTTTTCCTTCCACTTTTTCCCAGTGTTGTTTCGAGGTTTGGCTTTTTGTTCAGAGATTTTTTTTTGTCACAAAGGCAGTAGAAAGCGAGGAGTTTTTTTCTCCCTTCTTGGAAAAAGTGTTTTCTTTCAAAAGAAACATTTAAGCTCTCAGCTAATTCCCAGGGATGCAGAGGGATATTCTGCAATAAGCTTCCCTCCAAAAAGAGGCTGGCTGCTGCCCTAATATTAAGAGCGGCAGAATTCCTTGGCTGTGGGGAAAATGAGATGGTCCAGCTGATTGAGGTTATGACTGAGCCAAGATGAGTCAATTACCTCCATGTGCTGAGCAACCAGCCAGGGGTCAGGGGGAGAGGAGTGCCAGGACTCGTGTTCTGACAAAAAACAGCTGCACAGGGCTGGGGCTGGGGACAGAGGAGGATAGAGCCGGGGCTGGGGACAGAACTGGGGATAAGAGAGGGCCAGGGCTGGGGACAGAGGGAGACAGAGCCAGGGACAGAACTGGGGATGGGGCCGGGGACAGAGAGGGACAGAGCCAGGGCTGGGGACAGAACTGGGGACAGAGAGGGACAGAGCCAGGGCTGGGGACAGGGCTGAGGACAAGGCTGGGGCTGGGGACAGAGGGAGACAGAACCAGAGCTGGGGCTGGGGTCAGAGCTGGGGATAGAGGGGGTCAGGGCCAGGGCTGGGGACAGAGCCAGGGACAGAACTGGGGAGAGAGCTGGGGTGGGGGACAAGGCTGGGGATAGAGCCAGAGCTGGGGACAGAAGGGGACAGACCTGGGGACAAACTGGGACAGAGCCAGAGCTGAGGACAGAGCTAGAGCTGGGTACAGACCCGGGGCTGGGGACAGAGCTGGGTACAGATCCAGGGCTGAGGACAGGGCTGGGGACAGAGCTGGGGCTGGGGACAGGGCTGCTATCACCGCCCACCTGCAGCAGTGCTCACTTTGGTTTGCAGTGCTGGGCTGGAGCTGCTGCCCTTGGAGCAGTTCTGTTTTCAGCCCTGGCAGTGAAAACTTGGAGGAGGCCTTTGAAAGGCATCTCTTTTTCCCGGTGCCTTCTGAAATGTTTGTCAGGCAGGGCAGGAATTGCCGGTGTTTTGCTGGGGAGATGACACAGATGCAGGAGGCCTTTGGCGCTCAGCAGTAGCAGCAGCAGTAAACTCTGGGAGATGGTGCCAAACATTAATGGTTCCCTTACAAAAGGGGGTTTTAACAGCCCTCTGGGGATATTTTGTCTCTCTGTTCTATGGACTCGAGGCAGGCTGTACAATCATGGCTCTGACTCACACTTGTGGCGCTCAGGGTGCACCCAGAGCCATCTGCTGCCTGCAGTTCAAAGTGGTATCATTCTCTGTAGGATTTCACCTCCTTTGGTTTGTTTTCTGAGCAGAATACAGGCATTTCACAGCCCATTTTATCTCTTCGTACTCCCCCTGCAATCATTAACACACCTTTCTTCTGACTTTTTGTGCAACCTGAACTTTTTGCATCTTTTCTCTCATAAATTTAGCAGAAGAAAATCCCACTTATCCCCTGTACACAGTTCTTTGCCAAAGAGCTTTTTTGCCCAACTACTGTAGAAGAAAAATAACAAATGGGCGATTATAATTAGTCCTGAGCTAACTATAAAAAAACTGGTATTTTTATTTTTACCTGTAGGATTCAACAACTGCCTAAACATAAAGCCATCAGATTTGGTTTTGGGTGAAAAATTACTTAACAAACCTCCTGGATTATAGAAGAAAAAAATAAGATGTAATCTCACAGGTCCACCTCACTCCCATGGGAATTATGATTTTTGCCTTCCTTTAAAACTCAATTCAGAATTACAGGTGGAAAGATAAAGAGTAAAACGTTGCAGTTTACTAAGCTGAAAAAGTTTGAAAATTAAGTTATAACTTGCTACTTTTAAAAATTCAAATCTATATGACTAAACAGCACAGGGGTACTTTTTTCACCAGCTTAGATTTTTCTTATCCATCTTTGAAAGTTTATGCTGGCTTCCCCCTACCAGTTTCACAAAGCCTGGTATTCTGTCCAGCAAAATACTGAGCAAATATCCCTGTGACTTGGTGTATTTGTGGTCAGAAAGAAACTACCTTTTCCTCCCACCCTACCTGATGCTAAACCAAAGTTCCTATTTTAAGATTTCTAGTCCATCAGTCCAGCCCAGCCATTGTTACCTCCTTCCTCAGTTCCAGATATTCAGATAGAGTTCAGCTAAACTTTCAGCAAATGGGATTTTCCCAATGCTCTGGCATCCTTCCCTCCAGCTCTGCCTCCCAAGCAGGTCTTTGGGAGGCCAGCCTGAAAAGGCCATTGTTTAACACCATTCAGGTTTACCTTTGGTGGGCTACAGGGCCTGAAAGATGGTTCTCAGTGTGAGAGGGAAACTTTTGTGTGTCAGATCATTTTGGATCCATGCTCTTGCAATGGCTTTAGGATAGTATTTGTCTCTGCAGTGTCTAACTTTCTTCTGCAGTCAATAGGTGCCAAGTTTAGCAGCAAGCTGCATTTGTCTCTACATTCTCATTAACGTGATGGATGTTACATAGGTGTATTTATGCAATTCTTCTTGATCTTGTTTTTGTAGTTGTCGGTAGAGTATGGTATCATTACTCTAGGCTTTCACATAGACACCTTTGCCAAGAAGATAAATACTGGCCTTAATCCTGAGCACAAACATCTTTTTCAGCTGCCACTGTGTTCCTTTTGCATAAAGGGCTATTGAGCAGGTTTGCAGACCTGCCTATAAGGTCCAGGAATGTAGCACATGAATCCCAGCTGACAGAGATATTCCACAACAAAAGAAAGTTTGTATAGATTTAGGAATGGCCAAATCCTTTTCCATTTTTTCTTGGCATAATCTGTATCTTTGCAAGTGCCTGATGATTTAAATTTTCACAGTCTAACGTAAACAAGGCACAGGTGTCAAGAATTCTATTCCACTGTAAACAGTGAATGAGATTAGGCATTCATTATTTACAAATGTTTGGAATATGCTTGTATCCTTTGCTACTTTCCTGCTACTGGAGGAATAAATAGTATTGGTCAAGAGACAAGTGGATCAGTTTAGAACTCTGCATTAACCTGTGCTTGTGTGGTTTGACAAGATTCACCCTTCTCTCTCTTTATGATGGCAATAAAATCAATCCTTAGTAAAATTCCATAGCCGTACAATTAAATGTTTTCCATCAGTGGATCATCAGCAGGATATAGACACATACAAGTTGTTCTTTTCATTGTTGAAGAGCTGCCCCATTATGCAGGAGAAATTGCTGGGTTTGAGTGATGAGTGGAAGAACCTCATCTGTGGGAGGGTAAAAGACTGACACCTCAGCCCAGAACAGAGGGGTGATGTTATCCTTCGTGAGCCAGGTGAAAATCCATTTCCTTCTTTCCCCAGATCTTTAGGTTGTATTGCTCCAAAGGAGGCTGCCTTTGGCTACTTTTAGACTTGAAATATTGCCAAAAATCCTTTTGCTACAATAATGTTAGATATTAAGAAACTAAAAGTGCTTTGGAGAGTCACTTCCTCATTTTGTTGCAAGCTTTTCAATCCAGTCTGTCTTTTTAGATTTTATTTGTTTTCTAATCTGGAATGTTTCCCTGCATGTAAAATGGTACAGTTTTTAAGGAGTTATTTTCCAATAATCTTGTTTCCAAATAAAAACATCAATTATTAAAAATCAGTTCTGAAATTAAACAGATACTTGTCTGACATTATGCATGTGATTATGGCTGTGCACGTAAACATCACCACTGGGGCTGTATACTTAGACAGAATCATACATAAATATTTACCACATGCATTTGTGCAATACAGGATAACTTCACAGCAAAATTCAGATGTTCAAACAAAAATCATTAGACGAGTACAGAGACAAAAAAGCTTAGTGAAGAATAAAGGAGATGTTATTTGCTGTATATTTTTGAGTGGTTTAATCATATATGTATATTGTCTTATTCTCTGAGAACTGACGCTTCTTAATGGAAGTTCAGAATCGTGCAGTATCTAACTTTCAAGTGAAACCCAACTGTTGCGAAAATTGCCATATTGATGACAGATGACAAATGTGGATATTTCACATATCACGCATTCTATGTTGAGCATTTTTATTTGAATTTTGATACTAAAGGCAAGGGAATTAATAATTGGTTATTACTTCAATACTTCAGATTTTTAAACAAGAAATGAAAAGATGAAAGGTCACATCACATCACAGCAGACTGGGAGAGGAGAAAGAGGGGAAGAACCTCAGGTCCTCTGTAAAATCCAAAGGCAGAAAAGCTGAGAGAAAACTCTAAAAGTTGAACACATCTTGCCTTCTATCTGTAGGTGTAACAATGGCATGTGAGACTCCTATTGAAGTCATATGAAAAGTGTGGAAGAGATGGCAAACTAAGCTTAGTTTTTTAAAATCTAATTTGACTTGTTGCTGCCTGCACTGGCTGTGCCTGCCTGGCACAGCCCTGGGAAATTCCACCTGTGGTGTTCCCAGGCTGTTCCTGCAGCAAAACCCAGCAATACTTTCTTGGCTGCCTCAGCACAGCAGGACTGCACCCCTTGCTGAGGATCCTCTTGCCTCATGAAGGCTGCAAAGCTCCACATTCATGCTGCTTCTGGCTCTGAAAGGTCCTTTTTGGTGCTGTCTGTGCTGTGCTCCACCATACCCAGCAGAAATACCCCAAGTCCTCATGACTGCAGTACTTGGAAGGAGAGGGTAGAGGGAAGGAGAGATTTTGGTGCCCAGATTGCAGCCCACCTTTCAAATAGCTGTCAGCATATCCATGAATCTACAGCCATCTATGGAGAGCGTTAACATTTATTGATCAGTACTTCATACTGAAATACAAATACCAGAAAACCAGCATTTCTGGGATTTTGGGAAAGCATCCATTAAGCTTAACTTGGAATAGTGCACAGTTGAGAAAATAACGTGGTATCAACTTGGGCTTTTCATAAATGTCCCTGTGTGACAAAGTAAAGATGAATCTGGTTTCCTTCAAGTCAGGGCTACGCAAACATGAAACACTTGTGCTGCTTCCCTTACTGGAGCCTCAGTAAGCAGATGGTGCAGGCCTGCCAGTGAGTACTACCCATCCCAGGTGATAATTCAGCAAGAAAGATCTGTTAGTCAAGAACATTCTTTTTCCAGTCTGTGGGGAAGAAATTTATAGAGCAGTGTGTTATGGGACTGCTGATTTCTGAAACAGAAGATGGCCTTTTTATTTATTCGTTTGGGATTCTGCTTTTATAGCTTTGCTCACTGGCTCGTCTTGGTGCCTTTCAGTGGAGCTGAGGCTCTGGAACAGATACACTTTCTGAATAAGACTGTCTGGTTAGGGTTTTTTTATATTTTTATTTTTAATACTTATGATGGCACTGAGATTTTTCTTTTCAGAAAAAACACACATATTCCTTTCTGCTGATTTATTTCTGACTTCTGCTGTCATAAAGATTCTCCCAGGACATTTGTTGTTCACTCAGTAATTTAAACTTTGTGAATTTCTTTAAACTTTGTTTAAGTTAAATCCCAGTGTATTTTCTTCTGAATAATTTTTCGCACTCAATCCCTGAAAAACATTTTGGGTTTTATTTATTTATTTACTGCTGTCTGTTTAGTTCCACTGACAGTTTCCCAGCTCTTGCTAACAGCCCCCTGGTCAAGTGTCCTTGGAGAAAAGCAGACAAAATATTCTGCACTAGAATATTTTTTGAATCTGGAAACACGCTGATAGATTGGAAAATTTAGCATTCTAGGGAACGACTCCTGCAGAAGTTATTTGAACAAGCTCTATCCTCAGTACCATTTTTCCAAGTCCTTGATGCTGCAGAGTCTCCATTTAGTTCACCTACACCAGTAGGAAATACTGTGGGAATGCTCCATCAGGATTTTGGTCACATAAGTGAGGAGCAATTTTGCAAGCAGGAGGAAGAGTTCAGTGGAGAAAGAGCTCCTCTAATATATAACTTACTTGAAACACAGCAGTCAGGACAGCTCCATTCCTCCTGCTGTAGAAAAAAATCTGCATGTGTTTGACCCTGAGTCTGCTTTGATGCAGGTGTTCCAACAGTGGACTTGAAAGGGAGTCTTAATGCCGTTATTAGAAAAGGTTATTAATAATCAAATTTGGCTACTAAATTATGTTCCAATTGCTAAAATCTTGCAGCCAGTATGGCACAGCCAGATGTGTGTTGAATGTAAGTGGAGGGGCCGCAGTCACCTTTGCCCACTTGGAGCTTGGTCTCTTCGTATTTCTCCTTGGATTACCCCATTCAGGGGGGCAGAGGCAGATCCCCTCTGTGCTCTCAGCTCTCCCAGTCAGCATGGACCACTGACTGGGCTGTGGGACTGCAGGGCACATTGCTTGTGAGATGAGAAAAGGAATTCCATCCTTCTGGGCCTTACATGGGTGGGTGTAAGTTTATGCTAAACCTTACACTGGGTAGTATCTTTGATAAACCACTAGAATGAAAGAAATGGGAGAAAAAAACCCATAGGAATCAGTAAAGGTTATGAAACCCGCTTGTCCTCACATCCTCATAGTTCTTTTATAGAGATAACTCAAGGTCTTCTTCCTGGGTCGTGGCAATAATGTTTCCTCAAAGCTTGGCAGAGCTGCGGAAAGTGATGAAGAAACTCAAAGGCCGGGCAGGTGGTCACAGGACAGTGGTGGTTTCAAACTCAGCTTTCCTTACATGGATGCAGTACAGAGCACATGGGCAACAGCTGTGCAAAAACTTGAAGAGGATTGTGTTGATGAGAAGAGGCAGATAATGGTTATGGAGATAACAGACATAAGTCTTTTTAAATGGGAACATTTTGAGGTTTGGTTTTTTGAGTTTCTTTTCCTTCCTGTGTGTACAGGAAGACAAAGATGTTAGGTATTAGATCTTTTAGGGAATAACAAGTGGTGCTGTGATGGGGTTTGGGCATCTTGCCTCCTGAAAATGCTGACTTTGTAAATGACATGGTAGAGCTGGTTTTAGTGGTATCAGGAGAGATCACAAAATATCTAGTTAAAGTAATTTTCAGAAACTCTACCACTCAGCATAATTACACAGTCTTAAGTAGAAATTACTATAAATGGATGTTAATATTAAATCATAGGCCTTTTTATTCCTTTTTTTCAATTAAGCATACTCACATGTTGAAAAGCTACCCAGGACTGCTTGGATTGTCTTGGTTTTGTGGTCACAAGTGAAATACCTGGCTCCTTCCTGAGCTTGTGAACTGGGTGTACTGAGATGTGCAGAGTCACTGTCCTTGTAATTGGCAAACAGGTTTCATCATACAAATATACAATGAAGTTGGTGGGGGGTATAATATTTAGAATAGTCCATAAACACATGATCATAAGTGAGAACACAGGTGTCCCAGAGCTCATGGCTGTGGTAGGAAGCCAGCAATGACTCCTCTGAGCTGCAGAGATCCCTCCATTTAGAAAGCAGAAGGTGGCTGGAGTTGATATCTCCAGAAATGGAATTGTCAAAGCCTAAAGGTACCAGAAAGGTGTGTTTGACATAAACTGAGATCACTATCTGACCCTTCCCATCAATAAAAGGCACAAAGCCACACTCCATAACCACGTTTTTCACAAGTCTTCTTTGCTGTGCCATCTGTGCTGCCAACTGTTCTCCTACTGTATATCGTCTGCCTGAAGAAGCACTAAGCAGGTGTGGCACATGTTTGGCTCGTTCCTGCTTTGCATGTGTAATGTAATTATGTTTGACAGACTTGGTTTGATTGAGAGAAAACTATGAATTGGATTAAATGTTTTTTGTTTAGACTTTATTAGCTAAAGATGCCATTGCATAATTAATTTGTGAATAAGCAGCAATCTTGCAAATGAGGCAGTGAATCAAAAGCACAGGCAGACATTATAGCCTCTTCTCGGGATGAGTTTACACATTTCTTATTTGTAGTATTCATTAAAAATACATAAAGGAAGGTTAACAAAACATTGCAACAAAGAACCACAAGCAAACTAGTTAGGCACAGAAGCCTTCATAAATGCATAAGTCAAAACACTGCAAGCAAGCCAAGCCAAAAACTTGAGCCTGAGCTAGACAGTAAATGCTTTAACAATATTTGAATTCTGTTCCCAGGCTACTTTCTGTCCAGTGCTTTTGGAGTAAGAATGTCACTAGAACCATATGCTTTTAGCCTCAATGTAGAAAAATAAAGAATATTTTCTTAATTGTAGGGAAATCTTTAGAGTGAACCTCTGAATTTTTTCTTAGAGAAGATGCTACTCTATGTCTTGGTCTTTGAGAATGGAAAGTGGCTGTTCTAATTTCTCAAATTAGAATGTCTCAAAATATTTACATCTGTTTCTACTTTGTGTTTAGGTCATACACAGCACACACTACTCAGGGAGGAAGTGAAGAAAAGCTGTAGGATGCAGTGGTTTGGTTTAGAACGCACTTTGCAAGTTATTTCTCTGTTGAAGCCCTGCCTACACTGTCTCAAGCAAGGCTGGGGCACAGCCTGAGCTCAGCTGTTCCTGCCTGTGGGCAGGGGCTGTGGTGGGGGGCTCAGGGACAGGATGGGCTCCTGGTGCCAGAACCCTAGCACTGGTTAGATTATTTGTGATAAATCTATGGCTCTCATGAATTTCTCTACCTGCTTTCTCTTTAGCCAGTGCTTATCTTGGAGCATTGACTCCTTGTCCTGTCCACTCTCTGTGCCAGTGATTTTTCCCTCTCAGTGCTGCCACATGTACTTCATACCTTCCCTTTGGGCACAATCCACTGGTTCATCTCAGTTCACCAGAAATCAATATATCTAGATATGCAAGGATGTTTCCACTCCAGAGTAGCAAAACTTTAGGTTTTACTTGAGCCATTGTCCATAGGTTAAAGTGAAGGTGAACCAAGGTACTCCTTAAAATAGGAAGGCTGAATTTTGTCTTTGTCTTTTCCTTTCTGTTTCTCAGTAGCAGGAGAAAACCTAGTAAAGGCAATTTTCATGTATTTATTTATTGTATTGTAATAGTATAAATATTGATTTATAATTACTGGTAATGTTGAGATACTTAGTCTTAACAGCAATCTTCAAATGCTCCCATAAGTCAAATATAAAAACTGGTCCTCTGAAAGGGTGGTTTAGGAAGCAGATTTATTTACCAATAATAACATACCAGCCTTAAAATTATGTATGTTAATTGTTTGCATTATTTTTGTTGAACTTATTCCTTTATGGCAGCACGTGAGAGTAAATTCACCCATGTCCCACATGCTGGGTGAGAGGGCAAGAAGATTTTTCCAGAACAATCATGTTCAAATGCATCTTCTGGAGTAAAGGTGTGAAGGAAGTGGGTTGGAGATTTTTTGATAGATTTAGCTATCTCAGTCCTTCCTGCTGTCTCTTTTCCAGTTCTGTGTGAAGCATTGTGCTGCTCCTGCTTCCCAGCAGGGTCGTGTTTCTTCTCTCAGGAGCAGCAACAGAGATCTGGCAGGACAGAAGATCGATGCAGGGTTGTTTAGGAAAAATTTTTCTTTTTTCAAATGAAGTTACTTCCTATCCTTTGCCAAGGGTTTTATGGAGTTTGTAAGATAGCTGATTTTTATTCTAATTCTTTGGCCACTGCTCAAACCCTGCCTTCAGTCCAGCTCTCTGTGATTATTTTCTTCCTATGCAGCACTTTGAGACTTGAACATTCAAGCAGATGTATTACTTTTGCTACTCCAGATAATGGGTTTTTCTTCATTATGTCTCCTTTGGATTTTTCCATTAATTTCCATCCATCTTGGATCTTTCAGAGAAGATGCTCAGAACATTAACTGCTATGACTAGGCTGTTGATTTTTCCCAATACTTTAATCTTCTTTCAGGAGCTCCATAATTCTTAAACACAGTTTTGTCTCCTTTGTGATTTTTTTTTTTTTATTGCAGAATTCCTCTCTTTGTTGTTTGAGTTTCAACGGAGTCCATTGCTTTTCAAATCCCTCCAGCCTTCCCTCAATTTTATTTACCTTAGTCTCAAAGGAAGCTGTGGAAGCTTGAAGGTTATAGATTTTTAAATTAAGAGATTGAAGACTTTTTTTACTGAGGCATCTTGCAAAGTGTTTGAAGGTGGAGAGGCTGTGCTGGGTGTGGGAGATGACGTTGTGTCTGCAGGGTGAGGTCACTTGAGATTTAATTCCATCCCTGTGCTTGTCCTAAGCACCTTCTAAGCAGATTTTTTGGGTTGCCTGTGTCAAACAGTGCTGTGCCACTTGAGGAGAGCGTTATCCCGGGGTTTCAGACAGCAGTGGGGTTTTAGGCTGGTGTGTGCTGACAAACTCCAAATGACAAACCCCTCTAACAAGGTGGGTGTTAGTGCTGCACAAAGCAGCCTGTGCCTCTGTCAGGATGGCTCTGCACAGCCTCTGTGTCTGGGCACTAATGAGACACTGGGCAAACAGGCGTCTCACCCCCTCAGCTTCTCCAGAAACAAGGTGAGAGGAGGTAGAGAATCACCAAATAAAAGCTGGGAGCACAGTGAGAGGACAATGCCTTTGATAATAACAAGAGTTTATCCTCCTGTTCACCCAGTTGAAAAAAGTGTGCTGGAATCACAGTCCATTCATTTAACAAGCTGTTATTTTCTGCCCTTTGCTTCTTTCTCTTAGGCTGTGGGCTTGAATCAGGATCCTCTGAGTCACAAATAACCCAGTGACTTTCCCTGTCTCTTACCTTAATTTTGCATCTTTCTTTTGTTAATGAAAAGTCACTATTCCAATGAAACCGTAAAGCCTCTGGCATTTAGCCATCAGATCTGGCAGTTCACTAAATCATAAATGCCCAGCATCCCTCTGAACAGCTCCATTTCTGCCACGTTTTTGGGGATTTAATCCCCACTGGAGATTGTATGCTGTCGTTAGTAATGGATTTTCTGATAGTATTGGTAGAGGCTGGGAGAGATGTGGAATGTTTTGTGGTGAGGCCAGGCCATGCTGAAAGGCATTTAAACCTTTTCTAAAACGTTGTAATTTGACTGATGGGCAAATTTTTAGGTTGGACTTCACATTATTCAGGTTTCTTTGTGTTTTCTGAGGAGGATCATCAATATTTCCAGCCCTGGTATGCAGAGTACCTTCTCCTTCAGATGGGCAGTTTTTGTGACACACCAACCTCTCTCCCAACGGTGGTTGGCTCTGACAGGTGAATGAGGGGTTTCCAGCAGAGAACCTAAGCAAAACTCCCAATAAGTGAAGATTCTAGAGAAGTCTGGACCTTGTAGCAAATATTATAATATAGGACTATTTATATTTAACATAAATATATCAGTGGTACACAGGAATGAGACTCTCTGTTTAAGGAGCAGTTTAGGGAAGTGTTCTTTGTTAGAAAGCACTGTCTGTTCTCTGGAGGGAGAGAAAACACACATTAAAAAATGATCCTGATTGCTTTTCCATTGATGGAAAATCTTCCTAAATGACAATCTCTTAATTTTCATTTTTACTTTTATTTTCATTCAATGCTGTATCCATGCTGGAGCTTCAAAACAATGTATTTTAAATTTCCTAAGAAACGATGAATCTACAGCACAACCCTCTTGTAATGAATGAGTTTTTACATGCTACTAGTCTTTTTAATGTTCTTGAAATAATTTTATCTACTTCTGTTCCCAATCAAAATTTTTGGATCAAAGTAGAATTGATTACTTCTGAAAGGAACATAATTATTCATCTATGTGTTTTACAATAGGTGTTGTCTTCTAAGGTTCTTTGATTCCACAAGTTTTGTCACTTAAGACTTTAAGGAGAGTCTCTTCCATCTGGCACAGTTTGCAAATAGCCCCACTGAGTTCAGCATGCAGCATTTTCCTCATGTATAACTTTATCAAGCTTTAGACCACAGTGATTAGTAAAGTATTAAATACAACATTTGTGACTTATATTAGTGGCAAAACCAAAAAACAACCAAAACAAACCAGCTATGAACATTAAATATCTATTTTATTTACTGACAAGAGTAACACTGAAAGCCTCCTGAAGCTGTTAAAGTTAGAGAAGAGAAGGACATTTTTATTTTGAAGTAACCTATTTGTTAATAAGTTGTTGGTGTGCTTGTAATGCTGTAGGCTGGAATTTTCAAAGCAGCACAGAGACGTCAGACACCAGGCTCTCATTGCATTTCAGTGGGGTGAGCTAAAGAAATGAGTTTGAGAATATCTCTGGAAAATGGAGATTCACTAGGTCTAGAGGGAATCATTCTGACAGTGTCTGAACATCCTTTTAACAGGGAAGAAGAATCAGGGTACTTGAAATTTGGAAATTCCTCTTAAGTCCTGACTGTTAGTATCCTGCACCTCTTCTGGAGACTGGCAGGAGGGCACTGACTTCATCTTTAATTTCCCCCACATCTTTTCTCTGTTTTGTTCCAGAAGTAGTGACCCATAGCAGCAGTCAGGGACCAGGTTACTTTGGTTATTTGTGTCACTTGGACTGAGATGCTGTGTGGTATTTTTAGAGGAATTAGTGGATGAACAGAAGAGGAGGGTGTTTTTGTTCTGCAAAATAAATACTAATGAGAGACTGAGAAAAGTTATCTGGGAGCAGATTGTATTTTCTTCCCTGCTTATCTTAGGACTCCCTGTCTGGTTGTAGTTTTCTGTCTCTTCTCCCATTAACAATAAGTTATCAGAGGTTTCAGGTGGGGCTGAGGAAGACCAGTGGTGCATTTTCTCCATAGAGAAAAGGGTTATGCTGTGCTCTGACTAAACACTACTGACTTTTTTAGAGAAGAAATCAGTATATATCGAGTAATAAGAAATTTCTGGTTTGATGTGCAACAGTTGGGTTTTTTCCCCTCAAAGTGTGCTTTTGCTGTTGGTCATAGTATGCATCTCACTGAAACTCTGACTACAGTGTTCAGTTATGATCTCCTGGGGCACTAAAACCTACAGGAATTTTCCAGACATTTAAAGTTCATTTGCTCATTTAAAAAAACCCACCAAAACTTATCTGTGCATCTGTTTCAAACAAGTTTTCTACCTAATAAAATGTGTGTAAAAAGTAGAATAACTGTTTTTGCCCAAGAGTTTCTTATTTTGCTTTATGAAGCCAACCTTGTCCCATTCTGCCACACAACATAAAAACAATAGGTCAGGTTCTACTGTCAGGATGCTTTTACTGGGTAGGCTGGACATTATATGTTCCATAGAGATTTTTATTTTTTTTTCCTGGTGGCTGAATGAAAGCCAGGATGTTATTGTATCACTTCATTTCATATCAAATTACATTGTCACATAATGATATAATTGCAGAAGGCAAGCAGATGCAAATGTTATAGTGCAATAAAATGTCACAACTGAGAACATTGTTTGTAATTTCATTTAAAAGTTTGTGTTTGAAACTTTGTAACACAGTTGGAATATGAGTTTCAGGATGGCTACGCTTGTCTTCAACCAATGTGGGGTTTTTTATGTTTCAGAATTAAGAAAATAATTTTAGGTATCAGTACCCCAAGTGTCAAAATTACTGCTGAGTCTGCACTCCAAGAGTTGGAGTGTGTTCCTCAGTGAGGACTGGTTTGGGCTGGAGGAATTTCCCCATGGGAATGAGAGATGATGTCATTGAGTAACTTTCAAAATTCACTTTTGCATCCAGCAAATCACTGCACCATAAACTCCATTTTCATCAGTCAAATTGACCATTATTGGAAAAGAAAAATGTGGTGCTTTATGAAAAAATTAATTTATGTGAAATGCAAAGCTATAAAGAGAATTTATACTTTTTTTTTTTCTTGGAAGTCTAAAGAAAGAAAACTACAAAACAAATTTTCTTTAAAAAAGAGACTACCAAATCCCTTTTTACAGTTTTTTAAGCATTAAGACTTGAACTAATATTTCCTTTCAATTGTTCTTCCGAATGGTTTCTTTTAATTGATGTGACTGCAAGAGAAAAACCTTTGAATTTACAGATATTTTAAAGGATATGATCTCTTTAAATTTTTCTCTCACCATCCTGTCTGCATTCATTACAGGCAAATCAATGAAAATTGATAAACCCATGATGGAAAAAAGGAATGTATTTGTATTCATTACAGGGGATCGGAGATAATAATAAAATGAAATGTTGTTATAGTGAGATATAAACCCAACCTAAGGAATTGTTCAATATGTGAATAGCAAGATACATTTCATTACTGTGATATGGAGCAGCTTGATAGCGGAAGCCAATAATTTAAAAAGTCTTGAGCACAGGGTTATGCTGACTATCCAGTTCAATACGTTAATTGACAATAAATCCTGCTTGCCTATAAAAAGCACTTGACTAGTCATTTTCAAGATGGTCATGATTTTTTATGATGCGGAACTTTTAATTTACAGGGATGATAAAAATAGATTTACTTTCAGCCACTTGTATTTGATTTAATTACCTAATCAACTATAAATCATCTACTATTGAAAAAGTAATTTAACAGAGATGATATTTTGTCATCATTTTTTTCTTAAGTAGAAGAGAGTCTTTTGTAAAGGAAGGTGAAATAGGCTTTAGAGGAATTAAAAAATTCTGTCCTTTTTTGGGGAAGAAGTTCAGAGTCAAGAAGTTTTGATTTAATGAGTTTTGGAAAGAGTTGTTTGTGGTTGCCTAATGTCCTGTTAAGAAAGCAGAGAGTAAAAACCTCTCTCACAAAACCTGACAGATTTACATGAAGAAATCTAAACAACTAAAAGAAGATGGAGATGAAGAAAAGCCCACAGTGATACTTTGAAGGGAGAAGTGTGAGGTTTTAGAGAGAAAAAGTAAATGTTTGGTTTTCCACTTGCAGACACTTGTATTAAAAAGGCCAACTACATCCTGGGGTGAAAATATTTCATCCAAATATTTCATATTTACTTCTAAAGTTTATCATGAAAAATATTGTTAATGTCATAAATGCCATTAACCAGAAAGTGGCTGTGACATCCCCAAAAACATTTTTACATAGTGCTTGAGATGGAGAGCTGTCCAGATAAAAACCTTTTGGAGTATATTCAGAGAGCAATTTTTGGTCAAATGAATAACAGATGTCACATAGGGACTTGGAGATTACAAAGTAAGAATTTATTGTAAAATTTTTGCTGTTTCCTGTTCTTGTTTGAGGTTATTTTGAAAACAGATAAGCACCAAATTTCACAAACATATCTCCAAAATGTGTAAGGGGTGGTGAGAGGAAAATGAAATGCACATAGAATGAGGAGAAAGATAGTGTGGTAGTGTGTGGGATCATAAAAATAATAAAAGTTAAGAAGGTAGAGGAAGTAAAGATAGGAGCATTCATGCCATTAACATTATGGATGAAGAAAAATCAATGCTAGAAAATATCTCCTGGAGAATTCGGGTCACTTTATGAGATGGGAATAAAACCAGCTTCTACAATAAGGGTGAAAGAATAATGTGCAATAATGAAAAGCAAGCTGGAAAGTGGAGATTTGAGACTGAATTTCCCTGATAGCTAGAAGGCTTTATTAAATTTAAGGAAATAAACAGAAAGAAAAGTATGTATGTTAATAAAAATGTGTATTTTCGTTATGGGCAACAACAGATTTTAAACAAACTGAAGAAAGGATACATTGTAAATCTTATAGCTCTTTCCAAGGAGAGCTTAGGAACTTTGCATTTTAATTTTCACAAAGTTTTATTCAGGGAAGTCCACAGTCTAATTCACAACCAATACAAAAATAAATCTGCCTTCACAAAATTGCTCAGTATTACTGTAGGTAAATGCAAATTGCCATATTGAGTTAGACTGGAATTCTTTTATCAGACTAGGCTGAGATGAGATGCTTGGAAGGCAGTATAAAGAACCCTGAATAGGGTAATTAGGATATGGCTTGCCTACACAAAAATGTTGTTCTTTCCAACTCAGTGAGAGGTTGGGTTACAGAGATGTGAAGATTATATTCTCTCCAACTGTTCAGGACTTCTTTTTAACCCCTCATTTTCCTCAACTGAGTGTTAGAATTCATGGGATTTTAGAACATTGATTTAATACATCTACTCTTGTATTCAGCCAGGGATGAGCTTCTGAATTACCAGGCTTATTTTAGCTCCCATTGGCCCATTTTTGTTTTGGGTCTGGATGTCAATCTTCTGACAACAGACTGATGACTTGATGGGTTAGTTGGTTATGTGGCCTTGCTCAGTGTTAGGAATCCTAGGAGAAGCGGTCCTGGTGTCCTGCCTTGTGTCTGCTGCTCAGAAATGGACACAGCCCCAGCCTGGCTGGAGGCGATGGCCCAAACTGCAGTCACAGGAGACATTCCACAAATCATCCTTAGTGCATAACAACTTCCATATTAATTAGGATACAATCTCTGAAAGGTAAAGGATACAGAAATGCACTCACTGGAGGGAGCAGGAATGGGGTGGCAGTGGGAGGACAGCAGAAGATTTTCATGTTCCCACGACTCTGATTAAGAGAGAGTTTGATGCTCTCACAGGCACATTTTAACCAACCACCTTTAGAATTCATGCCCGTGAATATTTCTGAAAGCTTTGCTAAGTTTCCCTTTCCCTGACCTGGGAGCTTGTTGCAGCTGCTGCCTGTCCAGGAACAGGAACAGGGACAGGGCCAGAGCCTGGGAGGAGCAGCCACAGAGTTCCCATGGCAACAGGAACTCCATGAGCACTCTCACAAGTTCCTTCCCTTTCGATATTTATTTTGCATTTCTCTACTTTATCAGGCTAAATGTTTTGAAGACAAAGCATTGATTAAATTAATCCTGCTTAAATGACTTTGGAAAGGAAGAATAGTAGAAAACAGAAGAGAGAAGAGAGAACACGGCAGCTGTAATAACTTTGATGATTGGTTGCTTTGATGTATCTAGAGGGAAATCTGCTTGTATTTATATTTTTTGTGTAAAACTTGGCCTTAAAATAGTCCCTTTCTCCCCAAATGTACTTTGATAAATGCCATTGAAGTGAGTTTTATAGCCTATGAAACTGATGTTGGTGGGGCAAAATGGTGTAATATATAACAGCATATTTGAGTTCTCAATTTTCGAGATATTCCCACTAAGAATTCAATTTTTTCCTGATGTTCAAGGATTACTACTCAAAGTTACACCAGAGCTATGACAGTCATTTATATTTAGTCTAATTTCTACCTTTTCCTCATCACAATCTTAACACAAGTATCCCCATCACACATCATCAGGTAGAAGTACTAGAGGGGCTTGAGTTTCCTTGAATAAGTGTAGGTCACAACATGTTCATCTTTTTAACTGTCTGTTTCCAGGTATTTGGTCCTCAAAAGGCATTTTGCTCCCAGAAAAGGGCTGTGAATGAAGATGTGCTGCAGCTGCTGCCATAGTCAAGACAGAATTTCATTATTAGTTTTCTGAGGACTGAGTCTGTTCCAAATACCTGTTTTTAGACTGAACACTGAACTAGGTGTGAAATAAGATGAGATAACTGGTATTTGTTCAAAACATAATGAATAACAGAGCTGCTTTTTTTTTTTTTTTTTTTTTTTTTTTTTTTTTTTTTTTTTAGCAGAGAAGAAACTGTCAGAATTATTTAGGAGCTGTTGGTACTAACAGCAGGGTAGAAAGATCCTGTTCATTATTGTAAACAGACAGTGACTACCTTTAAATATACTCAGTCCTTCCTAAATGCACTAAAGTAAAGGTTATAACTTCTTTCTGTTACTACTGCAACTCCAAGAATAAATTGGGAATTGACCCAAACAGCAATTCCTTTTGTTTTAACCATTTAGACCCTAAAAGGGTGTATCTTTTTCCCTCACTCCATGTCTGCCAGACGTAGTGATTTATTATTTTTCACATAACCATCAGGACGTTCTCTAAACAATAATTTAGGTTTCTTAGATTCCCTAATTCCCTCTCCCAGAGCAAGTCTATGTGTCACATCTGTAGTGCTCCTAATGAGTTGCTAATGAGGTTTGCAAATGAGGAGGCACAAACAATGAGGTGGTGGCCTTAGGAGGCTGATCTGGGGCAGGTTTGGTGAGCAAGGATTTGGCACTTGGAAGAATTTAGTGATTCCATTGCAGCTCCAGTGCCCGGAGCTTTGAGGGAATAAGGAACATTCCTGGCTCTGAGTGCTGCATTCCACCAGCACTGCTCTGGGGACCCTACCTAGAACAGGAGTCCTGCAGGTTGCACCCCTGAGTTCTGCAGCTGAAAAGAGAAAACAAAATCCCCACCCGGGAGTACGAGAATGCCTGATTTAACAAAATTAGTCTCACATTCAAAATTGATGAGGATCACATTTTGAATTGGGAACAGATGGAGAAGTGCTGAGCTTTGCCTTAGTGTCTGTAATGCTTCTTATGCAAGAATGTGTTTTTATTTCTTATCATAGTTCACATGAGTCTTATCATTCTGGTAAGATCCCTCATAAACAAAACAAGGCAATTCTAGGGTTTACAGTGTCTACTGATAGCCTCCTCTGAAAAAACAGCGTCTGACTCTGTTCAAATGAAATATGAGCTAATTAACATGAAAGTATTTCATGCTTTTCATTACTTATTTTGGTTAGTCAAAGTAATTTAACCCACTAAATCTGAGTTATCTTTTGCACTAAGGTTGTGAAAGGTAGTGCAGAGAGTATGTTAGCTGGTGAATTCCCCACTTCTCAAGATAAGAGCAAACCTGAAGGGCTTAAAGAGTAAGGAGCTGGGGGAGTTCTGCTAATTACCTGGTTTGTATTGCCATTGTGGATCAAATTAACCTTTTGCTGTGTGTCTCCTATGTAAAATGTGGAAGCTACATTGCTGTGGGAACAGTGCATGGTCTGTAGTCATTACAGAACATGGCAATGGACTATTCTTCAACACTTCTGCAAGTTAAGAAATAATTTTAATATGCTTTTCCTTACTGCTTAAGCTGCTTATATACCAAGTTGAATCTTCTTTCTAAAAGAGAATCTTTATTTGTGAAAGTATTTATACAAAGAATACTGGTATTATTTTATAGTGATTTTCTAAAGAACTAGACAAGTCTATTTGAAGCTTTTCTTTGGCATTAACTAGACATTTTATCATAAGTGAACAAGGCGTTTCTGGTTCACTAGTCTTTTTTGCTTTCCTCAATGCACTTCAACTTCATTCACAGTTCAAGTCTATATAATCCTTATGCCTTTCATACTCTTAAATCCTCCACAGTGTTTTCTCTATATCTGACTCCACTAATATCCGCAGGACTCGGGTCTTAAAGTGCTCTCCCAAGCTTCTATAACTCTGCTCTGAGGGTGAAATACACATTTTCACCAATCTCTTTACTGCTCATAAGCAAGAGCAACGTTTTTGTTAATGCCAAGGCCTCTCTGACCTCAATTTTACCCTCTGAAACCCCAAATCTGTTCCTTTCGATGAAATTGTGAACTGCAGCCTGGCCACTCATTTATTCTTGCTCTGAACACCAGTTTTGAACCTGCTGCCCAGTTTTCTTGCTCTAAGTCTGATGTCACTTTGTTGTTTGCTGCTTTCTCCCTCCTAATACTTCCTCCATGAACTTTAAACGAAAAGAGGATTTTTTTGGGGTGTAAACATGCAAGCAAACATGATAAACACCAGTGGGGTTATAATTTTGGTTCTGGATAGGATAAAGTCTATCTATCACTGCTCCAGGATGACTTCACATATTTCACATTACACAGCTGTGCCATGCACAAAACCAGCTGGATTTGTTGGGAATGATGGAGTATTCTCTTCCACGGTGCCTGGTGTGTATATTGACTGTGATAAAGCATGACTGTAGCTACAGAAAAATCTTCTATATCTGAATACCTATCTCAGAAAAATTGTGGATATTTACAAAATCCCCATCTTCACAAGCTAGTTTGCAATTTTTCATGCACTATAGGGTAATGCATTAGGAAGGACATGGGGCACAACTGTATATTTAAAAAAATGTACTGCAGGGCACTTTGCAAGGGTTTGGGCTGCTGCAGAGCAGCCTTGTGGTGTATCAGCTGCTTTGCAGCTACTGCAAATGGAAATAGAAGTTGAGGATGATCTGCAGTGGGTTGCTAAAGCAATTGCAGAACAAAGCTGTGTGCTCTGCTCTGCTCTTACAGCTCAAGGTGTCTGCCTGTTCTGTCAGCTCCCTTTGCTTGCTTTGCCATTTATTTTAACAGAAAGCTGTTCAGCTTCAGGGAGCACCCTCTGAAAGCAGCCAGGTCTCCTCTTTTGCTATGCAGAATGTTCAGCAAATCTGTTACCCTCCATCTCTCACCCAAATACAAAATTCCCTCTCTGAGGTTAGAACGTTGTGTCAAAGCAGGAAAGCCTCAACTAGATTGATTTATAAAGCTAAAAAGAAGACATCTCCTGCCTAGGCTCTGAGCAACAGCTGTGTTCCTGGGTCTATGCTATTCTGACCCTGAAAGCACAGGGAGCTTAAAATTCACAAATTGTTCAGTGTTATCTGCACATCACCTTTCCAACCAAGGAACCAGAATATTTTAGCATGCTCTCAAGGCCATTATGTTTAAAGACATTTTTTTGTGATTTTTATCTGCTTTGTTAGGGAGTTTCTTTTTTTTCTGGGATCTTCAGTATGGTGTTGTCTGTGCTGGTAGAACTCTGTGTTGGAATATACCTGATAACCCCTACTGTCTAATTCGCTTTCTTTGAAATTACTTTTGCAGGTTTTATTACCTTTGTTTAAAGAATTTTATAGTTTCAGGCTTATTTGACTTGCAAGTGTACACCAGCTCTTCTCCTCCATCTTCCCCCAGGAAAGACCAATGGTCAAGCTCAATGGGCTGTGGTTTTGTGGAATCATTTTGTTTCCACGTGGAGTGTGAGAGATGGTGAACTTTCATAGACTTGCTTGGTATCAGGAGTAAAATCATGTGGCTTGTTAATTAAAATAACCAAGAAATATTCAAGTTATGCACACCTTGAAGTTATTCTGCTGTATGAGTCAGAGGAGCAGCATCAGACACTATCAGTCTGTACTTGAAATTCAGGATGGGAAGGCCCTTGTACCTTTGTAAGGTCCAGGATGCTTTAAGGGAAGATGATCTCAAAACCCAAGACTGAATACAAGGTGCTGGAGTGTTTGTGAGAATGGAACCACTTAGACAGCAGTTCTGAGAGTCAGTGGTGTGTTTAGTTAGCTATCATGGCATAGAATTTGCCATCACCTTTCCATCCATATTTTTAAGTCTTTGTCAAAATACAGGAAATTTTTCCTCTAGAGATATCTATATATGCCATTGAGAGAAGTGGAAAAAAGCAGAAATGTCATAAAATTATTTGGAAGCTTGCTAGAACTCTCTTTATATTGCAAAGTACTTCAACAAAAAAATTAATCTTTCTGCTGTGATTAGTTTTGTCATTAAGTAAATGAAACTGTTTTGGCTTTAGGTTTTAAAACTAAAACAGGAATAATTTTTCTCCTCTCCCACATAGCAACTGAAATCAATATGAATGTTTCTAACCAAAGTGCCTTGACTTAATCTTGCCCTTACCCCTTCAGCCTTTCCTGCAGGTACCTTCAGTTAGCTGAAAGGCAAGAAATAACTAGAGAGAGCAGAATAAATAGTCACACAGCCTTTTTCTCCTGTCTGTTCCTATATGCTGTGTTCTTGTGATAATATTTTTACATTTACTTATCTGAAGATTGCCCTCTGCTGCATTAGCCATTCAGTGAAAATTGAAATATTCGAGCTGGCTATTGTTACTTTATGAAAACTTTGGGTTTAGTTAGTTTATTTTCCAGACCATTGAAAGGAATCGGTGAAGAGCACACTTTTATTCAGGTGAACAGCACGCTAATTTCGTTTTAGGCTTTAGGGAACTTCAGATTATAACTTTGTAACTATGCTGGAATTGAGCTAAGAAGGGCATGCAATAAAATATCTTAATTTCCCCACAATTTCAGGCAGTAGGCTTGATCATGTGTTTGTGTATTATCTGCTCTTTAACAGCCACTTGCTGGAGGAGAGACATATTTGTTTTATAAGCCACCTGTACAAATGCAAGGCTATTAAATTGCCTTCTGTGGAGAGTATGTCATGTTTAGATTCCAAAAACAGGGAGTGTGGTTTGAAATGGATTCTTCATCCCTAACTCTGTTTTTTTGCAACCACATGTGAAGTTCTCCCAGCACACCCTGGTGTAACAAAGGTGAGAGCAGCAGCTCATCACTTGTGTCTCAGCTCAGGTGGAAATCATGGCTGGGAGTGGAGAGGAGGCAGAGTCCTCTTTTGCCCCTGCTCTGCCTTGCAGGGGCAGGAACATGGTGGCAGGAGAAAATCAGCTTTCCCTGATTATTTAGGAAAATTCAGTGCATGGCTCAGTAACGGAGACTGCTCCTAAAATTAAAGTAGGTGTGTTTCTGAGTCTGGCTGGAGTCCTAATGGTGCTGAAAGTCAGCAGTAATATACGGGTGCAGCTACATGCCTGATCCCTCAACTGCAGCAGTCAAACATTTGGCTTTTCCCTAAAATATCTCAAGATAATGTTTTCAGTATTGATTACATTAATCTGCAGTTAGCTTTCTCCTGTGGTCTAGTAAATCCTGAATCTGCCATTCTGTATCATAAAGTATTGCAGAAAGTCTGGGAAGATGAGGAATTTTTACTTTTAGAGAAATAGTGTATATATTCTCTTATTATTTTTTAATATATACCATTATTTGTAATTATATACATAATGAATGCTATAAAGAAGTGTCAGTATGGAGCACATTCTTTTATAGTTATTGCAGTTATATTTTCTGCTGAAAATCAGCCATCTATGGTGTAATGCAAATGCTTTTGCAAGGCTCACTACTGGTAATTGATGAGGAAAAAAAAAAAAAGTAATCATTGAATGCTTTCACTTTGGCCAGATCTTTCTGTGGTTTCCAGCCTTTAAAGGCAGCCAGATTTAACCAGTGGCTTGGATGATGACCATGAGCAAAGTGAGGTGGGAAATATTATCAGTGACATGACTGGTGTGCACTGAGGCTAACATTAGCTTTTTATGGATAGTCTGATAGCAGACACAGCATCAGAGCAGTTACAGAAGTGGAGAGTTCAAGGAGGAGAAAGTGCTGGATTCTAGATCACTGCAAAACAGCTCACACAGAAATTAGGGAGCTAAAGCAAATCAAGCACATTAAAGTACTTGAACTGAGTAACAAAAGTGTCCATCAGGATTTCAGTGTGCCTCTTGAATAAGATGGGGTGAATTTAATGAGTGACTTCAAGGAGTAATAGGATAGTTACATCGTGAAAGTGAATGGAGATTAATTCAGAATCTGGAATTACAAGAGTTGTAGGAATTAACAATCAGCTGCATAAAAAAGAATCATCTGCAGTAGATGAAGAGACCATTAGTTCTTTGAAAATGTCTGGTATCTGAGAAGACTGTTAACAAGGAGACCTTATTAGAAATGATTTTTTCTTGTGAACAGCAGAAAACGAAGTCTGGTTTCCCACACATTTTTTTTTGCATCTTAAATCCCCTGCATGTCTCTATTACAAACACTTTTCATGTGTTCATTTGCCTTGTGTTGCAACCTCCTTTTCCAGTTCCTTCCAGCAGTCCCTCCTAATTCCCTCAGGGACCTGCTTGTGTTTCCAGTGTTTCCCCTCCAAGTCTGTCCCTGCCTATGGTCCTGCCATGTCCCTGCCTCCCCCCAAACTTGTCTCCAGTGTTTGGGGAAAGCTGCCTGGGTATTGATTGGGAGGCAGCTGCTCCTGACAAAGATGAACTGCCCTGCCTCTGCTTTGACAGGATGGAGCAAGGTCTCTGTTCTCTACCCAGGTGACAGGCCTGGCTAAAGCTGGTCAGGGAGGGGCTACAAGTACAGGGAGTATCTGAGAGAGAAGCACAGCTCAGGGACACACAGTGTCCCTGGATCAAATTCTGGCCCCTAGGGAAACCAGGGAAACACTGCTTCACATCCTGGGGCCAAGCAGCATCTCAAACCTACAAACCAGACACAAGTACCCAGGGCCTGCTGCAGCAGAATCACACAGGCCACAGCTCCCTGGGGCTCAGCCAGCACAGGAGACACCCAGCACTGCAGCCCTGTGGTACCATTCACCAGCTAAGAACTGTTATGGACTCTGATAATTTCAAACACATCTGCATCAGCACTTGCTGTGAGGCATTCTCTGGGAAGACAACAAAAACCTGCCTGTCTTCTCCCTTTCTTGGATTAGGCTGCTCTGTGGGCACAGGGTGGCTCACCTGATGTGGACTGAGGTGGTTTTTAACCCAGCTGGAGATGAAACAATTGAACACTACAGAGCTGCTCACTCAACCCCCTTTCTCTTCTCCTGGCCCTTGTGCCAGGGGGGAGAATCAGAGTAAACCTTGTATTTTGAGATAAGAACAGTTTAACAGTTGAAAAGAAAGTAAAATGCAACAATATTAGTAAATAATAATAGTAATGATGATAAAAAGGAAAAAGAAAACCAAAAAAACAGGTGATGCACAATACAATTTCTCACCAGCTGGTGACTGATGCCAGACCCCCCCCTTCCCAAACCCTGGTCAGACCTGCCACGTAGCTCCTCCCAGTTTATATACTGGGCTCAGTGTTATAGAACGACCCTTTGCCCAGTTTGGGTCACCTGTCCCAGCTGTGCTTCGTCCTGGTTTTGGTTTTTTTGGCAAACCTCATGGGCAGAGCATGAGACAAAGGAAAAAAAGTCCCGGACTTAGGGTAAACATGACGTAGTCAAACCCCAAAACATCAATGTGTTTTCAAAACTATTCCCATTCCAAATCCAAAACACAACACCGCAACAGCTACTGAGAAGAAATTAACTCTACCTGAGCTGGAGCCAGGACACCTGATGAAAGGATCATGGCCACATATGTGTGTGTTTGCCATAGCTCAGCACTTTTCCCCTCTAATTATTATACAGAGTGAATTTGGGGTGCATGACAGCACTTGGAACCTGCTGTGCCCACTCATAGATGACTGGGCAGACCCAGAGGTGCCAGCAGCAAAGATAAACTGGGTGGGTAAGCTGAATCTGAGAAACAGAACAATCCCAAATTTCCAAAGGCTTTGTCAAAAGAGGTGTTTCAAAGGAGGGCGTGTTCATTCTGTGAACTAACAGCTGGTTAAAAGAGAGAAACAAAGGATGGACATAAATGCTAAATTTTCATGCTGGAAGGAGATTATTAATGAGGTCTTGCAGGGCTCTGTGCTAAACTTTGTGCTGTGTATTTAGAGCAAGTTTCTCGGAGAAAGAGTGCTTAGTGTAAATTTATGTAGGACAATTTAATCTATAGCAGACATGGAAAAGTTACAGGGGGATCACTTAGTATTGAGTTATTGGGCAATTAATTCAAAGAATTGTTTATAGAAAGGAAAGTAATTCTAACTTTTCTAATGTCATTATGGGCTCCAAATTAAGTATTCCCACTCACAAAAGACATCTTAAAGTCATTGTAAATTGTTCTCTTAAGACATCAAGTTAGTGCTGATTTGCTGCCAAAGCACTAAGTAGGACATTAGAAAGTGCTAGGAAATCAAAAGAGGATACAACAGGAAATACCCACATGAGAAAAGTTTAAGTAAGCAAGGACAGCTATACAGCTCTGAGAAATTGTTTGGGGGGGGAAAGAAATTCTGCACTGGGGTGCATTAATGCTCTGGTATAGGGATTTTATACACTTCCTGTAATCAGACAGACATCTCAAAATGTTCCTATAAATGACAAAGAAGTTCAAAGGCATCAGTGTGGGATGACAAGACAAGAAACAGAAACCCTGTCTCAGTTCAGCCATCAACTGACTTCTGATTCTGTGTGAACAGCTACAAACTTATTAGTTTCTGAAGTGAATTTAGCCCTCTGACAGCCAACATTTTTAGTCTCCAGACTGAAAGCAGACCTGTTATCCTCTGAGAGCTAGATTTACACAAAGTCTTGTTTTCCTAATGTGAACATCCTTTGGCATTTCTCACTGGTTTAGATTGGCATTGCTTTTCTATCTCTCTTACTGAAAAAAATTAAAATTTGACATCACAGGCATGTGAATACCATGCTGTGTTCCTCCTACGTACCTAAATGCCCTTAATTCTTTTAAATGTGGGGGGGAAGTGGGGTTTATGAGGATTATTACATTAATATTTACAAAATAAGTGAGTTCAGAAAGTTCTGTTTTGCCAGTGCTAGGAGTTAAATAATGAGAAAAGATCCAGATTTTTCAAGTATAGAGTCTTTGACCCACTTACTTCCATGGCAAGCAATCACCTCTAGAAATACTTCTAACCTTCCTTTAAAGTTGCAAGA
Source organism: Argya squamiceps (assembly GCA_037834095.1). Classification (NCBI taxonomy): domain Eukaryota; kingdom Metazoa; phylum Chordata; class Aves; order Passeriformes; family Leiothrichidae; genus Argya; species Argya squamiceps. The sequence continues at coordinate 4,624,583 of JBBMKD010000040.1, forward strand.
AAAAAGGGTAAGTGGTTTAAAGCATTTGATGTATAAAGTAAAACATTCATTGTAGCAAGGTCCCTTATTCCCTTTCCCTTTTAGCAGCAGATTTTGTTTTAAAAAAACACACACCTTTTTTACTCTTTTTTTTTTTTTTTTTTTAAGTTGCATCAGTGATGGTATTATCTGCTCTTTTCTGGGGGAAAATGAAAAAATAACTCGATAATGGCTCACATGTGCTGCTCCTGATAGAACTGAGTATTGTTTCCTTGAAGAGAAGATGAGAGATGCTCGATGAGGTGGGGAGAGGAGCAGGACAGGCTGAGGGCAGGTTCTGCTGCTGTTCTGTGTGCTCGCTGCTCCCACTCACCCTGGCAGGATCTGGGAAGGGGGAGCTGCTCTGTTTGCCTGCAGGAATTCCTCCTGGCACTGTTGGGGCCTCCCCTGGGTTTTTGCAGCACAAGCAGGGTGCTGGTGTTGGCATAGGAAGAAACACACAATCATGGAATGATTGTATGCAGTGCTTTATTGGAGAGCTCTGGGAGCCAGGGGTCTGAGGACCCAAATCTTGACTCCAACAGAAGTTCGGAATAGACACAGTTTTATACTTTCTTGTTACATAAGTATACATGTTAAACGTTAAACCCCATTGTTCTATTGATTTTACCCGAGCGTGAATTTGGAACAATTGATTCTCAGGATTCGTATTTAAGATTCTCATGATTTGTATTTGAGATTCTCATGATTCGTGTTTAAGATAATAATGATATTTAGTTACCAGATGCTTACAATTAACAATAAGGTAATTTATCAATGATTATGATACAGGTACAGGTTCACCTTGACTTACTAAAGAATATCTAACTTTATTTTTAGGGCCTACGTATTTAACTAAGGTTTACATTCGTTCCCCCTCCTCCCCTGATTATTACCTAGGCAAGTTATACTTGGTTTGATTAAAACAATAGCATGAAAATAACATCCTGGTTACAGTGAAGCTAGGTCCTATTCTTATGCCTTTAGAAATCGTTTTAACCCTATCCTATCACTGGTGCTGTCAGCTTTGGCTGCATGCACGTGAAACCCTCGCTCCTCACCTCGTATCACTGCGCCGGCAAACGCAGTTAAACTGCAAATTGTCACCATTACCAGGCTCTGTTTCTTGCAGGCTGGTTTTATGCTCTGTCTTCATTTGGAAAATGCTTTGCTGGCAGATATATATTTCTCTCCATAAAGTATTCCCAGCAATCGGAAAAATAACAGTTTGATCCATGGTGCTGTGTCTAGCTGACAGTGCAAAGAGGAGATTCTGTCACGTGTTCATGCACTATGCATGAAATGCAATTACTCAACCTTGAATGTGATCAGGGCATTAGGCTCCTCGTGTGAAATATTCCCTTGTATCCTCAGCGATCCCCAGGGTCTTGTTTGATAACTTAGAAAGCAAGAGGAAGGAAGAAAAGCATCTTTAAAGTAGGTTTGTCACAAAGGGTTAAACAAAAAGCTGATTTGCCAAGTTGCAAATGGGTGAAGGGATTTACAGTAATATTTAAAGGCAGCGAAGAAAATTTAGGGAAATGTGAAATCATGTAAAACCAGAACAACCCTAGAGGAATAATAATATTCAGAAAGTCACAGTGAGTACAAAACACTGGTTTGGGTTTTTTCTCCTTTCAAAGCCAAGAAAACTGGCTGGGAACTGGGTACCCCAAAGGCTCATTTCTACTGCATAATCACTCAGATAAGAGTTTGAAAAAATTCCACCCATAATCCCCACATGAGAGCTCACTATTCAACAGCCCCACCAACAAAAGCTAGAAGGTGTCAGGTGTCCTCACTCCTGGGTCTGTTGGGTCTGATTTCAGATTGATGGGATGAGCACAAAGCAGAGCCAGAGCCCTTGGTGCAGGATCTGTTTTGCTTCCTCCTCTCCTGCTGCCATCCTGAGCTCCTCACTCACACCCATTCAGCAGCTGCCTGTGGAATGATCACTATGGCACATGGATCAGGCCTTCTCTACCAGCAGATCTTTTGGAATTTAAAAGGCAAACGGATTTAAAAGCAAACTCTTAGGCCAGCATCATAACTCAGTTTGCTCCCCTAATAAATACTGGGTTAATCTAAATGTACTATTTTCAGAAATTCTGATATAAAATCAGAGTCCTTTTCTGTGCCAGGTAGATTAAAATGTCAGCCAAATGGAATGCCTAGTAATAGCACCAGAAAATGCACATGGGTAAAGCAAATCATGGCAAACCCAACCAAATTATGCTCTGTAAACTAATTTTTGGATCCTAGATGCTGGAAAAAATTAATTTTAGCAGTATTATAAACAAATTTCAGGTTTAAGAAGAGATATGTCAGTATAGTTATTGTCACTTTTAATATGTTAACCAGTAGGTTCTTCAGATCCAGGTCAATAAATGAACTGCAATAAAACTATGGTGTGCATGCCAATTGGAGCATTAAGGATAGTGACTGCAAATCCTTGAAAACAGTGCCTGCTCAAATAAAATATTATCAGTACCTCAACATCAGCAGTAGGAAAGACTAAGTTATCCATCATGTTCTGATAACAAAAAAATTATCAGATTAATACACAATTTAACCTCATATTCGGCAACATATTGGATTTATATTGTTTGGGCTGACTCCTGTGAATATTCAGACAAGTAAATTTAATGGCAGTAATGCTACCGAAACAGTAAATTTTTAGTGACTGTTAGGGAATGTTCATCAGAAAGTTAATGTGGAACTTGGAAGCCTGAGTGCTCACAGTGGAAACTGGTTGCCAAGAACTCTCCTCACCCAGAGGAGAATCAGAAACAATAGGAGAGCAGATACTCATAATGTACACTGTTGGTGCTCAATTAATAGACAAAAAATTGGAGAGTTTGGCAGATAAAGCAGGGGTGAATAAATTACACAATTGTAACCTGCCAACAGACAAAAATGCAGAATTTGTTAAATAGTTTTTCCCACTCCAAAACATTCACACAGCACGTTTAATAGCACCATCCTACACAGGGACAGCTCCTATCGCTGAGAGCAACCACAGCCAGCCCAGCCCCACAGCTGAACTTCAGCTTAAGCCAGCTGAGCTCCAAAGACCCTGGGTGAACCAAAAATCTCCCATCTGTAAAAGGAGGTTTTGTAGGTCACAGTGCTCTTGATCAGGTTCTCAGAGGACAGTTGTCAGCCAGCACCACAAGTGGCTTCCACAGTTATTCATGCTGGCAGCCTCAGCAAAAGGGCTGATGAATATGCAGACACAAGGCCTCCTTTAATTGTCCTTCCTGAGGTACACTGGAAATGAGGTGGCAGAGTCCTCACTGCTGCTCTCCTTTGTTTGATTTATGTTGTGATGGAAATCATCATCTCTGCAGCTTTTAATCCATAAAGCTCTGCCTTGCCCTGGCCCTGGTGAGGTGTGAGTGCACATGTGCTGCCTCCTGTGCCTGCACAGAGGTTTGGAGCTGCTGGGCAGAGCCAGCATATTTGGCGTGCACAGACCTGCTCCATCTGGGAACAGGACACAGAGCTGGGCCAGGATTCTGGAAAGTTTGGTTCAGTTTTCTGTTTCATTATGAATGCACTGATTTGAAATCCATGTGTTTGAGGTCTATGCAGACAGGTGTATAAATAATTTTGAAAATGTGGGCTTTACTGGTTTTTTCTCTCCAATTCCCAACTGCAGCAGTGCAATGGCATGGCCTCACACTCGTGCTGCCTGGCACCTGGTCTCCAAGGTGGTGCATGGATGTCCAGGGATTATCTGTGGGAGTGCGTGGTAGCATATCCATGGAAGAAGCTCATAAATAGAAAAATCATGTTTTGTTGCCAGAATGACACATCAGGTTTCTGTATGTGTGGGTATTTATTTATGCAAAGACATTCAAGGAAAGCACTCATCTGTTTTGAGAGTCTAAGCTGAGTGTCAGGCACCCATGGTCACTCCAACAGAAGTTTAAATAGAACATACAAATGAGCATTTGTGAACATTTCCAAATGTGCAAAAAGCCCAGAGCAGCCCTCAATAAACCTTTGTGGACAGGACCTTGACTTCGCACCCCTTGCAGAGGACAGTGACCAGCACACTGTTGGTGCTGACTGCAAAGCAGTGCCCTGGGCAAACTGAGCCTGCAAACAAAGAGCTGCTTTATTATTGTCTAGTGTCAAAATTACTGTGCAGTCTGGGATGATAACCAAAAGTACTATAATGGGTTTTCACTCTGTTTCCAGGGGTCAGTAATCATACCCTCTCTTTTTTTTTAATGCAATTTGTAAATGGCTCCATCCACTACTGCTGACATGCCACTTGTCCCTGCAGCACTAATGCTGCCATGCTGATAGTTCAAATTTTCTGGAAGTGGCCTTAACTCTTAGTGATTGACAAGAATTGCTGAGTTCCAGGAATGCCAGTTCAGCCTGGAAAGATGTAGAAGGAAAGAAAGAGAAGCTACAGAAAACTTCTGAAAGAAGGTAAAAACAAAACAAAAACAGACAAACAAAACCCAACCAAAGTTGGAATTAAGGAAAGGATGCTCTGCTGCTCAAATCTCACATTAGAATAGAAATCCAGCTGCAGAGCTTTTTGTAACCCTCATTCAGAGTTACCAGATAGATGAAAGCCATGGAATCTATCAAGCAATATGAGGCACTCACCTGTAATGTATTGAGATATATCTTATGTTGTGCTTCTCAAAGTAAAAACGTTTTCTGGAAATAAAAATACCCAAAAAGAAATTGAAAACTTGGTATTTGTATTCTGAGACTCATTAAATTAGCAGCATTTCATACCTACTGGACGTTGAGGCTTTAAAATGCTAATGTTCACAGGAGATATAAGGGAAGGCAGGATCAGACCTAAATGATTTAGACTCTAAACCTGGTTTAATTCATGTCAATAGGAAAACTTAGGCATACTTCAATGCACACTTAACCAAACTGAGCTTCTCATGTGGTATCAGATTTGTATTCACAAGATGTACAGTTCTCTTTTGTCTGTCAGAAATTGGGAGTATCTATAGGTTAAAGACTCAGAATATGTGGTATTTCTGTCTTCATATGGGTCAATGTAATCTTAATTTATTAAGATTAGTATAGTTTATAGCTCAAATGACATGTGTGAATCTGATCTATTTAATAGATGCATATGCATTTATATAAGCAGGTTTATGACTCTATAAAACCAAGAGCAGAGTTCAAGAAAATGAGGAAACTGAAATCTTGCACTTTGTGAGCAGGGAGGTTTGTACACATGGGGTGTGGCACATGTCAGAGATTTCGGAGATCTCTGAAAAACTTCACTTGTGGGTGATGCTGTTTGTGCATCACAGGATTCATTGTCTTTATCAACCCCCATAAAGGCTGTGTGCTGGTTTGCACACGAACATGTGAGTTAAAGAAGGGCAGCTTTGAGTTAATTGTCTCTGTGGGTTTGTCTCAGAAACATAGTCCTACTTTCCCCCTCCTCTGCTATGTTTAATTGTTTGTTACTCAGAGGAACACTTCTATCTAACTTAGGCACTAAACATTTTAATATGCTGAAGGTTAACCACTGAAAAAATGAAGTTTCTTTTTAATGAAAAAGGAAACCCATATCTGCTCCTCAGGAGGGCTTCTCTCCAACAGCTAACATGTATTAGCAATTATCCTTCAGAGGAAAAGCTGTCTAATTACTCTATTACCTCAAGTGCAGAGCACTCACCTGGGAAGACACCAGATCAAGGTTCAGGTCCCATCACTGACTTTAATATTAATTTATGACTTGGCATGTATGTCTGATAATCAAATAATGATCTGTTTTAGGGAGCTAAGATGTATGTAGATTGGATTTTTGAGACTCTTCTCTATCTGAAATAGCATCTCACGGTTTTCCAAACTGTTGTCTTAGGGTATGAGATAGCAAAAGATGTTATTCAAGCACTCTAATAAAAGTAAGTATAACATAATTTCAGAAAACATAAGCAAGAAAAAACTTGGAGTTTCTTCAGCTATTTGCATAAAATTTAGACAAGTGGTCTGGAAATTTGGGGTAATTTTTTTCTAACCAATTTCTATCTTATTAAAACCAGTCCCGTTTTCCTGCTCCATTTACAATGAAAGTTATTATGTGAAAGTGTTTTTGCTGGCATTTGTTATTAGTTTACTCGGGAGTTCAGATTTACCTGAAAAAATAGAGCTTACAGATTTTTCAAAGCTAATTTAGCTTGTGTGTGGACGACCTTATCATTTATTTTTTTTTTCCCCAAAAAGATTCATTATCCCTTGGAGTCTTCCTTCCTTGTGGTTCCAGAGCTCCTGTGGTTGTGTCAGGCAAACTCCTTTCTCCAGAGAGAAATGGGTCTGTCTTCCCCCAGAGAGTCACAGGCAGCATTTTCACTTCTGCTGCTCTCATTGTGTTCATCTGTTGACTTCCCAGTCCTGGAACCAAGCTGCCATTCAGGTTTCTGGGGTGTGATGTGTGCTTGGAGGAAACAGGGGGAACAATCCATTTGCTCAGAAACATTCTTAGAAACATGTAGTTTCCATATTTAGCTATGAGAAATATCTGAGGAGCATGCAGGGTGAAGATTTTAATTTGCAACTCCTTTGGTGGTAGGACTTTGGGGCAATTCTGGGTGCTAGTGTTGTTTGTAAGAGGAAAGTCTCCTGGACATTAACACAATAAAATAATCAATGCAGAATAAGTCCTGCTCCAATGGGGCTCTCCTTTCTTTCCTATACAGTGTTAGATTTCACTTGGATATCTTCCACAACCTATTATGAAATAAGTAAAGGTGAAAAAATGGGCTGCACTGATGATATCTAAAGCTTGATATTTTTAAAGCAGCTCAGGCACTTAGGTAACCTCATCTTTAAATGAAAGGCATATGTTCAACAAAATGTTTGACAACTGACATTTGAAAGTCAAAATTCTTGTTTATGATATTTAAACCGCAGGCAATATCCCAAGCATTTCCTCCCTTTTTATAGTTACAATGTTTAATTATTAAAACAGGAATTTCAGTAAGTTTATTAAAACATAAGAAGGTCAGGTATTAAAAGAGAATTACATCTTGCAGAACTGTAAAAAGTTATTTTGTTATTTATACAGTCATTAATATTACTGAACAGAGCCACTGCACAAAGAATAATTTAATAGTCCGAGCAAATTCTTCCTGTTGTTACCAACTACTTTAGGCAAAGCAGTGCCGCTGAAGTGAGGGCTGAAATGTCACATGGATGGCTTGAGAGCACCCCAGGCACTGTGGCTGTGTGAGTGTGGGGATGCAGGGGCTGTGACAGGCAGGGGACAGCACCAGCAACCACAGCAGCTCTGACTGCAGCAGGAATGGGCTCCCCCATTCCCCATGAGCTGGGGGACTCCAGCTAAGGGAGCCCCAGGAAAAGCCACGGGTCCTTCTGAGCAATAGAGATCTGTATGCACCTCATTAGGAGGCATCAGTGTAAGAGCCTGAATGAGAGATACGGGACTCCAGGCGGCTCCTTAAAGTTTATTATTATATATGTTTATTTCATAGATTGAAGGCACAGCAGTCATGTGTCGTGGATGACAGAGCCAAGCCTAAAGCTCTCAGCATCAGCTTATAGGTGACACATGAAACCACTTTAGTTCTGGTTACAATGCATTATATAGTTTTCTTTACTGAGCATCTTAATACCTAAAAACCAATCAGCACCATACACAATACCTTTACATTTACCTATAGCCTATCACAACTACTATCATTACCATATTATGGTTAGTACTATGCAATCACATTGAGTATGTTACATTTTAAGCTTAAGGTTGTTTTTCAGTTTTCTTGCAGTGGAAAATTCTTAGACCTCTTTTCTACTTGGTAAAAAACATGGTTTTGTTTGTCTATAGTATCTTTTGCTCTTTTTGAGACTTCTTTTTGCTTACTAAGAACACCTTCTTTGTGGTCAACAAATCCTTTGCTCTAACCATAAAACCTCTTTCCAACTCGACATAACCTCTGCCTTCTTAGTTGTCCATTAACAACTGGCTTAGCAATCCCTACCTTAAACATTTTTTATTATTCTATATCAAAACTTGCTTTCATTTCTAATGAACCTTCTGCTAAGCATTCATATCTGTAAGACTTTCCTGTTAAATTTTCATCTTCTCCAACACATTAGTACCAATTACGTAATCAAGGAGCACACAAAAAACCCCCTGAGATGAAACAAAAAGTCCTGCAGCTGATAGAGGAATGTGCTGAGATGGCACAGAGTGAACTGAGTAATTGTATGGAGAGCAAGATCATGAATCATCATCTTCAAATTTAGGTTACTGAGCAGTTAGAGCTCTTTCTTGGCTGCAAAATGTACTTTTTGAAAAATTCAGATGAAGCCAACAGTCTTTGGACTGCACTTGCTAATTTAACAATCTGCTTTTAGAAGGAATGTTTAAACACAGCATGTCTAAGAGCTGTAATGATGCTTATTTTTTTTAATCTGATTTTGCTCATCTGGATGTCACAATACATGTTTGCAGGTAACAGCAGGTTGCAGAAAGGAAATGCAAAGCTTTCATAAACCATCCTAAACCACATGGGAGTGCCAAATCACACGTAAGTGAAAAACAGGCAAACAGACCCCAAACTCAAAAATTCAAATTAGGCATTTAGTAAATCTTTATCTAAATAATATCTATTTAAAGGAGAGCTGTAGTATTTGGTGTCCATTGTACCCAAGCCCATAGTGACTATTAACCAATTTTTGCCAGAGATTGCATAAGAAAAATACATAAAACTTACAGTAGGAAGCACTGTGAGTCATCGGTTACATTCAAGAAGAATGATGTTATTTCCACATAGTTATGACAAAATTAATTTTAGATTAATGCTTTCTATAAATAAATGGTATTTAAAATTAATATTGTTCACCTAGAAGCAATTTCTGCTTTGCTGGCACTCCTGTGGAGGACTGTCAACCAGCTGTGGCAGATCTCATCGTATGCCTCAACCACAGAGGATTATAAAACACAGACAAACAATCTGTAAAAAGTACATGCATCTTGACCATCCTGCCCTCTTATCTGCATTCAGTCAACTTTAAAGGCTCCCACCAACTACAAGAGAAAGCTTAAATCAGAAAAAGCACAAAGGTGAGGCACAGAGATTTTCAGATACCTTCAGCCTCCTGCACAAAGAAAACACTCCTTTTTCTTCAGTCAGAATGAATTACGAATTATATTCCAGGAGAAAAGCTAATTATTCTCTTCCTTCAAATTTATCTTGTTCCCCTCAAAGTTTAGCAGAGGTTTCTGTGAGGAGCTGAAGGGTGTTTTATTCTCATCTTCTGTCTTGTTCCAGCTCAATCAGGTGCTCACAACACACCACTTGCCTCCCCAGCTAATCCTATCCTGGGTCAGCTCCTCTGCTTTGTCAAAGCTGCTGATCTGTAAAGTCACTCCTCTGTTGTGCCTTGAAGGATCTTCTGGGTCACCTTCTTTTATTTCACAATGTGTTTGACAAGACAAGTTTGTTTAAGGGGCCTTTTCCAGTACTAACCGCATGGTTAAGGTTAAATCCAGCTACTCAGGGCTGTGTTTTATGCCTTGGGAAGGAGTTACGCTTGTGTTATCTCAAAGATTTTTTATCTTTTCTACCAAGAATGGCAGAAAATACTGAAGGCTTTGGATGACTCTTTGATCTTTTATGATCTATGTGTAAGGATTTGACTGTGTTCTTGCAGTACACTGGCACCTTCCAGTACCACCAGTGTTATGTTTCCACAGAGGGATGGCAGTGCTTTCCCTGACCATGTAAACCACTGCAGCAAAAATTCAGTGAACTCCCTTATAAAATGTTCCCTAAATTCTGCAGTTTGCACAGTTTTTACTTTCAGAATGATAGAACCATTCAGCATCAAGCTGATTTTCATGATCTTTGTTTTTCACTTATAAGACTCGTTTGGTGGCTCTGGCTGGACTGTTGATTCACTGCTGTGATTTGGGTATGGATGACAAATCTCCTTTTGCAAACACACAGGACAAAACTGTGGTATAGTAAATGTCTCCATTATTGGAAATCCTCTGAAAAAAAGAGATTTTTAGACTCGGCTAATAAACAGCATTGTAAATTTATGGAAGTTTCTAGTGCCAGTTTATCCTCTTTAGCTTTGTGGTGAGTACCTTAGGTATACATTGCAGAAGTAGACTTACCAAACATTTCCTCAGATGGCAACCTAAAATATTTAACCACTCCTTGTTCATTATCTTTACACACTTAGGTGGATGTGCTGGAAACTCATACCATGTCACAGTTCTATTTCTGTGTTGGTGATTATTGGCTGATTACATATACACTCTCCTAAATGCTCCCCTGTGTTGATTTTGTCCTCCTAATTACTAATTAATTGAAATGGTTCATAGGTTGGTTTAGGGTTGGCAAAGTTCCCAAAAGATTGCTTGTAAAGTTCATTTTTAACTTAAAAAAAAAATCAGTTGCTGACAAGCTCAGTTAAGGAGAGGTTCTCAGCAGAATACAGGATCTTCCTGTGACTGGCAGGACCCAGAAATGTCATGAAGAGATTTTTTCCCCCTTGTTTCAGATTTCCATTTCTCACACAGAGACCACCCTAAAGCTAAAAGGAATGTTAATTAATTTAAATACTTTCCTTCTTGTCTAAGATGCTGCCTTGGCAGCAGCAGAAAATGATTTTGTCTCTTTATCCCTGTAAGTTCTGTGTCCACTCTGAGCAGGCAAGGGGGCCCCTTTCCCCTCCATTCCAGTTTATGCTTGCTGGAAAATGCAGCTGCAAGGTGCTACTGCTCATCTAATACCTCAAGAGACAAACCCAGCACCATTACATGATAAACATGGGATGGATTTGAAGAGAATATCCAGAATTAATGTGCTGGTGGGGGCTCTGAGCAACCTGCCAGGCCCAACATTCATTCTCTAATTTGATATTTGCTGCTCCCATTTCTTAGCAGGCCTCATGAGCATGTGCCAATGGATCAGCAGAGGCTACACATTCAAACCTTCTCAAATCATTTTAAATAGCCTTGCTGGAGTTTCAGGTTGACAGCAAGCCAGGTGGAATTTTCCATTTCCTTTCTATCCTTCCAAATAGGAGCAGTCCTACTTTCTTTTGACTCCGTTTTTTTATATAACTAACAAAAATGACAGATAGCCTTGAATTTGGAAGACTGCATTGGCCTGCTCTGAGCTGAAATGTTCTGTTATGGTTGACGTATGTGTTTAAGTGAGCACTGAAGTGTGAATGGCCATCTGTCCGGGAAGTACGAGAGATCCTGATTACTAAAATGAAACCACAAAAAAGCTCCCTGCTTTAGCAGCAGCACTAAAACACAGAGGGAGAGAGAGCCTTTCTCACACTGCGGGTGTTTATAGTAGGCTGGTGATTATAACTCAGCATTTGCCTGCACTCCCTACCCCATATTTTTCTAAATATGTTCACTCTCAATTTCTTTTTTTTGCAAACATCGCACTTTCTTTGTACAAGCAAGCAAAGAGAAGCACTAGGTATTTTCCCTGTCAAAAGTAGCTGTTTTCTGAGGGGATGTTCATTTCCTCATGAAGAGTTGTTCTCTTTACAAGGCTTTTAGCTAGAACATGCTCTGATTATATTTGAATGAAGATTTCAACCTACATTCCCACATGATTGCTCTACAGCAAGGTTGAAGGCTGTTCCTGGGTGCAGCTTTTCCTCTGGAAACCTGAAAAACTTCCTGAGCAAAGGTTTTTGGAAAAAAACAATCTATAGAAATTTTGGTCTTTAGACAGTTGTTGTATGTGATTCAGCTCAATTTTTGACTAAGAGTGGCAAAGGTTCCAGCAACAACCACAGGAATTGGCTCAGGTTCCACACCAATTTCAGTGTTTCAATCAAAAGCTCCTTACAGATGATTTTTTTTTTAAATTACTGATGTGAAAACTGCTACTTTATGAAAGAATATTTTTTAGGACAGTCTTCCATGACATTTAATCTTATAAATTCATGACCATGTTGGCTGCTCTGGTTAGTTTTTGTGGTGCTGAACCATTCACCTGTCACTCCCTGCTCAAACACGAGTTCTCTGTCTTTTTTTAGAGCCCCAGCATTACTGATTTGAATCAAAGCAATTCTTCTCCATTTCTTCATTTGCATTTTTTCATTGTTTCTTGTAATTACTTTTTCATTATGAATATAGTTATGAAGATACATAAAGGATCTGTTTTTAAGTAAAGCTGTTGATTTCCAAAGACTTCACGCACAGTTTTTATGTTTTAAATTTAAGTCATGGAATAGAAACAAATAAAGCAGCAGATAGAGATACTTCATGTTTGTAGGTAATTCTCTACATTTTCACTTTTGCTAGAGCATGGTTCCTCATAGCAGGGCCCTCGCTAAGTTACCAAGTCTCTGTGGAAATCTGAAGAGATAATTAGGTGGTGGAATACAACTGCAATCTACTTTATTTTTTTACTTTACAGTTTAAAAAGCAGCTAAGACAGAAAAATATGTAGGAAGCCAATTAAAATAAGAGCCTTTTTCCCCCTTTCTTTTTTTGTTTGCTAGATGGTTCAGAGAACACAGCAGCTTTGTACTCTTATTTATTTATTTATTTCAAGTGTAATCTGAGGAAATGAACCGTGAAACACAATTAATGAAATAGCTGTGCTGAATCACATAAACTGGTGTCTGCACAGCTGCCACTCATGTCACAAATGCATCTCTCCCCTAATGTCCACCCGGAGAGCCATTAGCCAGCCGCTTCTGTGGAGGGCCTCCTGTGCTCCCATTTCAGGCTGTAATGGAGCAGGGAGCTGCCTGAGCAGCCTTAGGATGCTGTTCCCAGCAAATGGGATGTACAGGAGGAATGGCTGATACAAGACAGGAAGCTTTCCTGAGAAAATGGAATGTACAGGAGGAATGGCTGTTACAGCAGAAATGGCTGATACAGGACAGGAAGCTTTTCCCAGCAAACATAACATACAGGGAGAAAGGCTGCTACAGAAGAAGATGCTTTCCCCAACAAATAGAATGTACAAGAGGAATGGTTGATACAGGAGAAATGGCAGTTACAGGAGAGGACCCTGTTCCCAGCAAATGTAATGTACAGGAGGAATGGTTGATACAGGAGAAATGGCTGATACAGCAGAAGACGATTTTCCCAGCAAACAGAATGTGCAGGAGGAATGGTTGATATAGGAGAGGACCCTTTTCCCAACAAATAGAATGAACAGGAGGAATGGCTGCTACACGAGAAGATGCTTTTTCCAGGAAATAGAATGTACAGGAGGAATGCCTGATATAGGAGAAATGGCTGTTACAGGAGAGGACACTTTTCCCAAAAAAATAGAATGTACAGGAGAAAAGGCTGATAGAGGAGAGGAAGCTTTTCCCAGCAAATAGAATGTACAGAAGAAATGGTGGATACAGGAGAAATGGCTGTTACAGGAGAGAGTGCTTTTCCCAGGAAATGTAACATACAGGAGGAATGGCTGCTACAGGAGAAGATGCTTTCCCCAACAAATAGAATGTACAGGAGGAATGGCTGATATAGAAGAAATGGCTGATACAGGAGGAATGGCTGATACGGGAGAGGACCCTTTTCCCAGCAAATAGAATGTGCAGGAGGAATGCTTGATACAGGAGAAATGGCTGCTAGAGGAGAGGACCCTTTTCCCAGCAAATAGAATATACAGGAGGAATGGCTGCTACAGGAGCAGCGTGCTGGGGCAGGGAGGGAGCACGGGCAGGGTGCAGCAGCTGGAACAGAGCAGAGCCCAGGTAGAAAATATCCAGAGCAGTGTCAGTGGCTCAGCGCTGAGGTGTAAAATGACTGCCTGTGGTTTCTTGATATCCAACAACACTCCCAGCACTAAAGCTTTTTGCTTCTGGGTCTATCCTTAGGTTACTTTTATTTCATTTAATGGGGGTGTATTCCACACCAGTGACAAAGCATTGGGGAGGGAAAGCCAGATGTGCTGAGAGGGCTGATCTGAGGAGGCTGAGCTAGGCTATTCTTGCTGAAGTGGCACAAAGCCAAAAGCCTCCAGAGCTTCAGGATCCAAAATCTTTTAGCTTGCTGAGGAATTAAGGGGTGGGAGAGGTTGAAGGACACCTCTTGTCTCAGCGCTTGCCAAGCTGAACACTCAGAGCTGTGTCACTGTGTCGCTGCTGATAGCGGTTTTATCAAGTTGAATCTAGTCTTGCTCAGGAGGATATTAATAAATTATCTGGTAATGAAAAATGTGAGGGGAACCACACTCTTACATCAAGGCCTGATGATTACTTTGATAGATGCAGTGGCAAGATTTTCCTGACAAGGCAGAAATGAAAAACATGACACATGGACCTTTAAGGGTGACCTCAGAGGAAAACGCATGTTGCTGAATGATACAAAAATAGAACAGGAAAACAGAGGCTTCCAAGGGGCTCAATGTCAGCAGCCAGACAGATGGGCAACACTGATCCACTGATCACTGAGGGTAGTGCAGAGAGACAGGAGCCCTGCGCTGGCCAGGGCCAGAAACCTGGCACAGGCAGCTTTGGACAGGCATAAAGTGTTAAGAATTTTAAGAGTGAAGAGAGAAAGTTGAGGGGAAAAAAAACCCAAACAAACGTTAATAAACAGTGAGCTAATTGGGAAATAAACCCAGAAAGTGTCATGAATAAAACTGCCCACTTCTTCTGCAGGTATTTTAGAAGCTATCCTGAAAATAACTAACACAATTGAATATGTCCCTGCATCAGTTTAAGATTTGCTTAGGTGGGTAAGAGATTAGATCACTTCTAGAAGCACAGATTGCTAAAAATAAGGATTATTAGAGCACAGGTGTCAGCTAAAAAACTGCAGAAAAGTTGGGTGATATTGGGGTGTGACACTTGACAGATCTGAGAGTTTTATCTAGTGTTTAATTCTGCTGAAGTTCCTGTGAAAATGTGCATGAACCACTCTTATTTTTTTCTTCCTTATACTCCAGATGTTACTGATACTGTGTGACTGATGTTCAGAATATTCCAGTGAAAACGGGAAAGGACACCAACACTTCAAAAACATGTAATAGAACTTACCATGCCATGATGGGAAACTGATGAAAAATGGTGGCCAAGTGGGGCAAACTTTCCTGTACTAATTCTACTAAATGTTTACACTTAAGACTCATTTCCGTGTGTGTCTGTTTACAAACAACTCTATAGTCTAAAAAAAGAGTCCTAACTCCTGGGTATTTAGTAGGTTTATTTGGAACTTCCATTTAATAAAAGGTAGTTTATAAACTCTGGTTTTGGAGAAATGCTCACCTTCCCAGAGAAGTGACCCCTCAAGACCACAAACAGACAAATCAATTGAAGATGTGCAGTGAAAGGTGAAAGTGCTGCTGTGATCTTTAAGTGCATGTGTGGATTAGAAGATATTTATAAGGTGTTTTTGAAAGGTAAAGGCTTGGTGAGCATGTGTGTGTGTATGGGGAAGTGTTTGGGGTTTCTTTTCATTTTGTACTGCTGCAACTACAGGGCAATCACTTGCCAAGTGTCAGGGAGGTCTAGCATCTGATTTTGAAGTGGAACATAATAGATGATCTACCAGGGAGTTCAGCAAACATCAGATATAGCTTTAAACTGTCATTACAGGAAAAAATCCAGGAAGGTGACATTTGGTGACATACTGGGTGACATTTGAAATGACAGCACTTGCTTTAAGATGTAGCATTCCCTCCTGCTGTGAATCAAGGGAGTCTGCACTGTGGCTATGACTTGTTTTATTGATGACCCTAATTTCTGCAAAATGTAGCCAAAGAGACTGCACAGAGCCCTGCTTGTGGCATCCAGGGAGAGCTGGTGCAGCAGGAGAGGGCAACTGCAGAGTATTTGCTATGCACAGCATGCTTGGAATGACTTGGCTCTGAAAAGGACTTACAGCCTCTCCTGTACTCCTTCTAAAGAGTTCTGTGAGGGGAGAATGAAGAGCAGCTAAAGAAAAAATATACCCCACTGGAGGAGTGTGTGTGCTGTACTTCCTGGGATTGCAAAGTTTGGTGAGCAATAAAAAAGAACAAGTTTGGTGCCTGGGTTTCATCAGCACCTGCTGCCTTCAGGGAGTCATCAGAGACTGCTCACCTTCTAGCACGTGTAAATGAGCTGAATCCTTACTTCTGAAAGGTCTCAGAGCTAGGGGAAAACCTGGCTAATTAGGAGCGTCCTGGGTTCTTGCTGACTTCTTCCATTCTTTTTGAGAGCCAGAGTTTCTTTTGACTGCTCCTCACTTCTGCCCTCGGGGCTGGAAGGACTCCTTGCAGCACTGTGGTGGCTGGAATGGGGCATCTTTGAGTGTGCTTGGACTGGAATCTATTGAAAACCCTAGTAAATGTGAAAATCTCGTGGAGTTTGGAGTCTGTTTTGATGTTCTCTGCTGTATTGTGTGAGCTACAGGGAAAACCAGCTGGTTTCAGGCACCTTTCTAGACCTGCTTACCCATTTTCTATGGAGTTTACTTTCTTGAGCTTTCTGTGTAAGTTTATGGAAAACTCTAACGCAGAACTTGCAGAAAATTGTCAACAACTGGGATGTATTATTCCCATTATATATTGTATCATTACTCAAGCCAGTACAGGAAACAATTTTATGAATCAGAATTAGACTTCTGGGAAGATATTCTGCGTCATTTGTTATCAATATTGTTTTAGATGCCATTAACTGGCAATAAAATTTGGATGCAAGTAATTTTAATTGTTGAACGTTATATTAGCACATAATGCTCTGATCATAAATATATATATTCTTTTTTCTGGTGTTAAAATGAAGCTGCTGTACTTTAACAATTTTGTTATATTCAAGAAGTGTTTGATTTGCAGTCTGTGAGGTAGAGGAAGGGACATGAAGAAGTGGATAGAGGTAGCACTGCACCCTTGTGAACACAAATTACATGCCTGAATATAGTTTTAAAATTCCTATTAGTAGAAAACATCCTGTGGAATTTTAACCTGCGTTGGTGAAACAAGTGCTATTTTTCTTTCTTTCTTCTTGTAACCTGCTCTAGAGTCTATTTAATGACTGAACAAAATCCTGAAGCTGCTGCTCACTAATATGAATGGGTTAAAGATATATCAGTGCAGCATAACAGCTGTAGGGCTGAGAAAAGGCACAGAAGCCTCATATTGGTTCTCTCCACGGGGAATGAATTTTAACTTCATGAGTTCAGCTCTCCAAGAACTGGTCTCCATGAGGAATACAAGAAACACCTTAACAGATTAGCCAGTAGTCTATCTAATTTAGTGTCCCATTTCTCAAGGCTTAGAGAAGAAAAAATAATTCTGGTTTATGAAGCAAGTGAAGAAAGGGTAGATATTGGTTGTGGGGGAAGGGAGGAACAGTGTGACTGCTGATCCCAGTGGTTGGGATATTTGGATGTAAAAGATCAAACCTACATTCCTAACACTGCTGTTTGGATAACAGTGTTTGGTTTGGATAGGGTCTCCCTCACCCCTTTTACTTCCCTGGTTCCACATCAGAAAGCTTTTCATGAAGGGAAAATGCTAACAAAGTTTATATAAGTACTTTTAAATTTTTAACAAATTCCTTCTTCACAAGCAAACTCCTGGAAGCCACAATTAATACTTCTAATAGGTTTTTTGGTTTTGCTAGAAATGAATTTGTGCAGTCTTTCAAAGTTTTCTCTGGTGTTTCCATATTCCCCATGGAAAGACAGAGGGCCTTGCTGGTGTTAACATGAAGAAAATTTTCTTAGGTTTTCTGTAGCTTTTGGCCTTGATAACATATTGTTCCAAAGAACCACAGAGGAGATTATCACAGGTTGGAGATTACCACTGAATGCAAAGAGTGATATTCATGAAGTGGCTGAAAGCTGATTTTCTTTAGTCCATAGATAACTGCAGGACTTTCCTATCAAGTGTTTGTTGGTTTTGCCCCTCCTGAAAGGTGGTCCTTCTTTTTGCTTTGCAAGTTGTGGCTTGTAACTCTTGTAGGTGCAATAAGATGATAAGAGTAAACACCGTACCTTTTGCATCTCTCTAAAGATCCATTGTTGCCAGTCTGAGAAAGGAACCAATAAAACCAATTCTCTTGAGGACCTGGGCTCATTATCACACATGACTGCTGTGTTTGCCATGGTTGCTTTCCAGTTGTTCTGATATTTCAGCTGATGAGTTAGGAGAGAGGACTAATTTCTAATTGAGTGATGCATCAACAGCTCTCTCCTCCTTTTTTTTTATTAAAATGTTTATCAGGTGTCCTCAATTACAGAGGCATTAACTAGCTCACTGTTTTATCTGGGTGTAATACTGAGGCTATTTAATTTTTTTTTTAATTGTGATGAGGAGGAGGTACTAGAGGGGAAGTTTGTTAAACTTGTAGATGTTACCAGCTCAGAGAAACCTGAATGCTGGATGGCAGGAGATTGAGGATGATTGGACATAAAGTTTTGTTACAGATATGTAGCACTATTCCAGATACATGGATCTTATAAACAGAGACAAAAGAAAAGTACTGGGCTTACACAGGAATCATCAAGTGCCTAAACCTGGGATGGAAAACAGCTGTCTAGGTAGAAATTCAATTGGAAAGGACATTGGCTTGGTGCTTCAGGGAGGTTTTCCTTGGTGGCAGCAATATCCTGAGAGCTTCAACCTTCAAGCTGACCTCCTGTTACCTCGCAGCCATGGATCTGCTTTAAAACTGCCCTGTTGTTTTTCTCCATTCATTTTCAGCTGGATCAGCAGCTCAGCTGGCAGATGTTGAGTCGTTGGAGCCATCAGCAGGGCCCCAGCAGGGATGTGCAGCCAGTCACTGGGATCACACCTTTTGACAAAAATGTGTCTGGGTGTGGAGAACTGGCTCGCTGAACATGGCCACGCGAGGTGGGGTGTTGATCAGCCTGTACAGAACCAGGGCAGTATGACCTTGACGGTTGTGAGAAAGGGAGAAGAACTAAAGATAAGAGCTTAAAATAGATGAAGGGATTAAACAAGGATAGTCCCACGGGACCTGTTGGTCCTTGTGGTGCTGCCTGGCCCCCTAGGCTTCCTGGGTGCTCCTGGTGTTGAGGATGGATGATAGGCGGGGCTCACATGCTGTATCACCAATGATGAGCTTGCTTTTGCAATATGTATGAGCTTAATTATCTACTCTATAAAAGTGTAACGCAGCCTAAAATAAACGGGACATGCTTATCAATTGCATCGATTGACCTCATGATCTCCCGCCGACCGCAACATCTGGATAAGTTTAAAATAATGATGAAGCTGCAGGTTTTCCATGCTAGTGGCAGATGAGGAATAAATTCTAACTATGGGAATGAAAACTTAGCTCAGATGTTTGGAAAATCTTTTCTTTGTCCATGGAATGTTGGCTGCAGGAGACCCTGTGTGTGGGTCTTTAAAAGGCTCAGGTAGACACACACACGTTGGGAAACACCAGGAAAGATTTCTGCCTTCAAGCAGGGAAACAGATTTAACTGATCGCTGAGGATCACTGCCAGCCTCCTGACTCATACCCCTTAATTATTTGTAGTGCAAAAATTACTAAAATTAAAGGTTTCTCTTAAGATAAGAGGACTGAATTTTGCAGAAACCACCCTTTTATTGCTCATTGCTTCAGTGTAGGCAACTGGATTAGCCTTCTTGTGTTTGATCAGTGTGGGAGAGAGGGAGAACATTAATCATATCAAATTTGTCTCTCAGCATTTTGACAATAAGATGGTGTTTAGGAAGAATTTGGGTCATGCAATATATATCTGTCTGTCATTAAAAGAATCACTTTCCAAACACTTTTATTAATCATAGAGTTTACTACAAGAAAAGTGTCAGTATGACCCCACCTATGGCATTAATCCAACAAAGATATTCTTGATGGTTATCTTTATCTTGGTATGTCCCACTGGAAGATGCCAGTTTTGAATGAACATCCCTGTCTATTTCAATAGAAATTGCAGGACTGGTTTTTAGGTTTTTCTATTTTCTTTTTTCCCCCCTTTTTTTATGACCATAGCGCTGTTTTGTGCAGGATTATGTTTAATTGTTCATTTTAATGTCTGGGATGATTGGTGAATGCTGATGGAGAAAAGAATGGAGGAATTTGCAGTCACTGACTCTCCAGAACTTTTTCTACACATCCAGACTCTATTCTTATTTAATTATCACAACAATTTATCATAAAAATTATTAATTGAAAACGTTAATCTTTACTGAGAAGACTTCTCAATCTTTGAAGATGAGTGGTTTCATTTTGAGACTGTGCTGGAGTTTTCCTGTCCTCTCTGCTCTGCATCTTCATTTTTTAAAGCTCTGAAGTGACCTAAAATTGCCTCTCCTTTTTGTGTTGTGATTTGAATAAAGAACTGAGGGAGCTGCAGGGTAGGAGTAAGGGCTCTTGAAGTGTACACACCACTGTGTTCTCCTTCTTCATATTTACCACAGATGTGTCTTCCTCAGCTTCTGAAATTAGCAGTTCAGCCCAATATTCCTTCCTGATAGGCCCATAGCACCCAGATCTTTAGGAGATTTTTAGGATTTTTGCTAGAAGAAGTCTTGCTCTCAGCAGGAATGATTTGCTTGGACAACTGTTTGGATTCCATGGAGACTGATGCTTGGCTGTAACGCAGAGGAAAAATGATGCTGCAAAAGGCCCTGCAGGACTGTTTACTCCCTTTTCAGACAGAATTGATAATTACTGCTCTTGGTGCTATAGCATATCACTCCTTTTAATTTGTCCAATAAAACACGTATTGCCTTTAATTTCTTTTCCCATTCTTTTTGCTAATGAATGAACAAATATATTTTCCTTAGGTCATACTGGTGTTAATTCATGCCATCTTGTCTGTGCACCACCTAAAACCAGCTGAACTGATGATATTCAGCACAGATCAGGCTCAGATATTTTAAGCAGTTTCTGATAGAATTTGGGGGGTGGACAAACTCCATCAGGAGGAGATTATTGGTATGAAAATCCAGAGAGGCTGCAGTGTCCTGCATAATAGTCACAGCAGCTCCTTGCTAAGGCAATAGGATGTAGCTGATGGCAAATAGATCCCTCAAATCTATGAATTCTAAAGTCTAATATGAAGCATAAAGCAATATATATCCAGGAAATCTGCAATTTATGTCCTTTGTTGTCTTAACTCATGAAAAGACAGCAGTATTATATCACATAAAGAGGAAAGTATTGTTTAGAATTTTCTTCCCTGGAATCTTAGACCAAGAGACAAGTGCTCTTTAATGACAGCAGTCCATGTAAAGTCATTATGTTCACTTAATAAATAAGGTGAGGAAACATATCTATATGCTTATTGCAGTTTTATAAATGTCAGATTCCAGTAAGACTGGGTGCTTTGATGATATGTTGAATTAAGTTAGACTTAAGCATGTAGGACTCTGCTTTGCTGGTGAATCTCTTGAGAATATTGGTAAAAAGTGACTGTAAAGATTTCTTGAGGATGAGATGGAATTGAAGGTTGCATAAATTTGGAGAATGGGTATTTTGTTGGCTGACAGTGGAGGTACTGTGGTAGAAAATTGGTTTTATTTTCTCTTGAAGAAATTTCACCTTGCATGCAAACCAGAACATCAAGTAACTCTGTAACTGTTTAGAGCATTCACCTAGAACAACACATGAAACTCTTCCAATAAGTGCTGCACCTGGAACCTGCATATTCCAGGCTCAAACTTCGTAGTGTTTCTTGAAAAAAAAAAAACAAAAAAATTCAAAGGGAGCTGTTTTATTTTTTTCCCAGAGATGGGGGAAAAATCTAAATGCCCTTTTATTGGTGTGCAATAATTAAGTAGGAGTTTTCTTTCCTGAGAAGCCCTAATAAATAGAAAAGCAAAGATAAATGATAACTAACCAGGCTATTCTAATACTCTCCCTATATCCACAGATGTGTTATATTGAAGCAAGTAAGAAAATGAGTGTCTATGCTTTTGGGAGTAGATTCTCACCCTGGGAAGCTCAGAGGTGAATGTGTGCCTGGGGTGCCCCTAACAAAAACAGCATTTCCTATAGCCTTTTGTACTAGTCAAGAAAATATTCTCTTTTCTGTGTGTCTGGGAGAGAAAGACAAATGAATCCCAGCATGATGGGAACCAGGGTCCTCAGGAAAGGAGGAGAAAAGCAGCACCCAAGGGCTGGGACTGCTTGCACCCATGGTGGCAGCCAGGGCAAGGGAGGAGGATTTGTTTGTTTAGGCACAGGCTACGAATTTACCTCTGCCACTTTGGTTTAAAGAAAATAAACTGTGCTTCTGCCCACAACTACATAATTACATTGTACTCTAATATCTCTCGACTTCAAAATGACAGCTAAAGCAGATTAAAGCTGTTTACAGCCTATGGGAAGTAGTATGGTGGCTGCTGGCAATATTTCTTTCTCGCTCAGTAACCAAAGTCCGGTCATAAATCTATATTCTTCTTCAAGGAGGAAGGCTGTGATTAAAGGATTCCTCCTACAGCTGTGGCTTGGTGATAAGAGCTTTATGTTCAGACCCTCCTAAGCGACAAAAAGAAAAAAAAAAAATCATTTTTCATTAAGTTAGCTACTCTAATTTGGATGGGAGGGGGAGAAGCAGACAAGTAGTTTGGTCAATGACTTGCTGTAGATTTGGTAGGAGCATTGTATACAGTATGTCTGAGCAGCAGCTGGGATTTGTGAGATAGGCTACAACCCCTGTAGCACCTCATCTGTGCCCCTGCACAGCGATAGTTTTCTCTGCAACACGGATATTGTGAATTTCAAGAAGTTTCTATTGTGAACACTTGTTAGCTCTCCTAGCCCTGTGCTAGGAAAGCAGCCTAGCCACCTGAAAACCTGCAGGCAGGAACCCAGGACTTGTCCTACAAACCAAACACACACACAGGAAGGGAAGAAACCTGAAAACTCAGAACTGCTGCTGTGCTTTTGTCTTCAGCCAGAGCCTTCATGGAGACCACAGGAGAGACTTTGGGGAGCCCACTGAGAGGACTTTGAACAAAGATTTGAAATGCTCAGAGCCATGCCAGACGTCATTTGATCAGGCAGGACTTCAAATGAATGCTTCTGTTAGGACTTTACCACTAGAAAAATAACACCAGTGCTGAAGGCATTGAAACAAAACCCAGCAACCCAGAACACAGCAATTCTGATGCATGTTTTGCAGGGTTTGAATGTTTCTGATGACAGAGCACAGCTTGATTATGGTATGGAGGCTAATTAAATTATACACCAAAATAACTATGGGAATAATATAATGCCTGGTAGAAGAAACAAGAACAAACTCTAATCCTTCAGTAACTCAAGGCATGAGTTATCTCACTGTGGCACATGCCCCCAGTTATGCTTTTCAACTCAGCAGTGACAAAGGGTGCAGTCACAGATCCAGTGGCATGTTTTTATATTTTCTTAATTTTTAAATTAGAATATATTTATATTAGAATCTTTTGCTGGTACTAAGTTTTCAGTGTTTAATTTGCATAATAGTGCTGTGCAAAATGGGATGAGGGTTAATCAAAGGATTTTATCACTCTTTTTAATTATATTCATTATGCCAGAATAAGATGTAAATTTTAATTTCACCTTGTTAGCTAACGTTTTTCACCAAAAGTTTGGCTTTGCAAATCATCTGGCATTTTTAATAGGAGCAGATGCTAGTGATTTTGAAGAACCTAAACGCCTCAAGTACGGTAGACATTATTAATTTGATTGATATGCAATTTAATACAACTTAGCAATTATTAATGCCATTTAGCATCGGCATGGATATTCAGAGAGGTAGCCTATAAGCAAGAAGAGCAGTGCAAGAAAAGACAAGGTTGTTTTTCCCCCCTAGATCTGCTCCTGAATAGATGTTCCTTTTAAGCTGGCTACAGTAAACACTCTTTCCTTCTCCCCGTCAAATTTTTAGTCACAGCTATCACCTGGAAGGTTATTTTCCAGAGGCACACAGTTATCTCACCTTGGGAGAGGCAAGCAGTAAACTCTCTCTTCGCCTGCAGACATTTACCAACAGTGTTTTATACGTTACCTTTATAACTCTCCCAGTCGCAGGGAAGCCAACTGAAAAACATACCTGCTAATGGAAAAGGACTATTAAAGCACTGCTGTGCACTCACCTTGCACTAAGCCAGCTGCACAGAGCCCCGCCATAAATCACACTTAAATGATTACATTCCTCCAGAATCACTGCCCCAAGAGCAAACCTCCAGCCGGCAGGGAGGCCGTGCCAGCGGGATGGGGAGTCCATTCATTTCCAGAACAGCCTCAGGTGTGTACCCTGGGCTCATGTGAAACAAAGGGAAAAGGCCTTTTGGATATGCTGGCTTCTTTCTGGAACGGGAATGAAGTCACTGTTTTCCATGGCTTCCTCGTGCCAGAAGGTGATTTCTGGAGCAAGAACCCAGCCAGGGGTCAGCCTGAAGGGAGAGGATGGTTGTAGTCCTGGTTTCACGCCTGAGATGTTTTTGATTTTCTGAAATTCTTTTCCCAGAGGATTTTCTGTAAACAAGAGACATGTTTTTGTAACTGTAACTTTGTTTTCATTCTTTTCCCTAGGAGGGACTTCTTCATGTCCCTCTGGTCTGACCAATGTGATTGAAGAGGTTTGTCTTTATTTCACCAATCAAATTGGTCTGTGCAGAATAGTATATAAGGGAGACATCCCAAAAACAGAGGAGTCATTCTCAGCCTTCTGAAGTCGGAGTCTGTGTCATTGTGGTGTAAAAAGGCATCAGGTGGTGGCAACTAGAATGGCCTAAGTTTCTCTTTAATTATAGGGGATCAAAGCTTTGTGTGGCAAACAACCCACCCTAGCAGGGTGATCTGTAACAGCTGCAAAGAAAAGGAGGCTGTCAGTGCTTCAGCCATTGCTGTATAGCTGAGTAAAATTGTGTAGCTTGGGCTGCACTGGGAAGAAATTAGAGGAATGTGTGCCTAGTCCAGGGGTCTCGAGGACGTGCAGTGGTAACAGGAATGTGAAATGCAGGGAGTGTGTAGGAGCTCAGGACTTCTGGACTACCAACCAATACGATTAAGCAGAAACCATTTATTGTTTACATGAAGCTATACTTTTACATTCTAAAACCACTGTTTACATGGTCATGTATTACTTGATTGGTGCCTTTATCTTGCCCACTTTTCAGGAAATACGATTGTTAGAGTCCATTGCTTTATGGGACTCCATTATCTAGTTCTTGCAGTCTTGGTATTCTGTTTCTCAGCTTCTTCTTTCTTATTTTAGAACAGTTTATGTCTTAGTAACCTTGACAAATTCTAGGGGGTTCTGATAAGAAAGACTAAAGATGGTTTGGATGGAGCACACTGTGGCCTAAGCTGTTCAAATACATTTCTACAGGGATGCTTCTGGGCTGTCCATGGAATGTCAGCTCTGTTGAGTAAAGCTGGAGGAGGGCAGGGGGAGAAGTCACCCCACTCACATTCTCTATCTGAGAAGGACTTGCATGAACCTGAAGCTGGAAATAAAGCAGAAAACAGTTCCTGACACCAGAAAATCTGCAACCATTAACAGATGAAACAGTTTGCTAAACAAAATTACTATTTTTCCTTCACTAACACAGTTCTTCATAATCTTTGCAAATTGTAAATAAGTGCTTGTCATCTGTCTGCTTAATGCTTCAGAGGAATTGATCTGAATCCACAATGGGCTGGATTCAGGCACTGGCAGATATTTTCTCTGCTTTGTTATTCCTCAGCCAGATTCAGGAGGATAGTTGCCTGCTCCTCAGAACTTCATTCCTTCTGTAGAGCTGATTTCTCCCCAGCTCCCCTGGGATGCAGGCCCAGGTAGGACTAAAGTCTTGCTGATACACCAGGATTTGCAGAAGCACAGAGTCTGACACAAGGCTGCAGGATGAACTCAGGAGTCTCCATTCCCCTACTCCCAAAAATACCTGAGAGAGCACAGCTTCTGTATCCTGAGCACACATGAGAGGAATAAGTCAAAGGACTTTGTGTGGCATGAGAAAGCTTAGTGGAGGTATGTGAAGATTTTGGGTTCAAGGAATCAGACATTCCTAGCAAGCCTTAAGGAAAACATGTAGTGTGAGGGTCCCAGGGCTCTGAATACCCAAAGCAAGCCATGCTGCACCTCAGACTCTCTTTTGCTTCTACTTAGCAACCCTATCTTTAGCATTCCATTGCAAACAATTGCATTTGCTGTGGATTTTTTTTTTCTTTTTGTTTTAATTTTATTTGGTGGCTGGTTGACCCTGATCATAGCAATGATTGGTACACTGACCTGGCAATGTCAAAAAATAGGGAAAATAATGGAATTGTTTAACAAATGTTGAAGCCAAATCCCAAATGTAGAATGGATAGGTGGAATTTTGGGGTTTAAGTATGAGCAGGTACTTTTTTGCATTATGCTTCAATAAAGCATTTAAAGATAGTCATGAATAATAAGTAAGTAATTTTATGCTGAATGACTGCAAAGCGTAGAAATGTTCCCTCTCTCTCTTTTAAGTGTAAAAATTTCTTTCTCTAAAGGCCATATATTCCTTTCATTCCTGAGATGCAGTTTCTATTGATGCTAGTTTATGGTCCTGAAACTTTGGCTGAAGATTAGGAAGGAAGGCATAAGAGAGACCTTTATGGGTTTTTGTCTTCTAACAATTTGAATCAAATACTTTCCCAAGAAAATGTGTTTTACATGTATCTTAAATTTCTTTTTTCACAATAATGTCTCTTTTTCTAAGAAACTTGCATTTTGAAAATGTTGTGACACATTAAATTAATTGAATATACAGCCTGAGAAACTGGGAGAACCTTTTCAATTGCACTGAATGCATATGAGCAGGCTGGAGGCTCAATGCATAATTTCCAACAGAAAAGGGAAAAAAAACCCCACCATTTCTCATTAAGAGCAAGATCAGTAACACAAGAAAGCAGCAGTATCACTATCTTTTATCCATTAAATGAACTCCTGTCATTGCAATTCCAGGAGTTTTTGAAAGAGAAATCTCAACCTGACAGGCTATTCCAGTTTGCAGTGAAGCTCTTGATGTCCCCTAATTATAGACCTTCTTCATATAGTTATTATTTTGGAGCACAGCTATGACATTGAGATAGTCACATGAAAACACAAACCTTAATTAAATAATTATGTATCCATGTTCCTCTTTCTAGGCATTTCTTACTGGTTTTCATTTTGAGGTACCTCTGCAGTCATGTTTTTTTTCAGCTGGCCACATTTTCTGTCCCCGTGTGAGATTGATCTTTCCACGCAGAGGATGCAGGAGCAGAATACACACCTCAGTTGCACTGGGAAGGCTTCTCAGTCTCCTTGGAGTGGCCACAGAGAACTCTTTCACAAAACCACTTTTTTAGGACAGTCAAGTGATGTTGTTGCACACTACAACAACACAGACTTTGATTTCAGAAGGTTGAAAATGACCCTTTTGTTTTTGGGATGTTTCTCTTTTATATACTGTTCTATACAGACCAATCTGATTGGTGAAACAAAGACAAACTTTTTTAATCACATTGGTCACACCAGAGGGATATCAAGAAGAAGTCCTTTCTAGGAAAAAGAATGAAAACATAGGTATAGTTTACAAAAACATGTTTCTTGTTTACAGAAAATTCCCTGGGAAAAGAATTTCAGAAAAGCAAAACACCTCAGGCACGAAGCCAGGGCTACAGTCAGGCTCAGATGTTTTTGTCATCCAGTTGAAGCTGGGCTAACAGGTCACTGCAGCCTGGTGGGGTGGTCCCATTCCTGCTCTCCTGACTGGCCCTTCCACTGCTTCCCTTGAGCTGGCTCTCACCTCCTGCCCCTCTGTGACCTCAGGGATGGTCCAGTATCAAAAACTGGGTATTTGACTGATTTGGCTGGTCCAGAGACACTCCAGTGCTGGTGGCCTGCAGAGGATCCTGTGGAGCACAGAGAGGGGATGGGAAATGTGGCAGGGCCACAGGAAGGCAGCTCTGACACTCACCTCTCTCCCTGTGAGTCTGGCAAACAAAATTCTGAATTGTGCTCCTTCAAAGGATGGGCAAGACAAATGATATCTCAGCACGATAGTTATATTTTAAGCAGTCTTATCTAAATGAAAAATAACCTCCAGCCTGCAAGAGCTTGGTAAGGAGAGCTTCAGTTCTGGGTATGAGCCTGGCAATGGATGAGCTGTTTAGAACCTTATTGACAGCATTTGCATAGACATGGTGCTTGTGAGATTGCAGTTTGTCACTCGCTGTGTACATGCCGTTTTTTCTTTTAGATCTGTGACAAAGTAAAATCATGAAGTGATAAGTTTCCAGAGCTTGTATTAATGATGGGTTGTACAAATTCATCTCTGTACAGAAGGGCCTCCTTTAATATTGAGGATGCAGAAAGCTATAGGGCATTTTTGTGGGTTTCTTCTCCCAGTCCCATCACCTAGTTATGTTTAAACTGCCCAAACCCCTTTGGCACCCTAGTAAGGTTTTCCTATATGAAATGTCATTATTGTACATGGTGCAGCCCCCGTTTTGTCACTTAAAATATTTGATTACTTTACCCCAGTATTAGTCGGCTGCTAGGAAAGTCACAGAAACTTATCCTTTCTATTGTTTCATGCACTGCCTGAACACCATTTCTTTTCACCTTATTTTTTGTGGTGAAGCAGCATCACCATCAGCAGTTTTTAGTGGACATATCAGAGGACTTTTATGGGGAAGCTTAAGAAATGAGAGAAGGAAAGGAAAATAACTATGAGAAAATAAATCTGACTGTCTCACTGTAATATATTTTGCTGGTAAAAGGCCATCTTGTTCTTTAGCACTCTCAGAGTCTAAAATCTGAAAATGTGGGAGGATAAACTCCAGTCAAAAGCTGCTGTTGGCATTATTGTGGATGCTTGGCACCAGGTCACAGGGATACACTTTGTATTGGTGGCTTTTCTTTGTCTCCTATGCTTAAAAAGTGCTTATGATCACAACAGGAAAGATGTTATCCCATACAAGTAAAAATTGTTATTACTTCCTTTGGCTAGAATCTGTGGTTGTGTTAGTTCAATTTTTCTAATCCTCAGCAAAACAAACTCCCTGTTAGTGGAATGAGCTCTGGACTCAGGCATGACAGGGCCTGTGCTCTTGAAGCAGCCATTCCTTCTCAGATTGCTTCACTTGGCATGAAAATCTGTGCCAAAGGGTGGATGGCTTTTCCAACATCTATTGAAATTATTTGAAATAAAAAGATAATTTCTGGCGTTTTAAAATATAAAATTATAACTTAATTATTTATAATTCCCTTTTTATATTTATGGTACTGTATTAATAATGAAGAACTCATTTAGTCTTAATATGGATGTTCTAAGTAATCTTTCCCCTGTAATTTATCACTCATTAATGTATCATTATTAGAAAGTATTTCCCTCTAATATTTTAGTGTTGGTATAAAACTGAGGATACAGATAAAGTTGAGATAAGAATTTACCTTTGCAGCCAGCTAAAGACAGAGTGAAGGTTATTTTCATAGACTGATTTTGCAATTTGAAAGGGGAGAAGTGAAGAGCAAAATCTAATACTCCCCACATGTGCCTGACACTCCTGGTAGAGACACAAAGGGAGCAAACCCTATATTGACCCTGGAATGAATCAGTGCTGTGGAACACACAGAATAGTGTAGCAATTAAATTTGCATTACAGTTGATATACAATAGCTCATAATGTCAACAAAAGTTATTGAATTTAAAATTCTATTTATTTCCCCAGAAGTTTAACCTAACATAATCCCACATTTCCAGCAAGTGATTTGGCTAATTTATCTCACATCGATGTCCTCTTCCTTTCAATGGCATCCACGTTGTCACCTTTGTGAGGGACTGAAAGGAAGTCTTAATTTATTTCTCACTTCTATTGTAGCCATGTGCATGTTCCAGCAGAAAATAATAGACCCATGTTTTGAAAGATTAACTGAAATACAGAAATGAGTATTACTTTTTTCCCCCATATTCAACTTGTTGTTCTGATATTGCTGCAGTTTTCCAAGCCAAATCCCCTACTGTTAAGCCCTGGCTGAGTGGCTGCGTGAGAGCAAGTTAAATCCTTCCACCTTTAATGGTATTATTTCAGACAGGTTTTAAACCTTTCCAGCTATTTGTAGTGCTCTTTTCACTAAGTGAGGAATCACGATGATTTCCTGTCATGAGAACAATGTTGCTGTCCTGAGCATCTCAGCCTTTGAGGGTCAGCAAGAGCTGCGAGCAGCAGCTGCTGCAGAGCCCAGGGTGTTTGATGGGAGCTGTGAAAGTGCTCAGGAAGGCCAGGGCACAAAGCAGCAACACCCAGGGCAGCAGTGGGAGCCAAAGGCAGCCTCAGGTGCTCCCCACGGGGACAGGTGCTGTGACATCTGAAGGATCAGTGTGTGATCACAGTGCGTGGCACAAATCCATTGCTGATATCCCCAGGAATAGCTCATGCCTGCCTTTTTAAACAGCACCAGGAGCACTCTGAGTCTGTCAGGTTGGTACAGTTGGTTCTGATGCTGTTTTACACCACAACGACACAAGACTCCAACTTCAGAAGGCTGAAAATGACTCCTTTATTTTTAGGATGTGTCTCCCCTTTTATACTATTCTACACAGACCGATCTGATTGGTGAGACAAAGACAAACCCCTTCAATCACATTGGTCAGACCAGAGGGACATCAAGAAGTCCCTCCTAGGGAAAAGAACGAATAACAAAGTTACAGTTACAAAAACCTTTCTCATGTTTACAGAAAATTCCCTGGGAAAAGAATTTCAGAAAACCAAAACACCTCAGGCATGAAACCAGGGCTACAGTTGGTCCTGCTGGGGTCAGATCCTGGTCCCAGGGATCTCTGGGACCTGATCTCAGGGATCTCTGTTCTCACTCTGCCATGGACCAATGGATGGTTCAGCATCCTCTGTGTCCCTTCCACAGCAGTGCCTTGGGCAGTGAATACACAGGACTGTGCAGAATGGGAGGAACCCTCAGGCTGCTCTTGGACCCCAGTGGTTGTCTGGAAGTTATCCATGCTCTTGGCCGTGCTAATGCACCCCACACCTCCAGCAGGTGCTTCCAAATAGGGAAACAGTTTCTGTTTACCTTTAGACATATTAGGAAGTTTAACAGGAAAGTTGTGTGATTTTCTCATTGTAATTGGCTCAGAGCCAGCACAGAAGTGTGCACTGGGCTCCAAGAATGTAACTCAAAGCTTGTTGCTCATCTCATTGGGCCAAAAAGCCCACCTAAACTGTTAAGTACTAAAGAGAGAGAACAAAGAAACTCCAGGCTTTCCGAGGTGTTGTGGCAAGTGAGAGACTTGGCTCTGTACTGTGCTCAGCTTTGCCTTTGTTTTTGTGTTATTTTCTTTCCTTATTAAAACCTTGTTGATTTTTCAAGACACACTCAATCATGCCGTCTCGCTAATTGATTTTAGCCACTTCTCTGCCAGGCTGGACCCTCAGAGGGGTGGGTAAAACCCATAGTTGACCCTTCAGGTTATCGGGATGTAACAGCTAAGCTGCATCCTAACCATACAAGTTGTAAGGGATTTGTCAGGCTCTAACCATGCATTTGTAAGCATGCTGCAGGGATGGGATACAGGGGCACTCAGGATCTTGCAATATATTCCCAGCAGAGAAGAGTTTCCTATCCCACTGTAAATGACTTATCAAATGCCTAGGTATCATTTATATCTGCGTGGAGTTTAGTATGAATGGCTTGTTAGACACTTACACTTTGTCAACAACCTCTACAAATGCATTTACTTTAAGTGTTGAGCATTTCATTATAAATGGCTTGCAGAACATATCTATAACCTTGGTAACTCCATTCACTTTGTTAGTAATGGCTCCTTGAACACTTAAAGCATAACAATAGCCAAAATGCATATAAATATTTCATTGCAAATCTATTGTTACTTATTTATAACATGCTCACCAAAAGCATTACAGGATATTTATTAAACATTTATAGATTATTTTTGCTACAACAAGTATGTGATATAAATGCATTATTCATCTCACAGTAAATCATTGCTGGGCATCCCTTAAAAATTAAGTTGTACCAAGAGGATTTGGGGTCTGCAGAATCTGAAGAGATTAATTTGAACCACGTGCAATTGAGATTCAGATTTGCATTTATTTTTGTTGAATTAAATGAAAGAGGAAATTAGTAAGCAGAAGAACAACCCTTAGTAACCAACGGCAGAGTGAGGGAACGGTTGCCCTGGCCCCTCTGGCCATTTGCCATGCTCTGTCCTTGAGGTCTGCCAGTGGCTGTACACCAAACTCGTGGGACTGCAAAAGCTGCTTTTCTCACAGATGTTCTGCTGGGTTGGATGGCATTTTTTCTGGAACTGAGAATTTGGAATGAAGGCTGTTCTCTGTAGCCATAGCTTTTATTGGATCTGAATTATTTTCCTGCTAGTTTCCAGTACCCCAAGCTCATTCACTGAAGAGTGGGCAAAGTGCACAAACTCCTGTGCACATGAGCACCTGTGGGGGTGTGAATTTTGGCACAACAAACAAATTTGGATGTGTGGGGTTTTTTTCCCCAGGGCTTTATCTGATGCCTCCTGTCTACAGACAGGAATCAGGAGACGTTTGAAACTGTTCCTATTTTACAGAGAATCCAATCTAGGATTTTGATTCAGATGGCATTTGTACAATGGTTCAATAATGCATATGAATAGTTCTTTTTCCCTGTGTAAAGTTGCTTGAATATTCAAGTGCAAGAGCCCATCTCAGGTTGGTGACAAGATGCTATCAGCATATATCTACCTATTCTCTGACACAGCTTCCTTTAGCAATTTGCTCTTCAATAACTGTAAATGGATGGGGTAATTTAAACTCTTACCTAGCTTTCAGGAGAGCTGGATTCCCCCAAAACAAGCACATCATTTTACTGAAATGACCATGGGTGTCTGAAAGGCACAGTTTTATACCTGCTAAATTATTCCTTGTTGTTTTTCTTTTAATGCATCTATCCATCTATTCTCAAGTAAGAGTTCTTCATTAATAATGTCTTTGTGCTACAGGTTATTTCTCCTTTTTTGTTCTAAATTACTACCCATTTAATTAATTTTCCTCTAATATAAAGGGAGGATAGAGTTGAGTGTTTCTGCAAATGGGGGCGTGTAAGTAAAGAGGAAGGATAATATCTCAAACTCATTTTCTCCTGGTCTCGTAGTGTTTGCAGAACATTTGATTTGTTGCTAATGCAGCTGGGTACAATACCACTTTATTTCTTTAGGGGAAGATGTTACAATATCTATGAAGTCGTAGAAGTACCTGCTTTTGTTTGGTACTAATAGTCTCCATTTCACACTCATGTAAATACATTGCAGACTTGCCTCGTTGTGTCACTGTCACACCCCTGGAGCATCCAAACCTCGTGGACAGACAAAGAACAGGGTGTGTGACACCAGACCCTCTGGCCAATGTGTGCCTGCATTCTGTGTTTGCCTTCTCAATAATATTTATTTTGCAGTTCTGGAATTCTTTTGCATTGCCCAGTGGTGGAATGAGAAAACCTGCTTCCACTGAGGGAAATTCCATAAAGACATGGCTGCAAAAATGTGTGTTTTCTCTGCAGAGCTACAGAAACTCTACAGAAATGTTGGCAAAATGTGCAGTGCCTCATCTGTGTCTGAGGCACTGCTGCCTCCCCTCAGTGCAAGGACAGCCCAGTGTCACTTGGAAAAGCCACTTCTCCATACCCTTCCTCACTGACTTCCATCTGGACCCAGGGAATCTCGGGAAGGCACTTTTGTCACTGTGCTTTATTATTTTGAAGCTGTTTTGCTTTGGAGGGGATATTTGTTTCAAAATTCTTCTCACATACTGTTTTCTTAAGCTTGTAACAGAAGCAACACTTTGTAAGAGATCTTTTATTTGGCTTTCAGTATCTCTAGCGTCTGTTTCGGTGCTTGTATTTTGGCCATGAGGTTCAATATGAATCTAATAACACAGCCTGGCACAATTTGTTGCAAAAAATCTATTGGTACAATGATCACTTTTAACAGGTGTTGTTTCTTCAAAAATCGGTGAGCGCTGTTAGATTTTTTTTTTTTTTTTTGGTATTTTCAAATGCTCATTAGTGACTTCCTCAGGGGTCTGAGACGGTCATTATTAAAGAATGAGTTCTCAAGAGAAAAAGGCTCTGCTGCCAGAAGCCAACAAGTGACAGGAGTTCAGCAGTTGCTAGGCAAGTCACTTATTGAGGTGCTGCATGGATAAATTAGCTTTCAAAGTCTTAAGCTGAACATGTAAAGAACACAGATGTCATGTGGCATATTCTCCAGAGGTTAAATTTAGGTTCCACTGCCAATTTTAAAAGGAAGGAAATGTCAGTTAGTGTAGAGCTGAGGTTGAGGGTTTGTTGCTTGTGCAAATTCCACTGACATTGACATTAACAGACTCTGGAAGATAAACTATGGATCTGCTCTAGCTGTCCATGATTTCATTTGTATTGCTTGTTAATTCTCCAGTTTGTTCCAGCACAATACCAATTTGCTCCAGTTGACTTGACAAGCTTTTGTTTTGTGCCTCTTATTTCTCTGGAGATAATTTATAATCCCAGCTCCATCCCTTGTGTGATTGCACAAACAGACAGGTATTATTTGTGTTGTTTGTCAGCACTGGGAAGTGACGTAATATTGAAGCAGTAAGTTTACAAACCTAGATTTTAGCAATGTGAGATTTAGGTGAGTGTGTCTGTCATACAATGAAAATGTTAAATCTCAGAATAGTCATAGATACTTTATTTTTGATGAGACTTTTTTTAAAAATGAACACAGAGATGAAATTTTTTTTAAAATTCCGTTTTTTACTTAAAATCTTGTTTTGTTTTTTACCTAAACTTAAGGCATCTATAGGCTTTATTTAGATAGAAGATTCTTTGGAAACTCGTTTTCAGACTACACATTTTCCTGTAACAGTGACAAGTAAACCTCTTAGTGTTGTTTTGAACTGTCTTGAACCTGCTGCTTGATCCCCTCCCTTTCTGTTCTGGGCTTTGTCCAGCTCCCACCTTAGTCAGTGGGAGATGTCACATTTACTTAATTAGGAACTGGACCGTGACTTGCCACCCCCACCAATTGCTGTTTTAATTGAAAGCATCCCTAGAGCTGCTTCCATCCACAGTGTTCATTTGTGTGGTGTTCTGGGGAACAAATCATTCTAGTTGTTTAATTAAGGCAATATTGGAATAAAAGCCCCTTTAGGAGTGGCTGGGGGCGGCCTGTGCTGAGCCCTGTGCAGGCATTCACAGTGACACGGGGTGGAAGGCTTGCTGTGCTCCCAGTGGCACTCTCACCAAGCCAGCCCATGCTCACGTGCAGATGTGTGAATATTTTCTGTATTTTCCATGGGGTTTAACCCCTTTGCTTTGGCTTTCATGCATTCTTAAGAGATCTGGCTGGTCTCAAGCTCTACAATCCCACATTCCCCACTTCCAGGCTTGTGCTTTGCCTGGACACAATAAAGCATCAGTGGTGTCTGGGTAAGCCACATTAAAATGCATCACTCCTGTACAGCAGTATCTGGATGCAGCTGCTTCTTCCCCTCAATCTGAACCCCACCAAAAGCAATTTGAATGTTGCTTTTCATCCTCGTAGGTAATCACAGACCCAAGGCTGCAACCCAGCAAGCAGCAAGGGAGGAAAACCTATTCCAGACTCCACAGAGGTCACCTTTTTGATAAAAGCACAAAACAGCTAATTAAATTAATGTAATAATTGTACCTAGCCAATTACCTATTTCCTACCTGTACTGTGGTCTTAATGAGCTGAGCTAATGAACTATAATGTAATTAATACCTGGGGAGGGAGGGGGAGGAATAAAAGAAATGGTAGTTTTCATATATGCCAGCCTCTTTTGTAATGGCAGGGGGTAAAAAAGTTCAAGACTGTTGAAAGGAAAATGTTTAGTGAGGAAGAGAGGTTTCAGACTTGAGTCCTGCTGAGGCCCTGCCTGGAATTCTGCACCTGAAAAATATCCCTGTCATTACAGAAATACTTTAAAAAATACTCATTAATGTTTTTTGGAGACCATTCTTATAACATCTGTGAAAGAGAAATATGATTTAAATGAAACTGCAGATCTAAGGTCTCCTTGAGGAGTACCCTGTCCTAATGAGCATCCTGCAGAAACCTGATCCATGTTTCTGGAGTATCACCAAGGCTGTTTGGTGTTGGCCTCATTTTGCCTTTGGGTTTGTGGGCATTTGGCTACATCCTGGCCATGCCCCTGTGGAAGCAGTGGGGTGTTCTTGGCAAACACAGAGCTGTTCCAGGGCTCTGGCTTTTGTATCCAGTGGGGGACAATGACACAGGTTACTGAACCTGCTGATGGAGCCTTCGTGGGGAGGCTGCTCCAGTAAACTACTAAAAGGCATAGGGAGAAAGTAAAGTAAAACTGAGACTCCTGCTGTGAAAATCCAGGATTGTTTTCTCTGAATTAAGTTATGCTGAAGCTATTAGGGGGAGAGTGCAATAGATTCATTAACTGTACCATTCCAGAGCTGCTGGAAAGCAATTCACATTTCAACTTTAGTATCTTAAAATCCAGCACTGGCTTTAATTATTAATAGGCTTCATGCTATCATCATTTGCTTGCACATATATATTAATCATTACTTGGGTTTGCTAATTTTTTTGTTTTGTTCAAAAATAAATAAATAAACTGTGACAAGATGCTCAGAGCCCTCAAGAGAATATGTTCCCCTCTGATGGGCAAGCAACATCTGTGGGCATTTTGCTGCCTTAACAGCATGTCTGTCAGAAACTTGGTGATTCAGAAAATTTACTAGCACTCACCTAATGATTAATTAGCCTTCTCTGTAAGGAATAGGGTCTCTTCATTATGCACAGTGTCACCAACAGTTTCATCTGTTTGCTGTATCATGTATGCCGGAGACTTAATAAGTGGAATTCCAGTAGTCAAGAAATGAGTTGAGGTTGGTTTTGTGAACAGAATTGATGTTTGGCCCTAAATATTTAAGGAAGTCTTCAAGGATTTTAATCAACACAGGTCTGTGTGGTATTCTAGAAGAATTGTTTGTGTGAATAACAATACAGTAGGACACTAATTTTAACTAAATTTAGTTGGCTGGAAACATTCTATTTTAGATTAAAGACAGCGATAGGAATAATTTTAACAGAAATAATAATTCATCTATTTGTAACATGGACTATCTGAAAGTGTTTTTTTAAAGACAATCTTATTTATAAGGCATGTTAAGTGTTCCACTTGGCAAACCCTAGGCATAGTCTCATGTTTCATAAGGTCTTCAGCTGTGAGTACAGGGTCTTTAATGTACTGAAGGAAAAGGTCAAACTGACACTTCAGGATTTAAAGCAAAATAATTTATCATCTGCACACAGATAAGGCAAAGATTTGTTCTGGGGGGTGAATACATCCAAATTTGCCGAGTTTCGTATGAAAATCTATGCTTTGTTAATTATCACCCCGATTTTAACTCTAACTTTGAGCCACTCACAGCACCTGTGTCTCAGGAGCTCTGTTAAAGGTGATTGTTTAGGCTGATTTTTCACACCTGATGAGGGCCCACAACACAATGCCTCCCTCTCAGGTGGGTGAGGAGTAGATATAGTGGGGGCTATAAATTGGCAAGAGAAGTGCCTGGTGGCTTAGCTGGATCGGCTGGGACCAGAGCAGGTGATGGTGGCTGTCCCACCTTCCACCCCACACCAGGGACTGCTGTCTCCTCTGAGGATCAGGATGGAGTTGCAGGTAGTTCCATTTCCTTCTGAAACACTCTGTGCTCTGAGAGATTATGAGTTGCCATCTTAACTTCTCCTTTTCCTCTCACTGTGGAGGGAGGGGAAGTGAGCTTTTATTTACAAACAGCACCAGCTGTAGGAAGATGCATCCAAGGGAAGGTTGGGGTTTCAGAAGGATGTTTTTGTTGGTGTTATTATTAGATGATGCAGGGAAAAACTTATTTTGCTCTGCTGAAAAGCTGAAAGGCTTTTTGTGCACCTTGTGTCTGTGTATGTAGATGGTTCCCTAGCCACATTTGCTGCTCTTGACCACGCTCTGCTCACTGGCAGTTATTCCCCATTCCATCATTCCCTTTTGTGCTTCTTACAATTGCATCAACCAAGCAAGACAAAGACATGGTTTGATGCCTGTGTCTGTACCTGGGGGTCAGAGGCAGCCCAGGTTCTGCTGTAAGGGATCAGAAGCCGGTGCTGAGGTAGAATTTGAATCAAAATACAAGAGTTACTCCATGTGGACTCTTTGTTTATCCTGTAACTGTCTCAATTTTCTCTGCAAAGCAGAAAAAGAACCACACAGCCTCTGTAAGCCAGCTGAAGTGGCCATGAGGTGGGGAGTAAAGGGGAGACCTGGGACATGCCCTTCACCCCAGTGATACTGGTGGCACTGCACTCCTGCCCCACTGGTGTAGGGACATGGAGTGGAGGCTTCAGCCTGGAACAGGACCCAGACTTGCAGGAGAAGCTGAAGTGATGAAAGAGTAGACACATGTAGGGTGTGTTTCACTTTTCTAAATTAAAGTGCTCAGTTGATTGGTTTGAGGTTTTTTTCAAAGAGTAAGATAAAATCATTCTCTGCTATAAAATAAACATATTCAAGAATGTTTATGGGAAATAAACTTTAGTCTTGGAACGTGTTTGTTGCCAGGAGAAATCTGTGGTGTTAAACGTGGGGTTTCTTGTGGGTTTTTTTCTCTCCATATATCCAACTAGGAACCAGAAAAATTCCATGTGACTTTCATATCTAATTAAAACTATTCAGCACAGCTTGAATTTACAATTTTGATTTCTTGCAGTAATCTGCTTGTGAACAATCTAGAGGC
Organism: Argya squamiceps; assembly: GCA_037834095.1. Classification (NCBI taxonomy): domain Eukaryota; kingdom Metazoa; phylum Chordata; class Aves; order Passeriformes; family Leiothrichidae; genus Argya; species Argya squamiceps. The sequence goes on from JBBMKD010000040.1 coordinate 4,663,323, forward strand.
AAGGAGTTATTCATAGAAACTGTTGAGTAAATAATTTTCAGATAATGAAAACATTCAAAAAAGTCAAGATAGTTAATTAGTGAGCAGAAGAAATTAAATTAATTGAATGAATAATTCATAATGAATTATTTGCCCAGCTCTATTTTACATAGTGTGGAAGGTCTGAAGAAGAGCCAGTGTTTGAATTACCTCCAAACAGAAAACCACATCTCTATTTCTGCTGTGTTGAGGATATTTATTGATGTGTAAAAACAAGCTGGGTGAGCCAGTCTATTTAATCATCTTACTCTTTTTGCTCTGTACTGTGAGTCATGCTGGATTTGAAACCATAGATGCTTTGCCTGCAAATGTGCATTAGGGAATATGTGTTACAGGGTTCTTTTTTTTTTCTTTTCTTTTTTTTAATACATTTAAATAGTGTGAGAGAAGCATGATTAGAGCTGAAAATGCTCTGTAAAAGCTATAAATTAGGAATATGCTACTGTAGCAATGGTTGCAGTTGACATATGTCACAGCCTTGGCAAAGTAATCCTGGGTAATTTTATTTTGCTACTGAACGGAACTGTGTCCAAAAGATTCTTTGGTGCAGCTGAATTTGTTTGCTTGGGGTTGGAGAGGGGTCTGCTGCTTTCTTTGCTTGTTTGGTTTTTGTTTTTCTGGTTTTTTTTTTTTTTTCCTTAAAAGAAAGGGAAAGGTTTGTTCCTCTTGTGAAATATGGGAAGCCTAAATTAGAGTTGAAGAGCTGAATGTGGTTCTTCCCTGAGGCCCAGTGGTCAATGAGTGTTCAGAGTTCCCCTGTGTCCTTCTGCCACTGTTTTCCCCCACAGTGCAATGGAGAAACACAAAATCTCTTATCATAGAATGGTTTGTGTTGAGAGGGACCTTAAAGCCCATCTCATTTCAATGTTCCTGCCATGGGCAGGGACAACTTCCACTATCCCAGGCTGCTCCAAGCTCTATCCAATGTGTCCTTGGACACTTCCAGGGATCCAGGGGTAGCCACAGCTTCTCTGGGCCAGGGGCCTCCCCAGCCTCACAGGGAAGGATTTCTTCCCAGCACCTGATCTAAATCTACCCTTCATTTTAAAGCCATTCCCTCTGCACTACATGAGAAGTCCCTCTCCAGCTCTCCTGGAGTCCCTTTAGGAATTGGAAGGGGCTCTGAGCTCTCCCTGGAGCCTTCTCTAGGTGAGCACCCCCAGTTGTCCCAGCCTGGCTCCAGAGCAGAGGGGCTCCAGCCCTGGAGCACCTCCATGGCCTCCTCTGGATTCACTCCAGCAGCTCCACATCCTGGTGTTGTGGCCTGGATGCTGCTGATGGGTCTGAGCAGAGGGAGAATCCCCTCCCTCCCGCTGCTGCCCACCCTCCTGTGCTGCAGGCCAGGACACAGGGGAGCTCTGGGCTGCCAGGGCCCATGTTGAGCTTCTCATCAATAGACACCCCCAAATCCTTCTCCTCAGGGCTGCATAACCACACTGAAAGAGGCTTTTAAAGTGATTTCCATTCCTTGTAAAGCCACAATGAGAAAACCAAACTTTTGACTGATTTAATGTCTGTGGAGAAGTGAATAAAATAATATATGATTAGATAGGGGCCACATCTACTCTGAGTTATAACTTCTGGTCTTGAGGAAACCTGGTTTGAGGTGGAATGGCATCGTGCAGCAATGAGATGAATCTGATGCAGGAATATCCCAGGGAAGTCTGTACTTCTGTTATCATCTCTGTGGAGAAACAGGCTTAGATTAAGTGATCTGTTGGCCCACGTTATCTGCAGTGGGAGTGGAAATGACTGAGGGTTTTTTGATTGAAACTATGGCTGCACAAGTAGAGATAATTGCAAAGCTGAGTAATACTATCCAGCACCACCCCCCAGCATTGTCAGATAGTCCTTTGTTATTCAGTTTTCTCTGAATAAACTGAGCAATGCTAAATTACAGTTGTAAATCCCCACTACCTGTAGATATCGATAATATATGCACAGACATAAGGAAAGGAAGAGATTGCAAATTTAGTCAACTATATAAAAAACATTATTTTCTTGGGTACTTGAAAATGTTGGAGGAATTCTAACAGCCCTGGAAAAACCAGACTGTGTTATAACAGATGGGCATTTCCAAAAATGACTTTGTTTGGGTTCAAGATAATTAAAGGTAGTTCCCATTTTACCCAGAGTGAGTCACTCAAGCCACAGCATGGACAGATGCCATGCTAGAATTGCATCTACCATATTTTCTCTTTGCTCTACTTTCTGTGAATCTGGTTAATCCAACATTGAGTTTCAGTTAAGGGGGACTGCTGGGCTAAATTTTGGGCTAGTTTTTGCAATATTAGTAAATTTCATTCTGATTGTGAAGTGCTGACAAGTTCTAACTAAGGTAAAAGAACTGAAATGCAGAGTCAGAAAATCTAGACCACTAATGGTTAAAATCAGGCCACAAATGATCCTTTACTTATGTTTTATTTCTATGTATTTCCAAAGGCAGCTCTTTATTGCCAACATACTTAAGCCCTTGAAACCTTTCCTAAGACTTCCCCAGGATGGGAATAAGGCAGCAGGTGGGTTCTGTTATCCATTTACTTCAGGTCATCTCCACACTGGCAGGTACAGAGCACAAAATGATTGGATGAGAAATACATGCTCTGACTGCAGGTGGTTGGAAGGGATGTGGCAAGAATGAAAAATCTAATTGTAAGTGGTTGTGTTAGGGAGCCAAAGCAGGCTAGGATTTAAAAGAGGTTGTTGTGCATCACTGAACAGCCATTTAGATTTGACTGGAGTAGCACAGAGTTTGTCATGGTGGTTTAGTTAACATGTTCAGTTTTGATGAAAAAGAAAGTGTCTTTGATCGCCCCGCAGAGAGAACAGTTTATATTGGAATTGTGCAGGTAGCTAATTCTGTAAGGTCATGTTCACTGGTCCCCTGCACTGAAAAGTTGCTGAGTGGAGCAAATCCAGAAAACCCATGGAACTAGAGGGAGAAAAATGATTAAGATATTCCCAAGAACACCATATATTTGCTTCATGTTCAGGATTGTGGATTCTGCCACCCTTGTTTTCCAGGACGCCTAAGATGGCACTGATGGCTTTAGCCTATCGCAGTGAAGATTTTACACAGGCCTTTTCCAACCGTGGCAGATCCTGTGTTGTAACATTTTAGGGAAGAATATTGTCCAGTCACTTTTAAAATGCCTTGTGTGCTGAGGTGGAGACCATGAGGAGGAGCCCTGCAAACAGATTCCTCTATTTGCCTGTTTAGAAATTAATAGTGTAAAGCCTTTAACCTATTTATCAGTAAAACTCACAGACTAGCATGAGACAGCAAGCTAGAAGCTGCTTTCAGAGTCACAAAGAGCTATTTATCATTTGTCCTAGGAGTTCGAACCAACTCCCATCTGTAACATTTTTTCTCAGTTGTCCCAAGTAGTCTGGTAGGAAACTTTTTGTCGTTTGCTTTGCTGAATGCTTTCTGACATGGATATTTTTCAGAGACTGGTTATCCATGTTCTTAGCTTCAGTAGAGGTTGTTTTTCCCTCCCTTTTTGCTGGCAGGGGGCTGTTGGTTTGCACAGGTGACTGGGGGCAGTGTTTGAACTGACAGTTAATCAACAGCTGGCCTCGTTCCTACTTTGCTGCTCTGTAAAGGGCACACTACTAAATCAATTAGAGAGAATTCCAAATTGGTTTCAGCGAGCAGTTCATGTAGAGATATGGGCTCTGGAGACTCTGTTCCTCCAGCCTTGCAAGTCTTGGCTATTTACCTTGTACCTCTTTTCCCCAAGAGGTGTGAGACTGAAGAGCTGTAGCTGGTGCAGATCCAGCGTGTGGGAACAGAGACATCGCAGGATCCTCAGACAAGGGAAGAGCCCAAGCAGTGGCAATGCAAGTGAAGAATTGCTGTGCCTGGCAAAATAGGTCTGAACATCTTTTTTGGGTAGTTGGGACTGAAATGAGGCTGAAGCACTAGAGAGTTACCTGGGCGTGTATTTCACCCTGAAAACACTTTGCAGAACCAAAGCCCAGAGAATGTGGGTAAAGCTGATGAGAGTAAGAATGTTGTAAGGGTTTGAGGTCTTTCCCCAGTAAATTTTGAAGTTTTCTGTGGGACTTCAGATCCCCATTTGTGCAGTTTCAGCTTCTGTGCAGGCTGACCTGACATATAATGGAAGAGTTTCACACTACATTTGCAACAAAACCTCAAAGGATTCCAGTGTTTCCTAGGAAATTCTGGACCATCTCCAAGAAATAGTGTGTTATGTCTGGATATTCTGTCTCTGGATGAGTTGTCTTTGCTGGCACAGTTTAGCAAGGGGTGAGGAGGGGCTATGTGGAATATAATAAATAAATAAATGGCTGCTCTCAAAAGCACCAAATGACTGACCAGCCATGAATCCAAATTTCTGGGGTACAATCAGCTTGGATAAAACATGCTCATGTAAGAGTAACTGGCTTAGTGTTTGAATATTATTTTATCAGTCTTGGCAAGGTGGTCAATATAGAAATAAAATGATGTCAGTGAGAGGAGAAAGGGATTTGTATTTCTGATGTTTGGGGAAAGAGCAGTTCCTTTCTGAAGGGTGTCATCATGCACTCCAATAGCAACTTCTGTTATTCATTCAAACCATAATGTGTATGTTTCTCAGACATTTTTATGTCTCCCTTTCCTAAGAGAATAAGAGGTTTTTTTCACTGTATATTGGTATATATTTGACCTATAAAGAAAAAGAATTGGTAGTCTATTACCAGGTATGTTAATGACTTGATGAAGTTTTGAAATACAGCATCTCAAATGCCATACTGTTTATCTAGTTCTTAATACCTTTGCTATTTCCTATTGCTATTTGATGATCAGTTTTTGCTGGAATATGCTTTGCAATTACAATAAGAGATTTAATGTTGTTTTGAACTCTGCCAAAGTCTGATTAGATTTTCTGTTTTGGCCTAAGTAATTTCTTTGTGCTTCCATTTTCTCTATATAAAATGCTCAGATTGCAGGGCTTTAGACTGCAGATCCTGGTAATTAACTGCAAGTCTGATTTTTAGTTCAGCATAAGGTTAACCAGCTTCCATAAAGAAAAATCCTATTTATTCAGAATGAAAGGATTATAGGGAAGGCATAAAGTAGCAAAAAAGTAGTTTATATCCAAGTCTGGGTTACCAGGAAGTCATCAGCACTGACACAGAGCTCCTAATAGAAAAGCAATAGGTAATATCCCTTCAGGGCTCTAAGGAGTTTTGGTAGCAATTCCACATCACTCTCAGATCATGGAAGAAACTTCTCCCCACAGATTCACTGTCTACATTTATCAGTCATTGTGTAATCTCCTCAGGAAACAAGCTCTGCTGCTTCTTACATCATTATGGAGAAGCAGTTTTTATCAGTTAACTCCCCACCTGGAGGTGAGCCCTGAATTCCTGCTGGGGCATTGCAGATGGGCACTGCAGCATCCAAACAAAGGCACCACTACCACTGCTGCTGGCTAAAAAAGCCTCAGAGTGACAAAGCTGAGTAGGGAAGAGAGTATTTAAGGACATATCCCTGTGCTTACATCTTTTTCTGGACCATTCCTTGGCAACAGGGAGGTCACTGAACCCCACACTGGGTTTTGGTCTGACCCTGTATAGACCTTTTTATATTCTCAGCAACCAAGATGCATCTAACAGGTTATTATCAATATTTCTGGACCAGACTGCCCAGAAAACTTGATGGAGGCTGTGCTTGGTCCAGCATAGTAAGAAACAAGCCCTGGCCTGGAGATCTTTACAGGCTAATTTGACAAGGATGACAAAGTTTAGGAGGGAAGTAAGAGCTGAGAGCAACGGTGTGATTTGTACAAAGATAAACAGCCAGAGATGGGAGAAGCCTCAGGTTCTTGCTGATTGTTTATTCTGTAGGTCAAACAGCTTAGATTTTATTTCTCTGTTGCAGCTCCTTTTATATTTACTAAGAGCTTTGCTTCAAAATTCTGATGCATCTCCTCTTGTAGCCGTCACCTTTTCACATTTATTTGTGCTCTTCTGTATTAATGAAAGTCATAAAGTTCATATTATATCATCTTGGTTAGGACTGGTGAAATAGAATAAATGTTTTTGTTCTTTCCTTGGATCCTGACTCAGTTCTAATTATCAGCATGTGTTTTAATCCTGATATTGCTCAAACCCAGTATGTTTTCAGTGCATTTCCTAGGTAGGTTTCTATTAAATTGAAGGTACTCTGATGTTGTAGGACTGAGCAGTTACTCAACCTCACTGTGCCTGTCACAGTGCTGAGCCCCAGAGAGCTTGAAAACCTGTCTCTTCATCCAACATGAATATCCAATTCTTCATGGATCTATCTTTCACTGCAGAGAGGTACAAATATTCTCAGCAATCCTGCAAATAGATAGGAACTTTCTGAACATTAGATAGGTTATTTTGTCAGTCTCTCTTGATTTTTTTGTTTGTTTGTTTGGGTTTTTTTGGTTTTGTGGGGTTGTTTTGTTCTTGTCCTGATTCGTTTCTATTCTCCAACTACTTGACTTTTTGTGTTTATAACTCTTTTTTTTGCCTCTTCTTTCTCCTCCTGTGAAACACTACCTCTCTGTCCCCTGGTAATGTGTAGAATTTATGCCAGAAGCTGCTTCTTCAAAGATGCGTCTATACAAAAATTCTCGGGTGGGTACTGCTCTCCCTTGATGTGTGTAGTCCTCTCTGCAAAAATAAGGAAAATTGTGCTCTGTCATCTCCGAAGGCCAAGACAGATCTCTCTTTTTTCAAAGAATATATTTTAAATCATAGCCACTTTGAATTCCTTTATTTCCTTTGTACCTGCACACTTCCCAGCTCTTCTGCCTGACAGCAGCAGGTAAAGCTTCTCCCCTCTAACCTTTGAAGGGACTGAGGGAAGAAGTGCAGATGAGAGCTGATGGGAAATAGGGGTGGATGAGAGGACAAGGTGGCCTTGGCTTGCTCAGGAGGCTGCAGAGACACAAAACAGCTCCAGTGCAGAATCTTGTTTGCAGTGTTGGGCCCTGGTGGGATTCCCAGCTATGTCAAGCACTGAGCAGCACAGAACAATTGTGTTGTCCCTCCAGGTGAGGGGCAGAAGAGACCTTTGTCAGTGGGCATGTGTGGGATAAAACATTGTGTGTATGCTAGGGCATGAATCAATGATAAAACACTCTTATTCATGCTGTCCCCACTGCTCATTGAGAACTTTGTTTGAAATAGCTGGGGAAGTACTGCTTTATAACAGTCCCAGTGAGAAATCAGCTCTGGGGGCAGACACGTGATGACATGGACGGGCTGGAGTTGGGACCTCTGTCCTTCAGGCTGGCTGGACACACAGCAGAGCCACAGCAACTTCAGTTCCAAGAGAGCTCACAAGCATGCAGGTAACTCGAGTCAGAGAATTAAGTTTAATTTGATTTCTACACTGCTGATCTGGGTACACAGTTGTCACCTGCATAAAAATGGTAAAAAGAGAACCTGAGATCCTATTATGATATTAAGTGCTTGATCAAACAGAAATACTCCTGGTCTCTCTTCATACACACCAAAACCCCAGCAGAGAGGAAACTACTTTGTAGTCTTGTCACAACAGAAGGGAAAAAAGCTTTACTTGTTCTACTTTTTTTCTGTCTTTGAGTTAAAAAATTTGGGGCATCTGAGGCTTGCTAAAATAATTGGTAATACCATGGCTTAAATAATAAATGGTAACAATGATATCTACTGCTTTACAATTAAAGTACTTACTATGTCCATTAGTAATGATATTTCAGATCTATCAGTTAACAAAATAGGATGCCAAAGATGCTCTCAGCAGGATGAAATTTTTAAGTTTTGGAGTGAAATCTGATGTCTTCCTTGGCAGTGGCCCCACCATCTCCTCCTTGTTTAGAAGTGAGTCACAAACCACCTCAGTAAGAGTGAATAAAAGGTGTCACTCCAAGCCACTGTAAAGATCTAAAAGCACTCAGGTAAGGTAAACAAAATTCTCAAAAATAGGTTTTACTGATGCTTGTCACCAAAAATACCCTAAAGTGATCTTTGTCTAAGCAAGGCCATTTCTGCTGCAGTTTCAAATGAAGATATGACAGATTTTACTGTTTGCTGTTCAGTGTCAACATCATCACTTAGATGAGAAATAGTTAAGTAATAAAACCTCAAGTTCTTACAAATCTTGGTGGTTAGAATTGAATTTTACAAAAATCAGCATATTTGAGTTTTGGTTTTTTTTAATCATTGAGCTAGTATAATCAGTTAATCTTCCAAACCAATAAGTACATTAATGTATATATTTCCTGTGTTTCAATTTTTTTGTTAGTTTTTGTTTTTACCAATATTTTATTTAGATAGAAAGTAGAACTTTGTGGGCTTTTTGTGTGTGTATAGAAAGAGCTCCTTAACATGCAGCAGTATGGTGATGTCTTTGTTGGTAAAAGAACTAAGAACATTGATTTGGTCATTCATGTTCATCTTAAAAAACAAAAAGCGTTTACAGTTTAATATTGTATCATATAAATAGACATCTATAGCTCTGCATACATTATTAATAGCACTTTATTGCCTGCTTTATTGGTTTCACTACTGCTTCTCCTCTTGGGAAGTCATGTAAAATACAAAGGCTGCACAAATGCCCACATTGCAAGAGCCACTATATACAGAGCAAATAAGATTGCACAAGTACAAATATTCACTGGAGCAGCTTCCTGCAATTCATGTAACATAATAACAAACAGTCCACAAATGCAATCCTCCTAGCAACTAATATTATTCCAAATACTTTTTTTTAACCTACAACACTTGTGCCGCTGTTTGAATATTGAAAAAAAAAATTATTCCTGTATTTTCTGACAAGAAAACAGAATTTGTGTTGAGAAGAAACAGAGAACTTTAAATGTGACTCAGGATAAGTAGCACAGCTGCACAGTAGGTGCTAAGGGGGTTTAGAACTGAGTGTCTGTGTGGAATAAAAGCACTGGAGACGGGATTATTTTCATAAATTAACCTTGTGTCAACCACTGACTTGGGGCTTAGGAAAGCTGAGGCCAAATGGAGGAAAAGAGCCAGTGATGAAGAAAGAAGTCCTGGCCTCTCCCTTCAGCTGCTGCAGAGGCTGCTCCTGGCAGGGTGTCCCAGCTGTTGCCTTTTGAGGCCTCTTCACTCTAATTTCTAAAGTCAAATACTTTTTGTTGTCACAGGATTTCCCTCAATGTTTAAAAACATTACTGGGGGTTTGAGTGGCTTTTTTAATAAGTTCACTACATTGAAAGTTTTTCTGTCTCTCTCCTACACACCACACAATTCCCCAGCTGTTCTTCCTACTTTATTCCAGTTGTAACCCTCTGATCATCTGAGCTTTAAAGTTCCTGCACTAAATGTGTTTCTCCAAGGACAATTATGAAGCTTTCAGGACCAACTGGTCACAGAAACCCTTCACATGTTTTATTTCTAGTTGCTGTTCATTCACGTGGCTGTCATTTGGTTCTCTTCATGCCAGCTTTCCACCTCTGTGAGGATTTCTTGCATCTCTTCTGTGCCCATGGCCCATCTTTTTTGTGTATTGCCCCAGGGATCCTCCCATCCATTGGGGCAGACCCCACACTTGCTCTCTGCAGGCTCCAAAAGCTGCTGTGTGAGTCCCTTGTCTTCCAAGGAAAACTTCCAGGTGCTGCCCTCGTTGGTTCCTGGGCTATGGCAGCCGGCAGAGCAGCATTTCCTGCTTCAGCCTCCTTGTTTTGGATGGGTGAGCTACTGCCTTCCTCAGGATTTGGAAAGGTGGCTCCCTTCCCTGGCAGCATAAAAGGAGTTTTCTGTAATGAAACACAAGCGGGGCAGAGCTTTGTAAAGGTCTCAGTGAGGCTGACACCTCGTGCTCAGGAGCAAGTGCTCCAACTCCTCATTCCTCCCCCTGTCAGCATCGATAAGCCTCTCGTACCTGACGTGAGCTTTTATTGCCCTTGACTGCTCTCCATTTATACAAAGGTTAAATCTTCCCCTCTGTCTGTGCTTTGGAGCAATATGCTATTTAGAAAACAGTGCTTCCATTGAATGCAATAAAGGCAGGCGCATCTGGCGTAGTTGTCGGGGCTTTTGGGGTTTCTTTTATTCTATTTTTCTTCCCCTCGGCAATAGGTCATGCAGTAGGTGCAACTTAAACTTTTCATGTTCTGACATGCTACAATTACCCCTGCAGCAGGGGAGACCCAGGAGGATCAGCACAGTGCAAGTCTGCTGTATTTAGAGATGTGCCCATCGAAAGGGGGGGGGAAAGAGTTATACCTTTTAAATGATCTAATGGGCTTTGGTTTTCGTGTTCCCTGTCACCAAGGGGACACTTGTCAGACAGCAGTGTCAAATGGCTCACTTGCCATCTAGGTGTGAATGGGGATTGTCTTGCTCTTCATTGCAATAGGACAGAAGGCTTTGACTGGCATCTGTGGAAGAGAGAAAAATCCTCTTGTGTACATCCGCAGGTCTTCCTTGGGTGTAATCCCGAAAGGCCTGTCTTTGGTTACTGGTTGTGAAATGAACCTTTCTAAGTTTTCACAAGCACTCTCCATGAGTGCAGCTGCTGTCCCAGTTAAAGTACAATATTTCTGTTCAGGATGCACTGGTTCTGTGAGCCTGAACAGTTTGTTGTAGGAAGGGGTGAGGAGAGAACCTTTTTAATCCTTTCAAATTACCTCCTAGATGCCAGAATTATACCTTGGCTCTCCCTCCTCCAACAACACACTGTGTGTGTACCTTTACTGCCATATTCTTTCCTTTTCAGCTCCCTTTCTGCCCTGCTTCTTTTTCTTCCTGCAGGAAACAGGATCTTCAGAGGGTTTTCTGAAAGCTCTTTGTAATATTAGCGAACATGTACAGGAAAACCCTCAGGTTATGTTCAACTCCTGGTATCCTTCACTTTAGATTTAAGAAATTCCCTTAAACTCTCATTAGTGAAGACCTTCTCATTCCTATAAAAGTTTAAAGGAAATCTTTGTCTCATCAGAGATTTAACACAGCTCCTCAGCGTGGCTGAAGAAAGCAGATTCTTTGTGCTTCTCTGTTCGTTCTGGAGCAAAGACAATTGTTACAAAAATGTGTCTTTATTGATGTGACCCTCGGGTTCCCTCATCACTTTTTGACTTATTACCTTCTCCTCTCTGCTGCTTTCTGCAAATCTTTTAATTGATGGGAGGGGAAAGGAAGGTTTTGATTAAACGCTGATGAATCCAGGCAGGATTACTTCATTTCCCTGGGCACTGTGTGAGCTGGGACTGGCAGAGCACACTCTGTGTTCCTGCTGCTTTCTCACCTCATCTGCCCCCTCTACAACAGGGGCATTTTAGTCATGTATTTTTAAGCAGAGTGGCATAAAAAGAGACAATTTAGGTATCTGTGTGCAGCAAAGTTTGTTAAACTTATTTCTTTGTGAATTTAAAACTTTGCCTTTTTCAAGTTCTGTCTCCATAAAACTGGGTTATGCTAAAAGTTTAGAAACTTTCTCACACGTAATTAAGATAAGAAGCCAAGAAACTTATATCACAATGAAAAGAAAGTAAAAGAGTGAGAATTTAACTGTTATTGTTTTGGAAAGCCCACAGCTTCCATTAGAGAAGTTTAGGGGGAGCATTATGCAATGTTAAGGTTCTTGAGTGAATCTTACAATTCAGATTCTACTAAAAAGTAAAATAGGGGAGAAAAGAATGGTTTGTGTAGCCTCTGTTATTCCTGAGCTGACACTTGCCTTCCCTGTCATATCTGGGGCTTGGTATTAACTCCTATACCTGATTCCCTTTCTTTTTATTCTTTCTCCTTTCTTTCTACCTTCCTCTACTTTTTCTTTCTCTGTGTTTTTTTTTTTTAACTTTTTTTCTGCTGTGTTTTTTTCTTTCCCTTTCTTTCTCTTTTATTTCCCATTTTTATTTTCCTCCTCCCTCTCCTAAAATAGCTGTCAATCTAAAACAACAAGCATTCCATCCACCATCCTGTGTTTCCTGCCTTGCCTAAAAACACCAAAAAACCTCTTTGTTTTGTAAAGCTATTGGATGTAGATGTGGCTTCAATGTATTTAAACCCAACACACACAAAATTAGTGCCCCAGCACCAGGATTACTGTGGCTGCCCTGTCTCCTCAAATCCATAGCTGTGACTTATGGGCTGTCTCAGACCACTTTTAACAATCTGGGGTATTAAACAGTTCTTGTTTAGCACCCATTAACTGACCTTTCACAGATGATGTGAAGTTAAAAGCTTAAATCTTCCTAAAAACCCAGCTTTAATTTGTCTGAATTTGCTAGCAAATATGTGAGTATTTAGAAACATCATTGGAAACCTCAAATGTGTTATGCTGCCAGAATTATAGAAATGTTTTGGCCGTGCTGTGGTCAGAATTTAAAACTGTGACTGTTCAGAAGCTTATGATGAACTTAGTTTTGAGTTTCAATCAAATCATGATAGTTTAAGCTAAAGAAAGAGAAAAAAATCATGGCAGGGTTTTGGGAGAGAGAGGGAGAATTTTGAGAACTCCTCAGAACACAGAGTGCTGGAAGAAATCCCACTAATGAGAAGTGCAGGTATGCTGTTCTCAATGAATAATGTATCAAAAAGAATCAGTGCTTTTCACATTGCCTTATAAATAATGGGGTTTCTCACGTGTGGGGCCCATCCACAGATAAATAAATCAGTGCATGGTTAAGGAGCTGGTGCAGAGTTCCAAATGCAAAGTTTTGCATTATAAAAATGAACTTTCATTGGCTGTGAAAAGTGACCTCTTCATACAGGCAACAGCAATTTTGATGGCAAAAATTCCCTAAGATGTAAAAGACGCTAAATGTGGCAGCATTGGTAGCACAATCTCCCACAAATTGATTTGCTTTTTGTAAGTCCTGGGGTTTTTTTTCAGTTTTGCCTAAAAGTGAAGATGGATTTCTGGCTTTGTGGTTTGTTCTTGTATTAAACCTGGTAAAACTTAAGTGTGTTACAACTGTGTTCAAATGTGGCAGTTATTTTTCATATAAATTCCAAAATACTTACAAAATGAAGTTATTTTGTTGGGTTTAGTCACTGGAGGTTGGCTGTTTGTAGGTTTTTGTTAGTAACACAGATATTTAACACTCTTTTTTTTTATGAAATTTCTCTCAATTCCATCAGATCTTATTTATTTACATAGATCCATTATAAAATTATGTAGAACATGAAAGTTTCTAAGGGCCTTGTTCCCTTAATTAAACAATTAACTTGCCATTTTGGATTTGATCAAGAAATGATTGAACATGACAGACTGTCTCCCCTCTGGAGCACATAACTGTGTCAGGGTCAATCATGTTTCCTTTGGAGTCAGAGGGAAAGGGGCTTGCTCATAAATTAGAACACACTCCTGATTTACAGTAGTAAATACCATACATAACTGATTTTGTAATGTTCTTATAGGATTAAAAAACACAATCCATAGATAATTTAATATGTCAGCAAGGTGGTTATTTAAAAATCAAATTACAACAAGCTGAAAAGGCCCATCAGCTGGGTGATTTTTTTTTCAGTGATTTAAGGAAATGAGAAAATAGTAACTAACGTGGGAGAGCCTAGAGAGAGGGATGGAGCTGTAAATCCTTGTGCTTCACCTCAGGACCAAAGATGTGCTTGGCCTTAGGCCCTGCCATGTGGGAAGGATGGGGTGGCTGCTGATGTTTTGGAGGCTGTGGAGGAAAGGATTTCCAGCCTGGCTACTTCTCCCAGCCCTGAGGTTGTGTTCTGCCCATGGGATTTAATACACCCAGGTGCATTTTCAGCTTTCTTGTACCTGAAACCAGGTTTGTCACCAGGCCAGTGCTGCTCTGCTGGCCTGGGTCTGTCAGCAACAGGGGGTCACAGAAAGCAGCATTAAAACCAAACAATGCAAAGTACCAGAGCACTTAGAAATCTGCCACCTCACACAATTTATGTGGACAGCAATTGCTAAGCATCCCGTGGATAATTTGCTTTTTCTTGCTTCAACTTCCTGCTGCTGAAGGCATTGTTGATTTTATTCCCAATTTTATTATAACTTAACTTTATTATGGTTTTAGACTATTTGCTAGAAATAAACATGGTCCTTATGCACTACCCTGAAATGAATAAATTTTAATGGAGCTTTTACCAGAAACCCAAGACTCTCTACAGCCACTTCTGCTCCACTGAAAAGAACACCCATCATATTGGCAGTTGTCCATAAGATGTTTGCAGAAACTAAGTGATTTGCATATTGGAAACCGTTCATTGATACATTAAATAACATTTTATTGTGGACATCTGGTCTGCTAAAAATCTGCCAAAGTTTGTATCAGATAACTACAGCAATTCAGATTTATAGAGGGAATCTGTTCTGAAAATGTGTTAAAATACTGCCCCTCTTTCATTTCTAGCTTTTAGACACTATTGTGCAGAAGCTGTTCTTGTTAAAAGTCTGAGTCTTCCCTGCAGAACAGCTTCTTGTGTTTGTTCCTAGGAACCTCATAAAGAACAAAGAACTTTCTGCATCTCCATTTATGATTTCAGTTATATCCAAAGCAAAGAATGAGCCTGTGCTCAAATATGTTAGGGCTAAACATAATAAATAAAAATTAACTTTCCAGCTAAGCCAATCTCTGGCTGTGTACTCTGTAAAATGACTAAACTGAAACCATATGCTTGAGCCTGCCTACAACATCTGTAGGTTCTGTAGGAATAATTTAAATTCACTCTCTTTAATTCTAATATTCATTAGATGAGATTTGTGCATTTTTCATGAGAATAGATTAATGACTTGTTTCACCAATTTATTTATTTTAGGTAAAATTCAGTGGACTGTTCTTTTATGAAAATAAAAGTGTGACTCAGCCCAAGAGACAGAGGAGAGGGGACTTGCCTTTTTTTTTTTAAGTTGATGTTTGATGTATTTCTAGTTGAGGCCAGTTTCAGTCTATGTTACTACATCCATGCTGAATTGTATTTTGACATGTCACTGTCAAAGGGCCCAGACTTTCTGTCAATTGGGCTGTATAAAGCAGTAATTAATTCTGTTATAGAAGTGTCAGTGGCTGAGCAATTCCTGAGCTGGAGATCAGCCTCTGCACTGTCTGTGTTTGGCTGGCACCAGTTTCCCTCTAATAACAGGGAAAGGATGATGGCTCTGTGACACTGTTACACAGTACAACGACACAGACTCTGAGATTCAGAAGGCTGAAAATTACTCCTTTATTTTTGGGATGTGTCTTCCTTTTATACTGTTCTACACAGATCAATTTGATTGGTAAAAAAAAAGGCAAACTTCTTCAATTACATTGGTCAGAGCAGAGGAACATCAAGAAGAAGTCCCTTCTAGGAAAAGGAATGAATAACAAAGTTACGGTTACAAAAACATTTCTCCTGTTTACAGAAAATTCCCTGGGAAAAGAATTTCAGAAAACCAAAACATCTCATGCACGGAACCAGGGCTCTGTGGCTTTTGGAGAGCACAGTGCAAGCTGCACTTTTGACAAGGACCAGAAAGCCAAGCCCTGCTTTGATAAACACAAAATAAATGAGGTACCTTAATACGTGTGAAAAAACCCACATTTTACACATGTTTCTGGGAGAGCCCCAGCCATAATGAGCACCAATGTGTTTCCAGCCTGCAGATCCACAGTGTGATTCTTTAAAGTAAATCTGGTTTCTGGCAGGAGACTTTTCTGCCTGAACCCTTTCGGACCTGCCCTGATGGTGGACAAGAGCCCTGGTGCAGAGTCAGCCCTTGGAATGGTTATTTCATGGAGCCATGCACAAATCCCCCCTGCAAAATGACCCTTTGCTTGGTGTAGGTGTAGTGTGAGTTGGGATTCTCACCCCTTTGCCACCTTAATTATAGTTCTTTGACAATTTTTCACTGTCCCTGATGAAAATTATCCCATTTAATTATTGCATGAGTATGCTGGGTAACTGAGGTACAGGTAGTGATAGGAATTTCAAAACCAGTCTGGGCTGTTTTCACTCCATTTTCATGAAATTTCGAAGGATGGCACCAGAAACACAAAATGGCCAATGTTCCATGTTTTAAAAACATGTCATTTAATCACCCCTCAGACAGCAAACATGGCTGTAAGAGTCCTAACTAGAACTGTGCAAACCATTTAAAACACCGGCCAGACACGGTGTCAAGTTATTTCAGGCGTTATTTCAGTTTGAACCTTTCCATGTGTTCTTTAACAAAGTGTCAGTGGTGTGAAAACTTACAGCCTATTTCAGGAAAAGCCAGGCTGATCTCTGACTCTCTATGGAAGCCACTGACAAACAAATATTTTCTTCTTTTTTTTTTCTCTTTTTGGTAGGCCATTTCTGCCTCCATCATGTTAAATGTTCCTTTGACTGAGGAACAGTTTACTGTATGCCAATAGCAGTGCTCTCAGCTTAATTTTTTTCTAAATTTACCAATTTTGTGACTATACCATTGAAAAAGGAATCAAGGTGTGATAAAATAGCTATGGGTTCTTTTTCTGATTTGAAGCTGGTTTTATTTTTTTCCTTTGGTTGGGGTTTATTATACTTTTTTTTTGGGAGTGGGGGAGTGCTTTGATGTTGTTTGTTCTAAAATTTTTATTGTGTTTTGGTTTTATGGTGTCTTTTCTGGTTTTGCTTTTTGTTCTTTTTTGTTTGGTTGGGGTTTTTTTGTTGCCTTTTTTGTGTTTTGGGTGGATTTTTTGTTCATTTAGTTTTTTTTAAAATTTTTTTGTTTCAGTTTAAATTAGATTGACTCAACTCTCACTAGTCAAATGTGCTCCGATAAAATGCCCTTAGCAAGGGAACATTTTCAGTACAGTCACATCTTTCTGATCTTAAGAGTGGAATTCCTTGAACTTTAGGCAGAAAAGTGGCTTAATTTGCCTTCTTGATCAGAAATAAGCAGTAGCATTGCATTTTTCTGGATGCAGGTTGATGGTAACAAGGAGAGAAATGCCATCTTGCTTCCTGAGATACTTCTGGCATGTGAGGGATTAGGCAGAATAGATCTTATTTTTCAGCAATGGCAGATGTAAATCTTGTTTTGGGAATAATCAGGACCCTCCTCAGTCTTTGCCCTTTAATTCTACCTTGTTCTGAAACATTTCATTAGCAGTATGTCACTTGCTGTTCCACTGCTAGAGTATTTTGGGTCCTGATTTTCTTTCCTCCTCTTCTTTTTCTGATCCTTAATTTGTTGTCTCTTTTTCAGTGTGGTGCTGTAGGCTTTCAGGATCTCATGATAGTTAAAATATTTACTGGAGAGTTATTTAAGTGCTCCAGCATGACTGAAGACATGCATTTTAATAATCTAGTTTTTCTTGTGCAGCTGGCTGATTTTTCTGCATTTAGCTCCGTGGCAGAGAAATGACTGTGTCATTGCTGTCTCACTCAAGGAGCTCCCAGAAATGAGGAGCTGCAAACACACTCCTTTGGGATATGGGCAGGAGGAGAGCAGAACTCTGTACCCCAGACTGTGCCCACAGTTACACCACTGCTGGTTCTGATGCTGTTTTACACCACAATGACACAGACTCTGAGCTTCAGAAGGCTGAAAGTGACTCTTATTTTTGGGATGTGTATCCCTTTTATACTATTTTACACAGACCAGTTTGATTGGTGAAACAAAGGCAAAACCTCTTCACTCACATTGGTCAGACCAGAGGGACATCAAGAAGAAGTCCCTCCTAGGAAAAGGAATGAAAACAAA